>CM002483.1:6930441-7022143 GCA_000325765.3 Leersia perrieri
GCAATATCTATGCATACCGTGTTACAGCCTCTGGCCTATCATTTAAAATGATCGATGCTAAGCTCCAAGTGTTCTGATTACTCCGAATAGACTCTAGTTTAGTTGTTTTCCCAACTAATTCTAGAGTCGGGGCTACACCTATTAAGTGCGCCACTCGGCGCACCATTTAATTCCTTTATAAGGGTGTTTTTTTCTTAAAAGTCTCATATAGACTCTAAGTTTAGTTGTTTTCCCAACTAATCATAGAGTCGGGGGCTACACCTAGTAGGTGCGCTACTCGGCGCCCAATTTTTTCTCTGGATTTTATGGTGGAGCCCTTCACAGCCCCTTTGCGAGACGATTGGAAAGGATGGAGGATTGGAGACTCGAGGATTACAAAAGGAGAACAAGCAACTCGACTATGAATGACTCGGGGGCTACTGTGGAGAATACGGGTACCAGGTATCCACTCGGACCGTTGTTAGCCCACGAAGAAGGGATGCTCTAGAAGATCGATAGAAGGAAGGCAAAGAGGTCCGGCCCATCAATGCCTTGATTCTCACGGCGCAATCCAAGAGATAAGGCCTATCCTGAGTCGTGTGTAACTCGAAGTTCATATATGTAAAGAGATAAATCACCCGGTTGGGCCTTGCCTTATGTTCTACGGCAATCGGCTTGGCAGATATTGTAACAGTTAGTGAAACCCTAAGCCGTTTAGGGTTAGAATTCCTAGATGACTCGGTCCCCTCTCTCTATATAAGGAGGGGATCAGAGAACCCTCAGGGGTACGAAATCAATCACCAACATAGCACACCATACATCATACAAACTCGGCGGAATACTTCCTCCGGACTGCATTATGGTTATTACTCCATCGGAGGGCCTGAACCTGTATAAATCCTTGTGTTCCATCACCATCTAGCTTTCGAGTTCGTGCGTAGCCCCATATAGTTTATTGCCGGTCCAAAACACCGACACATATTGATCATGAACATGATAGGATTTATTGTGTTCATCTTGGTGCTGAATATGTTTAGTTTTACACATGATCATTTCCTATTTTGTGGTAACATGATATTGATTATTTCTTTATCGAATTTCTGGATTAAATTATATCGAAAATTGATGAGAGCGTTGGGAACATGGGAGGCAAGGCTCGGAATCTGACAGAGAGAAGAACATGGACTGCGGTCTCCAGTGAGGAACATGGTTGCATTGCTATGGCAAAACGTATTCCATAAGTTGAGTAACTCATTATCACTGTTGTGGGTGGCAAATGAGGAGTGGGTTGAGCTAGCTATGGTGAGTCACCAAGGTGTTGACGTCTTTTCGCAAATCAACACGAGGGATTCACCAAAGCTTTACGGTGTAAATAACAAGGAGTCACCAACCACCTTGATCAGCAAGGTAAGTTTAAAAATAACCAAATTAACCTCTTACCCGATTTAGATATATTGAATATATAAAACCAGCCTCCCAGCCAAGCCTATAGGTTGTGTTGGCTATGAGGAGGATTGCGCAGATTCAGGCGAAATCGCTAACGGGCGCCGAGTCACGCGCATGTATTGGCGCACGACTGCCCCCACCAGCCATGTGGCACGAAGAGAATGGATGAGGCGCACGGAGAGAAAGGGAAGGGGGGACTGGGGGAGAAAGCCCATGTGCGTCTAGCGATTTTGTCAGGTGAGCCCATGAGAGGGAAGGGACAGTTTTTTCTATTTCCTAATTTTTTTTTTGGATAGTAACTTATAGATCCATTTTTTTTGGACGTTTCTTTGCATAGATTTTTTTCCAGTTTAACTAGCATAATCATTTTTCACCATATATATGTAGACACCAAAAGTTTATATACGCAAAGTTTGTAAAAAAGAGTTTATACATGCAAACTTTATACCTATAATAGCAGTATTATTTAGATTTAATTTTTATAGACAATACATTTAAATATACATGTATAAAAATTTTGCAATATATACATATGCCTATATGTACCGCATAGTAGAAAATTTTTTCCTACATCTAATCAGTGGGAATGGGCCCACATGCGGGAAAAACCGAAAAAATCACCGCGTCTCCCGGCCTCGCAAAGTCCTGATTCCTGAATGCCAATTTGCGGAAGTGCGTCTCCTCGCATGCATCGGTCCCCTCCCTCCCCTCGCATGCATTGGGGCTGTGAGCCTTTCCCCTTGCGTCACTGGTGGTGGGGACCAGTTGCACGTGCCTACATGCGCGTGACTTGTCGCCCATTAGTGATGCCCAGATTCGGGTGTACTGTAGCGGATCAACTGTCAGATGCAAGTTATACTCTAGCAGGCCAAATGGAGGTGTGAAGCATGTGATTTGTAGAGTTAGATGACAGACCAAACATAAAAATGGACTCGTGCATGAGTCATCGTGACTGAAAAAGTTTCCAAAATAGTTTACAAGTAACCAAGAACCCCGTTTGGTATAGCTCTACCTCTGAGATTTTTGTCCTATAGAGCTAGAGTTGTACAAAATGCTTTGGAGATCTAATAAAAATATATAATAGGCTGCAATTCTACTATAAAAAACTAGGAACATTATACTGTAAGGGTGGACCTACATTTCTCTAAATCTTAGCTCCACTCCATTTTTATAGTAGGAGATGTCTGGAATGGGCACTAAGATAAGGATTTTAGGAACTACCTAGTTTGAGATGGATAGATTGGACAATCCGATAGATAACATATGCTAAATATGTATTTGTATAAAGGTTACCACGTTGTCCACATGGATCAGAAGAGTTTTTTTTTTCATTCAGGAAGAGTTTAAATTGATTCCTCCTTTTTCAGATGAAGTGATCAATAAAAAGCAGTTGAAGGAAAAACGGCAGGATTAGATATCCCACTATAGAGTACTAATTCGTTTCCATTATTTAAATATATTCACCTTCCTTCAAAGACCGTACCTCCGATCGAGATCACTAAGTTTCCATGAATATTGTACCCTTCCAAAAAATAGCAGTGTGCTCTGTATGTATAGTAGGAGATACAGCTCAATCGGCGTGCTCTGACCAACAACAATTCATCTTCAGAAGCTACACAGGCAAAACGTTGGACGCACACGCGGTGTACCGATAGATCGATCGATGGGGTGCTTTCGAAACACCGCAGCTGTCTTGGTCGTTGTCAGCACGCTCGTCATGGCCTGTCAAGGTATGTTTACTACTCGTATTGATTTTCTTTTTACTCCACAATGTAAAAAGTATTCACTCAAGTATCATATAACATGTACCGAAAAAGTTCTTTCCTTGGAAAATGAAACAGTTGTGAATTCATGACTCACCTGTTATGGTTCAAATTATGTGCATCCTAAGTGCAAAAACTGATCATCATCAACTGGATTAATTTAGAATTAAGATTTAGATTGTTATTAATTTGTCGAATTAATTTAACTTCTGACTATATATCGGCAAACATATGATAATTGCAGGGAGGCGATTATTATCTGAAAACGATAAAGAACCAACAATCATAGATCCGAACACGTGCTCCATGGAGCAGGTGGCGGTGTACCAGAGCCCGGTGAGGCCGCTGCCGAGCGGCATCCCGTCCTACGAAGCGCAGATCATCAACAGGTGCGGGACCTGCACGCTGTACAACGTCCACCTCGCGTGCGGCGACTTCGCCTCCACGGAACTCATCGACCCGAACATATTCCGCCGAGTGGAACGCAATGATTGCATCGTCAACAACGGCGGCCCGTTCGGCCCCGGTGAGGCCGTCGTCTTCCAGTACTCCAACACCTTCTCCTACCCGCTCCGTGTCAGTTCAGTAGACTGCCACTAGAAATGCAGACTAGTGCATTGAACACATTTCTGTGGGTAGAAATGTGGAATGAAAGTTCGAAACATAAATTCAGAAGCATTAATACAAATTGAGAAAGACTACGTGACACACTCCTGTCCGAACAAACGTACTCATCCACTCACGAATAAGACTGCCTACTCACCTCACTCCTCTCCTCTCTATAGATCTCCTGTCTTATTTTTCTCTGATGGCATTTCTCACCACCACCACCTCATATCCGCTATGCTGCCGACGGCTTCGACGACCACCGCCCCAGTGTCATCGGTGCCGCCCATGGCGCACATCACCAGTGACGACGCGTCGCGGCGGCCTCACACATCCACCACGCTCAGCCTATGCTCTCGCCGTCGCGAATGTGTGTTGCTGCCATTGCCACTCTGGTCAGCTGCACGCGAACGCTGGAGAGGTAGAAGAAATACCAGGTAACTTTTGTTTGCTATTGCAGTAGTATCAAATCCGGTACCTAGCTACCATGTCCGGTACTTAGGGTACGGATCTGATACCAGTGTTCCAAATTCGGTACCTAGAATATCATGTTTTGTACCTAGGGTACTGGATCTGAAAACCGGGGTTCCAAATCTAGTACCCCGGTATCGGATGCAGGATCTCAGGTTTCAGATATGGTATCCCAATGACCTATTTTTGTTTTGCTAACGTTAGCAAGTCTGTCCGGACGAACGTCCTTTCTGTACTCGCGACATACAAATTTGGTCGTCCACCAAATTGTCAGTACTAACAAAAGCCACAAATAACCTTTTAGAACATAAGTACAGAACAATATCATATTGTTTGTGCTGAATTAATGCATATAAGAGATGATTGCAAGTTTCTTCAAAGCTACATATATGGATTATTAATATCTCTTAAATGCATAAGACAAGGCAACGCGGTGTGAACAAATGATTTCATATTGTCGGAATTATAAGCCATTACGTCTCGCCCACATCGTTTAAGATGGCAATTGATATAAACTTTTGGTGAACTATAAGCCATTATGTCTCGTCCACGTCGTTTAAGATGGCAATCGTCGGAACTACAAGCATGCATCGTAATTTGTAAAATGCAAAACAGTAGTGAGATACAAATATAAAATTTAGGGTTATAATTGAGACGTAGAACCGAATAAAACATTTTACAACGTACATATGAAATAAAGCAACAACATTACATGTTAATATGTGCTCCTTTGCTGCAGCCCATAGAATTGAACCAATAGTTGGCTAGGACTATTCTATAGATTTGAATTTTATTAAAAAAAAACTTAGGAAAGCAAGGAGAAATATAATTTTAATTATCATGTATTAGCAGTAAATAAATATGTTAGGATGTTCACCAAGAAACAGGTTATAATTTTTTTTCTGTCCTGAAATATACTCAGTGATCTGTTCCTAAAATTGTGGAGTTATAGTCTATGTACATTGAATGATTAAGTCCTAATAAGAACCTTTGTGGCTGTGTAAGATCCAATCTCTTTGGCCAGCAAGTGGTAACTTGATCGATGAAGCAATGATGTATATCATGCAGCAAGTTGGCAAAGGTCGTTTCATATGAATCTTTAGCAAAAGAAAGTGAGATTCAATGGCCAAAATTTGAAACATCCATTTTACCTGGTACCACTGCTCTGCTACTCTATAGGGAGAACAGATGAAATTATCCTAGCAGATCTTTTACCTTTCTAATGAACGAAAGAACTATGCGACTTTTAACCCATGGAATCGGGTAACTAAAGAGAAGGCAGATCGACAGAACTTAAAAGGTTCATGTAGTTTTTATAAGAAATTATGGACAGTAATAGTATTTTGTGAACAAAAGATAAGAAAAATTCACAAAAGTTTAATCAGAATGGTTAGTGATAAAATACCTGGTCTAGTGGTACTGTTGCAAATGATTACCAAGTGCATACTTGCTCTCTTCCTTTGTGCTTAATCAAATCACTTGATGACATTATACCATCAGAATGAGTTCTTCAAATGCTCTACCGTCTTATTCGAGCAAGGACAACGTAATTCTCATTTGCAACAAACAAATGAAGCAGGACGATAGAAATACAGGAAGAACAAATCTCCTTGACGTTAGGAGAAGATGAACCTTGAAACTCCACTGTGAAAAAATCCAGTAGCTATTGACGTGAGGAGCCGTTGATTTCAAACAGCGGAGCATAGAAAGCGTGACTCTGAAATCAAAGCCGATACCACTGGGGAAGTTGTAAATGATCTTTGGACATCTAATATCAGGAATTTGCTCCTTTAACTAAGTGTATATACTAAATAGATTTCAATCCGTTGAATAGGGGCTCCAACAAAATCAGTCTGTTTTTTGTTAATTTCTGAGATGATCAAAGTGATAACAGAACAATCTAGCTAGCATGACCAAAGGAACAAATAGAGGCCAACATATATGTTTTAAGAAGATGGTGATAAAGCATACCTTTGCAAGAGGAATAAGGGAATGAGTTTTTTTACGGTCCAATAAATAGTACCACCTTGAGGTACCCATATCTCGAGGTACCAAAATAAAATCTAGCCATCCATTCATCATATCGGTATCTCAAGGTACCAAAATAAACGGTTGGATTATAATTTGATACCTCTATGTACCGGTACCTCGAAGTACTATTTATTAGACCGTAAAAATTCTCTAATGGAATATACACCCATGGTTTCTTGAAAATAGGGGACGGCTGAAGGCTTTAGGGGAGGACAATGAAAATAAAGCAAATTAGGTCTTAGGGGACTCGACGGGGAAGACAGCGATGGCACTCCAGTGCTTGGCGGGCTTGGAGAAGGGGCGGAGATCGTCCATCTCCGGGCGGCGAAGACGATGGTGACGGCGATTACGACGAGAGATGCTCTAGTCACCAGGAAACGATAGCCGGAGTTGAGTTCCTCGACGGCAGCTACTCGGGTTCAAGCGTTGGGAGGTGACGGTGACAGCGGAACGAGGTGGCGAGGTAAATTTCCGGGACGCGGTATTCCCTCGGGCGATGCCCAGTCCATGTTTTTTTTTTTCAATGTCCTACCTGGAAAGGGAGAATCAGATCTATGTATGAAAGCGTACTATTTGCAGAGTTCAATGAACGTGCATTTAAAGGTCATTTTTTTTACTTTTTATTTTTGCAGGGTACAGAGAGAAAAGCAAAGTGCAATAGTAATGTACTAATGTATGCTAACAGGCCATGAAAGAAAACATATTTTATAATTATGAATTTTTCACCTTAGTGAATTCATAGTTATTAATACAAGGTATTATGACTTTTAAAATTAGGAGAAAATAACTTTGTAATGTTGATAGTTTCTACTAATTGTTCTACATTTTTAATTGATGTGCTTAGTATGTTAACATGGTTCTGTTACCTCCAATTTTTAACATTGTAACATATCATCTTTGTTCTGCATTGCCATGGGTTGAGACTTGAGAGTGGACTGCTTGCATGGGAGGCTAATTGGCCCAACCGTAACTTATATGGCCCAACTCGTCTGCTGCCCGGAGCATGCTAGCGCGAGGGCCAAACCTAGAAATTAGGTAGTGCCACATGGCAGGGCTAGAATGGCTAGATTTAGACCCAAAATTCATAAAGTAAAAATTTAGAGATAATCCATCATATACCACTTTGTTTCGATTCAACAATATACCATCGACTTTGTCACTCTGCATGATATACCGGCCACTTTGCCTATTGTTTTACAATATGCTATTGGGCTGATCATTTTTTTCAAAAATACCTACATTACCCTTGCAACATACAAAGTTAATCATTGATTTTCCCATTTAGAAGTATCAAAAAATTATAAAAATTTTACCGTAGCATCTTTACACAATATGGATGTTTCCGTACATGTTTTATTTTTTAATTGAATATGTTATTTTACATTCATACTCTACGTATAAAGAGATGGATATATCTACGTATACACAAAATTTTAAAATGCAAAGATTTTTGAACTTATACATAAACTTCCATATTGTGTAAGGAGGCTACAGTAAAATTTTTATAATTTTTGGATACTTATAAAGGGACAAATCAACTATAAACATTGTATATCTGTAAGGGTACTTTGGGTATTTTTGAAAAATTTGCTCAGCCCAATGGTATATTGTAGAACAATATGTAAAGTGTTCGGTATATTATGGAGAGTGACAAAGTCAATAGTATATTGTTGAACCGGGACAAACTCAGCGGTATAGCGGTATAGGATGAATTGTCCCAAAAATTTACGAATTTGCTAGATTTCTTGCGCCACATTTTTTGCTCCAAATCTGTCAGTTTCCAAACCACAGGATGGCTGTGAGATTCGTGTGACGCCCGAGACCCGTCCGGTGAAATAACGGGTCCAACCGCTACGCCCGTTAAGACAGAGATACGTTTTATTATTTCAAACCTCGATCTGCGCGCTGTCCTTTCCAGAAACTTTCCCCTCTCTCGAATGGTCTCTCTCGGCGTCATCGCCGGAGAGCATCGCCGCCGATTCGTCGGCGATTTCGCCGGTGGATTCTCGTTTATGTCCGGTGGTTCGCTGGTGGATCGAGTGCTCGCCCTCTGATTTCGAGTTCGCCGAGTGAGTTCATCTTTTGCTGCCCTATTTTCTCTCATCCTCGTGTGTTCTGCCATTGTGTTTGTGTGCTTTTCGAATTCAATGGTTTAGTTGCTGATTTAGCAGAGATTCGTCGTACAGGGGATTTGTTTGGGTTGTTTGTTTGAGTCGATTTTATCGGATGTGCATGTTGGTGGTGGTGGTAGCCGAGATTCACCGTAAAGGAGGATTTGTTTGCGTATGATTTGGTTTGTGTTGCATTTAGAGTGGATCTAAATGTGTTGCATCGGTGCTTAATTTCTGGTTGCTTGTTTATTAGTTCAATAATCATAGTGAATGCTTGCTTCCGATGATGGATTTCTGGTTGCTTTGATTATTAGTTCAGTAATCATAGTGATGCTGGCTTACGATGTGTATTTCTGGTAACTAATTTCTCGTCTCTCTCAGCGTCATCACCGGCGAGCGCGATTCGGCGGAGATTTTCGCCTGCGGATTCGTGTGTGTTGGCGGGAAGTTCGTCGGCTGCTCGCCATCTCCCGTTTGTCCGTATCTAGCAATCTCGACGGTTGAGTCCGCGCTCTCCTTCCTCATCTATTTCCCATGTTTTTCTTTTTGGGAATCGCTGAATCGATGTTTTTCTTTTTGATCAAAGAGGTTCCCCTCCCATTTCCAATAAGAGAAATGTTGGTGGCTACAGGATCCATGCAAAGAAAAGGAAAAACAGCTGCACTTACAGTTCTAGGTAGTGAAGATATAAAAGCAGCTAATGCTACCGATGTGTGCTCTTGTTGATTTTAGTCTAGATTGGGGTACCTCGCCGGCGAGTGTTTGTCGAGGCAAAGCAATTTTGACGATTTTTGTTGATTAGTCCTGATTTTTTTTGAGTACATCAGTTTGAAATTTCTATGGATGCATTAGCTTCTACTCAATGTTGATTTGATCGTACACTATGGGATGTATTAGTGCTTTGTGTCATGGTGAGATGGTACTGGTGGGAGTGGGGGTGTTTTTTGTTCGATTTATATTTCCCCCTGCTTGTTCATCCAGTTTTTAGCGCTTAGATCTAGGGATTTCATCATGTATTGCTGTAGTTGTAAACAACTAGAGATCCCGCGCCGTGTTCCTGCAAATCAGCTTGTAGGTGAGATGCTATGGGATCCTGCATGTTTTTTTTTTGATGGAGGGGAATGTTGTCTTACAGGGGTTGTTGTGAGATCATGGCTACCTGGAATGGGGGCTCAGAGGTGGTGAACAATATTAAGCACAGTTTGATCGTACATTGGATTTGAGTGGAGAATATTATAGTGTAAAACGTTTAGTTGAGAATACTGCACAAGGCATCCTCATTTAAATGTACTGAAAACTAGACCATGTTTTTTCAAATTTCTTACCTGTGATGTTAGAAAGAATGGCACAAGGAAAATAGGATTCCTGTGTTTTCAACTAAGTTTTATATGTTAGAAAGAATAGCCTGTTAGTTTTGTTTTTAGCTGCAGCTTGTTTGTGTAACCTCATACACACTCCATTTTAGTTGTAATAAGCCCAGCGTGGTGTTGCCCCTCTCTGGCAGCTTGTGTATAAGAAGCTTCAGATTTTAATGTGACTATATTTTACTTTAAAAAAATTGAATCAATATCCTGCAGTCCTTATATTAGAAGCTTCAGGTTCCTTATATCAATACTCATACACAGTCCTTATATTAGAAGAAGCTTTCAGACTTTAATGTGACTATATTTTACTCTAATAAAAATAAATCAATATTCTGCATTCAAGGGATTTTTGTTTTGTTTTACAACATTTAGTAAATTGCATTATGATCTTTATAGTGTGTTCCTGAATTCCTAATTTTATATTTATTCTATATGTGTCCTATATGTCTGATTGAAAATCCCTACTGATGCATATCTTTCTCTCCCCTTGCATATTTTGTTGTGTTTTGCATCCTTAGTTGTACTTAAATATACGCCTGGTTTTTTGTCCCTCTCTGGCAGCACTGATTTGTTTGCCGAAACTAAACACCTTTTCTGCTTTTCTAACTGAATATACATGTGTATGTGAATGGGCAAATTGTGAGGTTGAAGACAAGCAAAATGACTTCTACTTTTTTTACTGATCTTGGTTCTCTTTTTTTTTTTACTCTCTTTTCTTATATGTGTAGAATGTAGATAGGTATGTTGCATTCTTTCAATGTTCGGATCAATCTCTTTTCCTCATCTGTCACGTTTTTGTGAGATCTAAGGAACTGTCTATGCTCTTTTGGGACAGAATGTATGGTTATGATTTAGGTCCAACCTTTCTATTTTCTAGATTTTTTTACGTTCTCGGACTACCATGACACATTTACAATCTGTTCTTACAAGAACATTAGTCTCCCTTTGCCCTTCTTGCTGTTCACCTTGCAACGGTTCTGTACTTTGTGAAGGTTCTGAAGTTTGCTCTCCTTGGAGCTGTTGGCCACCCTGTGTGTGTTGTTTCCCTTCTACTTGTTATCGCCCTTGTGCTTTTTTACCCTTCTTTTTCTTCTTCCTTTTCTTCTTTTGCTTAATCTGATTACTATCATTCTTGCCATAGCGATAGCACTTGTACGTATACTTGATGACCTCATTGTTTCTTTTTTTGCTTGTCGTCTTGTAGTTATGTGCAATAACTATCGAGAATCCAAGTGCAAAAGCATAGAAGTTGAAGAAATTGTATGCCTGATCCGCTGTTTCAAACTGCATACCAACATGAGGTATATCTCTCCTGCAGTATCCCATTCATGAGTGTTGCATCTTCTTCCAGAATTCTCAGTATCTTTCTCTGCTCTCATTTCCTCATTTTGGTTCTCTGCATTTCCTGTCTCATGCCCCCCGGCTTCATGGGTGGCATCTTGTGGTGGTGGACGTTGCTCATCAGGTGCAACATCTTGCTCCACAGGGATTGCAGATTTGGCAGTGTGAGTGGCTATTTCCTGCGACAGATGATGTTTGTTAGTACCTCATTTCCTTCTATTTATTTTTTGTAGTCCAACCATCCACACAAACACAAGTATTCACAAGAATATTTTTTACTGATGTGTTGAACTCACCTGATGCTCGTCATTTTCTAACTCTAATGACGATGGATTGTTGTCAAGATTGTCTGCATCATCAATGATTCTTGATTTGTTGACACGTCCTACCTGTTTTTTATGTTATTTTTCCCCAATAAATACATGGGTTAAATTAAAAAACAAGCACTTGTGCCAAAAACAAAGAAACCAACATGCTGCTGTGTGTAGGTGTTGTTGTACATTTCATCCAATTTGCTCAGAGTCTATTTTTCAGAAATTACCTAAGAAATAAATTTTGGAAAAAGTCAGTTTGTATAGTTACATGATCAGTCGAGTATAGTTACATGCTACTTACATTCACTTAACTATATAGTTACAAATGTAATTATAGTTATGCAGGCATGTAAATAGACCATATAGTTTTGTTTTTTTACCTGGAACCTTTGTTGTACGTCATCATGTAATTGCCGATAAGTTTGTTGATCAGCAGCACTTGCTGTCTCAATTGAGTCCTGGAAAGAATAGTTCAAGATGGAATCATGCATCAAATATTCTGTATACTAACATTACATAGAAATTGTTTGTGAAGTTATATAAAGTTTAGAAAGTTCAGTTTGTCTAGTTACATGATCATTCAACTATAATTACATACTACTTACATTCACTTAACTATAAAATTACAAATGCAATTATAGTTATGTAGACATGTAAGTAGACCATATAGTTTTTTTTTTACCTAGAGCATTTGCTCTACGCCATCATATAATTGGCCATAAGTTTGTTGATCAGCAGCACTTGTTGTCTCAATTGAGTCCTGAAAAGAATAGTTCATATTGAAATCAGGCATCAAATATTCTATATATCAACAGAACATAGAAATTGTTTGCAAAGTTTGTGACTAGGATTAACCTAAAAATGGTTTGCTTCTATCTTCAAATCTTTTTTCACTTACCTGTAATCCTTGGTAAGTCCAATTTTGCTAGCTGACCATGCTCTTCAGAACTCCTATTTGTTGTCAAGATCATACAGTCCTGCAATGATCTTTTTGACATACTTAATATTTTTTCGAAGATAACCGACTCTATGTTTTTTGCTTCTTTTATGTCAATGTGAACATTATCTTATGATTTTAACCTGGAATGCAGTAGGAGATTGGAACAAGCTTGTGAGTGTGTCCATTCCATCTTGGCTGGAGTCATACCTCGCCTGAGGTGTTTGCAAAATTTGTTGCATCAGGTGTGTGTAGCTGCATCGAACTCCCTACAAATTTTAATGATATATTTTATATTTGTCAGAATAAAGTGCAAAACACATCTCATATGATAAATTGTAAAAACTAGTGCATGTTTTTTTTTTCTTTTTGTTCTTACAACTGTATTATCTTCATTGAACTCATCATAAAGTTCTGCTTGCCCATATGACGCCTGCCTTTGTATTTGTCCTGCAGAAATCCAGTGAATGTATAGTTAGTTTGCAATTCTGTTTTATTGCCATTAAGATCTAATAACACACTTACATCCATATATAACTATATTTACATGTCAGTTACATCAATATCATACTATATTTACAGACGTAACTGCAGTTATACAACAATGTAATTTTTGAGGGTATATATATATCTTTTTTGTCAAATATGAGTTGTGGGTAATTCTGAAGTATGGGGCTCATATTGTTTTTGTTGGATGGGGGATTGATTGGTGCATGCGTGCACTCTGGTTTTTTTGATGTGCAGTTATGTTGTATAGCTGGTAACAACTAAGATTAGTCTAAAGAGCAAAAGGATTGTGTGTGTGTCCTAGCTGTGGGGAAACATGTGACCTCGCCATTGCTGGTAACTTCTCCAATTTAGCCCTTTTTTATGCTTTCAGTCTGTTTGCTATGATACTCATTTTTAGAATTTCAGAGCCTGTTTGTGTGTAGGTCATTCAGAACTAAAGAATATTTTTGTTAAATTTTGTCATTTTTTTTCTAAGTACTCATGGTAGGGAGAGAAACTCAAAGATTAGCAAACATTGATGCTTGCAGTATTTTGGGTTTTCAGTCACACGCACTACACAAGTGTTGTTAGTTGTGCAAGTAGCAGTAAGTAGCACTAACAGCAGCAGTAAAGCTGTTTAATAAATTCACATGTCTCTTCTGTAAGTAGGGATAGCATTTTTTTGCTAGCTGTTATTCCAATCTTAGCCTTGGGCGGTTTTATATTAAGTCACAACAACCACATTCTACATGACATGATTACATGAATTTTGTGCATTATTAGTGGTAACCAGGAATTGTTCGCTGCCTGCTACATTTTTTTTCACTATGCATGGCATATCAATACATAATACTGGCCATAGAGATTTTCTAATTGAAATTACATCATATAATACCCTCATATACATTACATTTACATGCTACATAACTAACTGTTACATATGTAAGTATAGCTACATGCATATATAAATATGCCACATGTGTCAATTTCGTGATAATTTCTACCAATTTAGAAAAATTATCAGTGATCTTTGTGTTTGGTTGAATGGTTATGTGAAGTCCTTATGATTTCCTGCACAAATCTAAGTGAAAATCACCGATTTTTTTCCCAGCAATGTAAATCATGGACCAAGAAGAAAGTAACGAGCTTCTGAATCTGAACAAGGAAACTTTTCTGAATCTGAAAGATGGAGATGACGAATGGAACAAGAAAACACTTAGCGATTGGACTGTGTTTTCGTTGATTGTCTTGATGGGTTTTTTTCTTGTGAATGCTAGGCCCAAATATTTTTGACAGATTTTAGCGATGTTCTCTTGCGAATCTGCTTATTGGATCCGGTTATGTGCAGTTACGTAGTTGGCAAACCCGTTACTGGTGGACGTTGATCTTGTATCTAACAGTTACAAAATTTGACAGATTTTGGACTGGTTTTCTGTCGCCAGATGTATAGGTGGACCCAAAATTTATGTAACCAAGATAACAGACATTAGGGAGTACCTAGATTGGAGATGGTTGGATTGGAGGAACAGAGAGGAAACTATGCTATAATATCTCTACTATAATGGAGCACATTCACAAAATCCTAACCATCCATCTCGAGATCCAACGTTCAAGATCTATCCTATCATTCATCCTGCTATCCCGTGCTGCCCCACCCTACGCTCCCTCCCAGCACGCCCCGTCCTCCCGACGCATCCGCCGTTGAATCCGCCCTCCGCGATCACGCATCTCTCCCTCCCCTGAGACGCTGCCCTCGCGACGACCAAAATTCTCCGCCGCTGTTGACTCCGCACGAGTCCCTCCCCCTCCCCCCTCTGCCTGCCACCGCCTCCACCTCCGTTTCTGCAGCGTCGGCCTCGCCACCACTGGGCACCGTCGGATCCGCCACCCTTTTGCCGTCGCATCCGCCGCGCCACCACCACCACACCACCTCTGCCTCGACTAACAAATACTTCTTCCTCGCCCTATAAGCAGTTGCTGTCGTGACAACGACATGGGCGCAATCAACAGATCCAGGTTGTCATGTCAGCCAGTCACTGAAAACCGCAAGAGCTCGAATAGTACTGATCTTGCCTGACGACGGCCTGTTGCTGATTTGCTGCCTCCCAGAGGTGAGATTCCTTGCCTTTTTCTGCTAATTGCATTTGTGCATTATGTCCCATGTAAATCTCTGCACGATTATGTGCATTGGGCTTCTCAAATATGCTTCCTGCGTGCCCTAGATATTAGTGGTGTTACTCCTAATATACAGACCTGTCAATTTATGCAGGCACAAAGTGTTCAACCTGTAATTTACTTCATTTCTCCCTATTAAAAAATGTAATTTGTTCAAATGGACCTCAGTACAGGAGCTCAGTACCGATCTTCAACTTTCTCTTCAACTGTTGCCTAG
Organism: Leersia perrieri; assembly: GCA_000325765.3. Taxonomy (NCBI): domain Eukaryota; kingdom Viridiplantae; phylum Streptophyta; class Magnoliopsida; order Poales; family Poaceae; genus Leersia; species Leersia perrieri. The sequence goes on from CM002483.1 coordinate 6,945,686, forward strand.
GTCTCAAAGCAGTATGAAATTTGTGCTTCACCCAAGTTTATGTAATCAACCTAAATACAGTGAACTGAAGATGGTTCCTTCCAAATGTTGACAGTTTTTACAACATCTAAGTGAGAACTGCTGTGAATCTGTTTATATCTTCTTAGATTCAGTTCTTCAATATGGCCACCACTGTTTATTGTTTTGTTCATTTGTTCATTCCATCACATACAAATGACAATCTAATTTTCCAATAGTTTGTCAAGTGACTCTGCAAGTTGTAGGTGCCGACATACTGTAATGGACATGGCAGGAATCTCTACACCAGGGTCATCTACAACACCAGGTTTAGTTTCCCATCATGCTCATTTTGTTTCTGGATTAATTTTTGAAAAGTTGACAAATTAATTGTGTACGTTTTATAGAAAGGGTTAAGCTTCCTGATATTACTATTATGTCGATAGACTATATGGTCAACCCCCTCACATTGCCACCCTACCATTTGGAAAACAGTCAAGTAGTATCCACTTGGTGTTAAATTATCTTGTGATGGAGCTAAAAGAAACTCCAGATAAAAAAATACATCATAGAGCAATTGTATGTCATGTTTGTATTTTTCTAATAAATTATCTTGTGATGAGACATTTGCATATTTATTTTGAGTTCCAATTTATGAGGCTCCTAGATGCCGCACGCTATGAAATGTATGAGGTCGTCTAAAACCCTGTGCTTCTGAGTATCAAAAGTTCACCCATTGGATATGGCATCTCAGTGTGTTCCTCTACTATTTGTGCTCATGCTGTAAACATATTTTTTTCTAGCTAAGACTACTCATGAATAATTGAAAATACAGAGAGAAGAATGGACATATGGCTGCTTTTACCTTCTGTTTTGTTTTGAAGCCTTAAAGGAAAAAAGTGACCATTTCTTTTTTAGGTAATCAACATTGAACAGGAAGAAAAGTAAAATGATCAATCACTATTAATACTGTTGTTTCCCTAAAGTTTTTTTTCAAAGACTAGATCATGTTTATTGTTTAGGCTAGGAGGTTGCAATTTCTTTCTATTATATTTTTTGGCGAAATTCTTTCTATTATATTGATTCCAGTCTTTGATAAGCTTAAGGAATTTACAACATGTAGAAGACTCCACATTAAGTTATAAGATTTATCTTATGTATTTGTGTTTTCTCAGTCTTACCATTCAGGGAAAAAAACAATATACAGTTTCCGCGTGAAGTAACAATATTCTTTTTTCATTTTTATTTAAAAAAAAGTCATGTTTACTTGACAGAATTTGTACGATCGTGCATTGCACGATGCATGATTACTAGTGTATCTGTTAAAAGGTAAAGCACTTCGTCCACATGGAGTATTGGAAGAGTTCAAATTTATTCCTTCCTTTTTCGTATGAAGTTCACTAAAAGCTGCTCAAAAACGACAGGATCAGTTATATATCGGACTCTTGAGTTCTAGCTATTCATTGCCATTTACCAAAAATATTCAAACATTACCTTTCACCTGCCTTCAACGTTCATCTCTCCATGAGTCCTCTTTAATTTGTCGAGATCACTAGAGTTTCCATGAATAACCCTCAAAAAATAGAAAATCACGAGTAAAATTCGCACTCGAGTGTGCCCTATATATAGAGAGATACGATTGAATCGGCGTGCTCGTTAAGGAACAACGATCGATCTTCTTAATCTACAGAAGCATCTAAACGTCGGACGCACGCACGGCGAGCAGATCGAGAGAGAGAGAGAGACGATGCGGTGTTTTCCAACAGCCGCAGCTGTTTTGGTTGTTCTTAGCACGCTCGTCCTGACTAGTCAAGGTATATCCACGTCGGCCTCAAAATATTGTACTACTGATTTTCATTTTACGCACATTCTAAACCGTATGTATTTACGCAAGTACACGAATTATGTACATAAAAAATCGGTCATTAATTACCAACTAGTACGAGATGTTGTAGTCATGAGTTTATGACTAGATCGAGACCCACTATAGGTTCAAATTCTGGTGTTGAAAGAGATAATTATAGGTTTGTTCTTTCTTTACTTGGTGCAAAGGGCCATAATTAAGAAAAATTGATCATCATCGACTTGATTACTTAAGATGACGATTAGTATTTGGCGCATTAAGTTAACAACGATCTGAGTAATATATATCGCAAACCATGGGCGGACCCAGTATTGATTCAAGGGTATTGAAGTGAATACCCAAAATTTTAAAAATCAAATGACTATATGTACTATATAATGCATATGGGTATAAAAAAAATCACCGTATTCAATACAAAAAGTAGTTTTTAACTCACAATATGTATAATTCATACTATAAGTGATGTTATAAATGTTAAATATTAGACTTTTAACCCGTTAATTTTTTTCTCTCTCTTCATTTGATATTTTGAATACCCAATCTCAAAATGCTGGGCCTGCCCCTGTCGCAAACTGATGAATATTTTTCAGGCAGAAGATTATTATCACAAAATGCTGAAGCACCAATGACGGATCCGAATACATGCTCCATTGAGCAGGTGGCGGTTTACCAGACTTCACCTGCCGAGCGGCATACCGTCGTACGAGGTGCAGATCATCAACAGGTGCGGGACCTGCACTGTGTACAACGTCCACCTCGCGTGCAGCGACTTCGCCTCCACGGAGCTCGTCAACCCCAGCCTGTTCCACCGCGTCGCCCACAACAACTGCGTCGTCAATGTTAGAGATAAAGATTAGAAATAAAATATTTAGAAATAAAGATAGAATAGTTAGAGATAAATCTCTTCTACTATCTTCTCTCTTCACAATCATCAATTGCATCTCTGATGGATGGCGATCCTCCACCAGTAATAATAGAGAAGAGTAAGGAACGATACAAGAAGGAGACGCAGGAACCGCACTGGTGGAGGATCGTCATCCATCAGAGATGCAATCGATGATTGTGAAGAGAGAAGATAGTAGAAGCATAGAAGATAATGAAACCAGATTGCATCTATAGTGGGTCTCTAATCAAGAAGCTAGCTAGCCTCTGCCGATTTCTGTAGGTTAGAACCAGTTGATTAGATTATATTTCATTTAGCCAAAGAATAAAACCCCAATCGGGCATCATCTCCCGGAGCAAAGCAGAGATCGCAATAGCAGATCTAGGTATCATCGCCACCGGTCGGCCTCCATGTCACGTCAGCAGATGCGGCTACGAGATTAACAGCCGGCTACGTCACCGACGGAGGCGCACGCGCATGCACGACGGAGTCAAGATGGACACTGTCGGGCCGTCCTTGGCGCACGGCGTCATCACCAAGAAGATCAACGATTGGTTTGCATGGTCCACGTCGTCGACGCATACAATGCCTCCTAATCAAGCAGATCAACGATTAGATCAAGATTGGTTTGCATGGTCGCCGACGCACCTGCAACTTCGCGACTTCGACTATACGAGTCTTGCGACCATCTCGCTTCCCCAACAAATCCTCTGCACCAGGCTGTACGACTACATCAACAATAAAATCGTCGTTGACGACTACATCGCCAACGGTCTTCATCAACATGGTAGCACGCCGCTGCCGCTTCGTTCACAAGGATGGACATCATCGCGTCCCTGACAGTACATCTGCAAGACGCTTCATCGACGACAGCAACGATCGACCGGTCCTCTACGATGGCAACGACCGCGACAGCGACAACGGGATCGACCGCGTCATCTATAAAGACGTCCTCTGACTTCTGCAAGACGTCCCAGATTGCATCCTCTGACACCTAAAAGGTGCAAGATGCCACTGCAATATGATGGAATTTTTTTTCATCTTCGGCAATATGCGGCGACATCGACAACCACAAACACGGCTATTCCAAGATCGACTACATTTATAGCAAGTCATCATCGACAACTCCAGTCAAAAGCGTCCGTGTCATTGCTTCGTCCATGACACTCCCGTTATGACTGCGGGAGGGAATAGAGGAGAGTAAGGGACGAGACCTGAAGGAGACGCAGGAACCGCACTGGTGAAGGATCGCCATCCATCAGAGATGCAATCGATGATTGTGAAGAGAGAAGATAGTAGAAGCATAGAAGATAATGAAACCGGATTTCAAATCCAGTCGCAATTGTACACTTCGCTCCTGTTACGACTGAGGGGGGATGTTAGAGTTAGAATAGTTAGAGATAAATCTCTTCTGACTTGTCTTGTACTCCAAGATATCTCTCATGTATCTCTATATATACCCCATGAGGGTCAGTGCAATATACATCAGAATATAATAAACCAATATTTTCTACGGTCAAGAACGGTGGCCCTCTCGGCCCCGGCGAGGCTGTTGTCTTCCATTACTCCAATTCCTTCTCGTACCCGCTTAGTGTCACTTCGGCAGCCTGCCACTAGAGATGCATTGAGCATATTTGTGTAATATAGAATTTGTTTTGATAGTTGTCAAAGTTAAATCGAAGGGGATGTTCACTCGTGTACCTTTTTACTTCCCAAATAATTAATCTACTTCCTTTGTTTCTTCGCATGTATGTATGTCTAGATTTATATATATGGATATTAGACTAGAGATGAAGAGGTCAAACTTCAGCAGCTTGCCACTAGAAAAGACATTGAGCACATTTCTGTAATAGATTAATTTTTTTGGGTAATAGTCAGTTTTTATTTGTCGAAAGTGTATGGTGCCCAACTATCTCAGATATATTGAAAGGTAGGTGATTCCACACTATGATCGATTTGGATAATGATACTGGCTGAGCGTCCATTACAAGCCACAACATATATAGGATGCCTGGTGAGGCAGGCCCACTGTCAACCCAAATGCCCAATCCACCCATTCCCATGTCTTATGCCCTCATGCTCTTTTGGTTGTTTATGAAGGAACAATGGAAGGTCTTGACCTTCGCGATGACAATAGCATCGACAACTACAGCAAGGTTTGTGACAACACCGCCTTAAGAGGAGGTGTGGGTTGGAGCTTGCAGCGGCATCAAGGTCATCGGCAGCGATGGTGAAGCCTGGGGAGGCAGCGGCGCAGCACCGCCACTGATTAAGGAAGAAAGCTCACCAGTGGCGGCGATGCGCGAGACAAATGTAGAAGATCATGGGCTTAACGGCGGCATGACAAGAAGAAGAAGAAGCTAGATCTGAGTGGTGCCGTCTTCACGATTTTTTATGTTTAAACTAATGCATCATATTGATTGTTGTGTTTCATTTTGTTTGATTTTTTTTGGATTTGCGATATTTTGTTCATGTTCAGCAACTGTTTGATGTTTCGTTATTAATGTTGTGGTTGGTTTTATTTGAATGTGGCAATAGGTGTTCTTAGTGTTGCATATGAGTGAAACATTTTTGGACAAAGCAATGAAAATTCCACAAGAAAGAATGTTCGAAAAATTATTTTTATTGAAACATTGAATGCTGAAACATTTTTCTAATATGGAGTGAAATAGCTTACAAAGCATTCGAGAAATTGCTTCCCAACGGACCTCCATTGCCTAGTTGCACCCAATATACTATCTTCGTCTCAAAATATAAAAACCTAGTATTAGATGTGCATATCCTAGTACTGGGAATCTAGATAGGATTCCTGTTCAGATTCCTAGTATTTGGATATGTTACATCCGGTCGTAGGTTCTTATATTTTAAGACGGATAGAGTATTTTCTATCTTTTCTTTACTATATAAAAGCGAAAGATGATTCTATGGTGCATAAATCAGTTTCGTCGTCACCGCAAGTCCATGTCTTTCCACTTTCTCTGGCGATTCGATTTTGTTTTATCTGGTGTTTATCGCTGGTATCCGTTCGTCCGATGAAAACATTGTTGGGCTTCACGCGTTCGGCGTCTGGAGATCACGGCCCACGATCCTTCGCATGCACGCAAAGAAAAACTTCCGACTCCGCCGCACGCTCCAATTAGTGGCGGACCTAGGATAAAATTATTGCTATGATGGAGTAGCAAAGATGACCCCCCATATGTGATGAAATAAGGGGGAAAAACCACATCACAGGCTCACATTGATGAAATAAGTTCATATTCGACTAATTAAGTCAACATGACAACATATATTCGAAAATGCATACTCAAAAGAGCATGAAACAGTACGTACAACTGTACAGGAAGATAGAGCATTAGTTCTGTCTAGAAGGCTTAGGTATTAGTTCCGTCTAGGAGGCTTAGATCCTGTTTGGATACAGGATTTTTTTTTTAAGTTCCTGTCACATCGGATGTTTGGATACTAATTAGAAGTATTAAATATAGACTATTAATAAAACTCATCCTATACTTTGGACTATTTCGCGAGACGAATCTATTGTACCTAATTAGTCCATGATTAGCGAATGTGATGCTACAGTAAACATTTGCTAATCGTGGATTAATTAGGCTTAAAAAACCGTCTCGCGATTTAGCCTTTATTTATGCAATTAGTTTTATTATCGGTCTATATTTAATACTACTAATTGACGTGCAAATATCCGATGTGACACGAACTTAAAAAAAATCCCTGTATCCAAATGCATTCTTCTTTCTCTCGTATTTTGGAAAGTTCCACTGGCTCCAATACTTCTGCTGCCCGAAGAAATTCGGCTGAAAACCCTCTTCAATCCTGCATCTATTCAGTACAAAACAAATGATTTAATGGTCAATCCTTTGTCCTCAAACAAATTGAAAAGAAAATCAAATCACAAACCAATTCAGATGTTCAAAAAACTTACTTGTTTTTGCATTCGAATTAGATTCTTCTCGCTTCCGTTTTTCCCACAAGCGGCCGGCGCCGGCGTGGCCGCCGCAGCCGCACGAGACGAGCTTGCTAGCGCGGGCTACGGGGACACCTCGCCGGTGCCCTTCCTGGCGGCTGCGCCGTCATCCGCCGTCACAGCGCCCACCGCCATTCGCCACCGGCCACCAGCACTAGCCTCCACTGACGAGCCCTAGCTATCGAATAGAAGGGGATTGATTGAGAATTTTGGTACACAATGATTAATTGGAAAATAAGAAGAAGACTGGAGAAATGGGCTGACTCTATGGGCCAGGCCTGGCATTACATACGGTGCCCCCATCGATTTAAGCCCAACAACACAGTAGGAAGCCAGAAAATATCATTTGATACGTGACCGCAAGGATAGAATCGAAGCCGGGGAAGTAGGGTGTTGTGTGTACAATTGGATTCCAACTAGCGGAATTGGTATATTATCAGGGAATGAAGATATTTTCTTGTCATTGGAGATGAGAGGGAGCCAGCGTTTCTTGCTCGCTGCCGAAGCCAGCGTTCCTACAGTCCTAGCTACAGCCGTTGGAAAATGGATCTAGTGGCCATGGCCCAAAACCGCCAGATTCGGTCTCTGTGAAGACACAGAGCGGAGGGTGAGATGGCGGAAATGGGGCGAATGGTGGCACAGGCCGAGCGGTGACGCAACTATGACGAGGCTAGCTGCCTTCTATCTCGATTCTTCTATGAATATTTGTTTTTTCTAGCTTGGGTGATCCTTTTCATGTTCTTGAAATAGCTTATCTTTCAACTATATACGTACGGCAATGCCGAGGGGTTCAGATCGACCCTCTAGGCGCTGGTCTTGAGGCAACGACAAAATTTTCTTTTCTATCGATTTTTTCCATCTAGATTTCATAGAGTTTTTTTTTATGATGGATGCATGTTTGTTTGTAGTAGATTTACAAGGAAGGGAAGACACAGTTAATGGAAGTATCTGGCTAGCTAATGTGGTTCAAGTGCTGATTAATTATATTGGGTACATAAACGCCTACCATCCTGATCCTGGTATGTATGGATGATAGAGCGTTTGTCCAAATTACGCATATAGGATGTCCTTGTCTTTAGTTTAATTCTTGGGATTAGTTGAAGTTAGTTTATTGCGCGCTTCAAAGTGAGTTATTGATTTGGAGACTGCCTCTGCCTGGGTCATATAATCCCCATACAACATAGATGTGGTTTTCCCGTTACAACGCACATACAATATTGCTAGTGAACTGAAAAAAGTAACGTCACGATGAAAAAGATGGTTTTGGTAGCAACTAGCATACAATTTTTAAAGTTGTTCTCTGCACTTAAGTTAGGTATGGAAACATAACTAGTCTAAAAAACATTCAGCAAACAATCCTTCCTCTGATAGCACTTGGTAAAACTATGATTCGATCACAATCAATATTAGGGGAAGCACAAAGTCTATAAGGTAAGCTATGCACAAAGTGATAGCACCAAACGGTAAAAAATTGTTCTAATCAAATTAACTAAAGCAACAAGTAATTCTGAGATCTTAACTTCGGACCTTAACTAATTCTGAAGAAGCAAATCTGTTTACAAGAAACATGCTGAGCAGAAGTCAACATTCTATAGAGTGACATGCACAAAGGAGAGGGAGCAGGTGGCTACCAGTTGCATGGAGTTATCCTTGGTATGCCAAAGAAGCAGGACAACATCTTAAATAAAATTATAAGACTAACTAGGCTAGTTTGGTGAGCGAATCTGTTCTGAACATTTTGATTTTCAGAAAGGAAAATTGAGTTGACGCCATATCCACTGGAATAGAGGGAGACTTGTGCACTGTGAAGTACAACCACGTGTAAAATAAAATCAGTTTAGAAAAGTTGCGCTTTCTGGGAAAGTACAAAACTATACACAAGCTTAACTTGTACTAATAGTGAGGGCCTTTTCTATTATTATTATGTACAAGGTTTCTAATGGTAAACATGACACAGGCAATTTATAGTACTCCCTCCGTTTCATAATATAAGTCATTTGACTTTTGTTTAAAAGTTTGACCATTCGTCCTATTTAAAAAATTATAAAAATTTTATTTATTTTGTTTCTGAGTTACTTTATTATTTATGTTATTATAAGTACTTTAATTAAAACTAATCATTTTTATATTTACACTAAATTTTTTGATTAAGGCGAATAACATTAAAAAAGTCAAAATGCCTTAAATAGAGGTAGTAGTACTATATTTCCTAAAGGGAACACATATCCAAATTAAACTAAAAAGATGACCTCACTTGATATTGACGTCGTCGTGCACATAAATCCTGAACATCCGTCCTTGCGTGGAATTTCCGTGTGTGTCCAAAGTTATGGCCTCGTCATCCGGGAGTGAGGGAGAAATTTGCTTAAGGATAATAAAGGTTGACAATTTTGTAACGGTGACCTTTCCCATCGAAAAAGTCTAATGCTGGTGCCGTACTTCTCTTTTGTTTGGGATATTGACTCATTCTCCGCTGTATATCCATGAGTATTACCACCTATCATAATTAATGATGACAAAAACTCTTATTTATTAACTGACAGATCAGTTAATGTTATTTTCATAAAAAAAACTACATAAACCGGCTAAATTTTTTAATGTTTAGTTGCACGTTCTGTGTACTTAGACAGTTTGGACATCTATTTAACAAGCACTGTAATGTACTGTTTCGGCTGCACTAGGGTGCGAGAGAGATGAAGCGTTTCTGCGGCAACAGAAGGTTTCCGGTGTGGCAGGTGCTTGTGTGCTCATGGCTGTTTACAGCTGCTCAGCCTCAGCAAGCACCAAAAACTGATCCCACTGAAGGTAAGCAAGTAATCATCACATATTACATCTATATACGTGTTCTTCTCTGTTTTTTCCTCCATCGATCGCAGGAGTAATTAGAGGAATTTGATTCAATATTGCCTAGTTCAGCATCGACATGACAGAGATCGAGTATAGAACAGTGATTAATGTTGAGTTAACGGTGCAGTGGCAGCCCTAAACAAAATCTTGGGAAGATGGGGCAAGAAGGCGTCGTCGGAGTGGAACATCAGCGGTGAGCCTTGCAGCGGTGTTGCCTCTGACCAGAGCAACTGGGATAACTACCCCAACATCAACCCGATCATCAAGTGCCGTTGCACTTACAACAACAACAGCGTCTGCCACATTACCAAACTGTACGTATAAGCAAATTTATGTTTGACATCTATTAAAGATGGTTACTGATTAAGAAAATCTTGGTCTAACATCAAAATCGCTTGAGACGAACGCTTGTGTCTTCATCTCACTCCGTTTAAGAGTATGAACATTTAATTTAAGTTGTGATACAACCTAATACAATAAATCTAGATTGATATTATGTTTAAACTCGTTGTACCAGGAAATATGATATTCTATCCCCAAATACTTGTATTCATGGATGGAGCAGAAAGTATCATCTTTTCGAGCAAGTCTATAGCAGTTGACTACTTTTAAAAAATACCATGTCACTTTAGTCATGGTTAAAATACTATGTGGTTCATGCATTTTTTAAAACTACTAAGTTATATTTCGACATACCATGCTAGGAGTGGTTGGAAGTGATCAGTTCACATTGGAGTTTGCGTGTGTAGCCGATGTTTATATAGTCGTATGTTCTCCTCACAACTCTCTCCAGCTTACTCTTAGATCTGACGTGGCAGGCTAATAGCTAATTATTATACATGATCGTAGCCCCATATCCCTTTTACCAGATGCTTCTGCCACATTATCAATATGTTACTTTTAACTTTTTAATTCATCAAAATCAGAATAAACTTATGCCAAATATAAAATAACGTGCTTCAGTGCCATATCCATTCGTACTGAATGGTAGAAGCATTTGGTATTCATATTCAGAAGTTGAAAATTTTGACCTACAATGTTGTGATAGGCATGTTTTTTCGCATCTATGTTTCACTCTAAATATTTCCAAGCTAGATATAGAAAATGTACAACTTGATCCCAATTTTCTTATATACGTTAGGGGTGAAAATTGAATAGTCCAGAGCACAACTCACATATCATTGTTGGTATTTTTTACTATCATAGATAAATTCCCAAGCACACTTCATCTGTAGATGGGGTAACGTATTTATATTTTCGTAGGGAAAGGTAAAGATATTTTGTACATCATATTCAAAACATACATATCATAGATGTAAGTATAGTTATTGAGGTAGTAGACACACAAGGATCATTCGCTGCAAGCATCTTTTAGACTAGTGGAGAAGAACAGAAGGAAAACTATACTTCCTACAGATGTACTTCTATATTGAATCTTTTGGTATACTCATTATATTATACATATATCATTCTCTAGGACTTATGATGCATAGCCTAGGTGGGTTGGCCGAGGCCTAACAGATTTAGGTTGCCTGGACCACAACAGTTTTTTTAGGCACATCCATTCGAGAAAAGGTCCAATCGCTCTAAAAGACTAGTCCGATAAGGGAAGGGTGACTCTCCCTTTTAAGGTAGCTTCCTCCTCGCAAGTTAAGCAATGTGTGATTATTCAGAAGTTCACAAGGTCGCCGTCTGACTACAACTGTATTAGACGTTACATCCGTCCTAGACGATTGTTGTGTGGCATCTTTGTCAACAGGTAATAGTGGAGGATGTCCTTATCATTCTCCTCTTCTTAACAACGGCCCAGCTCTGATACCAAATGATGCCCCAACTGATGACACTTTCTCTCGTGGTCCGATCTTCTAGCGAGGGGGATAACTCTCGCTTTGATCGAATGCGATGTTGACGATGTGCCTACCAACCAGAACAAGTTCAGGATGCCGTGCAATCGCTACATCAGAAGCAATGTCGTACCAACCGTAATGCACAGTTGATGATTCCTGTAGTGCAAATGAGAGAACACTACAAGAACAAGGTAATATGCAATATAAATATTGCGGATAGGTAATTAAGAAGAAAGTAGTAGTTGCGATTGAAGTGGTAGATCTAATCGACCCGGCAAATAAACACACCAACCAGTGGGGGCCCTGAATCTATAGTCGCCGACTAAACGACCGATGACTAGAGACAAGATGAACAACACCTGGCAAAATTCAACTAAACGAAACCTAGTTATTTTACGAGGTGTACATAGCTATTTATAGATGAAAATAAAGTTAGGGATGAGTTCTAATTCTTGGAGGTGGAGAAATCACTCCCGAGATGGGCCTAATCTACTACAGGGCCCAATGCCCAAGTTTTGTTCAGAATTCAGCAACAAAACAATCTTGTTTTAATGATTCTTGTTGACTCATAATGAATTTTGACATGAGACTAGATGCGCTGGAAAGCTGATGAAACAAGCTTTCCAAAAAGTCCAAGATCACCCAAATCGGAGTTGGCATGAATAAATAGAAAACGTTTGAATTCAGGGCTGTCGCAGAAGTCCGAACTGGATTGGGTGACATGGTACACTTGATCTCTACCTTTATTTATGGTAGAAATACACCTTGATCATCGTATATTTGATCTTCGGCTTGACTTGGCGATGTCCTCATCATACTTCCCTTATTGAATGGAAGTCGTCCTTGACTCAACCTCATCTTGTTCACCCAAAGAATCAGCTTTTGTTGTTCAATCCCGCGCATAAGCATCATCTCTCGAGATAACTTCTTAGGAAAATGATCCTCATATTCCTGCAAAAGATTAGTAACAACAAGTGGCAAAGAACACAAAGTAATAGAGATAGCAACCATTGTGTGTATATCATCTTTGCAAAATAAATCAGGCTCATTCACTTCACAAGTATCAGATTGACAAGCTAACAAAACAACACCCTTTAACCAAATTTCATTATTTGTGGAACATGGTTCAGTGTTATTAGTGAAGAAAAATCCTTAACAACAATCTAATTTTCACTCATATCTTTCTTTTCATATTCAATTCTTGCAAGGTCATCTTTCAAAGCAACATTTGGAGTCATAGAATGCAAAACAATTCTTTTACTGTTAAACATAAATTTGTATGTATTGGTCCTACCATCAAAGATAATATCTCTATCATATTGCCATGGTCAGCCTAAAAAAATAGAACATGCTCGCATATTCACAACATCACATTCAATTTGATCATGGTAGGAGCCTATAGAGAACGATATTTTAACCAAACGTGTTACCTTCATCTTACCACATGTGTTGAACCACTGTATATGATATGGACGGGGATGTGGATGGGTAGTCAAGCCAAGTTTCTTGACCATGTCTTCACTTGCTAAATTGTTGCAACTCCCGTTATTAATTATCACTTTGACACTACACCCTTTCACAAGGAATTTGCTTTGAAACAAGTTATGGCGTTGGTTCTGATGATCACATTTCTCTTGAGCACCAAGCGCTAGCTTCACAATAAGGCTGGGGTAGTAAGCTACCATGTCGGATGTCAGATGCACTTAATCGAGGACATCATTATCTTGTTCAGCTGCATGGTTAGTGACAACTAAAGCCAATTCATCATCGTAATCACTAGCAGAAATGTAATCACCTTCATCATTCACAAATAGAGCTCGTTGATTTGGACAATCATGTGTAATGTGCCCAATACTATGGCACCTATGACATTTAATATCACGTGTGCGTCCAGAAAAAGCGATTGAAGCTGCACTCTTGGTTGGGGTCTAGATTGAAATGTTTTTACTTGTATCTTGTACATGGGATGGCGTCGAGGGAGGTGGATGGCTAGCACTAGTAGACTGTTGTGATGTTGATTGTCGCGTAGATGTCTTATCTGAAAAAGAACTACTATACCTATTCCATCTCAGCACTTCTCTTTCGGCTTTACAGGCATAATGGAATAATCTATTCAAGTTATTGTAATCTTTATAATCAAGAATATCCCAAATTTCCCTATTAAGACTACCATAGAACCTAGCAATTCTAGCATCCTCAATTTCTTGCAAATCACATCGAGATAAAGCAATCATCATTTCTTGATAATATGATTCCATAGAATTAGTACCTTGTCTTAAAAGTTATAGTTTATTTAACATGTCACGAGCATAATAAGATGGAATAAATCTAGACCTCATTGTTCGTTTCATATCATGCCATGTTCTAGGTCTAAGTCCTCTAGTATAAATATCATTCTAGCACAATGATGCAAAAGAGGTAAATTCACTACTAACAGCTTTAACTTTCTTATTATCAGGAAAATCATAGCAAGAAAATTTTTGCTCAACAGCTAGCTACCAGTCTATATACACAGAAAGCTCAAACTTACCATCAAAAGAAGACATAGAAAATTTCACCTTAGATAAAGGATCTTCTTTCTTCCTAGTGGCACGTCGTCTTCTATTTCCAACACTTTCCTCCTCCTCCTCATCCTCATCGTCAGCAGCAGACTCCTCATGTTCATCTTCCTAATCTTCCTAACGATATCTCCGGTGTTGATGACCAGCATCACCTGCATTTTCTTCACCTGCAGCCTCAAGTAAACCAATACGTCGCACAATATTTTCATGTCCAATATTCATATTTTGTATGTTTTCAGTTAACTGGTTATGTGATTGGTTTATCTTCTCGAGTTGCTCTACAACTCTAACCAAACTTTCATCCAAAGTTTTTAAATTATTATCAGTACTTTCCTTGTATGCTTTATTGCTACATTCCAACTCTTCATAGCAATTCTCCATACCTTTGAGCTTATGTTCTAAACTCTCGACTGTGGGTGGGTTTTGACCTAAACCTGACATGGTTGACAAGCAAAAAGAAACTCACAAGAAAATATTAGAGTTAGTTCCTAAAAAGTCTACAAATTTGTGGAGCTTCTTAAGGCATCAACACTCAAGCATATACCAAATTCTTATAGTATTCTCAATGAAAACAAAAAAGGTCAATCACCATGTCTGGTTCGTGGTACAGTGACAAGCTTGATGAGAGTAGCGATTCCAAAGCCGGACCTATAAAGGTTAGTAGTTTGTGAATCTTGATAGGCTTAACTATATCACAAGAAATAGCAATAATCAAACAAAGATGCGGAATTAAATAATAGTTCAAAGTACTGGTCAAAGTTACTACCCTAGCCTAGACTCAACTATAGATCAAGCACGCAAATGATCATAGCTCGGACTAGAACCAACTTCCACTACCAGATCAAGCTCACCATGCTGAAATCCAAACTTCTCTCAAAATATTCCAAACCTTTTTCTTTTCTTTCTATTTTCTTCTCTCTTTTTTTAATTTTTTTTTGTGCGGCTTTTTCCTTTTTTTTTTCAAGCACCTTTTTGCCTTTTTTTTGACTTTTTTTTTCAAATGGTAGCTACCAAAAAGCTGGGTATTAAATTACAAGGACTCAAAGATTAAATGAAAAAAACTGACTCAACAATCAAGCAACTATAATGTGGTTACGAAGAGGCTGAATGCATGCACACGTGTTGTAGGCTTGCCTACGTACACCAAAAATATATGCACAGTAAGGCAATGAGGCAACAAGATTTAGTCCAAGGGGACTTGCATACGCATGTGCAAAGCTAGGAGAAAAATCGAGACTGTGTTATGTGTATATGGATATATATTGGATGCATGCAGTAAATGGCAAGAATCTGGTGCATGTGCATGCAAATTAGAAGCTGCAGCACACGCAACCGAGTCAAACAACAATCTGAATTTCCGTCGAACTAAACAAATCTCGGTCACGGCGGCCAACAAAGAAACCAACGGTGACTCTCCTATCTTCCAAGCTGCACACCGGGTGGCAGGATGCTAACTAACAAACTGATTTTTGGCAACCCAAACTAACTCCGTATCGATATATTTGTTACCGCTGCACTCAGGCACGCACGGCTGAAAATACACGGTTTTCATTTGGAATACAGAAACCAATCTAGGGCGTATATGACAAAACACACCGACGCGGAAAACACTTGCAAACTCAAACCATGACTAAACTAGATCTAAAACCAACATTCGACACGGCTATAGATCAAAACTCAGTAAAGCAAATCTAGATAAAAATTGCGGCACAAATTCAAGGTTTAGGTGAAGAGAAAAGTGGTGCGACTGTATGGTGGACGATTGGTACATGAAAAATTATATAAAACTAAAATGCTCACCAGGCAACCTGAAGCTCTGATATCAACTGATGATGCTCTCTCTCGTGGCCCGATCTTCTGGTGAGGGCGGATAACTCTCGCTTCGATCGAATGCGACATTGACGACGTGGCTACCAACCAGATCAAGTCCAGCACGCCATGCAATCGTTACACCACAAGCGATGTCGTACCAACCGTGACGCACAGTTGATGATTCCTGCAGTACAAACGAGTGAACTCAACAAGAACAAGGTAATATGTAATCTACAAATTACGGATAGGTAATTAAGCACAAAGTAATAGTTGTGATTGAATTGGTAGATTTAATCGACCCGGCAAATCAACACAACAACTATTAGGGGGCCTAAATCTATAGTCGCCGACTAAACGACCAAGTACTAGAGACGAGATGAACAGGATCTGGCAAAATTCAACTAAACAAAACCCAATTATTTTAGGAGGTGTATTTAGCTATTTATAGATGAAAATAAAGCTAGGATGAGTTCTAATTCGTGGAGCTGGAGAGATCAACTCCTGAGATGGGCCTAATCTATTGCAAAGCCCGAGACTCAAGTTTGGTTCAAAATTCAGCAACAACACCATCTTGTTTTGACGATTTCCATTGACTCCAGATGAATTTTGACATGGGACCAGATGCGTTGGAAAGCTAATGAAATAATCTTTCCAAAAAGCTCAAGATGACCCCAATCAGAGTTGACATGAATAAATGGAAACCATTTGAAGCCAGGGCTATCGCAGGAGTCTGAATTGGATTGGGTGATGTGGTACACTTGATCTCTATCTTTATTTATGGTAGAAATACATCTTGATCATCATATATTTGATCTTCGGATTGACTTGGCGATGTCCTCATCAACTTAGTTCTATATACCTATACATTACCGAGAGACCCGTCCTTGCTGGTTTGCCAATGTTGTTACAGTATTTTACGTACTCCTACGTCATACCTGAACATGAAGGATTATAATGGACGGACGTGGCTGTGTCACCCGCTGTCGACCTCTACAATCCATGGGGCATACCCACATCCAACAATATTTACCAATCTAAGCACCACACTTATAAAGATAAATAATGCTACCAATCTCCTAGGACCTTCACCTTTCGGATGAACAAGCTCAGATTCGAGCAGCCCACTAAGATTATTGGACTGATGCCATGACATGTATCGAAAAGCCTTATCATGTATAATGTATAAAAATGACATAAACTAAATAGATCATATAGTATAATTTCATACAAGCTAGGTCTAGCATGATATGAACTATAAATACTAAGCAAATAACTATATAAACTAGGTAAATTGAATGAAGAAGGTGTTTATGTTGAAGTACTCATAATTGATACAAGAAGAGAAGAGTAGAAATTACCCGATTCTCCAAGATTACTACTTAAAGAAGAAAACTTCTAATGCCTTTGCTCCACTAATAGTAGAGAGAATATAATAGAGAGGAATGATATGCTCCTTGAGGTGTGTATTATAAGTGAAGGCTATCTACTCTATTTATAGCTTCAAATGGCGGTTGGAATGGAAATTAGGGAGGTCAGTTCACCCACAACCTCCACCAAGGAACTACCAGGGAGTGCCACGTGGAAGATGTGACCGAGTGTTTGTTTCTTTGCCTATCAGCTCCACTTCTCATTTATATTAGTGTATAATCCCTATATGAACAATATTTTTCAAGTACATGTGGAATTTTACTAGTTTGAAAGCATATCTGTTTGAAATGATAGTTCCCCTATATAATTTGTAAATATTGATGACCGGAAATGGAACTTAACGACCGTCAACAATCACTATTACTCCCTCCGTCTAAGAATATAACCATTAGGGTGGTGATGTAACACATCCTAGTAAAATTGGTTGTATAATGATGTGTCAAATCCCAGCCCAATATATATTTGGATGGATGAAGTACTTGCCAACCAGTTACTATAATTAAGGGCTTGTTTAGTTCCAAAAACTTTTAGACTTGGGTGTCGCGTCAGATGTTTAACTAGGTGTCGGAAGACTATTTCGACTACTAATTAAAAAACTAATTATATAGGGTGTCAGGAAACCACGAGACGAATCTATTAAGACTAATTAAGCCGTAATTAGCACATGTGAGTTGCTGTAGTACTTATGGCTAATCATGGACTAATTAGCCTCAAAAGATTCATCTC
This sequence comes from Leersia perrieri, assembly GCA_000325765.3. Classification (NCBI taxonomy): domain Eukaryota; kingdom Viridiplantae; phylum Streptophyta; class Magnoliopsida; order Poales; family Poaceae; genus Leersia; species Leersia perrieri. Next base: position 6,963,630 of record CM002483.1, read on the forward strand.
GTGATTTCCATGCCAGTTTTACAATTAGTTTTATTTTTCATCTATATTTAATACTCCATATATGTGTCGAAAGATTTAATGTGATATTATTGGGAAAAAACATTTTAGAAACTAAACATGGCCTAACTTACTATCTATGCAGAAAGGTGTATAAGTTGGACGTGATTGGTCAAATACCCGCAGAGCTACAGAATCTTACCTACCTAGAGGACCTGTACGGTTTCAAATATTTATCATCTTTTTCTTGATAACAAAGTCTGAAACCGTCAACACCTTATTTTGGATTCTTTATTCTCAATTTCCTGCTAAGATTTTTTTTGGCTAATTGACTTGATATTTCTGGTTGTTTCAGGAACCTAAACTATAATTACTTGACTGGTGCCATTCCATCATTCATTGGACAACTTTCTTCCATGAAATATTTGTAGGAGTTATATCTTAAGTTCTATATTCCTTAAACGCTTGGTGTTTTTTTTCTCATCTAGTAGTAGTTTCTTATTTTATTTTATTTTAAGGGCCATGGCTATGAATCCCCTATCTGGACCACTTCCAAAGGAACTTGGGAACCTCACAAATCTTCTCTCGCTGTAAGAATTCATACCATATATGGTAGATCAATGTTCAGCTATATAACAGCCTAATAGGAACGGGCTGATCTAAAACAGTTATTAAATAAATACTTATAAAATATCCACAACAAAGTATAAAGAATACTAACTCTTATACATTGGACATGTTAGGAACTTCCCATTTCACGTTGTGCTTCATATGTTCGAGTATTGGTGGAACTTGGGAAAATTATGATGACAAATATTGTCTGCGAGATCACCTCTTTTCTGCTATTAGATGAAGAAAAATAATTTATGGCATACCTAAAATATTTCATCTTGATTCAGGGGCATTAGCTTGAACAATTTTACTGGTCGACTTCCTACAGAATTGGGCAACTTGACCAAACTTCAGCAGCTGTAAAGTGCCCATTCTAACTTCCCATATATCTTAGTTCTGAACAAACTAAAAGTTGGAACAGACCGATCTATCATTGACCATGATAATTACTGCAATGTTTCAATAACAGGTATATCGATAGCTCTGGATTCAGCGGTCCATTCCCATCAACATTCTCAAAGCTTAAGAACCTGAAAACATTGTATGGTCGACAATATAGGACCAGCTAATGTTATTTGTATTTTTATATTTAATAGACAAATATATTTTTCTTTGTTTTCAGGAGGGCATCAGATAATGAGTTCACAGGGAAAATACCTGACTATTTCGGGAGCTTGACTAATTTGGAAGATCTGTAAGATTAAACTATATTTACATGTCTACACTTCATATGTTGTATCTAATTTAAAGAAATGGAAATCGTGCAACATAAATTCTGTATATGTTAACCGCAAAAAAAAAATCTGTATATGTTCTTTCCGTTCGTACCTGAACTTGACGATAGCAATTTTTCAAATTTCAATCCTCAAAGGAAATATGCACATCTTCATGACGTGAACTGGTTTGCGTGGCATGCTGATAAATGGAGATGTTGTTTTAAAAATATTGATGCATACAAAGGACATGCCCTGCCTTTCTCTGAAAGTATGAACTTGTAGGGCTTTCCAAGGAAATTCTTTTCAAGGGCCAATCCCAACAAGTTTGTCGAACCTAACCAAATTAACATTTTTGTGAGTACATTTCTTTTTGGTGGCATTGGTCATCTGGTGATCACAACATCAAGCTTGATCACTAATTTGTGAAATTCAAATGTGCAGGCGGATTGGTGATATTGTAAAGAGGACATCTTCATTAGCCTTTATCAGTAACCTGACATCTTTGAGCACCCTGTATGCCATGCTTTTATCTGTAGAGCTTACATCACTGGGAGTTGCAAGTTACTATCGTTGAGTTTCATTGTTACAGAATATTAAGGAACTGCAAGATATCGGGTAGTCTTGGACCAGTAGATTTTTCCAAGTTTGCAGCATTGATTTTGTTGTAAGTTTTCATTATGGGTGGCGGAATCCAGTTTATGATAATATCAGTTATAATTTCCTGAAAATTGTGAACCATTTGTTCATTCATTTAATGTTGTTCCCATGCATCACAGGGACTTGAGTTTCAACAATATTACAGGACAAGTTCCTCAATCCATCCTCAGTATGGGAAAGCTTGAATACCTGTATGAAATTATTTTTTACATTAATTCAATTTGTGCAAACACCTGTGAAGATTATGTCCATTTTCCATTGTTTTCTCTCGCTTCCAATTTAGGTTTCTTGGGAACAATAGCCTTACAGGCAGGCTGCCAGATGTGATAAGTCCCTCGTTAAAAGCTATGTACGTAAATAAATAAATCTATTTATCAGTATAGTTATTGCTTTCATAATAAACCAATGTATTCATTTCCTATGTAATAGATGTACACTGTTTGTAGAGATTTATCATACAACCAGCTAACTGGAAGCTTTCCTTCATGGGCTAACCGGAACAATTTGCAGCTGTAAGTCTAAAATTCTGAAATTTCTATTGAGAAAAAAATATATATTCTAACATCTTATTTTTGTACAAGGAATCTGGTAGCAAACAAGTTAGTTCTTGCGAGGGTCAACTACGGGTACTTGTATCATTCATTTATGATTTTTCTAGCGTATTATTTTCAGAATCTATCCCACCAACTTATAATTCCAATTTGAACGGTTCACAGTACTCTTCCGTCAGGATTGAACTGCCTCCAGCAAGACACTCCTTGTTTACATGGATCTCCTGAATGTATTTTTTTTTTCAGTCTTCACCAAATGTAGCACTTAGCATGGATCTTATGAATTTCAGCAATGGTTATGTATTGAGGAATCTTAATTGCAGATTATTCCTTTGCGGTTGACTGCGGCAGTAATAGATCTGCAAGAGGCTCAGATAATACTATTTATGAAGCAGAGCCTACAAACCTTGGGGATGCATCATATTATGTTACAGGTCAAACAAGATGGGGTGTAAGCAATGTAGGAAAATTTGTCCTGGCCTCAAATGGAATGAACATAATATATAGCTCCCAGCATTTCCCGAACGCGGTCGATTCAAAATTGTTTGAAACTGCAAGAATGTCACCATCATCACTGAGATACTATGGCCTTGGACTAGAGAACGGAAAATACAGTGTTGTTCTTCAATTTGGAGAGGTTGCTTATCCAGACTCGGAGACATGGAAAAGCTTAGGAAGGAGAGTTTTTGACATATACATACAGGTACAACAATTGAGCATGTTATATAGCAAATTGTTTACAGAATTATTATCTTATCATCTGAAAAGAAACAATTGATATTTGCATAGGGTTCTCTAAGAGAAAAGAATTTTGATATAAGGAAGATGGCAGGTGGAAAATCTTTTACCGTGGTAAACAGGAGTTACACGGCAACTGTGTTGAATAATTTCCTTGAAATACATCTCTTTTGGGCTGGCAAAGGCACGTGCTGCATACCTAATGATGGTTATTATGGGCCAATGATATCAGCATTAAGCGTCACTCCAAGTAAGCACAATTATTAACTTAAACTGAGAAGGATTATGTGGCTTCCATTAAGTCAAACCAAATTTTCTAGATTTTACTCCTACCGTGCGAAATGGTGTACCCAAAAAAAGACGTAAAGTACACGGAATTGTTGGAATATTGGTTGGTGCATCTATTTTAGGATTAGCAGCCTTGTTTGGAATATTTATGTTGGTAAAGAAGCGAAGAACAATGGCACGACGAAAAGAAGGTATCATCTATTTGCAACAGTAATGCAGACACAAAACTGTAAATTGATTAATTGTTTCTCGTGTCTGATAAAATGCAGAACTATTTAGCTTAATTGGACGGCCTGATGTCTTCAGTAACACAGAACTCAGGGTAGCTACAGATAATTTCAGTTCTCAAAATATTCTTGGGGAAGGTGGATATGGGACAGTTTATAAGGTTGTCAATTTCCTGCACTTAATTATGTGAAATTTCAAAAGACTCTTTATCTTTTTTTATAAGGGCTTATTTATTCGGTTTTCTATTTTAAATCAACTTTTTGGCAGCCGTTTGTTTATGGTTAAAATTTACATGAAACTTTACGAATCATCTTTATGGCAGGGTAAGTTACCCGATGGAAGAGTAATAGCTGTAAAACAACTTTCTCAGTCATCTCGTCAGGGAAATAGCCAGTTTGTGACGGAGGTTGCAACGATATCTTCTGTGCAGCACAGAAATCTTGTGAAACTGCTCGGCTTCTGCATTGATAGTAACACACCCTTGTTGGTATATGAGTACCTTCAAAATGGCAGCCTAGACAGTGCACTCTTTGGTGAGCTTCACTTTCTGCAAATTGGAAGCACATGTGAAATTGCAGTATTTCGACGTAGCCAATAAAACTTCCATATCTTCTCTAACTATCATTTGTATTATTCAGGCGCCTTACTGAGTTGTTTCTACCTGTACAGGAGGAGACAGTAGCTTAAACCTAGACTGGGGAACACGTTTTAATATAATTTTAGGCATTGCATGTGGCCTAACTTATCTTCATGAAGAGTCAAGTGTACGCGTCGTTCATAGGGATATTAAAGCTAGCAATGTCCTACTAGACATTGATCTCACCCCAAAGATCTCTGACTTTGGACTCGCAAAGCTCTATGATGAGAAGCAAACTCATGTGAGCACGAGGATTGCGGGCACACTGTAAGAACATTTCACCATTTCTCTTCTCGTGGTCATAACTTCAAAAATGAAAGCTACTTTTAACTTGTCTTGCCTTTGTCAAGTGGATATCTGGCTCCTGAGTACGCGATGCGAGGTCGTTTGACAGAAAAAGTTGATATCTTTGCATTTGGGGTGGTTGTGCTAGAAATTGTCGCTGGTCGACCAAACACCAACAATTCATTGGAGGAAAGCAAGAGCTATCTCTTTGAGTGGGTAAGCTTGTCAGTGATATTTCTATCAAGAATACACAAGTTCATTCATCTGTTTTATCTTCTAGTAGTATTTACGAATTAAACCTATGTTTCATTGACAGCTCTGGGACCTAAATGAAAAGGGGCAAGTTCTTGGAATAGTGGACCCATCACTTATGGATTTCGACAAGGATGAAGCTTCTAGGGTCATTCGTGTTGCCCTCCTCTGCACACAGGGATCACCGCACCAGCGACCACCAATGTCGAAGGCCTTGGCAATGCTAACGGGAGAAGTTGAGGTCTCTGAGGTGGTCATGAAACCAAGCTACATCTCTGAGTGGCTGCACAGGGATGTAAACAGAAGCTACACCAGCAGCTTCTCAGGATATACCACCCCTGAGTTCAGTGCACAAAAAGAGATAGAACCTCTTAATCAGTCGTGAGCAAACTCCAGAGCTACTCAAGTGTGAAGGTGAACGCGAAGTTGAACTACTGCAGATGATCTGTCTTGGTTGGAAGTAAAAATATTGGACACAATCATATCCATTCTTATCTAAATTTTTTATATGTTCATGTGAGCTGGACCAATCATCACAACTACTTATACTGACTTCTATATAGCTTTATGAGTAATCTGTGTTTCCTGACTCCTGAGTTGGATTGGTACAACTGAACTTTAAGAAAAGATCGGATGTTGATTAATGCCAAATGGATAGGCCCTTATTGATTTCTGGGTCCAAATCTTGCCCTCTTAGCACTGCCACGTGGATCCACCTGATTCAGGGATTTGGGATCTTTCCGTAGCCTTTCGATAGTGCACCAACGGCGATCAGGTGATCGATGAGCTCTCAATCTCCAGAAAGATCGTCATACTTCCAGCTGACCAGCTCCACGCCTCCACGCCGCCGGTGCCGTTCGAGTGTCGCCGAGCTCTGTCGGCAGGTGATCGTGCTCGGCGGCGCTCCTTCCTGCTCCAGCCCGCCTATGATGTTCTTCGTTGTGTTTCCACGGTCTGCTCAAGGAGCTCCCAAGGCCATGTGATGCCGATAGATCTAGCTGCTCTAATACAGGAGGTGGTTCTCTACATATGTTATTTTTCCCAACATCATCAATTCCCATCTTCGTATAGTAGAGATTCAATACTTCATATGTCAATGATTCGTAGAAGTTCTGATCCATTTGGCTATCGGGGCAAATGCTGGTTGCTTTTTTAATACCTGAACAGAGCAGAATTTTGTCTTGCTCCTGTTTACATACGCAGGGATTCAGAGTGTATACAATAGGGCACCAAACTTTTGTTGTGGCACACCTATTTTGCCTTCTGTTTTCATATTATTTGCAGGTTTTCCAATCAGAGAACACTCGTTTCCTTTATTTTAATCAACGCTTGTTGTTAGTGAAGTTATATACTCTGTTCGTTTTTCAGGTCAAGTTCAGATTGAACAAGCTGAAATCAACTTGATGGCAAGCCTAAAATGGTCATTAACTTATTACAATACGTGATTATGGTACTCATATAGTTTATCTGTATACAGATTTTCCCTTTTTTTGTGTGGCAGAAATATTATTGTGCCTCACTGGGTAAATAGGTCAGAATAAAACGAGCTGTATGCAGGTGTTCATGGTTGCTCTTGTTGGCTTGCTGCTAACTTGAAAGCCTGCTCGTTTGTGCGGTTCCTTGGAACCGTAAAGAACCTGCTGCTTTCAAAAGAATCCTCTCGACAGTATGAACAAAAGAATTTATCGAATTGCAGAGAATCACAAGCGCGCATGAATCACAACACGTTGTGATGCTAAAGAAGTGCAACAACATGTAATCCGTTCAATTCATACGATATTTATACGCCTCCAACATGTACTGGCAACGTAATTAAAATCACTTGATTAATGATAATAGTTAATCGGGTAAAAAAATTGAACTCGTACCAAGTAATAACCTTTACAACATTTCTAGCTACATCACACCCTCTACAGGTTCAGCCGGCGGTTCTGGAGATCCTGGAGAGCCACAAGGACCCAATGCTTCATGAAGCCTCCATCCAGCGCTCCATGTACTCTCCGAACTCTGACAGCGGTCGTCTTGCTTCCCCGACATTCAGGCTGTCTTCTCCACCGGCGCCGCAGCCTGACGGCCCACCACCCTCGGCGGTCCAGCGTCACAGCGCCGCGGACTTCTTCGACAACATCAGTACCCCCATAAAGTCGCCGCTCCTCCCTGGAGCCCTCCAGGGGCGCCTTCTCGCCGGGCTCCTGAAAATAAGGTGACTTTCCTACAGTCTCAAAGGCAGAGCACACGGCTTGCAAATAAGAGAAGGGCTGGGGCAAATTTAGAAAGTCTAGCCCAAGAAATTCTTTCTAGATCGTTTGGTTTCATTGATGACAACATCCCCTTTGATGATAACATCAAACGACTATATTTGCAGCGTTTCAAGCGTCCCATCACTCCATCGACCCTCAAGGCTCTCATGTCGCTTGTGGAGAAGGGTGGCTGCAAGGCTCTCTAACTCGAGACAAAGAAGAAGGCGATCGTTACCCCAGCGCCGGACGCCTGACCGCTGCAAGCCCGCCTCAGTACCAGTGTGTTGCAATGTGTCCAATGTATCACAACCTGTGTTTCTCCCTGTCTGCATCGCTGTTACTCCATGCTGATTGCCTGCTGTGTTTCTGCCAGTTTTCTTGGCTGTGTTTCGGCAGGGAATTAGAGTACACAGCAACTAGCAGTATCTTAGTCCATCACTTTGTTGCACTTATCAGTTGTCATATCTTGCAAGAATGTCCCAGATGAACTGTCAGATCTTTAATTGGAATGTTAGGGGCCTTAATGCCTCTTCTAAAAGAGATGTGGTACGAAATCTGATTGAAAATTGTCGTGCAACCATTGTTTGTCTACAAGAGACCAAGCTGACAACCATTGATGTTCCTTTGTTACAACAAATTACTGGTAATCGTTTCATTCAGAACTATGCATACCTACCTTGAACAGGTTCCAGTGAATGTATCCTGCTAGCTTGTGATGCAAATTATTTCTCTTTATCTCATATCCGAAGGGAGCAGTTCTCCTTATCAGCAACAATCACAATGCTTAATGACAATATCCAGTGGTCCCTAACTATAGTTTATGGACCACAAGGTGACCAGGAAAAGATAGTTTTCCTTGCTGAGTTGCAGAACCTGAAACAACATATGCTTGATGCCTGGCTTGTCCTCGGTGACTTTAATCTTATTTACAAAGCATCAGATAAGAACAATAATAGGCTAAATCGACACATGATGCAACGGTACAAAGGAGTGCTGGACAACCTTGAACTAAAAGAGATGAACCTTCCAGGGCGGCGCTTTACCTGGAAACAAGCCGGTCGTTCACCAACACAGACAAAGATTGATCGATTCTTTTTCTCTGTTGATTGGGACACAATGTTCGACTCAGCAAAACTCTTCCCGCTCTCTTCATCATCCTCAGACCATGCGGCTTTGCTTCTGATAGGAAGCGATGAACAACCAACCTACAACAAGTTTCGGTTCGAAACCTTTTGGATAGAAATCCCAGATTTCCTAGATGCAGTCAAGGCTTCCTGGGAAAAAAATATCGAAGCCACAAATCCCTATTCCATTATTCGCCTCAAAATGATTCGCCTGGGAAGGGATCTCAAAAGAAGGAATGCAACGAATATAGGGGACATCAGGCTACGTTTAGCAATTGCTAACGAGCTAATTTTCCAACTTGATGTAGCTCAAGAAGAAAGAGAGCTGACCGACAAAGAATCCTTTTTTCTTTCAAATCTAAAGAACAAAGTTCAAGGCCTTGCAGTACTGAACAAAATTAAAATTCGCCAGAGATCGAGGCTAACCTGGATTAGAGTGGGGGACGTCAACTCAAAGCTTTTTCATTTAAAGGCAAATGCTAGAAGACGAAAAAATTTCATTCAATCTCTTCAAACCCCGAGTGGTTTGGCAGTATCCTCATCCGACAAAAAGGAGGAGCTGTTTAGATATTTCTCAACACGCTTGGGAAGCTTTGACCCGGTGGATAGAGCCCTCAACTTGAATTTCATCAATCTTCCGAGCTTTGATCTTACAGAATTGGAGGAACCTTTTTCCATAGAAGAACTAAAGAATACAATCGATTCCTTACCTTCAGAGAAAGCGCCAGGCCCCGATGGTTACATTGGAAAAAATTATAAGATAGCTTGGGAGATCATAAAGATGGACATTTTCAATGCTGCCAACTGGTTCTACAACCAAAATTTCAATGGTCTTCAGGATCTGAACACGGCACACATTTGCCTACTCCCAAAGAAGGATGTAGCACTCTCAGCTAATCACTACAGACCTATCAGCCTCATACATAGCTTTGCAAAAATCCTGACAAAAACTTTAGCAAACAGACTGGCTCCTAGACTGGGAGAAATGATTTCGAAAAACCAAAGCGCTTTCATTAGAAAGAGGGCCATCCACGACAATTTCCTTTTCGCACAAAACTCTGTCAAATCCTTGCACCAAAAGAAACAGCCAGCCCTCTTTCTCAAGCTTGATATTTCAAAGGCCTTCGACTCTCTAAATTGGAGTTTTTTGATAAGAGTCCTCCAACATTTCGGCTTGGGTCAAAGATGGAGGAATTGGATTTCCATACTTCTTTCTACATCTTCCTCAAACATCTTACTAAATGGGATCCCAGGGGATACCATCGCTCACGCCCGTGGATTAAAACAGGGAGACCCTCTTTCCCCAATGCTCTTTATCCTTGCAATGGAACCGCTACATCGGTTGTTTATGAAAGCACAGGAATCCAGCATGCTATCCTCATTGGGGGGAAGACTAACAAATTTCAGAGTCTCCCTATACGCCGATGATGTTGCAATTTTTTTACGACCTGACATGATTGAGGTCAACAACATGAGCAAGATCCTCTTCGAATTTGCAAGATGCGTCGGCCTCCATACAATCATTCACAAAACAGAGATTTATCCTATCCATTGCCAGAACATTGACTTGTCAGTAGTGCTGAACTCCTTCCAAGGGACCATAAAGCAATTTCCATGCAATTACCTCGGTATGCCATTACACATAAGAAAAATACGAAAGATTGATTACGTCCCTCTAATCGACAAGTTCACAGGCAGGTTACCGGGATGGAAAGGAAAAAAAAAAATCTGAGGGTAAATGCACGCTTGTCAAATCAGTTCTATCGGCTTTACCAATTTATCAGATGTCGGTATTACCTCTCCCACGGTGGGTAATAAAGAAAATTGATAAATACCGAAGATCCTTCTTATGGAAAGGCGATGACCCAGAAAAGTTACACGCCGGCAGCTCCCTAGTCAACTGTCAAATGGTTTGTAAACCAAAAGAATTGGGTGGCTTGGGCATCCTAGAACTTGAAAAGTTTTCCAGAGCTTTACGCTTGCGTTGGCTCTGGCTTGAATGGACTGAACCGGACAGATGATGGATTGGTGGTAAGGTTCCTTGCGATGCAACAGACCGAGCCCTGTTCAGAGCAGCCACAACAATCACCATTGGAGATGGAGCAAAAACAAATTTCTGGCATGATAAGTGGACTGCAAACTCGGCTCTCTTTGAAGCTTTACCAAATCTTTACAAGTTGGCTAAAAGAAAAAATAAATCTGTCCAATCCATGCTTCTCAATGACAACTGGCTGTCTTCGTTTAGACAAATTTCTTCCCTAGAGGAGATCAACGATTTGGTCTAGCTGGGACATATTTTGCAAGGTGTCCACCTAGATTCAACTGAGGATCACATTGTATGGAACTGGACAACATCGGGCACCTACACCTCAAAATCGGCTTATTTTTTCCAATTCAGTGGATCTTTCTGCCCTAATGATTTCAAAGCGCTCTGGACCGCGCCGGCACAACCAAAACAACGGTTTTTTGGTTGGTTAATCCTGCACCAACGAACTCTAACGGCACAGAATCTCCTAATCCGCCACTGGCCCTGCAATTGGATTTGCTCCCTCTGTACCGAAGCTTTTGAAGACACTAATCATCTATTCAACGAATGTTCTTTTTTTCGACAATTGTGGAACACAATCTGTGGCTGGCTGCAGCTACCCATCTTGCCGGCAAATGACGAGCTACAGTCCTGATGGCACGATCTTACACATATCACGCCGAAATCCACCAGGGTAAATACAATCACGGCCCTAATCTCAACCTGGTGGCAGATCTGGCTGGAGAGAAATCGGCGCGTCTTTAGAAATTCTGAAATGCCGGCGGGGAGAATTGCGTTTCTTGTGAAAGAGGACATAGATCTGCGAAAGTCGGCTTTTAAACCACCATAGTATAAAAGCTCTCTCCTTTTAGTCCTGAAGTTCTATATCTCTTGTATTCTGCAGGACACTTATGCCGTTGTATTTGTGAGCCTGTAAACTTTTTCATTCTTCCTACTAATATATTCCGGTAACTGTCTTGCGTTTCTTAAAAAAAAAGAATAATATGCAGGCTATATTAATTAATCAGCGCGCCAAAAGGCGTGCCTATTTTCTATTGCCATCTAGTTCTGGTATATGGTTTCACAGCCTAGTAGTACCAATCAACCAAAGATGTAAATCACATTAGTGTACTGTTGAGCATGACCTGCAGGGCCATGCCTGAACACCACTTCAGGAATTTCATAATCCCCTCAAACCAATTAGGCACAGAAACAATCTTGATACAGTCAGGAATTTCATAACTACGTACCTAACAACTTCAATACAACACAGACAAAAATTGAAATACTCCCACCGTCCGCATATATTAGGTATTTTACTATCTTTTGGAAAGATTAAGGAGAAGTAAAAATGACTAGTATGCCCTTAGTAAATGATGGATGAAAAGGGATGGAGTGATTGTTGAGGGTGTAATGGGAAAAATGTTCAAATATGATAGGATTGATAGGACATCTAGCACTCATCTAACACTCCAAAATCCCTTAGATTAAAGTACAAATTTTGAACCCTTCCATCCCCTACATTGGCGGACAGAGGGAATATTAAACTTATACACAGCAAGAACTAAAAATGGTATCACTTTTACGGAAACGATACACAGTCGATCAGAAATTTCCATCGCCATTTTTACAGTCCATCTGTCTTTGTGTATTTACAAGCTAGCACAACAAACTATGTTCCATAATGCAAGATGTTTTAGATTTATCACTATATGTTTTATATATGTTTTGATACTATATTTATTTAGTCTTGTAGATACTAATTATTTATCTATGACCTTGATCAAAATTTAAAGAACTTTGACTCGCGGAAAAACTAAAAAGGCCTACACAAACATAGAACATGCGAGTATTCAGTAATATTGACTATACAGTGAGTTTATTATGGTCAAAATTGAACAACTGAACATATATATATATATATATATATATATAATTATGTGTGTGGATGCTATATGGTTCGCATAGTTTCAACTAATGGTCGCTATTCCGATTAATTGTTGACTCTGTCTCTTAACAATTGGTAAACAACTCATGAGCTGGATAAGACTAGTAGGATTCTTCCCACAACGAGGACAAAAAGGAATCGTACTCTCGTAGGATTTCAACTGAATTAGTCAAGTCTTCCCGCAATTAGTGGTCAACTTGCATGCGTGACTGCATGGGGTGGACCCCCGGCGGCCGTTCACTCGCATGCATGCTATTAGCTGCGCCGTAGGTGCTGTTTGGGGATAGCCACTATTACGGCACCTCTTTAAATGCTATCTTTACAAAAGTTTTTTACATTTTAGCCATTGGAGAGAGAATGTCATAACTTTTTGCCACTTTCGCCTACGTGGCATGACAACTAGGGTTGCCAGCATGGACAAATACCTGTGAAATGTCAATTTTACCCTTGTGGGCCCCACGAGCTAGGACAATAGAGCTTTAATTTAACTATTCCCTTTGTCCCACGATATAAAGGATTCTGATTATTCACTCGTAATGTTTGACTATTCGTCTTACTCAAAAATTTCGTGTAAATATAAAAATTAATAAATTATGCTTAAAGTACTTCTTATAAGAAAGTAACTAATAAATAAAATAAATAATTATTTTAAATTTTTTTAATAAGACGAGTGTTCAAGCGTTAACAGTAGGGAGTCAAAATTCCTTATAATATGGGACAGAGTTATAATATGGGACAGAGGAAGTAGTTAGCATATAGATTAATGGTGATCATGCCAATAGACATAATTAAGTGATTCTCCTTACGCATACATGCAATAACTTAATACCAAATATAGAGATTTTACTAATAATGGATTACATGTTTTCTTTGAAACCGCCCGCTATTTCCTTTTATAGAAAAACGCACGCTACTAACGGCATCCTCATATGGTGCCAGACAGGAAGAATGATCCTTGGGTACCCGAAATTTATGGATTATCATGAACAACATTACCCATAGGATGAAATACTCTCTCATTTGAACGCATCCCATTTTTTTTGCACTATCAATCCATAACAAGTAAAGGTCCTCCACCAATAACTTGAAGTACACATCAGTATCATTCCTAGGCTACCTTGACCCCTTTATAAGAAGTGGTGTTATGATTGATGTGCTTGTTCTTCATGCAAAGTCAGGGAAGAATGTTGTAGACAAAAAATGCCACTGGTCAGGTGCTATGTTGACTAATCATGTCAATAAAGCATACTGTCTGTGGTAAGCATAAACCGTACATTTTCTCATGCCATGCGCGAAAGTACATTTTATACTTTTGATCTATGTTTCTCCACCGAGAACCATCTGTAGGATAACTTATCATTTCATCGATGTCATAGCATTCTGTGTATGGTACCCCGTATTCCTGTGTATAAGGTAACCATATATTCCAGAGACCTTACAAATACAGAGAGAGGCCCACAAAGTATATTACAGTTAGGAAAGCCTTTGAAAACTTTTTATAATGGAAGGTCCAATCCATATAGCATAAGACTGATTTCTTCCTTATCATGGCATACTTCCTACTCTAAATCCTTGAATCCAACTAGGTCACTTCTGCCCTCACAGGGAATATAAATCCAAAGGCCCCTAAAGGGCTTAGGACACCTTCAATTAAGTCTAAAGACTTGCAATTCGTTGGAGCACATCGAAGACCTCGGAAGCGCTTCGTCGACAATCTTACCTATTCAACTAGCCCACATAAACACATATAGCCATATACCCCCCTCCCTGCATAGTCAAAGTGTTGAGAATAACCTTTTGTAGTAGCTTGTTGTATTCGACGACGCATCTAATCTGTTGATTAAGGAAAATAGGCCACACAACTAACGAAACTAAGGCTATTACCTCGACAGGGGCCCAAACCTATATAAATTATGCTTCCTCTATGTTTGTTTCTTAATCTTGCCGGTCTTGGTATAAGTGAATCCCCTAGGTATAACGAATCACGTATTCGACTTGTCAATCTACGATGATCGACCTTACACTCTTCTTTGTGCCAGCACGTCAATTTTGCATACAAATGTTCTAGACGAGGGACAACGGGAAAATACAAACACCAAGAATGTGTTCTTTTTTGCACGTCTACATCATCAATATGACCATAACCATCAGCATCACACTATCTTCCCTTATACCAAGATGCATTGCACATCAGACATTCGTCCAACTCGACATAATCGCCTCTATAAACAATACAATTGTTTTGACATTGATATGTATGAATTTTTTGTATTTCTAAGCCAAATGGACAAACTTTTGAATCTGGAAATACATCGTTCTATGGAGAAGTTCTCCTAAGAACTATAACAATTCAATGCAACTTTTGTTTGATCAATCATTGCTTGCCTTCAACTGTAGTAATAGGGCGACGTGCAATTTGTTGTTCTCCACCTTATGACCATTGTAAAAGGAAGTTTTTGAGTCCACCATTGTTTTGAACTTCTCCAAATCCCTATTGTTGGTCTAGGGCCTCTTCCCGTCACGCAACATCTAATCCAAATAAAATTCAACATCACCATCATTTTCAGGTTCAGGTTCAGCATCATCTCGAATCGTTACCATATCTCTGTGCAATCTCATCTTCCTCACAAAAATGCCTAAAATACTACAAAATAAATATTTGTAGGTGCAATAACTTTATTAAAAAAACAAATGACTATATCAAACAATCTAAAATATCTAAATTAAATTTGGGTCACTTAGGTTGAGCAAATTAAATCGTTAAAATACTAAAAAAATTAAATTATCATAGTACTCGATATAGGTATCCCGTATTAGTACTCGATATAGGGTATTCCGTATTATTTTATATATGATAATCGTGTATTCCGGATACTTGTACGACTACAGGGGAAGGGCCACCAAAGTCTGATATGATTTAGGAAAGACAAGAAAAACCTTCTATACAAGAATATACAATCTAAATAGCATAAACCTGATTCCTTTCTTATGTAGATATATTTCCTACTTGGACCCCGTGAGTCCAACTAGTCCACATTATTCCATGGGTATAAATCTAGAGAACCCTAAAGGTTCAAGAATATGTTCAATCAGTCTGAACACACCCAAAATCCACCGGAGAACATTAAAGACATACTGAAGTGCTTTGTCGATAACATCGCTACTCTGACTAGCCCCACATATACATATACATAAGTCATATACCCCTTATATACTAATCAAGTATCAGACTAGCCATCAGCTTATTGTACTCGGCAGCAAGTCTTATCTGGTGATAAAGTAAAACATGCCACATGGTTGACAAAATGTAGGACTATTACCCCGACGGGGGCCTGAACATGTATAAAAATATGTCTTCCTATATGTTTATTACGAGTTCTTGCTAGTCTTGGTATCATCAGATTCCTCACGAATGTTGTATTTGATTTGTCGCTAATCAGCAAAAATCTTCCTAGGTCCAAGAGATATATGAAAAGTAATATTTCGTAATCTATGTACTCAAAATGAGAAGGGAAATTAAAAAAAGGAGAAAAAGGAGAAAGAAAATGGAGGGGGGGTTAGGTGCTAAACAATCTAATAAAGAAACAGAGAAGATATAAATGGAGAAATGGGGAGAGATTGTTGATAAACTAACCTCTAATCACATAGAAGCGTGGAAGAAAAATAAGGAAAACATCGCCCCTCCTCAAGATGTTTGATCTTAAACAGAGGCGTCAAGAGATAGGTGTCGTTTATAAAAAAAATAACACCAATACCCTACTTATATGTGCTGGTTGTTAATTGCAAACCATACCGACACTCATAAGGCTAAACTGGCACCTATAATTGGGCCCACCACCTACAAAATTGTCGGAATGATAGAAAGTGGAGGCTGCTGCCATAGGTGTGAAATTTTATAGAGCCGATATCAATATTATACCTTACACAGATATTTTAGCTGTTATGTAATATAGAATATAGGTGCCAGCTCTTGTTTGTAACCATAGATATCGTTTGTTTGCTTCTGTCCCCGGGAGGCGTGAAAACACCTCATAGCTTAGAAGTGCCGGTTCTAAATAAACTGACACCTATTAAGTGTCATATGTCATGTAGCAGTGTCACTTAGTTTCATGGAAGTGAAATTTCATGGAAGTGAAAGTGAGAAAACATGGGTTAACGACAGACTCAACGCAAATATACTGTAACCTTTAAAAATCTTCGGTGATGGAGCCTGATCAGTTTTTCGCCGATAAGATGGCAACCTTCCAGCTCACCAAGAATGGGACGGCACAAAAAGAGTATTCTCGTTCTGATCCTTACTGGACGCTGCCCGTGTTCAAACTTTAATAGTGTGATAGCTGATAAGCATTAAAAACCGCTCGTGGTGATATTATAATATGCATGCATGCTTTCTTCTTACTATATGACATCATCTGTCTTTAGCGAATACGATCACGATTGTATGTAGCTGCAAAACCTTCTCTAATATACTTCCTCCGTCCAGAAGACCAAGTTTTTCTAGCCTTTGAATTATGTCGCATAAAACTAGTTTTTTCTAGCTAAGTGGTCCCAACAAATTAATTGTAATAAAGATGATGTCTTTTTTCTTGTTCTTTCTTTCATCTGTTCACTCATTCAATTAAATTTGTACATCAATAAAGGTATTAGAAGGAAGTTTCAATTATTAAAAAACACATTAAATAAGGGCATAGTGGTCATTTGTGTGGAGTGCTAATTGCAGGAAAAAAAAGCCAAAAAGAATTATTTTATGGGACGGGGGAGTAGTTTATTAAGTGCATCATATCTTTACCCGCACTTATATAATTTGAATTTTGGCACTTATCTCTGTTGTGTTGTATGCATCAAATAATTCAAATGAAAAACATTTTTTTATATAATGGAACGAACTTCCAGGCTTTAGCATGACAGCTTCCAGCTAAAAATTATAACAAAAGTTCAGCAGTTTTGTTTTGCTCCTTGTTTATTTTTCTTCCTTCTGTATTTACTAAAATATAAATGAAAATTACACTACTACAAAGTCCAGTAGTTTTCCCATCAAAATATATAAAAAAACAAAAGTTCAGCATTCAAGCTGTGACTCATACAACGTTATAGAAAAAGAGCGGTGCAATTGCCAAAACACCATCGATAAAGTGTGCACTCTCCAAAACGCCATTACAAAACTCAGCATCTCCAAAATGGCACCCAAAAGTACCTCTTTATTGCCAAAATAGCAAATACCCCTTCAACAACCATATGAGTCTAATTTAGTGACCATTTGGCCCCTAGATACATTTAAACACTATTAGAGCATGGAAAGCATCACAAAAACACTTGTAAATTCAAAAAACTCGAAAAGATTTGTAAAGCGCCCGCGCCACTCACCGGTGGCTGCACGCCCCTGAAGCCGCCACTCCCGCCCTCTGCCACGCGCTACTCGTGAGCGCCGCGCGGATCCGGCCACCGCCGGCCCACGCGCCTGCCACTGTCCGCAGATCCCCGCGCCGCGACGCACCACGCTGGCCGCTCCACCTGCGCGGCCCACCGCTCGCCACGCCGGAAACCCTAGCTGCCAGCCAATCGCGCGAGCGAAGAGGAATCGGGAGGCAGCGAGTGAAGAGAGGAATCGGGAATAGAGGGGCAAAAATTTCCTTCCATACTCACTTTTAAGGATTAAAACAAAAGAAAATGGAATAATGCTATAGATGTTGAGGGAACAACAGAAGGAGGTGGCATTCTGGAGAGGTGGCGTTTTGGAGAGTACACTCCTTAGTAGTGGCCTTTTGTCAAGTATCCCCAAAAGAGCTATATAAACCCAGTAAAAACCAACATTATTTCAATGAAAACATATTCAAAGCAAATTGTAACACACCAGCTCGTTTGAAACATTTATATATAGTATATAGGGTTAATTGGATCCATGCCATTGCAAATTGTTATGGTTAGAGAAATGTCATTAAAATTCATTGTACCGTCGTATGGGCTAATTAGATCCGTACCATTATAAATTTGCCGGTTTTGAAATATGCCACTAGTATTTAACTATTTATAACCGTGTCATTATAATTTTGTAGATGTCCAAACTATACCACTACTTGCCCCTTGGATGAATAGAATTTTTTATCTTGACCAAATTGCCCTTTCTCCTTCCCCTTTCTCTTCCTTCCCTCCTCAGCCGGCATGGCTTGAATGGCCGACGCTGGTCGTGCCACGACGTCGGTGGAGGTGGGTTTGTTGTCAAGGGAGAGGGCAACTGGAAGCGGAACTTCTCCGGCAGCGTCATGCGTCGTTTTCAAGGGAGAGGGTGACTGGCTGCAGAGCACAACGATGACTGGCGGTGCTCTCTCTCTCTCTCCTCTCTCGCATGGGCAAGCGGCGTCGGGGTCGTCGTTATCATCATCGCCAGCGGCACCGGCTTCCCTCCTCACCAGCGGTGGATGTGGAGAATTAAGGTCGGGGGAGCATTGCTGGCGACCTTCCCCATCACCGACGATGGATGTGGTGATCGGGGCACTTGTGTTCCAGCAATGCCGAATTAGATGCAGTGGTGGCAAAGCAATCTCCGACAGGAGGGGGCCACAACGAGGTTCCTTGCCAGCAGCCTCCCCTCTCTCCTCTAATCAGCTCCCTCTCTCCACTCTAGATCCAAACCTGCCATCCTCCTCTCATGAGCCAGCGGGACTCGCCTGCGTGCTGCCGAGCTCAAGCTCCTTCCCGGGAGTGCTGCCGGTGGTCCACCTTTGAGCACTGTTGTCATCCGACCACTGGCTCATTGCCGGGAGTGGCGATGTTGTCATCGAGTTCCTCCACCTCGCCTCGTCACTGGGGCACTCAGCCGAAAGCCGCCGCCGTCACCATTGAGCTCGTCACCGGCAGAGGGGACAGAGGAAGAGCAGGGGAGAGGGAGGGAGAGAGATCGTCGGCTTTGACGATTAGAGGTATAAGAAAGAGAGGAGAAGGTTGAAGATAGGGGCATTTTTGTCCAATACGTGTAGAATATGTATTTTGGTGGCACCATCAAAATTACAGACAAGAAGCAGTGGCATCATTACAAATTTGTAAACATGTAAATAGTAATGGTATATTTCAAAACCGGCAAATTTATAATAGTACCGGATCTAATTAACTCCATCAGTATTATTTAAAATTTAGAACTGTGTCATCACCATTATGTTTTATGTCACTTCTTGCTACTGTATTTTTGTATAGACGTAGATGCCCCTATACCCAGCCAAATCCCTTTCTACATTGCCCCCCTGAATCCCCCGACAACAATCTAGTAGCAGAGCACGCGACGGTGGACCAATGGGGATGGAAACCTCGGCAGTGGAGCATGAACAGGTGGGCAGGGAAGGGAGAGGATGAGCAGCAAGGAGGGGAGGGGGAGTGCAAGGAGGATGAGCTGATGGGCCAGGCTGGCGGCAGCGAAGTGGTGTAATTGTGGGGAGCCCTTGGCCTATGCCTTCTCCTCCTTGTCATCAGGCTCGAGGTCCTCGACCACCACCACCTAGAACCAGGCGCACACCATCGGCGAGCGCCACCTGGAATGAGCGCATGCTCTGCCCTCGTCCAGCCAAGGCATGCTCTGCCAACCACGGCACGCAAGCCGTGGTGGCCACGACCGACGCGGCGAGGAGGAGCCGGTGAGCCACTGGGGAGCGCCACGGCGCAGGGCCTGCCGGGACCACCGAAGGACGCCATGCATGGTGCATGACTGGATCTTGTTATTGACAGCGGTGAGGCCATGTACCTGTGGGACGGCAGAGGCGCGACGCCGAGATCGTTGTTGAAGATGAGTGGCACAGCAATGTTTACCTGCGATGGCTTTGCTGGGCTCGAAGCAGCAGTGGAAGGTCAGTACGCGACGTATAGTGAGATGAAGGATGCGGCTACCAATATGATGATTAATATGGCAGGGATGGAGTAGAGAGTAGAAGCTGATAGCACGCGCGAACCCATGTTGCACGTCACTAGAGCTAAAGAAGAGAGAAAGGAACCACTTCAGTTGGTTGCATTGACGGACTTTGACGGAAAACATGATGATCATGGCATGGTTCTAACTTTAATGGCATTTCTTCGACCATGCCAATTTTCAATATTATGGCTCCAAATTAACCCTAGTATATATGGTGTGTTTTAGGCCAAAGTGACCCAACAGAATACCTACCGGGCGAAAAAGGTTATAGCCTTATAATGCTTAAGTAGCACGACTAGGTCTGGATTTAACTCCCCAAGAGAGTGAATTTTAGGCTTGAAAAAATACTATGGGTCTCGTTCACTATTTCCCATAATAAATAAGAATGCATGCGAACGTATGAGCCAACAGACTAATGCATGTTGTTATATGAGGCAAGGCAAGTTACATGTGGTATCAAATCATCAACTGTTGTTGTATGATGTGTGCATTGGACCATAGTATGCACCAGCGGGCAGTATTTTTGGGGCTATGCTAGGTGTCCCCTTTGGGAGGGGGTGATTTGAGTATTGCATGGCACATGTGTATTGGGCCACTGTCTGCATCGAGGGGACTAGGGTCAGTGGCGGAGCTTGGCCTTGAGTTTGGAGGGGGCAATGTAAAAATATTCATTAAAAGAAGGGTAATTTCGCTATTTTTAAATACTAAAGTGTTGATGTGGAAGGATTTTAGTGCAATTTTGAAAAGCTAGAGGGGGCCAGAACACCTTTTGGTCCTAACTAAGCTCCATCCCTGGCTGGGGTTCTATTCCTTGATCGAGCATGCCCCTTGATTGGGGTGTGATTATAACACTCCAAACGTGTTTGAAGCATGAAGAAGTGGTGTGATTAAAGCCAAATGGTCTAGAGGGGGGGTGTGAAGTGTTGGTTTAGGTACGTTGGAATTTTAGGGTCCGCTTATAAGTCTTGGTTGCTCCAAGTATATATGGTGCCCCAAGTTAACTTTTTTTTACACAAAATGAGGACCAAAGTGTAGGGTGGATACTATGTGAAGCGAACATGACCCGCTCAACATGTAAACTGGACTAATGCAGTCATTGGGGGCGGGTCTTTATGAAATCTCCATCATGGTTGGCATGCCATGCGCAACACTTCTTTATCTTCATCACAATTGTGTAGTAGTGCTCAGAAGTGGAGCTAGTATATCCCTAAACATGTTTATATTTAAGGAGGGATGGAGTACTTGTTGGTGAAGTAATCTTAAAGGAGAATTGAACTAGGGCGCGTTTGAACGTGTCAAAAAGGCAGATTGACCAAACGGGCATGTAAAACAAGAAATGTCATTAGCATATGATTAAATGAGTATTAACTATTTTAAACTTGAAAATAGATTAATTTAATTTTTTTAAACAACTTTCGTGTACAAATTTATTTTTTCAAAAACGAGTAGTTTGGGAAGCGTGAGCACAGAAAAAGAGAGAAAAGTCCCTCTTCCAAACTGCAATTTGCCTATAGCGAACACAGCCCTAATATTGTACAAAGAAGCTTTTGCTCGCATCTTTCACTCCATTGTTAACATACCATAACAAAATCTTAATTTTCAATTAAGCTCTTAATTTCCAAACTACTCTCACTCTCTCAAAACACAACTACTTGTGCCTTTTTTTAAACAGAGTAAGGTTGCGGGTGGGAAATGATTGTATTTGCTTAAGATGAGAAAATATGTGAAGAAATGAAATGAGGAAAGGTTGTGATTGCTTCAGAATGTAGGTATGTGAGATTTCCAGACAAATTTGAATTCTAGAGACAACTATATTTTGAGACGAGGAATTACCCTGTTTGCTTGTGTTTGGTGCTTCAATATTTGTTTTTACTTTAATCTTGCCATAGCCATTCTTCTTAATCAACTTAAACATCCACATGCTCAATGAAAGATTGATTATGAAAATAAATATTCTGGATTCCTAACGCACCTATCCTTTGGTTGGCATAAGACTTCCCAGGTTGCAAGTCTATTTTTTCTTGTGACAGTCACTTTGCCAGTAAAACTTAATTAGACCAAAAACTTCCCCTACTTATAAGTTGGGGCCACTCAATCTAAACTTCCAATGTGGGATTATTCCCAACAATCTCCCCCGTCACACATTTGTGCCCTCCAGCCCTGACCGGCCCCACACACAGTAACATATGGGGCTCACACCCGTGCTCCATTGACCGGGTTCCACACCCATGGTCCACTGACCGGGTCCACGCACAGGCACGCCGTGTCTGTGCGTGGGGCCGGTCAGGGCTAAGGGGCACCAATGTGTGACAGGGGGATATTGTTGGGAATAGTCCCACATTGTATGTTTAGGGGGAGTGACACCAACTTATAAGTGGGTGGAGTCTCTCACCTCATGAGCTAGCTTTTGGGGTGTAGAAAGATTTTCTCCCGATTAGACTCCCGTCTATGGGCTAACAAATGGTATCAGAGCTGGGTCTACAATCTTGGCCTGTGCACACTAGGGTGATGTAGGCCCAAAGCCCAGTAGACCGCAGGTGTGAGGCCCGTTGTGCCCATGTGTGGGGCCGGTCAGTGGACCATGGGTGTGGGCCACGGGTGTGAGGCCCGTATGTGCCTCTATGTGGGGCCGGTCAGGGCCTAGGGGATACCAATGGGTGACGGGAGAGATTTTTTTTTGACCGAGCACAGTAGGGGAGACCCCACGGTATAGGTTTTTTCTTTATTTAAGCCTGAAATTCGTACCCTTGGGAAGTTGAACCCAGGACCTAGTGGTGCTACTTGAGCATTGTAACCGCTAGGTTACAACCCCTTTCACGTGATGGGAGAGATTGTTGGGAATAGCCCCACATTAGAAGTTTAGGGGGGAGTGGCCCCAACTTATTAGTGGGGGGAGTCCCTCACCTCATGAGCTAGGTTTTTGAAAAGGACTAAGTAAAATCTAAAACCTAGCAGCGAGGGTTTGATTCTATTTTACCTTGGTGGCTTGGGTAATCTCTGAGAAGAGCAAAAGTGCAAAACAACCTATGTCCTCGCGGCGGACGGGGCATTTAACTATTTGCCACTTTTTACGGATGACACTTTAACTAAGTCTATGACAAGCGGGATACGCTGAGACACTGGCAGCGAGTCCGAATGGCATTTTATATGCCATCATATCCGTAAGAGTGGCAAAAGATTAATTATTCCCCATTAATATGCAAAAAATCATTGATTTCTATTAGAATATAACTTCCTTAAATATCGATACCATATAAATTATTTTACTAATTTATTAATCTGTACTTATATAAAAAGTTTCTACAATGGATGTGAGTGGTGAATCTGCCACACCCATCACCGCTGCCATCTGTGTCTGCTAAACATTGAAGTAAGTCCACCTACAATGAAGTAATGTTTATATTTAAAGTCTATTTTAAAGTGGGATACAATGATAAATGTAAGAAAAAAAAGTCGATTTTACTCCCTCGAACTATTCAGGTGGTTCACTCAACCCCTAACTATTTTTGACTAATTTTATACCTAGAACTATTAAAAATTAGCACACTTTACACATTTAACAATATCTATGTTTTTCTCTATATAAGTCATATTTTGAGTGAAATTTTGTAGGATGGATAGATACATCACAACTTAGTTGACAAAATTTTTACATTTTTTTCTACAGTAAAATACACTGACGGTACCACAACTTGTGTTGTGGGTACAATTTAGTCACACATCTTGTAATTTGCTCAAATAAGTCACAAAACTTGTTTCTAGGGTTCAAATCTTATAAAAATAACATCACGTGAAGTATTTTCTATCAAGTTAAATGTCATGTTGACTTAACATGTGTCTAATGACCCATACGGATATGCAAACGATAAAAAAAGTTAACTATGTTTTCATTTGCAACATCATATATGTGCTTTTAATATATAATCACATATTAATATTCAACAGTTTAATATAGTTCATATCATATTGAATTTATTGCCGATCATATTGATAGTATGCTTATTTGTCAGTCGTATGTGGCCATGCTTGTAGAAGATATCAATACGGTGAACATATTGCATACATTTAATGTAATTTGCACCTAAACACAAGGTGAGTGACTCATTTAATTAATTTGCAAGATGTTTGACTAAATTGCACCCATCTCGTAAGTTGTGGTACTACCGATGCATTTTACTCTTTTTTTAATCAATATTTATGCTAATTTGAAGCATGTCAGACCAATCTAAAGAACAAAATTTTAAAATTCAAGCAGAATAATTATCAATCCTTGTTTAATGGTTTGGGGTGTAAAATGAGCCCAAATATATTTTATAGATTTTACTAGATAATTTATTCTAATTTCTGAGTCTTTAAAGTACACGGCTGATTTTTTTTTCCTTCGTTGATATACACCGGTACTTTACTACCAAATGTAAATGTTTCAAACTATTCGCTCATACCCTAAATATTTGACGTCGTTGACTTTTTAATATATATTTGGCTGTTCGTCTTATTCAACAAATTTACGTAATTATTAATTATTTTTCTATCATTTGATTCATTTTTAAATGTAAATTTACGCTTACCTATAATTTTACTTATTTCACAAATATTTTTTTAATAAGACGAACGATCAAATGTGTGTCAAAAAAAATTAATGGTGTCAAACATACACGGAATGAGCAAATATTTACTTAGCGCTAGGGATGAAAACGGTCGGAAAACTGCTTCTCCTATTTCCATTTCCTTTTTTTTTTCGGAAACGGAATCGAAACGGTAGTGGCGGAAACGGAAACGATATCGGCATCGTCGGAATTTCGGAAACGGGACCATCCGAATGGAAAAACATCAATATCGGTCGGTAGCCGAAAATTTATATCGAAAATAATAGAGTACAAAATTGTATACTCAACTAATTCGTATGTCGATCGGCATGAGTTAGCACCGTGCGGCGTCGCATGGTGTGGACCTGCACCAAGGCGAGGCTAGACAAGAGGCATAGATGAGAGATACATATGCAGTGTGTGCGTATAGGGGAACCGGGAATAAGACGCGTGAGTAGATGGGGAGGGCTAGCCAGGGTTAAACAGTTAGGAGAGGTAGCCATGGCAGGATAATGGGCCTCTGGACTATGCATTTTGCACTACCCGAGTAGAGTTGTGAAGGTATTTGGTGCTTTCGGAAATATCCCGGAAATTTTCGGTAATTTCGGCTCAATACGGAATTCCAATAAAACGGTCGGAAATAATGCATTACCATTTCCGTTACCGTTTCCATAACAATTTACCATTTCCATTTCTATTATCAGAAATTTCTGTTACTAACTGAAACGGTCGGTAGAAAAAGAAAACGGCAGCCGGTACGGTCGGTATTTTCCGTACCGTTTTCAACCCTACTTAGCGCCCTGTTTATTAAAAAAAAAAAGCATTCAAACACCTGTTTATTTAGCCCCGGAACGATGTCTCGGAAACACAAAGCATAAACCGCGCCGCAGTAAAGAGATCGAGAAGCCCCACGGTATCACTGTTTCGGTTTCGGCCCCAAAAACCACCCAGACAGTCCAAGTTCTCCAGTGAGAGAGAGACAGATGCGGCGTCGCAGCAGCAGCAGCAGCGGTGTCGTCGGCCTCGGCCGTCTCCTGTGGCTGGTGCTCGTGTTCTCATGGCGGATCGTAGCTGCTGCTGCCCAGGCTCAGCCCGCACCCAGAACTGATCCAATCGAAGGTAACCCCTATAATTAATGCTTTGTACTTCTTATACCATGCATGTGTCTTCTTTCGTTTTCCTCTTATCATCATAGAAAGCTGCAGTACTTCGATTTGGTTGGTTGGTACGGTGTCTTGTTGACGCACTGGCATGAGCAGACTTGAGGCCGATAGAAATTGTGGGATACAAATGACCAGTTTTACTGTTTGGGGGTCAATAAATTCTCCCCTTTTCAGATAACATCGAACAAATTTCCCTTGCCCATCTTAAACCGAACGAACTTTTTTCTTTCCCAATCTCAAATCGGAAAAGAAGATAGATAGCAACAAGCATTTAGGCAGTGGGAATCTTTGGTGGTTGTGGTTGGGGGGCAAAGGGGCATTAGAGGAAGGAGGAGGAGATGTTAGAAGCACTGGGACGAGGCGGCCAAGGAAGAAGAAGAGAGAAGCCTGGCCAATCCCTGGTTCAGAGGCGGCTCCAAATTCTTACCGGCGGCGAGCGGAGACGGCGGCAGGCGGCGCCGTGGTAAGTCTCGTGCATGTTCAGCCGTCTTTTTTTTTTTTTTTTTTGAGGGGTGTTCACCTGCTTTCAGTGCCTCGTCGTTACGCAGTTTGGTCGATCTGTGATTCTTTATTGAAAGACAGTGACGGACCCATCAGTGCATGTGCCGATCGAACCTTTTTAATTACTGCTAGTAGTAGTATTCTTTTTGTAACAAAAGTTGGCTGCAGGAAATGAACGACTGCTATACATGAGTACTACTTGCTATTGGTATAAATATAATTTAACTCTCAATCATATATGCCTTTGAAACTTTAAACAATATTTCTAGAAGAGATGTGAAATTGGTTATGTGCCTGTTGGCAGAAGCCGGAGATGCAATTAAAACCATTTGCATTATATCAAAATAAGAAATATTCTTAGAAAGAGAACTTTCTACTTCAGAGCACATGAACTGCAGTTTTTATTTTCCGATTACACGGAAGACACAGTGGCAACTGGCATACACCTGCATCACCAACAGCGCTGACACGCACCTGTGAGTATGACCCCTTGAACTCACAATCAAGATATGAAAGCCACAACAAATTCGTGAACCTCACTAAATTTCAAATCATGAAAGCCTCACTAAATTCCTGAACCTTAGGATTTTCAGTTTGATTCAGCACTTTGCATCGACAAGGAAAATAATTTCAGGATTCCTATTTTCTGACCAAAAATCCCATGTAGCTCTCATCTGCATACTTGGAATTTGGTTGGAATCAACGATTCAAATTCCATGAGATCTCAAACACCTTTCTGCAAGGATTTTTGGTTCCAATTCTGTGATATTATTGATCCGAACTGGACTTAAAGTGATTTATTGTTGTATTGCATGGTGCTGCATCCATTTTATATAGATACTAACGCCAATTTAGTGGTCCAGTGTCAGTGCTAAACACGATAATGGGGAGATGGGGTCTGAAGGCGCCATCTGAATGGAACATCAGTGGTGAGCCCTGCAGTGGTGTAGCCTCCGATGAATCCAACTGGGATAACTATCCAAAAGATCCTGCCATCAAGTGTGACTGCTCTTTCAACAACAACACCATCTGCCATATTATCAAACTGTAAGTATGCCTTCTTGCCTTGTTTTCATCAGCTGTACACACAAGGTGTTCGATGCATAGCCCATGTCGTGCTGAAACTTTAAGTGTTGTTGGTTGCTTGATTTCTAGGTTTTATCACACAAGCACCTGCTTTGATTTTACAATAGTGTAAAGAACTCAATCAGACAAGTCGATTAACTAGAAAAAGAAAGAACAATGTCTAGTCTGGTTTAGTACCAGCCAAAGACTGCTCTGGCTAGCTCACACTCTAGACACAGCTATTTTACATATGATGGATTCATTCCAGACTATCCTGACCACTCTGCCTATGAAAGTAGATATTGATAGAATTATCTTACACAGAATTCCTAATTTTTCAAATTTGTGAATTTCATATTTATGGAAATTAATTGGAGATACAGAAGTAGAGAAACTAGAGCCCACATGTCTTTGTGATGAAGAATACATTGGAGTGAGCTGATCGCATTAATTGGCTGGTCCTTCAACACAGCTGTCCAGCGCGTAGCAATTTGTGTGCATTCAGGAGTTCTTGCCATTCCGGTGATTTTGTGTTTAACCATGCTTCTCAATAGAATCCCTCATGTGAGAAAATTTTGATCCCTCTCTTCAGTTGTTATTTTGTTTGAGATTTGATACTTGTTAGCTTGCTGCCCTGTAGGTTTCATATTGCAAAAAATTAATTTCATATTATTGAGTGTCTTGACCTTATCCTCTATTTACACCAGTTGATACTTGATAGTACATTGAGATCCATAGCTTGACGTGTTTGACTTTACATTGGGCTGTGTATGTCTAAGTCATGCAGTGCCCGGAAGTGACTTCAAGATTGTTCTATCACCTTGATGTAATTGTCTTCATTTTAATAAAAGCTTCCTTTATCTAAATCTTATATTAGTGGCATATATTTCCATTTGCGATAGTTTAATTCATGTGTCGTATAACTTACTATAAAATCTTATGTTAAAAACAAGCCTTTTAGCAGCTCTTCCACACAAGCTAAAGCAAACACACTTCCAAACATGAATTTTAGATAATGACAAAATTGATTTTACACCTTTCACATATACTAACTACTTGCATGTTTTGCAGGAGGGTAAATAAGTTGAACATTGTTGGTCAAATACCGGCGGAGTTACAGAATCTCACCTATCTACAGGACCTGTATGGATCTATGTCCTATAATCTTAATATCTACAATGAAGTTTGTTAAACTAGTTGTAGATCAATGTCTTGCAGAAACCATAAATCTGACACCATATTTTTGAATAAGAATTCTTTTAGGGTGCTCCTTCTAACCTCTTAAGAGGTAAAAGCTCTAACAAAAGCCTCAGCATTGAGTAAATGATGGCTTACTTTGCCTAATTAGAAAATGTTCAATTGTTCCATTCATAAATCAGGCAAAAAGGAAAATACTATTGGGCCAAATTGCTATCCTTTTTTTGCGAGCTACTATCCTTCTAATGTAATCATGCATGCTATCTACCTACAAAAACATGCATGCTGAATTGATAATATTAGATTCTGAGATAGACAGCAAGTATAATCATAAAGATCAAATTAACTTATTCTATGAACTGATTAAAAATGCCAAATATATTTCAAATTCAGAATTTGATTAGTAGTAGACTATTAATATATTTAAAATTCAGTTTTTATTAACAGTACATTCAATCAAATATGAAACATGCTTCATTTCCTTCTTGTATAATAATTAGCAGTAGTAGACTTTTAATTGATAATCAAGGTCCACTTACATGAAGGTGAGACTAGTATGAACCATCGATGCAAAATAAGCAGTTTAGAAAGAATTGATGTATGATAAGGGAAAAAAAAACTTTGAATAGCTACCTGTTAATTTCTTTGCAAAAGCCAATAAATAGTAGTCAGCCATGCAAGATCTTAATGTTGGCTAATTGACTTGATGTTTCTTGTGTTGTTTCAGGAACCTCAACCAAAATTACTTGACTGGTGCCATTCCATCATTTATTGGAAAATTTGCTTTCATGAAATATTTGTAGGAATTTTCCGTCAAGCTATAGATTAATGCACCATCCATTGGTGGCTGTTGTGTTAATTATGTTTCACCATTTGAAGGGGCTTGGGTTTCAATCTACTGTCTGGACCTCTTCCAAGGGAACTTGGCAACCTCACCAATCTCCTCTCGTTGTAAGAAATTCTTTATTGTATGGGAAATCAATTAGAATTATATATATCTATAGCAAGGACAGCCTTAACTAATATAATTATACGGAACTTGTTAATCGTGTTTCTTATCAACCATGAAGTTATAAAAGAACCCATGTCTCGTATATTTGGCATGTGAATGTTTGTGTATCTTCGATTGAAATTCAGTGGTGTGGCACATCTGGGCAAAATATGCCATTTTCTTATATCAATTGAAGACAAATAATTTATCACTCCTGAAATATTTCATCTTATTTCAGGGGCATTAGCCTGGACAATTTTATTGGTGAATTTCCTGAAGAAATAGGCAACTTGACCAAGCTTGAGCAGTTGTAAAATACCTCGTTTATAACTTTCATCTACTATAACAAAATTTGAAACAGAGAGATCTATTTTTCAACATGATAATTCAATAACAGGTACATTGATAGTTCTGGATTCAGCGGTCCATTCCCTTCGACAATCTCCAGGCTCAAGAACCTGAAGTTCTTGTAAAGTCAATAACAGAACCTCAACTATTATCTTTCTTGTGTTTTCATATGCTAAATGTAAAATATTTTGGTTTCTTTGCAGGAAAGCGTCAGATAATGAATTCACAGGGAAATTACCAGATTACTTGGGGAGCTTGACTAAATTGGAAGATATGTAAGATTTATTATATTAACTGGTAAAGCATCATTCAATGCATCTTATTTTAGAAATAGAGAAATTGTACGTCTGCATGACATTCAACTGGTGTGGGATGTTGATAAATGGAGGATGGAGCTTTTTCCTAAAAATATTAATATATGGAGCTTACTTTGTTTTTTACTAATTTGGACCTGGGATATCCCTACTTTATGTTTTTCAAATTATGTGCTTGCAGGGCTTTCCAAGGAAATTCTTTTGAAGGACCAATTCCTGCAAGTTTCTCCAATTTGACCAAATTAATAAACTTGTAAGTACATTGTTTTTTGTTGGCTTTGATCCATTGATGGCTTAGAAGTTCAAGCTTGATAACTGATTTGTAAAATACAATTGAGCAGACGGATTGGTGATATTGTAAATGGGAGCTCTTCATTGGCATTTATCAGTAATCTGACATCATTGAGCATACTGTATGTGATGCTTTTTGCTATAGAGTATTAGAGCTTACAATATTTTCAAAGTTGCAATTCACCTAAATTGGATTTTGTTGTTTCAGAGTATTAAGGAACTGCATGATATCCGGAAATCTTGAAACAGTAGATTTTTCTAGGTTTGCAACATTGACCTTGCTGTAAGTTCACTTTATTGGCCATTCTGCTGGATATAATGCTTTTGTTCATTTCATGGAATTGTGAAGCATTTCTGTCCTGGCACAGGGACTTGAGTTTTAACAACATCACAGGCCAAGTTCCACAGTCAATCTTGAATCTGGGAATGCTTCAATTCCTGTATGAAATTCTTTATTTACATTAATTCAATATATACAAACACCTGTTAAGATGATGTCCATGGATCATCTGTGCCCAATTCAGGTTTCTTGGGAACAATAGCCTTACAGGAAAGTTGCCTGATGCTATAAGCTCTTCTTTAAAAACGATGTATGTCAATAGCAATCAACATAGCACTACAGCACAAATTATTTTCGTGATATGATGTATTCAGTTCATTTGTATTAATTCTAGGCTGTTTCAGAGATTTTTCCTACAACCACCTCACTGGAACCTTTCCTACTTGGGCTACCCAGAACAATTTGCAATTGTAAGTGTAAAATTTGAAATTTTTGTTGCCAAGGAAAAAAAAAGATATTCTAATATTTTTTTTACCAAGGAATTTGGTGGCAAACAACTTTGTTCTTGGTAGCTACAAAGACAGGTACTTGTAACATTTCGTTGTAGTTTTCAATTAAGTAATTGTAATAAAAATCTTTCTCACCGATTCTACTTTTTTTGCACAGTCTGCCTTCAGGACTAAATTGCCTCCAACAAGATACTCCTTGTTTCCGTGGATCTCCTGAATGTATATTTGTAATTCCTCATTGCCAGTAGTAGTTAACAGGATCCAATAATTTTGGATCATGGTTATAATTTTGCACATCTTTATTCCAGATTATTCCTTTGCGGTTGACTGCGGCAGTAATACATCTACTAGGGGCTCAGATAATACTATATACGAAGCAGATGCTACAAACCTTGGGGATGCATCATATTTTGTTACTAGTCAAACAAGATGGGGTATCAGCAATGTAGGAAACTTCTTGCAAGCCACAGATGGAGTGAACATAATATATAGCTCTCAGAATTTTCAGAATACAGTTGACTCAAAATTGTTCGAGACTGCAAGAATGTCACCGTCTTCGCTGAGATATTATGGCCTTGGACTTGAGAATGGAAATTACACTGTTATGCTTCAATTTGCAGAGTTTGCTTTTCCCAACTCGCAGACTTGGTTAAGCTTAGGAAGGAGAGTTTTTGACATATATGTCCAGGTACAAATTGATTTCATATCAATTATACCAATTCTTTTTTTTTTTACCTGAAAGTATTACTAACATTTGTATAGGGTGAGCTAAGAGAAAGGAATTTCGATATAAGGAAGGCAGCTGGTGGAAAATCTTTTGTAGCAATTAACAGGACTTACACGGCAACGGTGTTAAGAAACTTCCTTGAGATTCATCTCTTCTGGGCTGGCAAGGGCACTTCAGGCATACCTACCCAAGGTTACTATGGACCGATGATCTCGGCATTACGTGTCACTCCAAGTAAGAAAAATTGTTATGTTGACGTCATGGAATCATGGTAGATTAGCTCTAGTTTGTAAAACCTCCCAATTTTTTTTCAGATTTTACTCCAACTGTGCGAAATGGTGTACCAAAAAGGCGAAGCAAAGCTGGTACAATTGCTGGAATGTCGATTGGCGTGTTGGTTCTAGGATTAGGAGTTTTATTTGGAATATTTATGTTGATTAAGAAGCGAAGAATAATGGCACAACAGAAAGAAGGTATCATTTATTAGTGCAGTTATTCAGACATCAAAATTTTCAAATGATTTCTTCTTACCATCTGACCGGAAAGAAAAATGCAGAATTGTACAACCTGATTGGACGACCAGATGTCTTTAGCAATGCTGAACTCAAACTAGCTACAGACAATTTTAGTTCTCAACACATTATTGGGGAAGGCGGATATGGGCCAGTGTATAAGGTTGTCTATTTCCCTCAATTGATCTTGTGAAAATGCAACTAAAAATTTATCTGATTTTGTATTAAGTGCAACTCTTTTGTCCACGTTCAAAATATACATTTAATTTAGAAAGGTTCTTTCGACAGGGTAAGTTACCTGACGGAAGAGTTATAGCTGTGAAACAACTTTCTGAGTCATCTCATCAGGGGAAAAAACAATTTGTGACAGAGGTTGCAACAATTTCTGCTGTGCAACACCGGAATCTTGTGAAATTGCACGGATGCTGCATTGACAGCCACACACCCTTGTTGGTTTATGAGTACCTTGAAAATGGAAGCTTAGATCGAGCAATCTTCAGTGAGTTCACTTCTGCAAATTGCCATCACATATGAAATTGCATTTGCTTGTTTTCACTATCAAAACCCTTTGTTTTCATGAACACATGGTGATTTTCTTCTCTATGTTTTTCTATCACTTGTGTTCTTGTTGCTTTATTGAGTTTGTCAACTTGCATAGGAGACAGTAGCTTAAACCTAGACTGGGCAATGCGCTTCGAGATTATTTTAGGCATTGCAAGAGGCCTAAGCTATCTGCATGAGGAGTCAAGTGTGTGCATCGTGCATAGGGATATCAAAGCCAGCAATATACTACTTGACACCGATCTGACCCCAAAGATCTCCGACTTTGGACTCGCCAAGCTCTATGATGAGAAGCAAACTCATGTGAGCACAAGAATTGCAGGCACATTGTAAGAACATTTCAGCGTTTCTCTACTTATGGCTGTAACATTGAATTGAATTTGACTTTTAACTTGTTTGACACTTTGACCTTTCAAGTGGCTATTTGGCTCCTGAGTATGCAATAAGAGGCCATTTGACGCAAAAGGCTGATGTTTTTGCATTCGGGGTGGTCATGCTAGAGACCGTTGCTGGTCGATCAAACACAAACAACTCCCTCGAGGAAAGCAAGATATATCTCCTTGAGTGGGTAAGCTAATAATATAATATTTCCATCAAAGAACACATTGGTCTTATTCAAGCCCTTATTTTTATTTAGGGAGTAATATTCATGTGAACCATGCTAGGGGTACTATACCACACGCGCAGTATTTTCATGATTTGTCGGTTAGTTGATGCATGCCCAGCTTGCCTAGCTATCCTTTTTTGTGGGGAAATTAGAGCCATGCCATTACTATTTCTCAAAATTGGAGATATGCCATCCTGGTCCACATGTCATTAACTCACATGGGCTCCGCATGTCATTACTAATTAATGGCATATCTCCAACTTTAAAAAATTGCAATGGCATGGATCCAATTAGCCCTTTTTTTGTGTGTGTACAACCTTCATGAATTCCTAGCCCGCAACAAGTTATTTTATGTGTCTTATGATATTGACCTTATGGTTGTTTATAGGCCTGGGATCAGTATGAAAAGGAGCAATCTTTCGCAATCCTTGACCCAAGACTCAAGGAATTCAACAAAGAGGAAGCCTTCAGAGTCATCTGTGTCGCACTGCTATGCACACAGGGCTCACCACATCAGCGACCACCAATGTCAAAGGCCGTGGCAATGCTAACTGGAGAAGTTGAGGTACCTGAGGTGGTCACGAAGCCAAGCTACATCACCGAATGGCAGATGATGGATGAGAACAGAAGCTATGTCGCCAGCAGCTCCTCAGGTTTTACCACCCATGAGCTCAACAGCCAGAATGAGAGATCGAACCTCTAGCACAGTCTCCACCGATCATTGGAGCTAGACATGAGGGAAGGTGAACGCAAAGTTTAATTTGTGCAGGTGATCGATCTCGGGTTGATGTTTGGACATTATTCGTTCTGATATAATTGCATGCTGATGTTAGTCATACTTGCATATTGATGAATATGTTAGAAACATAACTGTATACAATAAGTGCCGACAAAGTCTGTTGGCAATAGGACTACTTTGTGGAACACATGGTCGACACATGAGGGCATGAAGTGAACAGTTAAAGGTCGTATGGACATCAACCCAAAAATGATGAAATGGTTGCTCACAGGAACTATAAGAGATTTTTCGGTGTATGGCTACAAAGGAATAACAAAACTTCTCGTTGCTGGTTGGCAGGATTTTCATTGGGTTGCAATTCCCTAATAACGTTACCGGCTAACACTTCGTTATTGGGACCCGCTGGTTGTCCAGCTTGTGTTGGGCGTTGGTCTTGCGTGCATACCGCAGGAACGTGTCGGGAACATGTCGAGAACGGGGTTTGGCGCGGTTCGGCGTCAAGACAAGGGTCCGATCATCTACTTCAGCCGTGCATTCGCGCCTCGCCACCGTGCACTGTCCCTCGACTTTGTCCACGTCCTCATCTTCGTCGTCATCCCAGGAATGCCGTCCTCTGCTTCGCACAGCACGAAGACTGTTGGAACGCTGCCACCACTGTCAAGCCGAGACCGCCACCGCCTTCTCACCTAGGGTAACCATTCATACCTCGTCCGAGTGCCTCCAATTGTCTCTGACTCGACCGTCGGCCTCATATCGTAAAGACCATTCCTGCCACTGCTCCGTCGACCCCAAAGAAGCCTAGAACACCGTCATCGTTGCCTACCCGAGCTGTCTCCGCTTACTTCGTCATGCCAACGCTATCGTCTCCTCATCATTTGCCTACCATACTCGGTGAGCTTTTTCCCATACGCTTCTACGCCGTTCTGCGTCATTCCTTGCCACCGTGGTTGCCGACCTAGCGTTGCCGACGTGCTGCCGTGACTGCCGCTCTAGCGAGCTCGCCATGGGAGCTGTGAGTTGGCTACCCCATGGGGCTGCCAATGGGGCCCATGTGTGCCCGGTCTTTGTGAGGCCGACCCGTTGGTCCCACATGCACGGTGCTCGCCACCTTTTCTCATTGTAGTTTCTCTGTTCAAAAATAAACACTTGAAATTATTAAATTGCACAGGAAGAACAGTAAACTTGTTCATTTTGTGTCGAATCGACCCGTTCAAGCTGCTAATCGTGGTAAATCCACAAAGAATCTAGTGATGTGCTTTTTATGTTTTCTTTCTGGGTTTTGTTTAGTCTTGTAGTTTAGTTGGTGGTCTTGTGTAGTTTCTAGGTTTTCTATCTGATGAACTTCGGAAGAACGTGATGTCGGCATAGGCAAGTCACACACCCCACCTTGAGCATAACTGAAAACATTTTGCAAATGTTACTTTGTTTTTGCTTATATTGCATTACTTTCCATAAAATGTCATTCATTAGCAATGTTTTATTTCGTTATACCATTATCGATTATCCTTTGATTACTATAGCCTTGTTGATTATTGTTTTGAGATACTATCCTTGTATCCGTAGGAAAATAACTAGATTGCAATTAGTTTTTAGGATATTCTTAGCACTTGCTCAGCTCTTAGCTAGTATCTTTTCATTATTGGTAATAATACCTTAATTGAACTAAAATATTGATCGGTGGTTGCTACGGTGGGATTTGCTATTTGCGGCAGGTAAAAATGCTTTGACAACTAAAATATAGTTTTATGGTGGAACCTAGATGCATGCATGTTGGATGCTGGGGTATGTAGCAGCTAGGCCAAGGACCAGTTGACGAGTCTCGATGCAAAGTTTTTCTTGTGCAACCATATGTCTCTTATGGTGTCCTAGTCTGAAATATAGCATGTTCTAACATGACCTTGTTGGTGCAAATGAAGGCCAGATTAGGTCATGGCCCATTACTGCCAAGATTCACACAAAATCCTCCTGTCCAACACAGTTATGACGCATAAGAGAAGAGAATGATGCGGGGTTGCTGCCTTGGGCTGGGTTATAGGAAGGGCTTTGGCATGGACTTCATTCGAGTACCTTTTGGTACCGTGATGCCTATTCAACAGGATGAGGAGAGCATGCCATGTGAGTAAAGATATACAATATCTATAGAGTGTAAGCCTATTCGAATAGCTGTGCACTTGGTCATGGGCATGCTGAGTATTGGTTTTGTGGTTAGGTTTGTTTTAAAATCATGGATTGGTTGGAAAACCTGGTGGGTAGGAGAAGTTCTGAACCCGACAGTTAGCTTTGGGCATTTGCCAGTCACACCATCAGGACCTAAGATTGCACGTGGGAAACTTATGTTCGGGAAGCAATTGATCACTAATAGGGTAGTGATCATGTTTTAAACCTAGCTTTGAACTAAAACTGTTTGGACTGCTGCTTTTAGCAAAATAGCCATATAGGCCTCTCCTTTGGAACCTTGCATATTATACCGCATCTCTCGTATGGCTTCATGGGTACCTTCAAGTACTTGCTCTTGCGTGACTCTCCTATTGCTTAGAAGAAGTCATCGTAAAGGTCAAGCCATGGATTTTACCCAGTTTAGCGCTTGTGCATTTGGAGTTGTAGGATGCTTAATCTGTTGTAGTTTTTTTTTCATTTTTTCTTTCATTTTTAGGATTTAAATCCCTTTCTGATAAATTTAAATCCATTGTGTGTTTTGTATACTCATTTTGTGTACATGACTTTTTCTAGGATGGGGATTAATACACTAGCATTTCAGCACAACGATGTTCTGAGGTATGACAAGAATGGTATCGGAACCATCTTGATTGTAGGATAAACCAAATGGTCTAGCCTTAAGGTCATATTTGTTTAGCAAAACTATTTTACAGAAAACAAAGCAACACTGTCAATCCGATGGCACTCCAGTACTATTTAGGCCTGTGCTCTTGATCTCCTTTCTTACTGTCGGTCTAGAGCCACTCACTCTAGTGTGGCCAATTTCATTTAGGGCTTAGATCCAGTTAGCTTCCCTTGATCCTAAGAAGCCAATGGTAGACCCGTTTGCACCTATTGCAGAGCCTTCTTCCTAAAGAGCAGGACCATCTCAGCAGATTGCTACCTTCATGAAGTCTAGTTCTCCCCTTGATGAAGGGCCTCCTGAGGATAGCACAGAAGCTGAGAGTGACAGTGACAACATAGGAGATGGCGACATCGGGGCTTTAGATGCTACAGAGATACATGTCGACTTGGACCGACTCTTTCTTCATGTTTCTCTCCTAGTTTTTGTCTCTTTTTTTCGTTTGTGTGTCTTGATGCCAAGGGGGAGAAATTATGCTTGGTTAGGTGTCCCCATTTCTGTTTTCTACCAAGTCTAAGTGCCCTGGCTTTGGTCCCTTTCATCGGAGGTACAATAACTGGAAATTCCGGTCCTCCTTCAACTTCATCTCCTGGATATGTAATACCTATATATATGTGATGCAATGTAATGAAGGCTTATTTTTAGTTATTATCCTTAATGCAGTTAGTTTATTCTTATGCAACTGTGTTGTGATGATCCATGGATGCTTGGTGTATTGTTATTCTCATCCTTTTGAGCGAATGCCCACTAATGCACACACATTGCTTCCCATGAATACAAAGAGATAGGAAGAGTTCCCATGTTTTTTTCCAAATATGTGCATATGGGATTAACTTCACTAATTGAAGTACGAAAAGATTTAGAAAAAGTCACTCCTAATCCTTTACATTTAAGATCATGATTTGTCATCAATTACCAAAAAGGGGGAAATTTTAAAGTGTATCTAAGGCACCTAGTGGGTTTTGGTGATGAATATCACTACAATTATGGGATTAACATCTTTTATTAAGTTATGTATGAAAGCTATATAACATATGGACGGGAAGGAAGAATGAGGATCCCTGCAAAGCATGGAGAGAGCGCAAGTGATGTGACCATGACTTGCACAGATATGACTACTCACATGTGAAGTCGTTTCATAATAAGATGCAGTTTGTGTGCTCTAGGAATTTGACAATGCCAAATAATGGAAATATATACATTTGTTTGTTTAGGAGTGCAAAACAAGGTTGGTACATCATATGGAAGACGGACACATCACCCATGGTGCATGCAGAGATGGAGGAGATGAAGGTTGTTGCATTCTGGAACCCAATTCGGCCACCCGATGCAGCATGGACTTCAAACGATCGTCAATTCTTCGTACGACATCCGTTTTTGGCCCATGAGTACTTGATGGAAAGGTTTCGGAGTCAATGGGAATTACAAAAACAAGACGTTGCATCACCAGTAATGGGTCTATGGACCTGTAACTTCGTCTGGGACACTGGTCCAAGAGGGGCCCAAGTAGGGTGCGCCCTAACCTGGTGGAGCACGACCCTAGGGAACCCTAGGACATCCTCCCATTCCTTTAAATAGTTAGCTACCCCTTCAGTGTTATTTGGGTTTTGTTTAATTGAAAGTTTAGCCACGCGCTGCTTCCTTGTAACTACGCATCCGGCTAGGATTCTTGGTTACATGTTTAGAAACCCAACTTTATCGTGTATCGATTTATTGTGCGACTTATTCATCTAGCAATTCAGTTGCTCACTTTTATCTTGTTCTTGCTAGTTCTCGATTGCTTGCAGGAATAGGGTTGATCTGCACCGACAAGATCAACAATCTCAGGAGATGTGTATCGATCGCTTAGACGCAACACAACAATGTCTAGTACGGGCCATCCCTGTGCACATCAAGTGGTATCAGAGCTTTCGTTACTCGGTGAGTTTTTATCTACCTATTACCAGAAAAAGCAAAAAAAAAATTGAGAGTGAATTTACCTAGCCTTCTTTGTGCCTTGCATTGTTCTTTTCAGTTTTTACATTGTTGAGTTTTGTGTTACATTGTCGTTTTAGCATTAGTTTCGTCTAGAGTTTCGAGTTCTTGTCACGTTAGTACCACCACTATTGTCGCCGCCTCTGTGTTAGTTGTCATTGGGAACGATAAAAACAGAATCGGTTCACCACCAGCGTTTCGTTTTTATAGTTTCTGGAATTTTTCGTCGGTCAGTTTGTAAGTTTGGTATAGGGCTTGCTAAGGTTTCTTCCATTGCCAGCCACTGATGTATTTTTGTTGCGCGTGAGGAAGAAGACCAGAGACCAGATTGATTCGGTTGAGAATGGAAATTTTTGTTCCTTACTCCTTGCGCAAGACAGGAAGAAGTCCGAAACCTTCCCTCCATCGAATTCCCCTCCACCTTCGTCTGAAATTCCCCTTCCTCCTCTGTACCGAAACCCCCTTCCACCTCTCCACAAAAATAGGAAAGTGAGTTTCTTTTCTTCATCCGCAATTTTCATTCTCCTCACCAAGTCCGGTTCCCCTTCCCTCTACACCGCAAGTTTTCTCTTCCTCTGTTGTTTCGGCAAATCTCATTCCACCACCGAATCACTCCCTTCCACCTCCCAAATTTGTTCCATAAACACCTTGGGAAATTTTTGTTTTGTGTCGGTTTTGAGATTCGTTTGCAAAAACGGAATCGTCGTGTCGCCAGGATTCCATTTTTGCATGGATCAAATTTTTGGTGATAATTTTTCATTTAGGTCCCTATAATTTTTTATATTTACATTTGAGTCCCTAGAATCTTCCGATTAGGTCCTTGGTCAGTTTTGGTGAGAAAAAATTCAAAAAGATAGAAAAAATGGCAGAAAGGTGCTGAAAAAAAATAAAAGAGAAAGCCGCACAAAAAAAAGAAGAAAAAAAGAGAACAGAAAAGGAAAAAGAAAAGGACAAATTCAGTTATCTTTGATCTTACTTTCACATATCAGAGATATGCTTGAGTTGGTTCTAGTACTATCTAGTGGTATCGGTTGTATCTAGGCTCGCGTCTCTAGTTCGTTCTAGCTTAGTACCAGCACGATACCTGACTTTGAACGATTATTCAACTTTGCATTCTCTGATTTGAGCATTTGCCATCCTTGCTACGTACTTAAGACTACCCAGAGCTCCACAGATTTGACTACAGCTATACAGATTGTGAATATGTGTGCCAAAGCATCGATACATCCAACTCTATTGGGTGTTTCGTTGAGTCGGTGTAGCTCCACAGATTTGACTACAGCTATACAGATTGTGAACATGTGTGCCAAAGCATCGATACATCCAACTCTATTGGGTGTTTCGTTGAGTCGGTGTGGACACCATCCAACTTGCATTGATAAGAAATTGTAAGAGCTTGGTATAAAGCTTGAGTGTGAGTGATTTTTGAGCCTCCACTATCTAGTAGTTGATAGGAGCGTGCATAATTTTTGTGTATGTTTCTTGTTTCCTACTATATATGGTAGGGTTACACAAGGAGATTGGAGTTGCTCGTGCTCAATATGGACCTGTTCACATTCGACGACAAATGGAGAGTGATCAACACGATGCATATATGGTACATGATTATAATCTTGTAAGAGTAGAGTCTATTTTGCCATCTTTTGATGGGAGGTACGACTCTGCTGCTTATGTTGATTGGGAGCTAGCAGTAGATAAACAATTTGATGAGTATGGTTTCTCTAATGCTCAAATTATTAAAACTGCTAGTAATAAGTGTACCGGTTCTGTATCTTTT
Source organism: Leersia perrieri (assembly GCA_000325765.3). Lineage (NCBI taxonomy): Eukaryota > Viridiplantae > Streptophyta > Magnoliopsida > Poales > Poaceae > Leersia > Leersia perrieri. The sequence continues at coordinate 7,004,804 of CM002483.1, forward strand.
TGATGGTATACTGTGGGCAATAAGCTTGAAACTTGGGGTGAATGCAAAATGATGATGAGAAAAAGATTTGTGTTTTCATACTACAAACGTACTCTCCTTGAAAAAATCGAAAATCTAAAACAGGGCGACCAAACTGTGCGGGAGTATTTTCACGAGTTTAAAATTTGTATAACTAATGAGAACACAATGACCAGATTTTTGAGAGGGCTTAATCCCGATATTCAGGCTAGGCTTGCTATTGTGACTTACAATCATATAAGCCACTTGTTTTTGCTTGCTTGCAATGCTGAAAGTGAAAATTTAAAATACAAGAAGAAACAAGCTATGTTTGTGCCTCCTATTACTATCGTTTTGCAAGAAGTTCTGGACATTCACCAAAAGGAGGAGAACAATGTGATCGTGACGCCATCTCCATCGCTCGTTACAATGTGATCTTGACGCCATCTCCATCGCTCACGAAAGAAGAAGACAAGGCTGATGCACCTACATTATCTAAAGAGGGAATAAAAGGTAAATTAATTGGTGCTGAGATTACACTAGGTGAGTGTGCTTCTGATGAATTACATTTTTCCACTTTCCATGCTGATCTAGAGCAACTTTTAGAGGAACCTACTTCTAATTTGCCTTTGTCACAAGTTGATTTGCATTTTGTTCCTTGTAATAAAGAAGAGTTGTGTGACAATGCTTCACTTATATCCATGCCACAACTAGTGAATGAATATGCTACTTTTAATATTGATTCTCCATGCATTGAATTGAATTTAAGCATGTTATTCACACTTCCAGCGATAAAGAACTTCAATTGCAATCTTCTTTAAATGCTTTGTGCTATATTCTGTTTGATGATTCTTGTGAGTTCAATTCTTTGAAGGAAAAAATCTTTGCTAATTCTGACTTGCCACATTCTAGTTATGTCATTTTTCATATCTTTGGCAAATGTAATGATAACGGAGTTTATATGGTGCACAAAGTTTATATTTGTTCTGATATGCAACCCGATGTTTTTATGCCAGAAAAATGCAAATTGGAGAGTAGTGTCAGGACCGCTAATATTACTTTGAGTTTGTTTTGCTTTTGTGCAAATACGCAGGTTGATTCTGAAGAAGGGGAGCGACAAGATCGCTCAATGCTGCTTCCATATCCATTGACAAATGCACCATATGAAGTGCTTCATGGGGATATGCAATGTAAATTACCCATGATAAAACCGATGACAGTTTTCTATGAAGAAGGGAATGATGATGTGACCATGACTTGGACAGATATGACCATTGATGATACCATATACTCACAGGTGAAGTCGTTTCATAATGAGATGCGGTTTGTGTGCTCTAGGAATATGACACTGTCAAATAATGGAAATACATACATTTGTTTGTTTAGGAGTGCAAAACAAGGCTCATATATCGTCAGAATTAGGGCGTATTTAAATTTGAGTTATGGGTTTGCCCAAACTATCAAGAGAGATTCACGTTTAAAGGCTCGGCATAGTCTCTAAGTGCTTATAATAATCCATTGTTCTATAGAAGAGAGGCACATCCGCACCACACTCAAATGGGAAAAAGGAGAGTGACTTGAAGTGCAAACTAGAGGTTCCGACTATGGCGGCAGGAGGCTCTGGAAGTTCCTGTCGTCTTAACCTGAGGTTGTGGTCATCACGTCAGCCAGAGATGGCTAACTAGCTCAGGCCAGAAGTTTTAGTTCATTAATATGTGAGTAATAACTAGTTTTGGGATAGGGTGTGGTATCTAAGCCGCCCCCTACTCACATTTTTTTGGTTTGGCTGCCATGTCATTCTAACCTACTTCATAGGCTTCCTATACGTATACATCTCAAGACTCTCCTTCCCTCTCTTTGATCAAAGTCTTTCTCGAGATTGGTGAGTAGGTATTGATAGGATTCTTGAAGTGAGTTAGAGTAGATTCATCTTGAACACATAAGGATCTATGTCAAGCACTTGCGTGGGATGTTGTTACTCTTATAGGTTGCATCCTAGCTGGCTAGGTGTCACCGGTGAGTTTCTTCTACACTGCAGTAGATATGTTTAGAGTATATTCTAACAAATACATATTATATTTTAAATAGAAGGCTCTGTAAACTTGTTATATTAGAATAAGTTTATGAAATCTAATGAGTTCATAATAATATATGCCAATAGATTTTAAGGTAAATCTCTGCGCGCATATCAACTTTTTTCTTGCGAAGCATCTGAAAAGTTGTTTGGTAGTCAATATTTTAAAGTTTGATCAAGTTTCGTTTTAAAATTAATTTTTTGTGTGAGGAAAGTACTAGCTAGCGGATCTTTTTTTTTACAACTATCTTAATTCTCAATCTCCCAAAGTCAGCATGAATGTTTAGCTGGTGCCCTATTGCTCCCTTTTTATTGGTTACTGGTGAGGCAAGCGTACAACCTGCTGGCCATGTTCTAAGTAACTTAAAATAGTAATGATAATGATGCCCATTAACACAAAAAGGATTCTGCCAACGAATGCAGCAACTTGGTCTATAATCTTGATTGCAGTAATAGAGGTTATGATGGCTGATATCACATTAACGTTGATGGGTCCTCAAATCACGAGGTTCGTTGAACCACCCACATTGTTAAACAAACTCATACTACCAGGACTCCTGGATTTCTAAATGTCTTAACAATATCCTAGTGTAGGTCACCATCGCATTTTGCGATTGGTCTGTGATGGGTGTCACATCAAAGGTAAAGTTACCATATTTGGAATCAGTCTACCAAGTTAGCGTATTCCAGTTGGTTTGAATAACTAATTTTGAATTTTAAAATTAATTTTAAGGAGTTTTTTTTGTTACATTCTATTTTTAACCTTCAATTAATTTTTGGATGAAAGAATGTACAGGTCGTGCCTCAAAATTATTTTTGAAGTAGTTATTTTTGCCGTCATCTTATAATTAACACTCAGCCATAAAACTGTCACCAAATGGTTTAGGCCATTTGGTGACATTTTGTTCTCTCTTGGTTTTTGTTGATAATTGCACTTTAGAAATCCACCATGAATATATATAGCAAAACTATTGTGTTCCCCCTCCCTCCCAAGGCCCAAGCCTACCTCTCATCCCCTTCCAAAGGCCCAAAACTCTTCTCCCGCGTTGGTCAAATCGCTCCCCCGTCGGTTAAACCTGCCCCTGACTTCCCCCCAGCCCACCTTTTTTTACTCACGGCTGTTAGAAATGGGGTACTAACATGAAGGCAAAAATGTAGTAATGTGACAGCTAATTTGTCTAGCAACATCAAAATATAGTCATGACAGATCTAGTTTTTTATATAACTTTTTTTTACCATTGTGGTGAAAATAGTTTTACAATATAATATTAGATATAAGAGATATTGCTATCTAAAGATTGGGAGTAGAATCTTTTAGCTCTCCACATGTACTAGTAGTACTATAGTAACATTATGTAACATACACCACGTGTTACTGTATTTTCACTATGATATTATGCAAGATTGTAATTCTCATGTTACCGCACTTCTATCACGTGCAGTAACGCAAGCATTTTCACTATGATGTAGCTGCAAGACTGTAATTTCCCATGTTACTGCACTTTTGTCATGTGCCCTCCCCTCCCAAGGCCGATCCCACCTCCACCCACTTTCCAAGCCCAAAAACCACCTCCCTCCTCAGTCTAAGGTTGGTCAAAGGGTTCCCCCGCGGGTCAACTCTCTTATGAGATTCCCTCCATGTCTACCTAGGTCCACCCTTCATCTCAAAAGAGTGCACTAATAGTTGATTATCTTGCAGTAACAAGATAACTTATAAGTAGTAACAACATCGAAACATAGTCATGAGGAATCTACTTTTAAGCACTTTTTTCTAACAATATGGTACAAATTTTTTTAAAAGATAATATATGAGGTGAGATGAAAAGTTGTTTAAAGATTGAAATCTTAAGAATATCTATAGGATTTGTACAAGTATACACTAATGCTTTGGCAATAGTTGTGCAGTAATGTTGCACCTTCTATGCAGTAACAATCCCGCTTCCTCATTGTCTATTGAAATATGGTTCCATATAGACATCACATCTACAATATCATGCAAATCGAAGGCACGTACTAAATTTAGAATATAGTTGGTTAGATATAATAACACATTATACTAACATCAAAATGAATTGTAGTAATACGCTATATTGGTACAAAATATGTGTATTGTTACTGTAATTGTAACATCGTGATAGTTGTGTAATAACACAGAATTTACAATCTTTCAGTAACATTATAATAAAAATGCAGTAACGCGTGGTATGTGACTGCATAATATTGTTATAGTACTATTAGTACATCTGGAGAGCTCAAAGATTGTTTTTTTTTAATATTTAGAGAGCAATATCTCTCATGTATTGTGTTATTTTTGAAAACCGTTTTCACCACAATGGCAAAAAAAGATTTAAAAAACTATATCCATCATGACTATATCGTGATGTTGTTACTGTAAATTAGTCATTGTGTTACTACATTTTAGCCTTCATGTTACCGCAACATGCAGAGTCAAAAAAGATGGGTGTGAGGGAAGTCAACGGACGGATTTGACCGACACGAAATATCTTTGACCGGGATGGGAGGGGTGGTCTAACCAAGGGGGTGGGAGGTTGGTTTAGACCTTGGGATGGGAGGGGGTATAGAGTAGTTATTGCTTAGGGGGACATTTGCTATATACATATATGCACACACACTGTAAGAAATTCCTACTGTATTTTGATTAAAAGAAGTCACAATGCATCGGAAATAGAAAGGGCCAAAATACAACTCATTAATAGATAAAGTAGCTAGGGTAGTAGGTAAGCAAGGGATGTTAACGAAATAAAAAATCTTGATTTGGTGGTCGAGGATTGTTAAGAAAGTAAAACATAATTTTTATAAAACTTAAGCTCGAGAAGTTATTGGCCATGTTCGGCTGGCTGGGCTGGATTGAAAATGGTTGGGCTGAATGATTTTTTTGTATGAGTTGGTGGGCTAAATGGTTTTTTCTAAGAGCTGGCTGGAGCCAGTCAACTAGCCGAACAGGGTATTGTTTCTAGGACGGAGGTACCTGACATACAACTTCTGCTTGTAAATATATGCAATATTTCCCTACTTACATCCACTCATATACACATAGAAGAATCATGCTATTAGCAGTCGCACAACATTTTCAATTCAATCAAGAAGCTGGATATGCCCAATCGGGCAGCACCTATTAAAAAATCTTGATGCTTGGTAATATAACAATGAAGCACGCCGTACGGATATCTCATTTTTATAGTAGTATCTTGGAGCCATTCTCGACCTGCAAAAGTTGACTATAGAGCGCGTAGAACAGTCTTTGCAAGGCATTTCAAAGAGACCTCCATAGAGTCAAGCATACATGTCGTGTTCAGTTACAATTTTTATAATTATAATTTTCTGACCGCGCTAAAAAATATAGTTACTATACAATTTTACTTTAAGAATCAAATTTATCCTAAAATACAATTATGTCTTCAACTCCACCTCATCTCAACCAATAAAAAACTTCTTCACCTCAATCAATCACAAAACGTCTTCAACTACTTCTCATCTCAAACAACAACAACCATTTCACCTCCTATCTTAATCTTTCTAAAAATCGATATAATTAAGTAGTTGTATTTAACAATGCAGGATTGCAGGGAGAACTGTAGTATGCCCAAAACGTTGTTAGGCTAATAGCACACCTCCCGTACGGCCAATGCCAGGTTTGTCCTTAACAGCCCAATGTACACATCGCTTCCAATAGGACTAGGACCTAATGTAATGCTTTGTGTTTGTATCCTCGGTTCCTCACTCATTCCTCACTTTTTCCAAATCTCCTAGTACCATCAATTCTCCCCATATCCATGCATGAGAACTAGTCACAGATGAGCTTGAATACTGTGAGAGAAATGAGAAAGGGAGTGTAGGAGTATATGGCATTGACCTCTAACACCAATGGTGCCTCAGCATGACTTAATCTAAAGTAGAGGTTGTCGGTGCGCTAGTAGAGGAGGTGGAGAGCACCGGAGATGGCAGCATGCTTCAGGGCGGAGCTATTTGCAGAGGCATACAACGAGCCAGATCTAGCTAGAGCCATCTCTTGTGGCATGCCGATCTCCTCCCCATGGTTACCTCGACCACAGTCCATGGATACTTTGCCTCACAATCCGGGACCCCATAGAATGGACGCGACCATATGGAAGCATGGCAAGACGGCCCTTGATCTCGCAGGATCAAAGATGCCCTAGATGAAGGGTGAATAGTGATTTTAACCGCAAAGCCTGGATTCACATTGGCCCAAAATTTACAAGCTCATTGAAGTCCTATAAAGCTAGAGAAACTAGAAACTGAAAGGTATATGAATTGCATGCAAGGATTGAACAAAAAGGTAGCAAACGGTAACACAAACACAAAGTTAAAAATATTTTACTCTTTACTGTTTTAAATATGCATATATTTGGGATGGGGAGTAGCTTCTTGACTTGGGTTAACGACTAGCAAGCGGTTCGCATATCAATGACAAAGTTAGAGGACAGTAGTGCACTACAATCTACGGTAGATGATCATCTTTCGTGGAACCTGTTGTAGTGAATAAGTCAATTGCCCATCTTTTTCTTCAGCGTAATATTTTGAGTTAAACAGCTTGGTGCTTGCAATTCATAGGAAAATGTTTTTGAATCTTGTTTCGCGTGTAACTAAATAAAATAATTACACCCACCACAATACTACGCTAGAGACCTACATACTACGTGAACTATGCGTGAGGAGGGGGGTTGGAGTGTATACGTGAACTAGGTCCAAGCCTTCAATAAAATAATTGTAGTCCAATCCAATGCCATAGTGAAGGATTAAGGGAGCTATGCATAAGTGCATAAATAAATGTACTCCCTAGTCCTGAAATAAATAACATTTTGACTTTTTTATTTAAAATGTTTGATCATTTATTTTATTAAAAATTTAGTGCAATATAAAAAAGAATATTTTGTGTTTACAGTATTTTTGATAATAAATCAAGTCAAAAAATAACAAATGATAATTCTATATTTTTTTAAATAAGACGAATGATCAAAAGTTACGAATAAAAATTGAAAACGTCAATTATTTTAGGACGAAGGGAGTAGTACTTCTCCGTGAGTTTAGTTTTTTGAACGAGCTGGTTCGTTCGTGCATGTAAATATATATTGAACCGGGAATGGATGAAGGGGACAGTGAGGCACGCGCAGCGTGCTTGGCGTGACCGCAATAATATTTTCTGCGTCTGAGGACCGTAGTATTTTTTGCGTCGACTACTACTGGTGTTCAAATATTTTAATACTGGCTCCAACTACAGCTACAAGAGCATATGGAGTATTACGTATTTAACAATCCCCATGATGTTGTTGTCTCATCAGCACCAATCCAGTATTCCAGCACACAGAGAGAAAGAGAGAGAGACAGACAGATACAGGCAGCGATGCGGCGACGTTGCTGCAGCAGCAGCAGCAGCATCAGCCATCTCCTGTGGCTGCCGCTTGTGCTGCTGTGCTCATGGAAGATTATTTCTGCCCAAGCTCAGCGCGCACCAAAAACCGATCCACTCGAAGGTAATTAAGCACGTAATTAACTGCCCTTTCTTGTTTTGGTAGCAGTAGTAGTAGTAGTAGTTTGGTTAATATGTGTGGAGATAACCATCGCGTACGTGCAGCGGCGGCGTTGAATACGATTCTTGGGAGATGGGGGAAGAAGGCGTCGCCGGAGTGGAACATCAGCGGCGAGCTCTGCAGCGGCTTCGCCTCCGATCTGTCCAACTGGGATGACTACCCCAACATCAACCCTTTCATCAAGTGCGACTGCAAGTACAACAACGGCACACTCAGCCACATCAACAAACTGTAAGTTACGCCCTTCGTGCTCCCCTCCTCATCGCCTTGCGCTTGATTGGCTGCACGCCAGGTGCTCGACGCATTGCCTGAAAGTCCATGCCATATCGTCAAATGTTGGGTCGATCGTGTGTAGCACTATAGCAGTGTAGGTATGAACGATGGATTTGAGATGTGATCTGATTGATGGTTTGTTGAGTCGCCGGCGGCTGGCTGCCGTAGGAGATTTGTGCGGAGACTTTTGGGTTGGATGCTGCGTGCGGCTATCTGCTTCTGAGCTTTTTGACCAGCATGTGGCCACATCAGGCTACTGTTGGGCATTTGAGGGCCTGGGCCCGCTTATAATTACGCGCTTTAGCTAAGAGAGCAAGCAAGATGGATACCTGCATGGAAATAGTGAGCAAGTGCTATGTGTTGAAGCTTTCATTGAATGGCTACTACATGACAAAGTTTCCCAAATATTTTCTGTCATGCAAATGTTCGATAGCCCTTTCTTGACCTTTAGCCTGGAGAATTGTTGGGGATCCCTATAACCATCAAAGACCATTGGAAAATAGCCCTTTCTGACTGGTATCAAGCTAGGCTGATACCCCTATAACCTTTTTGTTTGGTATCATGGCTGATGTAAGTCGTTGACCATCAAAGATTGTTGAAGCGGCTAACTCTCTAAATATGAGGTGTCGAGAACAAAGAAATTCCTGGAGCAATAAACCATACACGGTTGAGAACAATGAAAATCTTGGAGCTATCGGCTGTCACTTTTTTTTATGTGATCTGTAAAATTTAGCTGGTTTTAGTCGGTTCTGTGAAAACTGTCCAACCGGTTTGTACTAGTTACTGTACATGAATCTGTCCACTAGGTTAGACTGTCCTCGATTTTTAAGCTGTTCTGTGAAAAATCAACCAGTTTCTACTGGGTCGTGTACATGGGCAGTTTTTTTTAGTAAAAGCAGACCAGGCACCGGTTATGTTTTTTCTTTTTTTCTGGTTGAACTACTTGTGGTCCGGTCCGTTTTAATAACTGTGGACACAAACTTTTTAAACAAGTGTAAAGTGGAAGTACAGAGATGTATGCACCTAAGGCATTCATTTGATCATTTCACATCACTTGATTAATTGTCCACTTAGGCTTTCCATCCACCATCATTATTTATCTATTTACTGAAAACAAGAAATCACTTTGAAAAACTTTGCATTTCCATATCAGTCACATGGATAGTGATAACAGAGATCATTGTTTCCTTTCCAATCAGGATTTTTTTTCCTCCAACAACTAGTAGCCAATATTTCTCTCGTATATTTTCCTCCTTTATGGTTTGACATTAATATGTTCACAGGCATAGAACAAACACATCAGACCACCCCAAATTTGACACATACACGGTCAAAACCGGGGGTATTCAGTCCTCCATGTTTGATCTGGTTTTGCATGTTCTTACGGCCGGGGGCCGGTGGGGCGGTGGGTGGGGGGGGGACTGTTTGAATTAAAAATGAAATGTCCATAGCACAATTCAATGACTAAAAATGGACTTATTCCTTTTACTTTTTTTTCTTTGTTTTAAGAATACACAGGCGATCTGCATATCTTTTCATTAAGAGAGGAAGAAGGTGGTAGGTGAACCCATCACCAAGGTCTTACAACAGAAAACACCAAAAACACCTAAAAAATAAAAGCATCTACGCCCAACCTCCCTACGAAGCTAGCACTATTGCCATAGCGAGAAGCTCACGTAGTCTTGATGCTCCTGCTAAGACCAAAGAGCACCCTCGCTATCCACTGCTTGGAGGACAACTTCCACACTTGGTGTAGCCTCATTAGAAAGACAGCCGTTTCTATGTTACCTATTCCTTTTACTTATCAATGTTACCTATTTATTTATGCAGGAGGGTTGTTAAGTTGGACGTTGTTGGTCAAATACCTTCAGAGCTGCAGAATCTGACTTATCTAGAGGACCTGTATGGTATCTATATCATATCATTTTAGTCACGATACTGATGAAGTATTAGTTGGATATCAGTGTTTTGAAAGCTCAACTGTTGATTTTTTGGCAGAGACCAGTGTAGAAGACGCTAAGATTTTTCTGTTAGCTAACTGACCTGTTGTTTATGGTGTTGTTTCAGGAACCTGGGTTATAATTACTTGACTGGTGCCCTGCCATCATTCTTTGGAAAATTCACTTCCATGAAATATTTGTAGGGGTTATACGTCAAGTTCTAGATTCATGTTCCATGCATTGGTTGGCCTTTTGTCTTAACTACTTTTCATCATTTAAAGGGCCTTGCCTTTCAATCCTCTATCTGGACCACTTCCAAAGGAACTTGGCAACCTCACCAATCTTTTATCACTGTAAGTAAGAAATCTTTTCTGAAATGCCAGATCAATCTCCAAGTATATATTATGGACAGCCTGAACTATTATAATCACATAACTTCTCATAAAAAAAGTTATAAAGAACTTATAACCCTTCAATAGTAGTTAGCTCATTGTAATTACCCATGGTTTTTCATATGTGAGTAAAACTGAGCTGACGAAGATAAATGAAAACCATTCCTCTTCAATCAGTTGAAGACAAATAATTTATGTCACCACTGAAATATTTCATTTTTATTCAGGGGCATTAGCTATTGTAATTTTACCGACGAACTTCCTGAAGAACTGGGCAACATGACTAATCTTCAGCAGTTGTAAGACCCCCCCTCATTTCAATTTTCCAAATTCTACATCTGAAAATAACTAATATAGTGAATGATCAGATCTATTATTGACCATGATAGCTTCTTAATGGTTCAATAACAGGTATGTTGATGGTTCAGGATTCACCGGTCCATTCCCTTCGACGTTCTCTAAGCTTAAGAACCTAAACACCTTGTACAGTGAATAGTAAATCCTGAGCTATTATGTTCATTATGTTTTCATATGCTAAATGTCAAATATTGTGGTGTGATTGCAGGCGGGCATCAGACAATGAATTCACAGGGAAAATACCTGACTATTTTGGAAGCTTGACTAATTTGGTTGATGTGTAAGATTAACTATATTAACTTTCTAACACTTCACTTGGTGTATCTAACTCAGGAACTGATGGAAATTGTGAAACAAATATCCATAGCTACGTTCTTCCACTTGAACCTGAACACTAGCCATGTTCATATTTCAGTCCTCACTCAACGGAATGCATCATCTTTGACATTTTCCTGCATGGAATCTTGATAATAGATTTTATCTGAAAATGTAGATCATTGAGCATACTAATTCTTATATTAAAATGGACCCTTAATGTTTCTACCTTTTTTCTGATAATATGAACTTGCAGGGCTTTCCAAGGAAATTCTTTTGAAGGACCAATTCCAGCGAGCTTGTCTAAATTAACTAAATTGAGAAACTTGTGAGTACATTGCTTTCAGCAGTATTATTCATATGATGGTTGAGATGTTCATGTTTTAAAACTGATTCATCGAATGTTAATGAGCAGACGGATTGGTGATATTGTCAATGGAAGCTCATCATTGTCGTTTATCAATAATATGACATCTTTGAGCAACCTGTAAGTGATGCTTTTAGCTATAGAGCTTACAGTATTGTCAAATTTTGCAAGTTACCGTGTTTGGATTTTTGTTGTTACAGAATATTAAGGAACTGCCGGATATCTGATAATATTGAACCAATAGATTTTTCCAAGTTTGCAACATTAATCTTGCTGTAAGTTTTCGTTTTTGGGCCATGACATTGTTTATAGTGCTATCAGTATTTCCTGAAATTGTGAAGCATTTGTACAAGTAATACTGCTGTCCTGTGCACAGGGACTTGAGTTTTAACAATATCACAGGTCAAGTTCCTCGATCCATCCTGAATCTGGGAATCCTTGAATTTCTGTAAGAATTATTTCTTTATATCAATACAATTCCTTAAACACCTGTTAGATGATGTCCATGTTTCATTATCTTGTACTGAATCCAATTCAGGTTTCTTGGAAACAATAGCCTTACAGGCAGGTTACCAGATGTTATAAGCCCTTCGTTAAAAGCAATGTATGTCAAAAACAACCATTATAGCAGTATAACACAAATTATTTCATAGTACAATGATGTATCCATTTCATATGTAATAATTCTAGACTGTTTGCAGAGATTTTTCCTACAACCAGCTCACTGGAAGCTTTCCTTCTTGGGCAAGCCGGAACAATTTGCAGTTGTAAGTACACATTCTGAAATTTGTCTTGCCAAGGGAAAATATTGTATGCTAACATTTTCTCTTGTGCAAGAAATTTGGTGGCAAACAACTTTGTTCTTGGTAGGACCGCCCACAGGTACTTGTGACATTTTGTTAAACTTTTGCAAGAGATAAGTTGTAACAAACTCTTTCTCACAACTTGTGCACAGTGCTCTACCTTCAGGATTAAACTGCCTCCAGCAAGACACCCCTTGTTTCCGTGGATCTCCAGAATGTATAATTTCAATCTTCACTAACTGTGGCATTTAACTGGACTCAGGAATTGCAATAATGGTCGTTGTTTTGCACATTTTTAATTGCAGATTATTCATTTGCGGTTGACTGCGGCAGTAATAGATCTATGAGAGGCTCAGATAATACTGTTTATGAAGCAGATCCTATAAACCTTGGGGCTGGATCATATTTTGTTACTGATCAAACAAGATGGGGTGTCAGCAATGTAGGAAAATTCGACCAGGCCACAAATGGGATGGACATAATATATAGCTCTGAGCATTTTCAGAATACAGTTGATTCAAAATTGTTTGAAACTGCAAGAATGTCAGCATCATCATTAAGATACTATGGCCTAGGACTAGAGAATGGAAATTACACTGTTCTGCTTCAATTTGCAGAGTTTGCTTTTCCAGACTCTCAGAGTTGGCAAAGCTTAGGAAAGAGAGTTTTCGACATATATGTCCAGGTACAAATTGAGTGCATTGAATATTAATTTGTTTTCTGAATCTGATGATGTACTTCATCTAAAAGTATTTTTGGGATTTGTATAGGGTGCTCTGAAAGAAAAAGATTTTGATATAAAGAAAACAGCAGGTGGAAAATCATTTACTGCAGTTAATAGGACTTACACGGCCACTGTTTCAAAAAACTTCCTTGAGATCCATCTCTTTTGGGCTGGCAAGGGCACTTGTTGCGTTCCTACTCAAGGTTACTATGGGCCAATGATCTCAGCATTAAGTGCCACTCCTCGTAAGAACAAGTCTTAAGTACCTTCTTGCACTATTATATTCGCTTCCAATATGTAAAAATCATTCTTTTCAGAATTTATTCCAACCGTGCGAAATGGTGTACCCAAAAGGGGAAGTAAAGCAGGCATAATTGCTGGAATTTTGATTGGTTCATTAGTTCTCGGATTAGCAGCCATTTTTGGAATAATTTTTGTGGTAAAGAAGCGAAGAGCAATGGCACAACAGAAAAAAGGTATCATTTTATTTGTACAGTATTTTTTAAAGAAATTATTAGTACAGTAATTCAGACAGTCAATTATCAAATGATTCATTGTTTCTCGTCTGTCGGGAAAAAAATGCAGAATTGTATGACCTTGTCGGACGGCCTGATGTTTTTAGTAACGCTGAACTGAAGCTTGCTACAGATAATTTCAGTTCTAAAAACATTCTTGGGGAAGGTGGATATGGGCCAGTGTATAAGGTTATAAATTTTCCTGTGGTTAATCTTGTGAAATCCTGCAGTTTATCTGATTTGGTATTTAAGTGCACATTTTGGCAACCCTTTTTGTCCATGCTCAAAATATGTATCTAACTTAAGCAAGTTCCTTCCTCTGGCAGGGTAAGCTACCCGATGGAAGAGTGATAGCTGTAAAACAACTTTCTCAATCATCTCATCAGGGGAAAAGCCAGTTTGTGACAGAGGTTACAACAATTTCTTCTGTGCAACACCGGAATCTTGTGAAATTGCATGGCTTCTGCATTGATAGCAACACACCCTTGCTAGTTTATGAGTATCTTGAAAATGGAAGTCTAGATCAAGCACTCTTCAGTGAGTTCACTTCTGCAAATTTCTAGCACCAGTAAAATTGCATTTCCTTGATGCCCTAGTATAACAGTTCTTTGCATTTTGTGTTCATTTGTATTATGAGGCCTTATTGAGATATTTCTGCTTGTACAGGAGATAACAGCTTAAACCTAGACTGGGCAATGCGATTTGAAATTATTCTAGGCATTGCAAGAGGCCTAACTTATCTTCATGAAGAGTCAAACGTGCGCATCGTGCATAGGGACATCAAAGCCAGTAATGTCCTCCTTGACACAGATCTCACACCAAAGATCTCTGACTTTGGACTAGCAAAACTCTATGATGAGAAGCAAACTCATGTGAGCACAAGAATTGCTGGCACGTTGTAAGTACATTTCACTATTTCTGTTCTTATGTCTGCAATCTCAAAATTAAATCTACTTTTAACTTTTCTGACCTTTTTCAAGTGGCTATCTGGCTCCGGAGTATGCGATGAGAGGTCGTTTGACAGAAAAGGTTGATATTTTTGCATTCGGGGTGGTCATGTTGGAGACTGTTGCTGGTCGATCGAATACCGACAACTCCCTTGAGGAAAGCAAGATATATCTCTTTGAGTGGGTAAGCTCAAAAAACACTCTATCAATCCATACATCAGTATATTCATAGGTCTGAACCTATGTTCATTTATAGGCCTGGGACCTGTATGAAAAAGAGCAACCTCTTGGAATAGTTGACCCTAGTCTTGAGGAATATGACAAGAATGAAGCTCTCAGAGTCATACGTGTTGCACTCCTCTGCACACAGGGCTCACCGCATCAGCGACCACCAATGTCGAAGGTCGTGGCAATGCTGACTGGAGAAGTTGAGGTTGCTGAGGTGGTCTCGAAGCCGAGCTACATCACTGAGTGGCAGCTAAGGGATGGAAACAGAAGCTATGTCACCACCAGCTACTCAGGATCTACCACCCATGAGTTCGAGAGGCAGAACGAGATTGACCCTCTCACCTAGTCGCCAATGATCCGTGGATCTAATCTCGAGGAAAGGGGAATGGAAAGTTAAATTGCTCCAGGCAATCGATCTTGGGTTGAAGTGACAATACTGGGTACTATTCTTTACATAATTGTATGTTGATTTTGGTCATTTGAGTAACGAAATTGTAATAATTGTCTGAATTTGTTGCCTGGTGAACTGCTACTTGCGATGAAACGCTTGGCATTGGTGCACCGTTTTAAAAGCACGTAGTAGCTCAATAGGTTCAGTAATGAGATGAGCTTGACATAGATAAATCATATACAATAGTTTGCAGAAAATTGGTTGAGTAATTATCCGAACTATGCACCAGTTTTGCCTCATCCAATGTAGTAGAAGTTCACTAAGAATTCCGGCCTGAAACCAATTGCGTAAGGAAAATGGAACAGAGCTATTGATCACTTTAACTCTGTTAAGATTCTTGGATGGTTGAGAAATTCCATGTAGCTTTTCGAAGGTATGATATAAAGTAGCAGAGTATAAGTGGTCAGTATCTCTGAGTGATCTCTTATCAAATTTATAAAACTGTGCAACAGGAATTGAGAGCTTTAAAGAGGAAAATCAGAATGTCCAAATAAAACCAGTGACAAAATGGCAAACGACAGTATAGGAACTGAGTCCATAAGGAAAATGACAAACGACAATCAATGGCGTGGTGATACAT
The DNA here is from genome assembly GCA_000325765.3 of Leersia perrieri. Taxonomy (NCBI): domain Eukaryota; kingdom Viridiplantae; phylum Streptophyta; class Magnoliopsida; order Poales; family Poaceae; genus Leersia; species Leersia perrieri. The sequence goes on from CM002483.1 coordinate 7,020,337, forward strand.
CTAGACCACCAAAGTTTGAATCCTTGTCAAGATGAATTTGGGTGTCTGTTTTTTTCTTAGTTTCTCCTAGATTGATCACTTTTAAACAATGATGAAGGCAAATATTTTCGTGATTTGGACTGCTTGCTACCGTGCTACGCAAAGAATGCAAGTAATAACTTTCGAGGGAAATTGGGAAAGGTAAATCCATGTTGGAAAATGAATGTGACGGCAGTTGCAGCAGATGCATCCCCAACGAGCGGCAGCGCAATCTATAGAAATTCCAGTGTTAAAATGGAAAGGCGGCAGAGGGGAGGCGAGAGAGAGAGAGAGATGGTTGGGCTGAGAACTAGAAGCGTGGATGAAGCGGGCTTGGTATCATGTAAACAATTTGAGAATCAGCGCAATCTATAAATAAGTGATCTATATATCGGACAATATGGGTGTATTTGGTTCCGAACATATATTTTTTAAGATAATAGATAACTCCAGCTTTGACTTTAAAAAAGCTACAATCACTAATTACAAAGTTATGAATCCTAAAACAACAAACAGTCGGACATACGGCCACAAAACAAAATCAAAGGCATAAAAAATAGCGACACCAAACTTGATAATATCTCTACTCAAGCAAGTATATTACTAAATCTCCTTCCAAAGTTTGTGAAGACTTACATAGGCATAGTCTCCGACTTTCGGCATGTTATGAAAATAACCTCCATATCATCTTCATGCCTTTGAATTTACGCCTAGTATTGGAACCAATAACCTACAAATAAGATTTAGATAGAGTTTTGTCAAAAAAAATATCATTCCTACTTAGCAAAAGGGTCCAGCAAACCACAGATGTCCCAACTAAGATTAAATTATTAGTTTTTAGGTTTATTCTTGTCAACCAGTTTCCAGTCATGATGTCAAACCAAGCAACACATAAACAAGTCTCCATATAAATTTAGCAAAATACCAATCAAAAAATAAATGTTGGATAGTTTCATTGTGCAAGCAGAAACAACACTTAGAACTACCGTCCCAATTCCTTTTCACTAAATTATCCTTTGTTAAAACTACTTGAAGAGATACCACTGCCACCTGTTTTAATTCATGGGGTAATTTTTTAATTATCAAAAAATAAATTAAAGGTTTTAATTTAAGGGGTAATTTTGATTTCCATAGCCCTCTGTTTTTGTCTACCCCCACAAACCCTAGCCTGGCTGCCGCCCACTGCCACCCACAACCTTTCGCCATCATTGTCGCTGAACCGCCGTCACCATCACCGAGCTGTCGCAGCCGTCGCCAAGCCGCTCTAGCGGCGGTGAATCCGGCCGTCATCGTCACCGAGGGCGCAATGCATGGGGAGCCACACCACCGCTCCTCAAACCACTGTCGTTGTCGGTTGTCGTATTCGCCCCAGGGGTGAAGCCACCGAATCCGGCCATCACCATCCTGGCGGCGGCGGATCTGGCTATCGTCGTCGCTAAGGGCGCTGCACCAGCCAACGTGTTGCTACCGGTTAGGAGGAGAACAGGAGGAAGGTGAGGAGAGAAGAAGAGTACATGATGAGAAGGAGGCGAAGGGGGAGAGGTTGAGCAGCTAGGGAGTTACCTGGACCATCGATTTGATCTGATGGTCTAGGCTAGATGGCTGAGTTTGTTTTTGCATATGGGCCTTTAAGAGGCACGTATGCGAAAATAAGGCTACTTTCGCATGCGGGCCTATTAAATGGCCCGTATGTGAAAATTGATTTTCTCGTATGGATAATTTTTTCAATTTTTTATACATACTACTATTTAGCCTGATGAGGACATCACTCTTTCCGATGCACACAATA
>CM002483.1:7022243-7041548 GCA_000325765.3 Leersia perrieri
TAGCCTTCTCGGCGAGGCCATCTGTGTTCCGGCACGGGTGGTAACCAGAGGAGACGTGGTGCTGCGATTGCGGGGCTCAAGAAGCCGGATCGACGTGTGTTGCGACTCCGCCCAAATTGTTGGTTATTAGAACCTTTCGGAAGATCGGGAACCCTAGTCTACATCATAGCCCGTCTGCGAAAATAAAGGGGCTTCGTATGTGAAAATCATTTGTGTCGTATGTCCCGTACTAACTGGTACCCAACCTAAGGGCATGTCCAATGGTTGAGATAACGCTATATGTAATTTTGTTCCACCTCACTTAAAGATAGCATATGAGACACTGTATATAATGTGTTGTCAATTGTGTTGTATGTATATCCTTAAAAATAGAATTAAGTGGGCCAATAAAAACCATTCATTAGAGACAGTCGTTAGGCTACAATGGTGAAAATTATATACATAGCATGCAACTGTTGTTTTTTATACCGTAAGCAAATTAACATTCAACCTCTTTCTCTCTTCTTTCTCTTTCTTCCACATATGCAGAAATTCTGCATGATACTTATTACTTACGACACTAATTTACCATTGGAGCGTTTGGTTGCTTTCATCTGCTTATCCAGGCCAGGTAGAGAGAGGTTTTTTTTTTTGGTTCTGTTGATCTTTTCCAACTTCCACAGTAGAATACCAATCGAAGTACAAGCAAAGGTCCATGTGGGCATTTGAGCAGACGAACTAGCCATGCTCGCGCGATACGGAAGGGAGTTCGTTTCCGCGGAGACAGCCGCCGCGCCGAGAGTTTTCAATTGAATTTTTAATGCAGAAATATCAGAAGCTGAAAAACCGACCATGTAGCCACGGTCAACATTATCTTTCCAGATATATGTAAAATGTGCGGTCAAAGTTAAATCTAATTAACGGTTTTCATTCTGGAATGACATGGAGAGGAAGTCTGTAGGAAGAGAGATGGAAAATATATAATCCTACTTAGTGGAACGTTTTTGTATAGCAAAGGAGAATTTGATCGGAATTTAGAAAGCTTCAGCGTAACATGTGGGTTAGGTGGAAGCAGTCATTTAGTCTCCTCCAGTTCTATAATGTTGATGGACAAGTTTTAAAATTTTATTATAAATAAAGTATTCAGCTTGACAGCTCGAATGTTATATGGATGTATTTGTCCTAAAAGTTAGTTTCATAAAAGAATAAATTTATGAGGATATATATTTATATTATAATAGAAAGTAACGATCAAGTTACATTTTAAAAAAATGACCATGTCATTGATTATAGTATTATTGGTGTAGCCGTCTAGGGATTTTTTTTTTAGGAAGCCGTCTAGGGAGTTAGTTTGTGCTTCATAACGCAACTGAAAAAAAAAGTCAGATTTCTCCTTAGCAAAAGAAGATATAAATAAGATTAAATTACACTTTGCACCAAATAAACCGTATCTTGTTTTGCTTTATATTGGGTTTAACAAATACTTTCATTTTACATGGGGTGCATCAAATAATTTTAACTTTGCACTGGATTGTGTCATATAATTCTTGTAAATATGCATAGAAATTATTAAATATTTTAAATTTAAGTCAGGGTTTATGAAGTTTGATTCATAATTTAAGAAGTCCATAAAAATTCTATAGATTTAATAAGTTATCCAGTGCGAAGTAAAACTTATACATATTATTGTACCCGGTGCAAAATGAGTATGCGATAAACCCGATGCAATATAAAACTAGGTAGTATATTTTACATGGTGTAAAGTACAATTTACTTTAGAAATAAACGCATAATTGTGAAATTCAATAAACTTAATGAACATAAACTATCATCAAGGATTAGGGCCCTTAGAAACGCATGATTGCGAAATAAGAGTAACATAGAAAAAATAGGATTTTGACAAGAATTGATAAAAATATAAAACAGAGACCATAAAGACACAAGAAAATTGGTTTAATTAAAATTAAAAAACCTTGAATTAAAGATGAGAGATACACTTAAACATTCCATGAGTTTAGGAGACCTCACATCAAGCCTCACATCATAGCCTACGTCCAGATTAAAATCCAGGAATACATTTTTTTTTGACAGAAGGAGTACACGCTAGAGCACATCTAAAATTAACAGACATCACGGAACGTCTTACTATCAAGGACACATCATCCACATTAAAGCCGTAAATTCGAATACCCAATATCTAATATAAAATTTAAACCCACGATGAACAGGTTTCCCTACTGGTAATCTATCTAATTGAGCTATGCTCACTTGGTGGGCATGGACTGTGGTTTTGGAGAATGTGAAAACAAATTTCAGTATAAGATAACTAATAGCAAGCAGTGTCCTAAATTGTATTAGACCCTATTTCTTTTAGTTTGGGATTATTATAATCCACATCATTGGGAGTAATCTAAAAGAAACTGACAGATTATTGAAGAAGCTTATTATAATAATATGTAGCCCAGAGTTTTGTAATCTGATTAGTTCAAATGGATAAGCTTTTCAAGATTATTGTGTGGAAAATTACCCAATGACACCGCACTCTCTTTTAGACTTGTAAACCCAATAATCAAGCCCTCAATATTCTAGAAAAGAAATAATCCATAGCTTATTCTATTATAACTTATAACAATCTAGTTTATAATAATCTGGTTAAATAATCTAGATTACAATAATCTTAAGCAGAAAGAAACATGGGCTTAGAAGAAGCATCGTAAATGCTAATAGAAGTGCTTTATCTTCTAAAACATATTTTAAATACTACAAGCGATTAATTCCGCGTTGCCTTTCCTTTTTAAAGTATCCCTAGGCCCTAGCCCCTTTTTAAAGCTTGGCGCATGCATGTAAGGGGCTAGCCAGCAAGCGGGAAAAGCAACGTGTGAACGCGCGTCCGGTGTGGGCGGCGGCGAGATCCAGGTAGTGGTCTGGCTGCGCGTTTGCGCGCGCACACACATTACACATTGGGATACCGTTTGCGCCGCCTGACATGCATGTATGCGGGTAGCAGGCATTTGAACTTGCGAGAACAATCCAGTGCTAAAGAACAAAAAATATCTTCCTTTCAGACCAAGAGAGAGAGCGCGCGCGCGCATGGACTGTGGTCATCGTCGGTTCTGATTGAAATAATCAACTGATATAATTTATGAAGCTTTATACGACTGTTAAGAAAAAAATCACGCGAGAGAGAGAGAGCAAATTCGCTAAACATTTGTTACGAAGAAGCGTCTATGTGTCACAATTTTTTACTTTCAAGAAAAAAAATACATATATTCTTAGTCACATTTTTAACATTTAATTGTTCAATGTACACAGTTTATTTTTCTAGACTGTTATATTACATAGCTTATATTGGAATCAAAGTAGAGTTACAACTTAACTTGCGTATTCCTTAAATATATTTTTATTGCCTATAATACAATACTCCCTTCATTCATCTTTCATCTTCATTTCATATAAGGTTTAGAAAAACCATTCACAATTGATCTTTATAGTACGTGAGCATATATTTTATTGCAATATAACTAATGCATCACGAAAAAATATGTGCATACTTAAAAAAGCTACCATATATGTTGTGTTAATTGATACACGTATTATAGAAGAATGTGTGCATGCTATGCATGACATCCTAAAAATGTGGCGTGCCTTAACTGTGGCGTGGCAAAGTGTGGCAGGGAATCAAACAGTATTCTTGTTCTTGGTGTGTAAACCTTATATGTAGATCAAAGATGAATGGAGGAAGTAACATGCAGTTTGTTTCACTCATTTGACTTTCAACAAAAAGTCACACGTTTTTTATGTAAAGCTTACCGGTAAAAGTCCCATGACTTTTGATTCACGCCAAATATTTACAACAAATCCGTATATTTATATTCATAAAATTTGAAAATTTTGTTAGGAGAAAGACAAATATACTTCTCCGTATCAATTTCGACACCATAAAATTTGACAGTTATTTTGTAAGAAGCATAAAAAATATTCTTTTAACATAGCAAAGTACTACTTTTGGCTTTTGGGTTTGTCACGTAATATAATAACTTTTAACTTTCAAACAATTACTTTGTGGCCTACACATCTATTATTAAACAGTTGGATCTTTCATAATAAGCTGTATGTTTCCATGCAGACCTCTAATATCTATATTTCAATTTTTTAAATTATGGAATATGTCATCTATAATTCCATATATCAATTAAAAAATCAGCGGACCTTATCTATTACGAGGAGTATTATAATAGATTCTTATTATTTACCAAAATGATAATAGTTCTTATATTAAGGGACGGAGGGAGTATCTAATTAACACTTTTGATCATAAATTTAACCTTATAACTTTAATGGAAAATAATTAGATTACCAAGATTATATTACTGGTCAAAGCTTGGTGACTATGTCAAACTAGCAAATCTTACTGATATTTTTTGTCTGTTGGTGAGGCTTACAACTAGTGTTACGAGGACAGCAAGTATTTAACAAGACCCACACTCTGTTATTTCGGTAGTAGAAACGAGCCGAGAGAGAAAAAGGAGATGCGGCGTTGCAGCAACATCATCGCTGTCAGTTGCGGCCAGCTCGCGTGGTTGGTAGGCGTACTGCTTGTGTGCTCATGGCGGATTCCAGCAGCTCAGGCTCAGACAGCACCAAGAACCGATCCAACCGAAGGTAACCTTGTAATCCATGGATGCATTTGCGTTTCTTTGATTTTGCCCCTCCATCTATGGTCTATGGAGCGAGTAATTTTGGTTGGTTAATTGGTACGGTGATCTTCTTGCCCGTTGTCCTGAAAAGAGGTATTTGATGATTCGATTCGACCTCGAACTCCCGTGAAGCTGGGCGAGAATGAGCTGCCGCTTAAGCTCGAGGTCTCATCTGTCCATGGCCGCCGCATATGAGAGAGAGGAATGGGGATAAGAGTAATGAGGGGTTGAGGATAAGGGGAAAGGGGAGGGCTAATTTGTTACGCCTGTTCTCTAGTTTTTCTCCGTTCCAAAAATCTGTTCCCATGGAAGTAGCAATTGGTTGGTTTGGTTTTATGTCCAAACTGCACTTTCAGAACACTAGTGATGATGCTACTGGTGTAGGGTCAGGGTGAAGAGACATGAAAGTGTGATTTGATGCTAAATTATTGATTAAAAAAAGGTGCAAGATGGGTAGGTACGTGGTAAAAAGCTTTGTTTTTTTTGAGGAAAAGTATTAAAACTGTTTGTGAGCTATAATTTCAAAAGAGTATGCAGTTTGCTAACTTATTAATTTGTTTTTACGTTTCTATGTTTATACAATTTATTTTCATAGGTTATTATGCCCGTCCTTTTACTTTACCACGAGGCTCATATATAATGCTGAGTCGTTAACCGTGCAGCGGTGGCTCTGAACACGATCCTGGGGAGATGGGGAAAGAAAGCGTCATCAGAATGGAACATCAGCGGCGAGCTTTGTAGTGGCCTGGCTGCCGACAAGACCAACTGGGATGATTACCCCAACATCAACCCATTCATCAAGTGTGACTGCTCCTACAACAATAACTCCGTCTGTCACATAATCAAATTGTACGTATTTGATCAACTGCATACCTTGTGCTTGTTTACTAGTACCTCCACCCCATTATCAATGTGAAAAAAGGTTTTATGAAATTCATACAAAAGATTCTCCTATGATTAATTTGAAACCTAAAGTATTTTGGCTTGTGTATAAATGTTTGGTCAAAATCTTGTATGAATTTCAAAAATGGATTTGGAATTTATTATGGAAAATAAAAATAAATTTTATATTCCAAAGAATAATTATATCCCATTATGTTTTTTCTTTTGAAAAATGGTATTTGCATTACAATTGTATTTCTTAATTAGCCAGCACATGAGTTTTATGAGAGAGGGACAATAGAGTCATTTGAAAAAAATCTAATGGCTAACTAATGGAACGAGTGTAGATAGAATTAAGGTAAAAACTCAGGGGCATATAAGGGGTGAGGCAAATATTAGGGGCAAGGATGGAATGGAGCAAAAATTCATGTTCACGAAAGGAGTTGCCCTTACCATAAGTAAAAGACTAAACTGAACACGCTTAATAGGAAAACAATTCACTGGCTTGTGGTTAGTTTGGTTGATCACTTTTAGGCAAATATTTTTGTATAACACAATTTAAGTACACCAGCAGTGATTAATTTAAACTCAAACGCAACCAAATTAGTATATTTTAGAGATACAAGGCTCGCACCACCTATCTCCACCTTGCGTCACAGTTCATACCTCCTTGACCAGTTCAATCTGGATCCAAATTACTGTGTGTTGGCATAATCTGATAAATTTGGCTATCAACACTATAGATTTTCTTTTGGTAATCCTTGTTTTATGGAAATTTTATTGGTGGTGGTATGGAAGATTAGAAATGATTTTATCTTTTAGATATTTAACCATCGATCTTGGCTTGGAAGGAAGCTGTCAAGGAAGATTTATGTCTACATTTACTTAGACTCAGCCTCCAAAATAAACTCACTCCAATTTATTTGTAATTTATATCTTTCCTTTTCTGTACAAAACACTCTGGAAAAGTAATATACCATAGGGGCCTCCCCTACTATTCTTCGGTAAGAAATATTGTAGATTCGACAACATTTTACGCAGTCATACAATTCAACAATTGCCATAAAAGCTAGCCCTGCATCCAAGAAACAATCCATTTCCCCCAAAAGTTTGCAAGAAAGCACTCTCTTCTTGACAATTCCTTATTTGTGGCCTGACTGCTGCCATTTTCTACACGAGAAAAGCAACAGAATGAGCCCAATATCTATCTCTTCATAGGATTACATTCATACTACGTAGGTTTAAAGATGTTCATATATAATCTCATTTGACGTGTTTAACAACAAACAAAACAAAGGGAAAAATACCATTGGTGTGGTGAAGTTGTGAGTGCATGAGTGTATGCATGACCTTTCCACCATGGTTCAAATTTTGGTATCCATAAATATGGCTGTGTTCATTGCTGATAGGTGGTGAGGCTGGAAATTATGCTTGCATTGTCCAAAACAGAGGAAAATGCAATGTTATTTTATATAACATTTTTCTCTAATTTTATCTTGTATAACCACCACAATGGGCAAGGGCTTTGACTATTTGTAAGAAAGATGTCACCAAATGGGATTCAATGTTTTCATAAATTGTCTATTAAGTGTTTGTCAGTGTTTTTGCCATTTCAAACTACTTTGTCTATGAAAGTATATATTGTGAATAGTTTTCCATCAGTAACCTACATTAAAATATCACCGATAATTCAAAATGTGATATTATCATGTTCGGAGCATAGTGGACGCCAGCTCTATCCCATATAGGTTGGAAACACCTTTGTGCATTTCTCAAAGCTTAAAATTTTGTTGGTTAGTATTTACTAGTCAAATTTTCCAAAGGACACTATAGATTTGTGGCATTTGATCCAAGAAACTCTAGTTTTGTGGCTATGCACATGAGACATTCTATTTTTTTTTGTTATTTACCAGAAGATAATCCAACAAAGATTTAGAGCTTGTTTGGTTGCTGCCCTGAAGCATTCTCGCCTGGCTGGAAGCCTGCCTGGAGCATAGAGGGTGCTTGCTTGGTTGCTGGCCTAACTAGCTACAGGGTTTAGGCCTAAGAAAACCAACGGCTGACTCAGGCTTGTCTGAGTCCGTAAGTTAATTACTGAAAGCGTACTGTCATTTATTTCATTGATCTGTCCCTGCTGGCAAAGTGTATTTTAGTTCCTTTCATCCTTGTCAGGCCCAACCTTTCAACTAAACGACAAATTTTAAGCTTGCCTGGTCGGGGGAAAATTATCACAAGAGTATTTCTTCCACACAGACATGTAATTTTCTCAGGCACATCGCTAAGGTCACCAACCAAACAGGCTTTTAGTATATCCTTTTTCAATTTTACCAAAAGACAATTTTACCCTTGATCACATTGCAAAATTTGAATTTAATCAAATTTTGGCTGAATTCAAACATACTCCCTTCGGATTTGAATGTATGGCGTTGGTTAGTTCTTTTTTAAACTAACAAAGTCATTTAGAAAAGGAAGGACTGAAGGAGGGAGTATTTTGCAAGATTCAAAACTCATACCAAGTTGTGGAAATTCCACAAATTCATTGACATGCTCTCTGAATGTGATCACAAAATGTTTGAATCACAAGATGACAGTTTAGAACTTCAAAGCCTTTTTGGCGCCTATAAGAATAAAAACATATATTTGGAATGCAAAACTGCATGATTGTGAATGGTGACCGTGTGTAGATACCATGGAAAATATGAAAAAAGAATTACAAAGCTTTTTTTGGCGCCTATAAGAATGAAAACAAAGACTCCACTCTTACTGCTAATTTACGCCTTCAACCACTCTAACCAGTATGTAGGGAGATTTTTTTCGGTAATAGGATACTAGAGAAATGAAAGAGGGCTTTTGTGTCCCTTCCAATAAGGAGATTTTATTTGTATACTTTCCTTATTTATTGTTCGATATTTGTGTTTCCTTGACATAGAGGAATTCTCCAGACTAGTCCATCTCAAATGTGGTGCATGCTGGATCAAAACATGGGTATTTTATATTTTATTTTTACAATGTACTTATTCCTTTTACTCATCAATGTTACTTGCTTGTTTATGCAGGAGGGTATTTAAGTTAAATGTTGTTGGTGAATTTCCTTCAGAGCTTCAGAATTTCACCTATATGGAGGACATGTATGTTATCTCTCTGATTCTGTTCACTACTGATGAAGAATAATTAAAATGTATATCAATGTTTTACAGAGAATATAAATTGAATCTCTGGCAAAAACCAGCAAATAGTAGTCTGATATGCCAGATTTCTCTGTCAGCTATTTACTTTATGTTTCTGGTGTTGTTTCAGGAACCTGGCTTATAATTACTTGAGTGGCGTGGTTCCATCCTTCATTGGAAAGTTTACCTCCATGGAATATTTGTAGGAGTTATAACTTCTCATCTAGATTCATGTTGCCATCCATTGTTTCTTTTTCTTGTATTAATTATCTTTCATCATTTAAAGGAACTTGGCTTTCAATCCATTAACCGGAGAACTTCCGAAGGAAATTGGGAACCTCACCAATCTTCGCTCATTGTAAGAGATTCTTTTCTTAGATACCAGATCAATCTTCAACCATATATATTATGGATTGCCTGAAGTAATATAGGTATACATCAAATATTAATTGCCTAACTTCTGGACACTAAACTTATGAAATAACTAATAACTTGTTTATGTTAGGCATGACAGTGCTACCTCCCTTTTGACACAGTGTTTCACATGTTTAAGTAAAATTGACCTGATGAAGACTTGAAATAACTCTAATAACTAATACTAGTGGGTCAGATGACTCACCTAGTCACCTAGAAAACAATGCCTTCTTTCAATTATTAGTTGAAGAGATATAGTTTATGTCACTCTTCAATTATATCATTTTGATTCAGGGGCATTAGCTTTAACAATTTTACGGGCAAACTTCCCGAAGAATTGGGCAACTTGGTGAAACTTGAGCAGTTGTAAGATCCATTTCTAATTCCCATTTCCTACTTGTGAAGGAACTATAGTTTGGAACAGCAAGATCTGTTGTTGAATATAATAATTACTGCAATATTTCAATGACAGGTACATTGATAGTTCTGGATTCAGTGGTCCATTCCCTTTGACCTTTTCAAAGCTTCAGAACCTGCAGATATTGTACTGTTAATAACAGAGACTGGTCAGCTGTTATGTCATTTTGTGTTATCATATGCTTAAAATCAAATATTTTTGTGTACTTGCAGGAGGGCACAAGATAATGATTTCACAGGAAAAATACCCGATAATTTTGGCAGCATGAGTAGTTTACGAGATATGTAAGATCAGTTATATTAAGTTGTTAATGCATCATTTGTTGTATATTATGTAGTGATTATTCCTATTATGCAGTGACAAATGGAAAATTGTATAACATAGATTTTTTGAATACGTTATTTCCATTTGAACTTAGTCAATAACAGTTTTCTCTGTTCAGTCCTCTGACTAAACAGATTTGCACACTTGCATGCCAATAAAATGGTTCGTATGTCATTTTCATGTGTAGAATTTTTATCTATAGTGACACATAGATTTTACTTTTTCTTATATTAAAATCGGCTGGCATATCATTAAATTTTATCTGAAAATCTGAACTTGTAGGGCTTTCCAAGGAAATTCTTTTGAAGGGCCGATCCCAGCAAGTTTGTCTAATCTAACCAAATTAACAAACTTGTAAGTACATTATCATTTTTTGTGCCATTGAACTCTAGATGGTTGAGAAGGTCAAGCCTGATAACTGATTCACGAAACATAAATGAGCAGGCGGATTGGTGATATCGTAAATGGGAGCTCCTCATTGGCTTTTATAAGCAATCTCACCTCTTTGAGCAACCTGTATGGACTCTTTTAGCCAAATTTATACAATATGGCAAAGTTACATGTGTACTGAGATAGGATTTTGTTGTACAGAATATTAAGGAACTGCAGGATATCTGGTAATATTGGATTAGTAGATTTCTCGAGGTTTACAGCATTAACATATCTGTAAGTTATCATTATGGACCATATGGTTCCAATTTACAATGACCCATCACGCTCCTTTCCTGTATTTGTGAAGCATATGTTCATTTAATATTACTGTCGTGTGGCTCAGGGATTTGAGTTTTAACAATATCACTGGCCAAGTTCCTCCGTCCATACTGAATCTGAGAAGTCTTGAATTCCTGTAAGGAATTCTCTTTTACATTAATTCAGTTGATAAAGGAACACATATACATTATCGCAGTTATTCATAATCTTTCATTGTACCAGTTTTCTTGGGAACAACACCATTACTGGAGGGCTGCCAGATCAGATAAGCTCTTCATTAAAAACATTGTATGTAAAGAAAAAATAGACATAGTAGTATAGCACATGAATATAATGATGTCTACATTTCAAATGTAATATTACTATTTTGTTTGCAGAGATCTTTCCTACAACCAGCTCACTGGAAGATTTCCTTCTTGGGTTACCAAGAACAATTTGCAATTGTGAGTGTATAATTCTGAAATTTGTGTCATAAAAAAAAGGATGTTCTGACATTTTATTTTCTGTACAAGGAATTTGGTGGCAAACAACTTTGTTCTTGTGGGCACTAATAGCAGGTACCTATTACCTTTTCTTATATCTTTTTTTACAAAAGATTAATAGTTACAATCTCTACACTTGTAATTTTCATTTCAAATTGTGCACAGTACTCTACCATCAGGGCTAGGCTGCCTCCAACAAGACACTCCTTGTTTCCGTGGATCTCCAGAATGTATGTCTTGCTCTTTATCAACCATAGCAGTTAACAGCATTACACGAATTGCCATAATGGTTATAATTTTGCAATCTTAATTGCAGATTACTCGTTTGCAGTTGACTGCGGCAGTAATAGTTCTACAAGTTCCTCAGATAATACTATTTATGAAGCAGATCCCATGAACCTTGGCACTGCATCATATTATGTCACTGGTCAAACAAGATGGGCTGTCAGTAGCGTAGGGAACTTTTTCCAGGGCACAAATGGAATGGATAGAATATATACCTCCCAGAATTTTCAGAATACAGTTAATTCAAAATTGTTCGAAACTGCACGAATGTCAGCATCATCACTGAGATACTACGGCCTTGGACTTGAGAATGGAAATTACAATGTTCTGCTTCAATTTGCAGAATTTTCTTATACGGAAACACCGACTTGGCAAAGTTTAGGAAGGAGAGTTTTTGACATATATGTTCAGGTACAAATTGAGTGCATTGTAAACTTGTTTAGTTCTTTATCTGAATGAATTTATTAATATTGACAGGGTGCATTGAAAGAAAAGAATTTCGATATAAGAAAGACAGCAGGTGGAAAATCTTTTACTGCAGTTAACAGGAGCTACGCAGCAACTGTGTCAAAAAATTTCCTTGAGATCCATCTCTTTTGGGCGGGCAAAGGCACATGTTGCGTACCTACTCAAGGTCATTACGGGCCGACAATTTCAGCATTAAGCATCACTCCAAGTAAGCACAGTCTATTTAAGTTGACCACAACAAGGATTATATTGCCTTCTTATGTGTAAAATCATCTTCTTCAGATTTTACTCCTACTGTACGAAATGGGGTACCAAAAAAGAGAAGTAAAGCAGGTGCAATTGTTGGAGTAGTGATTGGTGCATCAGTTTTAGGAATAGCAGCTTTATTTGGAATATTTCTATTTGTAAAGAAGCGACGAACAATGGAACAGCAGAGAGAAGGTACCATTCATTATTGTGCATGAATTGACGCATTGAAATTTTCAAATGATTTATTATATCCTGAAAACAATTGCAGAACTGTATAACCTGGTTGGGCGGCCTGATGTCTTTAGTAGCACTGAACTCAAGCTAGCTACAAACAATTTCAGTTCACAAAACATTCTTGGGAAAGGAGGATATGGGCCAGTGTATAAGGTTTCTGTTTCCTACACCTCATCATGTTAAATCATAAATGTAACATTTATATAATTTTGTGTTTCAGTGAAACCTTTTGAAGCCCTTGTTGCTCTATGCTTGAAATATGCAAGTAATTTTAGGAATGTTGCTATGGCAGGGTAACCTACCTGATGGAAGAGTTGTTGCTGTCAAACAACTTTCTGAATCATCACATCAAGGGAAAAGCCAGTTTGTGACAGAGGTTGCTACCATTTCTGCTGTGCAACATCGGAATCTTGTGAAATTGCATGGCTGTTGCATTGACAGTAAATCACCCTTGTTGGTTTATGAGTACCTAGAAAATGGAAGTCTAGATCGAGCACTTTTCGGTGAGTTCACTTGCAAATTTGGAGCACCTCTTTAGTTCACTAAGAAAATTCTGTTATTTGATGAACTCTTCAGCATTTTTTCTTAGCATTCTGACATGAATTGAATTAGAAGGCATTGTTGAGTTATTTATGCTTGTGCAGGAAATTCAAGCTTAAACTGGCCAACACGCTTTGAGATCATTTTAGGAATTGCAAGGGGCCTAACCTATCTTCACGAAGAGTCAAGTGTGCGTATTGTGCATAGGGACATCAAAGCCAGCAATGTACTACTTGACACTGATCTCACTCCAAAGATATCGGACTTTGGACTCGCCAAGCTATATGATGAGAAGAAGACTCATATAAGCACAGCAATTGCAGGCACATTGTAAGAACATTTTTATCATTCTCTTCTTGTGGCTGTAAGTTCAGAGCAAAAGCTAATTGTAACTTGTTTGACGTGTTCTAGAGGCTATCTAGCTCCTGAATATGCAATGAGAGGTCGCTTGACTGAAAAGGCTGATGTTTTTGCATTCGGGGTGGTCGCGCTAGAGACTGTTGCTGGCCGACCGAACACCGACAACTCCCTTGAAGAAAGCAAGGTCTATCTCTTTGGATGGGTAAGTTGATCAATGAAATTTTCCATCCAAGAATTCATGTCTCCAGCTTTCTGTTTACTGAAACTATGTTCATTTACAGGCATGGAGCTTGTATGAAAATGAGCAGGCTCTAGGAATCGTCGATCCAAGTATGAATGAATTCAGCAAGGATGAAGCTCTCAGAGTCATCCGTGTTGCACTTCTGTGCACTCAGGGCTCCCCAAATCAGCGGCCACCTATGTCAAAGGTTGTGGCCATGCTCACCGGAGATGTTGAGGTGGCTGATGTAATAACAAAGCCAAGCTACATAACCGCGTGGCTCCACAGGGATGGGGATAGCAGCTATTTCACAAACAGCTACGCAGGATCTTACACCCCCGATTTCAGCAGGGAAAAAGAGAGCGACTCTCATCCAGTCATGATCGATCAGCAGAGCTAGTCACAAACGAAGGTGAATGTAAGTATTTTGTAGATAATGGAAGATTAAATCCAGCCTCTGCATCAACTAGGGGGTGCACACGACGGCCATATATATGTACATCGGGATTTGAACCCTCGTGAGTACAGGACCTTACCACTAAACCAATGACGCTTCCCCATCCTCCGGTGAATGCGAAGATGAATTGTTGCAGGTGATGGATCTTGGTTTGAAGTAAAAAACTTGGAAACTTCCATTTGTAGCGGTTGTACATTGAACGTTAATAATGAAATCAAGTTATTCTGCATTCTATCATCAAAATAAAAGCAGACCTGCTGATGTGGCATCCGGGTTCAATGATGTTTGAATAGTCTAGTTTCTGAGCATTTGCAGGTCCTCACTCCATTTAGGGAAGTTTTTTTTTTTTGAAAGGAGGGCAAAAGCTTTGCCTCGTATATACTGATACTTGACAGAGAAGTAAATGGATACAAGATTACAATACATCCAAGGAGAGTTGTAACCAGGGAAAAGAAAAAAAAACACACCACACGCCTATGACAATTCCCGCTACAAAGAGCAACAATGATCATAACACCCAAAAGGCAAGGGTCTTCAAAACGATGCCTCCAAAAAGATATGACGCAGAGTGTGCTGTCGCCGTTCGTCCCGAGAGCAGAACATGGTTTTCACTAGAAGAAACCCTTAGGGAAGGGAGAACACAACAACTCCCCAAGAGGGGAGTGGCACCTGCAGGCGTCGCCATTGCCAGTCCGAAGACAGGGCTCTCGCCCGTGATCATCCCCACTTCCCATGTCATTTAGCGTCAGTCCAACTCAAAGCAACATCCACCACCAGCACTCCTTCAGCGCGCAGCCACCGTGCCAGCGCCTCATCGCCGGCTGGCTATCCAGTAGGAGCTCAAACACCATCGGACATCCGATCCATCCACGCGATTGGGATCGGAGAAGGAGAGGGTGAGAGAGAAGAATGGATCCCCTCTCCCCCCTAACCCGTCAAACGTGGCCATCTTGTGACGGCAAGACGCCGCCGCAAGAGGACTAGCGTCTGAATCAAAGCCCGTCAAGAGTTTGCAGCCCCCGCCTCACGGAGCTACCTTCGTCGCCGCCTCGATCAAAACTCCCATGTCGCCAACACGGGCTGCCTAACCGCGGGGGGGGGGTGTCATTTAGGGAAGGTAGCTGTTAAAGTAAATAATCAAATTGAAATACTATTCTAATACTTACAAAGAGCTGAGCCCGGGGATCCTCCTGTATGTTTTGATTTAGCTGCTGATGCACTAACCTTTGATTAAAAGGCTGAAATGACTGGACTTATTGAAGGCCTAGGGGAAGAACACATAGAAGGGGATGTGGCAATACTTCAATATGCTGATGATACCATGTTTGTGATTGAAAGATCTGAACTATGCTAGAAATATCAAGTTTATATTATTTCTTTGAACAGATGACTAAAAATCAATTTCAACAAAAATGAAATCTATTGTCTTGGTGACTTGGTGAACCACAAACCAGATAGGAAGTATATGAACAAATCAAGACATGTAAAATTGGTTGTTTACCTATGGAATACCTACAGATCCCAGTTGATAAGAAAATAATTATGAATAAGGAATGGAAACCCGTATAAAACAAATTTGAAAACAGAGTAAATCCCTGAGAGTAAAAGGGCTATGGATCGGAAATTAGAAAACAAAGAGGGTATGTGGTAGGAAATGCTAACAAATAGATACTTGTCATCGATGTAACTTCTTTGATGTGAGGTTTTGCCTCCCATTAAGCTCGACAACATACTGTCGTGAAGGTGTAATGAAACTTTATTCTGACAATCTTAATGCAAATGGTCGACCGAATATTTTGGCCGACCCGGCAAAAAAGATACTTGTCATCCAAATACTAACCCAAGTGAAACACAAACTAGGGGATTCCTAGTTTTGGCCTGGTTTGCTGGACATAAAACATCTTTTATATCAGTTCTGCAGGAAGAAAGTGGGACATATGAAGAATACTTTATTCTGGAAAGATTAATGGATGGGGAGCAAACCTTTGGCTCTTAGGCATCAAAACCTATAGAATATTACTTTTATTAAAAAAGTGACAATTAAATGAACAATAGACAAGGGCCTGAACCCTGAAGAGTATTAAATTTAGAAGAGACTTAACTTGGGAGAAAAAGAAAAACAGGGACAATTTGAAACAGGAATGGGAGAAAGTGGAGTTGAAGGATGAAAAAGATAAACTAATTTTGAAACTAACAAAGATGGAAACTTCTTAGTGAAATCCTGTTATAATGCCTTACAAATTCAGACTGTGCATATGTAGTTACGAGGCTATGGCGATTGAAAATTACTTATAGGTTAGGATTTTCATCTGGTTGACACTGAAAAACAGTCTTCTAACAAAGGATGTTTTGAGGAGACGAGGCTGGAAAAAAAGGGAATGATTGACGTCATTTTTGTGGAGGAAAGGAAAGATCGACCATCTTATCTTGAAATACCCTTTAAAATTTATTATTTGGAATGTTATCTGCAGCACATTTGATCTGCAGAAACCAAACAATATGAAACACATGTTTGGGGCCTGGCTTTTAAATTTTGAGAAAGAAACTAGACAACTAGTGAAAACACTACGAATAATGCTTGTTTCCAGCAAAAATATCCTAAAAATCCTATTGATGTGATTTATAATCATTGTCATTGGATTGATGAATGGTCAAAATTACAGAGCTAGTAGAAAGATGGAAGAAAGTTGTTGTGTGTATGGGTTCGAAGCAAGTTGAGGATGAAGAACTTACAGAGAAAGATTGTGGTGAAAAAGGATGAAGATAAGCTGAGAGGAAGAAGATTTATTGAAGGAAAATTGTTCTTTCCAACAGATGAACTCGAGCAGGCGTCTTTCCTTGGATGGAAATTCAACAAGCTTAGTACTTTTTGCTGTCCCTGGCAGGCACCATACCAGTACCAGGGCAGTTAGCCAGTCACCTCCTTATGTTTTTTTTTTTTCTAGTGGATGCCGCATAAACTTGTTTGCTATCCGTTTCTTGTAATAAAACTGGGAGGGAAACCCTCTATTTTTTTCAAAAAGAAAAATTAAGTTCTCCCTCATCCCCAAGAAAGTGTATTGCTGGTAAAGATGCGCTTTGGTGTTTACAGGAGCATCCAAAGGGCATTAGGTTTTTCTTCAGTCTGTGTGTGTAGGGCTGTGTTAGTGTTGAACACCCCAGGTGTTTGGAGTTGTACTCCCTAGGTGGCTGGGTGTTGAAATTTTTCTCTAATACCCTCCATCAGTTTTCTCTCTATCTTAAATGAGATAATACGCAGATTTCCTATATGTTCGAAAAAAAACAAATAGGTCCCACCAAATAATTACACATACATATTTTACCTCTTTCTCATCCTTGCTTTCATCAACGAATGCTAATCAATGGATTAATTACCCTATATTTTTCTTATATAATTGGATTAATTACCTACATAGCATATTAAATAAAGAGAAACATTTAAATTAACCTCTGAACTACAGATTTCTAGTAGGACACCCCCTAAATCCGAAAACCACACGTTTCTCACCCACAACTTGTTATACATTTCTCACCAGTTTAAGTAGGTTTTGACCAGAGTTGACCTATGTGGCAGATCATGTGGCGGTCTAATCATCATCAAAACAATAGGCCCACCTGTCATAGTCCCTCTCCTCTTCCTCCTTTTTCTCCTCCTGGTCCTGTACACACGGACACAGACCACCGCTGACCAACGCACCCCCGAGCAGGACGGGAGGGAGTTCGGACGACGACGAGCCAAACTGCTCGTCGAACCCGGCTGCGGCCTCCTGACGTATGGCAGGGTCAGCGAAGTGGCGGGAAAGGAAGTTGGTGACACGGAGAAGGAGGACGCCGGTGGAGGCGTAGCTGCAGTGGCAGATGAGGACGCCCGCAGCGGCGGCTCATCCAGCCAAAAGCTCGAATTTTTCCATTGCATATGCTGGCGAAGTAACGGTAGAAGCAAGAGAATATCCAAGAAGAAGAAGGGATAAAGGATTGAGCTGTGAGGTGGATAGGTTGGTGCAGAGCAGAAGGTGAATGCTTCATCTCTCGTCGCCGTCGACCCCGTTTCTTGAACTACATGTATGTACCTGTTACTATACTACTTTCTGGATGAACACGATATGTTCCTTAGATCTTGGCCTTTTTGCTAAATTGCTGTCCAGCATTTGTTGCTAATCGGCCTCCCGCATGACATCGATTGGCGCCGGCAGTGTAGCCAGTGATGAACTCAATGTTGAGAGCAGTGGGGAGTCCGGCAATGCCGGCAGCCGCCGTCAATCTGTGAGAGGACAGAGAACGGGTCCAAGAAAGATGTGGGAGGAAGAACATATAGACGATGACATGTGGGGTCAACTATATATTTGGAGAAAGAAATAGGGTGCCCTATAATTTTTTATTTGATTTTTTCTTACGAGCTGCCATGTGCATGTTAACTCAAGTCAAAACCAACTAAAAGAGTGTAAAAGAGGTTTTTAGTCCGGTTTAAAAAGTTTGAGGGTTATATATGTAGTTTATAAGTTCAGAGGGTAATTCGTATTTTCACAATAGTTGAGGGGTTTAATTCCTTGATAGTGCAGCCACCTATGACATTCTTGGAGAGCATATCATGTGAAAAAGGCAAGTATTGGAAATTTGCAAAACTCAATCTCAACCGTTGCATTAGATCCCAATGGCCAGATACTTCCCATCCACTATCTTACATATATTTGCACAAAACCGCCCGCAACAGGCAAGAATTTTTTTCAAATACAGCCCTGCATACATCTACTCTCAAGATTCCATCCCCTCCTATCTTCTTCCATTGTATTCTAACAGAGATGCTCTCTGCCTGCCAAGTCACATGGCATGGGGTCACCGCCGCCGGTGGCGGCGGTGGAGAAGGTCATCATCGACGCTTCTTGTTGTTAACACTAGACTATGATAGCAGTCACGTCCCTACATACATTGTTATTTACATTGGGAGTATCTATGTAATATTAACTTTTTAAACAAAGATAGCTCAATATGCAATCAAGATGTAATTAGAATGTATGGTATATGAAATTGCAAATAAACGTAAAAAAGCACGCGCCGGGCGACTGCTCAGTTGTAGCACAACGTGGACAGGTACGAAGTTGAGATCGCGGGTTGGGTGACTTCGCCCACGCGCGGGCTTTGTTATTTTTGATGTGTTTGTATTTCCCAAAAATATGTCGACGGTAAAGTAGCAATCCCCACTAGTAGAGAACGGGGCGCCTATCCTGGTTTGGAAACCCCTTTTATCCCGGTTTTCCAACCGGGACTACGCACCCGGGATTGAAGGTCAGACCTTCAATCCCGGTTGAAATAACCGAGATTGAAGGTCGACTTTCAATCCCGGTTCGTAATACGAACCGGGATTAAAAGCCTGTCTAGCCCCGGCCGGGGAAGCAGACCTTTAATCCCGGTGTGTAATAC
>CM002483.1:7046149-7057203 GCA_000325765.3 Leersia perrieri
ATAATGTCACTAACTGGTTTTGGTTACCTAGGGTTGCATACACAATAAGGCTATAACAAAGGAATAGTAGGCATAGGTAGTGCTAAATAAAATTCATCATGAGCGTAGTAATTTTTGATGTAAGTCATCATGCATAATTTAAATCAAAATAATTTTGCAAATGGGATTGACAACATGTTCAATGAATGGGTATGACTTGCCTTGCTCGGAACAGACTTCCAACAGCTTCACTTCGCTCCACGGAAGCTCCGAATGACAACAACTACACGAGAGAAACAAAACTAGGAAAAAGCTCTAAAAAACGGCAGGAACAATACATAAAAAGAACATACATGGATTCTTTAAGTTATAACCAAAAAGAAAGAGAGTTAAACCGGTCATTTAGAAGTTTGGATGCCCGAGATATGACCATCCGAATTTTATATGTAATTCATGTGGATATTTGTGAATTGTGGTATTAATTTTCCTTTAGTTAAACCATGTGAACATGCCACTAAGGAGAGATGGCAGCGTGGCTGCACGGGAGACAAAGCTCACCGGCACACGACAAGAGAAGGGGACGGGGAGGGGAACCTCACCACGAGACCGACGAAGGCCGAGGCGACGAGAGGAGGTTGACGACCACCTTGATGCAGCAGCGACGACCTTGGACTTCTAGAAGGCGGCACCTGAGACAAGCTTGATGAGATAGAGTCCAGGAAGGTCCGATGATTGGTGCTGATCCGACGGGGAGGAAACAACGGTTGGGGCGAGATGGCAAAGGCGATGTTGATGATAGAAACGTTGCAGCGGCACGACACAGTGGGATGGTGTTCCCACGCGGCGGACAATGCCGAGGCAAACGACGACAGAGCAGTGGCAGTGGCATGTTAGCATCAGCGGCAAAAACATGGTGGTGGCAACGCCCCCGGACGGTGTTGGCATGACATGGACAGTGGTGGTGGCGGCGCAGCGCAGCACTGATGCGACACGGCGAGGGCGGTGCAGCAGCGACAGTGATGATGGCGTGGATGCAACAGTGTTGCGCGAGGTTGATGGAGGGATCGCCGAGGTGCTGCCAGTGGTGAGATCGACGCAGCAGCGAGGATGGTGGCGACAGCAATATGCCAGGTTTGGTGGTGGCGTGGCAGACGTGGTGATGATGGTGGTTGCAGCGACGTGGAGGTGGACATGGTTGCAGCGGCAGTGGTGGTGCAGCGCAACCATGGCGGTGATGCGCGACATGGCTATGCAGCGGTGGCGAAACAGGCAGCCATAACGGCGATGGGGCTGGTGGTGGCGCTGCTGACACAGCGCTCCGGCGAGGACGACGACGCTGTGGCGGTGCCGGAGGATTAGATTGGTGCAGCTGCGAAGATGGCGGCAATGAAGTCGTTCCACGCTGATTCGGCAAGTCCGGAGGGACTGCTGGTGAGGAACGGATCATTGGAGACAACGGACACGAGGTGCAGCTTGTTGCAGTGATGCCGGAGTACGAGGAACGGCGCCAGAGAAACCACTGCCCGGCCAACTTTGGTGGCACAACACCGGAGAGGAAGACGTGGCCGTTCCCGGCGATGGAAGCACCAATTTGAGTGAAAGCTGTGGGGAATTTGTTGGCGATGACGAGACGAACCGATTTTTGGCATCAAACTGTGGAGGAATCAAGAACTTGGAGAGATCATTGGCACTAGGTTTCACTGAAGAGAGAGAGGATAGGAGGAGTCGGCACTGGTTGGAGGAGGAGGACGACGTCTCCTCTTCCCCTGGTCGGTTCGGTGGGAGGTGAAGGGGAAAGGGTGGAGCCGGCTAGGCTGGCCCAAGAGGCAAGGTGGAGAGGTAGGGGACGTATGGGCTGAGCCCAAGCCGAGGGGAGGAGGAGAGGGAGGAGTTGGGCCAAGGCCCGAGAGAGGGAGAGGGCCTGGGAAGGAGGAGGAGAGGACTTTGGTCCAGATTCGGCCCAAACAAAAAGGAGGTGAAACAAACTTTGGATCAGTGGAGAGGATTTTTGGACCGACCTTTGGCCCAAAAGAGAAGGAGGATTATTTTTAGATTTCTCCTTATAAAGCTCTGACTTTAGGTTGTTGTTGCTTATTATTATTTTTGATGATATGTAAATTCAAGTTAAAATTAGGGAGACAATTTAGAGCATAGAGAATTTATTAAAAATCCTCCGATGTTTGAATGATTTTTTTTTCTTGGACGTATTTTATGGTTTGATGATTTTCCTTTGTTTTTTATTTAATTTCTAGTATTCCAATTGAAATGTGATTTTTAATAGGATGGATTTATCGGGACGCGACAAATCCACCCCCCTTACAAGAATCTCGCCTTCTTAGATTCGAAAGGGCTAGCAACAAGGTTGGTTTGGGTGGTCTTTGATTCATCTTGTCACTTCTTCTGTTGTTTCTCTTTTGACCTAACTGGTATTGATCAAAATCTCCAATTTGGAACCTCTTAGCTTGCGACTCTTTTCACTTTTGACATTCTCTGGCTTCCAATTTTATTTTCTGACGTTGGCGAAATTATCACTGTTCCTTGGTTGGTTCCCTCTTAGCATATAACTCTGTGACAAGGACTTGGAGACACTGCTTCAGTTCTAGCCGCTGACAAAACTTTTAACATCTGTGCCCACATTTTCTTCTGGAATATAACATCTCTTGTTGTCTAACCATTGGTTTGGTTCCCTTGTAGTTTTGTTAGTCATATTCCGGTGCCATGGCATTTTGGTTCGGTGAAATTGCATACTGTCGAGTGGAGCAGAACTGGTGCAGACCAAACTTTATCAGCCGCTTCATGCTTCCAGAGAGATTGTTAATTTCTTCTATCTCAGACTGGCATAAAGACAACTTCAGTTTTGATTCCCTAATGCCTTCGATATGGTTTTCTTTACGCTCGTGACTCATTCATCTGACTTCATACGATCCTTGTATCTTCCATACTTGACATGGCTCTTCTGGTTTCCACAAAATTTGATTGTCACTAGGTTGTATCTTGTCCAAATTTATTACAAAAGAGGCATCTACCTTTGAACTCGTTGTCTTGGCACTATTTTCCTTCATATTTAATTAAATGCCAAAGATCCAAGTTTAACTAGGTGAGCAGTTTTTCTGATTTGAGTACACACCACTAGGGAACTATCTGTTGCCTTGTTAATTCTCCTTAACGATCTATCTGCACTGTTAGAGTTGGTGCAAAACCATGGTCTCAATACTTCTTCCTTTGTTAGTACATCAATTGTATTATGCCAGGGTTTCAAACATTCTTAGGAGAATCTATTCTTGTACGTAGGAATTCATTCTGTCTTTTCAATATTATCCATTTAGTTCATCCAAACAGATGTGTCATACCCTCGTAGTTGCCTTATTTCACCTGTCTCAATCGTTCTTGATTTTATCTTCCATTGTTGTTTGAACTGACTTAGTGACCATCCTTCGACGAGGATGGTCAACCCCTTATGCATCCCTTATCAATCACTTTCCTGAACACATATGTCCTACTTCATCTGCATATTCCGAATTAACAAAGCGATTGTTGAGTCGCTCATTTGTTGACTGTCAAGAAACCTTCGAAGTGGTTTGTTGAGAGTTGTGTCGACCGTCTTAGAAAAACTGGTACCATTCTTATCTGTGCTTCAACCAATAGGGTCCTATTATCATCCACTTACTTTGGTGAAACCTCTGCAATGAGAAAGTCTTGTTGATACCTTCTTAATTCGACTTCAGAATCATTTCATTGTGCTTGACTTGATGTGGGATCATTAATTATAAAGTCCTTGGGGTGGGTATCCATTCTAGCTTCTTTTTTGTTAACACAGAACTTCCAACTTCCAACATAAAAACTTAAGGGGTCTCTTGATGAGGTTCGTCGAAGTGTTGATTTTGATTGTGTATCAAGTTTCCTTATGATCTGCTATGGTACAATCTCTAGGACTGGAAAGTAACATTACTTGTTGTTGCCCGTCTTCAGAGATAGATGTTGATGTTTTTTCTTCTCCATTTAAGTCAAATAAATTCACAACGAATAGAATTGATAGGAAAAAGAAACTCCAGGTCCCTTTCATCCTTTGTCAAATGTACAGATCATTCAACCTTTATATCATTCCCAATGGATCATATTTGTATTCTACTAACCTCATCCTTTATTTTCTTTCTCTTTCGTATTACATTGTTAGCAGAGATCTGCTGCACATAAAAGAGAAGTACTTGAACAAAAGTACATAGCTGCTACTATGGCTTCTGATTAGCACGAAGCTTGATAGGTGTAACATTTGCTCCGGTGACCACGATGTGATCGATATATCCCTTTCTTGTAAAATTGCTATAATGCTGACACAGATTACACTTTGGTTGCAAACACATCTTGAGAAACGCCATGGCTCTGCAGTTGTACCAAATCACTGTTTGTTGAGTTGTTGACCTGAGCTTGATTGTCATGGAGTAGAACTTTTTCTGTTGTAGCATCGTTACGGTAGAAATCATTATTGTTACCATTGTTATCATCTCCTCTATAGCTATGGTCACCATCTCGGGTCTTTTCCATGCTGTAATTGTTAGGGTTGTCATCTGCAATGTTGTCATCTTCTCATGGTTGCGGCACTTCAAGTTGAACAGAACCTTCGGTGGACAAAATTGAATCGGTGCTATCTTTCATCGCTAGTTTGTGATTCTTGTATTGTAGTAATCATCCTCTTGTGAGTTTCCATCCGATTAAGTTTATCTTCTAGCCGTATGACTTGATCAACCAACTTCTAAAAATCTTTGTAGTTACTGACGACAATCTCATCCTTTAATCATTAAAGAAACTTTTCTAGCTTGTTTTCATCACTCTTGATATCTTCTGACGTATAGCATGCTAGGCGATTGAACTCTAGTTGACAGTCAGGTCCTCTGGCTTCAAGAAACGGAACTCTTGTTTTCTCAAAGCAATAATTCCTGCTGGAACACATGATCTCTTAAACGCTTCTGAAAATTCAACCCACGTGGTGAAAGGTTCTTCTGGTTGGGCTGCTTGACACTTGTACCACCATTCTAAAACAGGCACACACATCCGATGATTTGTGAAGCCATCTTACTCTTGGTCATTGCATTGGATCAATCTCAATTTCTTCTCAATCATGCACAACCAATCGAGGGCTTCTATTGGATTGGCAGCACTTGAAATGATGGAGGAATTCTACCAACATAGTCTGGTTCTTAGCTGCTAGTGCTTGAACTGTGACTGTCGATGCTGGGTTGGTTGGATTCAGAACTTATGGAAGCACGGTGTCCATCTGCTGGCTTTGGCTGAGCAAAAACTATATAATCCTTTTATCCTGAAGTTGCGGTGATGGATGGTTGTTGATTTCCACAAGTCCACTAGCTGGGTTCCCGGGATATTGGATCCATCAGTGCCATTGTTGTTTCTCATGGTATTCACCATTTATTGCAGGGTAGAAGTTTAGAGAAGAAACGAGGGAAGAAAAGAAAAGAACTAAAGACTGGACCTTAAAGAACTAATTCTTTTGATTGTTATGATGTTTGTTTTTTTTACTGCAAGTTGCTTAAGCAAACAACCTAGTATGGTTACATCTCAACCCACTGATGTAAACCACACACTACACTCACAAACAACACACGATCTAAGCCTAGGCAAAACTATACCTTGGGTTGGCTTAGGTTAACAGGGTTCGACCAAACTTCACCTTCTTCGGGGTTGGCATCTAAACAAGTTGAGACCGGAAAAGGTATGAGATGAGATAACAAACATTTTGCAAACAGCAAAGAGGGATAAGGAGCAAAAAGGAAGCTTTGCAAATAATTTTCTTGCAAAATAAGTCCTTAAGGTTTAACCATTTGGCTTAACCTACGGTCGAGATGGCTCTGATACCAACTTGTCACGCTCGGAAAATCACCTTTTCCGAATGCTAGTGTATTAATCCCCGTCCCAGGAAAAGCCGGGGTACACCACAACAAATTGAATACAAAAACACATCTTTATTACATCGTTAATATTTACAATATTACAAAGGCACTTTAGGCCTGACAACAAAAGATAAACAAATAAACTGCAGCGGACTAGCGGGCGTACGGCCCCAACTTCACAGGCGCTCAACTGGGGTATAAGCCAAACTCCCCTTAGGACTTCTTCTTCTTCTTAACTTCCTTGCTGGACGGGGAAAAAGAGAGCAAGACTGAGTACTCCAACCATACTCAACAAGCCACACCGGCAAATGCAAGAATAGATGCAACAAGACTTAAAGGATAGGTTATTTTGCCGGAAATGAGCAGTTCACAACCATTTTATTTTTAAGGCAATTTTAATAAATCCACGACCCTATGTCTAGTCAATATTAAAAAATATCACGGCGACATACCCATGCCGACCGGCCTTAATCCCAGGTTAAACCATCTGAATTTTAGTATCATTATTCCATCAAATTTTAATTAGAGAAATATCTAACTTGGGTACATTGCTCGGCTTGCCCATATCCGAGGGCTCGGCTATTCGAATAGATTTACTCTGATCAGAGGTGTACACTTTCACCACACGACACCACTCCCTCACGTGTACCCCACGTGTATAATACCACCACGGTATCCCGGGTGAGAGCAGTGACATAACCTTTCGCCCCATACTAAACCTAAATGGTTAGACTGTCCGAAGTTCTCGTGGTCGGCCAGTTCCCTAGGACAAGGCGACATGGTTCAGGCCCCCGGCATCTCGACACTCAAAACCAGACGCCTTCATTTGCCGAGGTATCAACCCAAAACCAGGGAATCTACCACATCCGTGTCCTCCCATTTACGTTTAATACAGAACTACGGATCATCCGTTGCCCACTCTACATGTGGTTGTACGGTAGTGCTTTGCAACAGAGGCCTGATGACCGGTCCTTACGGTGACTGAGGTGCGACAAGCAAACCATGCACCCCGAGTCCCACCGAAAACATTTTGGGGAATTTTGAATGAGAAGGGTGACCATGATCATAAGTTCCATCATGTGAATAGCATCACAAATATTATAATGTGAACAATTCCCCATGTCTAAATTAATTGCAAAACACTACACTAGAATTTTATAAGCTAGGCTAAGCATCATCCTAGAATAATCAAGTTAGCAAACATCACATATAAATAATGTCACTAACTGGTTTTGGTTACCTAGGGTTGTATACACAATAAGGCTATAACAAAGGAATAGTAGGCATAGGTAGTGCTAAATAAAATTCATCATGAGCGCAGTAATTTATGATGTAAATCATCATGCATAATTTAAATCAAAATAATTTTGCAAATGGGATTGACAACATGTTCAATGAATGGGTGTGACTTGTCTTGCTCGGAACAGACTTCCAACGGCTTCACTTCGCTCCACGGAAGCTCCGAACGAGAACAACTACACGAGAGAAACAAAACTAGGCTAAAGCTGTAAAAAACGGCAGGAACAATACATAAAAAGAACATACATGGATTCTTTAAGTTATAACAAAACGAAAGAGAGTTAAACGGGTCATTTAGGAGTTAGGACGCCCGTGATATGACCATCCGAATTTTATATGTAATTCAAGTGGATATTTCTGAATTATTGTATTAATTTTCCTTTAGTAAAACTATGTGAACATGCCACTGAGGAGAGATAGCAGCGTGGCTGCATGGGAGACAAGGCTCACCGGCACACGACAAGAGAAGGGGACGGGGAGGGGAACCTCACCACGAGACCGACGAAGGCGGAGGTGACGAGAGGAGGTTGACGACGACCTTGATGCAGCAGCGACGACCTTTGGCTTGACACGGACGACGTGGTTCCGGCGAGGCTTCGGCGATGAACTCGAGCTTGACGAGAACGGGTCTGCGAGGCCGAGCTTGTTCTTGGTGACAGGTTGCCGAAGAGAGACGGTGCAGCCGGGTGTGATCCGTGGAGTCTTCTGTACTTGACGATTAGGACGACGTTCATGCTGCCTTGGACTTCTAGAAGGCGGCACCTAAGATAGGCTTGACGAGATAGAGTCCAGGAAGGTCCGATGATTGGTGCTGATCCAACGGGGAGGAAACAGCGGTTGGGGCGAGATGGCAAAGGCGATGTTGATGATAGAAACGTTGCAGCAGCACGGCACAGTGGGATGGTGTTCCCACGAGGCGGACAGTGCTGAGGCAAATGACAACACAGCAGTGGCAGTGGCATGTTAGCAGCAGCAGCTAAAACATGGTGGTGGCAACGACACCGCGACGGTGTTGGCGTGACATGGACAGTGGTCGTGGCGGCGCAGCGCAGCACTGATGCAACACGGCAAGGGCGGGGCAGCAGCGACAGTGATGATGGCGTGGATGCAACAGCGTTGTGGCGAGGTTGATGGAGGGATCGCTGAGATGCTGCCAGTGGTGAGATCGACGCAGCAGCGAGGATGGTGGTGATAGCAACATGCCAGGTTTGGTGGTGGCGTGGCAGACGTGGTGATGATGGTGGTTGCAGCGACGTGGAGGTGGACATGGTTGCAGCGGGAGTGGTGGTGCAGAGCAACCATGGCGGCAATGCGCGGCATGGCTATGCAGCGGCGGCGAAACAGGCGGCCACAACGGCGGTGGGGCTGGTGGTGGCGCTGCTGACATAGTGCTCCGGCAAGGAGGACAACGCTGTGGCGGTGCCGGAGGATTAGATTGGTGCAGCTGCGAAGATGGCGGCAATGATGTCGTTCCACGCTGATCCGGCAAGTCCGGAGGGACTGCTGGTGAGGAACGGATCATTGGAGACAACGGACATGAGGTGCAGCTTGTCGCAGTGATGCCGGAGTAGGAGGAACAGCGCCAGAGAAACTACTGCCTGGCCAACTTTAATGGCACAACACCGGAGAGGAAGACGTGGCCGTTCCCGGCGATCGAAGCACCAATTTGAGTGAAAGTTGTGGGGAATTTGTTGGGGATGACGAGACGAACCGATTTTTGGCATCAAACTGTGGAGGAATCAAGAACTTGGAGAGATCATTGGCACTAGGTTTCACTTGAGAGAGAGGATAGGAGGAGTCGGCACTGGGAGGAGGAGGAGGAGGACGACGTCTCCTCTTCTCCTGGTCGGTTCGGTGCGAGGGGAAGGGGAAAGGGTGGAGCCGGCTAGGCTGGCCCAAGAGGGAAGGTGGAGAGGTAGGGGACACATGGGCTGAGCCCAAGCTGAGGGGAGGAGGGGAGGGAGGAGTTGGGCGAAGGCCCGAGAGAAGGAGAGGGCCTGGGAAGGAGGAGGAGAGGACTTTTGTCCAGATTCGGCCCAAACAAAAAGGAGGTGAAACAAACTTCGGATCAGCGGAGAGGATTTTTGGACCGACTTTTGGCCCAAAAGGGAAGGAGGATTATTTTTAAATTTCTCCTTATAAAGCTCTGACTTTAGGTCGTTGTTGCTTATTATTATTTTTGATGATATGTAAATCAAGTTAAAATTGGAGAGACAATTTAGAGTATAGAGAATTTAAGAAAAATCCTCTGATGCTTAAATGATTTTTTTTTCTTGGACGTATTTTATGGTTTGATGATTTTCCTTTGATTTTTATTTAATTTCTAGTATTCCAATTGAAAGGCGATTTTTAATTGGATGGATTTATCGGGGCGCGACAGATACCGATTGCACACTTTTTGGTGAAAAAAATCATTTTATGCGATTTAAATATATTGAATTTTCAGTGAATATATTTTTATGATATTTAATGCGAGATTTACGGGACGATTTTCCAGAAGCTAATAAGATTTACTGCTATTCGGTATTCATATGGCATGTATGTGTTTATATTTTTGGAATTTATAATCTGAACCATATATTTGTCAAAATTATATTTCAAAATTATAATCTGAATATTAAATTTTTGATCGTGTTTTAGGTACATAGAGATGATTTCTCTCTAATCTATCAGGGATACGTGTCACCGTGTCCATGTTGGTACAGATACACGTATGGTCAAAAAAATCCTAAGCCAGGGCGCATTCCATGTATGTCTACACATATAGTATGTCTACACTGAGCCAGGGCGCGTTCCATGTTAATGTTGCACAAACCCAGTAAATTTCACGTGTCATCTCACAAATTTGGTAATTAATGCATGATGTTTTATTTAGCTTTCCATGTTTGCTTCAATGTATTTAATGCATGTTGATTTTCCAATACTAGAATATTGGATACGGGATACAAACAAAAGTGATAGCAAATGATTTTTATTTGTAAGTTTTTTATAGAAACATTGTGCGATAGCAAATGCCATATTTATTTTAGACCCACAATTTTTTAAAAATTTTGAAATTCACATTGTGCGAGTTAAATTTGCGTTCAGATTTACCGGATTTACTATTAAAATTTACTCATTTTAATCCTTTTATTTCGCATCTGGGAGGTGGATTTACTCATTTTATTTCACATCTGAGAGATGTTATACACATTTACTGGATTTATTACAGGCTTACTTCGCCTTACCATGCATTTTACTTTTAATGGCCATATTTAAATAAGTACATTACACTAATTAGTAGCCATGCATGATTAGCTTGCGCCATGACCGGGTGCATGTCCCTTACTCTAGATGGATCAAGTGGAAGCATGCGTCATTAACTTGTGGACCCTGAGCAGAGAGAGACAGTGCATGCGGCAATATTGCATGGCCTAATCTGCCGGATGCATGCATGATTAACAGCATGGGACCCACACATCCACCGCATTCACATAGGATTAATACTATGGGACCCACAGAGATTGGCTAATGAAGGGAAAACGTGATTTGCGGAGCTGCACCGAGAGGGTCTGCACAATTGATACTATCGATGCGCCCTAATGTATTTATGTCGTGGTTTTTTAAATTACTTTTTATATAACGGAAATGATGACTGATTTATGGGTTCTAATGTATTTATGTCATGACATTATACAATGTATTTAACAGTTTATGCGGTGAGGGAATACACTTGCAGTTAATTGTGGTTTTAAGTAGGAAACCAATATGTCATCTGTAATCATGGTAGTCACGTCAATTACGCCGGCCGCATGCGAGGACAAACAAAGTAAATACAGTAATTATCTATACTACACAAAACCATAGTAATTCCAATCGATGCTGAAAATAAAT
>CM002483.1:7063850-7088474 GCA_000325765.3 Leersia perrieri
TATATAACAGTAGGAGCCTCTCCTGCTTTAATTCGTCAAAAAAAAGAAGTAGGCATTTGATTCATTTCACAAATAATTCTGCTTGCATATAAACACATACTAATGAGTAACACAATCCTTGGGAGATGGGGCAAAAAGGCGAGCGGCGCGACGGCGGTGGCGCCGATCAGGTTGTGGTAGATGAGGAGGACGAGCGACCGCGTTCCGGCGCCGAGGGCCAGCTCGGACAGCAGCAGCGTCACCATCGTCAGCACCTGCACCGCCACCATCCCCACTGCCAGCGCCAACCCTTCCCCCGCCTTTCCCTTTCCACCGCCGCCCACCGCCGGCTGCTCCGACGACGACGATGCCATATATGTACTGCGCAGAACGATTAATTAAACGAGTAATTTAATTAGTCCAATGCTGGCCGGATGTATGTATGTATGCTACGCGAGGATTCGATCCAGCAAGTTTTTGCGAGGGGTGTGGCCAGGTGGGATATAAATAGGAGGCGAGTGAGGGGAGTGTATGTAGAAACGGACAAAGCGAGAGATAGATGGTGAGGTGGTGCACCGGCCTTCCGGTATAGGAGACTATCTAGGAGTATATCGTATACGTGGCTGTATATGCATCGATCCTTGAAGTGCCATATGTTCATCGTCATGTCAACTTCTGTCGATCAATCGATCGCTGGAACGCATGCATTGGTAACTAGTCTGTCAGTTGATCCACCCTGGTCGTCTCAATTCGATCTCAACTTGTTACTTGTAACTCCTATATATGCATGGTCCTTGTTATGGGAATGCATGATTGATGTCCTATGGGTGAATCTCTTTTCTACCAAATTAAGCGCCCCCGGTTGTTACTTGTTACTTAAAATCCCTTTGCACATTACAATCCAAAAATAGGTTTATTCCTAGCTAGAGTTTATTATTTATTTGCCGTAAAATAAATTGTTCTCTTCAATACCTCTTATCTACCCACAGCCTTGGGGTTAATTCATTTATAGTTAATAGGGAGTGCTTTGGTCATTAATAATGTCTTCTTGGATTCTAATTAGAATGCATTTGTTATGGATCAAAGGGATTAAGAATACTCCCCCTTCATGGTTTATAACATTTGTTTTCCCTTTACTTCTTATTTTGTACTCACTCTGTCCCAGAAAACAAGTTTTCCTGACATTTAAATTTTGTCCCAAAAAAACAAGTCTTTCTAGCCAAATGGATTTTGACTAATTAATTGTACCTCAAGTGATATCCTTTTTATTCTTTATTATATTCATCTATTCATCCACTCTATTAAATTTGTGCATGCATGTTGGGATTATAAGGAAGTTTTAATTGATAGAAAACCACATTAAATAGGGTCATAGTGGTCATTTGTGTTGAGTACTAATTTGCATGTAAAAGACCAAAAAGACTTGTTTTATGGACAGAGGGAGTACATCAATACAGTCTTCAATGTACACATTTTACCATTTGTTTTTCTGATTATATATGTATTTAAAAGTACACTACTGTAGAAATCCCTTGGTTTATAACTAGGATTTGTGCTGGTTTTTCAACCGACACAAGGAAGGGAGCACAAATGAGGGGGTGAAAATAGTGCCGGTTGTAGAACTGGCACAAATGGAGGGTTCACAAGCCAAAAACAATGGGCCGGTCGAAGCATCGCCTCGAGACGATGCTTTGAGCGGCCTGTCATCAACGATTAATCATCCATTTAATCCCCTCATCAACAACAAATCTATAGCCATAATGTATCCCATTTATCCCCTATACAGTATCAGCAAACTCATTCAACAAGAAGAGGAAATGAATCAACAATGAGTTCAACTCATGCGGCAAACTCGTTGATTCCGTGTCGTCGCCTGGACCATCGCCCACTGGGAGGCTGCTGTCGTTGCTTGCCTGCTTGAACCACCGCCATCGCACGCCCAGTCATCCGCACGGCCACCGCACGCCGCCCGCCCAACGGCGGCCCACCAGATCCACCTCCCACGGGCGCGCGGCTGATAGATCCGGCGGGCCACCCTAGATCTGGTGATGCATCGATCGCCATCATCGCCTAGACCACTGCCCGCTGGGAGGCCGTTGTCGTTGTTGGGCTGGGCGACCGCCGCCGTGCTAGGAGGACGCCGCTGCGGCCGCCGGTGGTGTGGAGGCCCTGTGCGTGGCTGCGCTGGTGGGGAGGCAGAGAGTCGTGAGAGAGAGGGCGTTGCATGGGAGAGAGGAAGCCGATGGGAGAGACGGATGGATAATGACGAGGCCATCTGTTATTATTTGGCTCGGTTGGCTCTGTTCATAAAGAAAACCGACACAAATGTCACATCATATGTGTCGGTTTATAATAAAAACTGGTATAAATGACTATAATTATTAGTATCGTTTTGTAATAAAAACCGGCAAATATTAGTACCGGTTTATATTAAAAACCGACACAAATAGTTGTCATCAGTGCCGGTTCTTTTCTACAGTAGGCGCATGGAGCGGGGTGGATAGGTTGGGATCTCTTATTATTAGTACCGGGTCCATAAAAACCAACACAAATGTGTGTTTTCGTGGTAGTGATAACAATATGGCAGGTTTCTTTTCCATGACAAATAGCTAATTTAGCTTGCAAGTGGGGCAGGCCGGCCCGTTACATATTCGTCTCCACAATGTTAGTTTATGGACTGGCTCAAGATAAGAGCACTCATTGGATTGGACCCTAACTAGGCTCAAGTGATTTTTCACATTCTAGTCCTTTTGAAAAACTTATTCTATAATTAGACCCCTCAAAAAACTTATTCCGGATATGGACCTTTTCTCGGCGTTAGCGCCGACCCATGCCACCGTGGTCGCAAAAGTCGCAAACGTTGAGTACAATTGCGCCAACGCCATTGGCACCCTGGAACTATTTGTAAAAAAATATTTATGTACAGGTCCTTTAGGAAGTATTTATAAAAATATTTTTTTACATATAGGCCCTCAGCACCATCGTCATTGGCACCAAGAACCTATTTGTAAATATTTTATTTACATATAGATCCTACAAGGACTAGAATGGACGAATAGCTGTAGGCTCAACGCCTCAACCAATTTGTAGATCGAGGCAGCCTCCGCTGGCAGGCTGGCAGCACACTGCAGTACTACTACACACGATGCGAAAGGGGGTGAAAAAAGTCACGGAAATTCTCGACCAACTCATGCTTCTGATTTCTATTGAACGAGCCATGTGGAAATAGTAAATGGTAAAAACGAAAATGTTACTGGTAAAAATATATGCAAATAAAAATGGAAATGATTTTGTTTGTTACCGGTTGTTTTCATATTTTACCTTATTCCGGCAGAAATTACCATTGTTATAATATGTAATTAAATACAATATTAGTATAGAACCCAATATCTATGGTACATAGCTGTATCTGATTCATAGTTTAGATATTATAAAGCAACAGCTTCTTAACTAAATCTCTAACTTAAAAGTATGTCTAAATATAGACATTATGTAATTTACGTAGTGTATGTTTAAATTTATTTTTTCATATTATATATATAGTTATACTAAATTAAACATGAGATTTGTTAATTCAATGTTATCACTCGATACCAACATGTTTCTGTCCATATAGATCCATTTATGATTTTTCATGTATTTCAGATACAGTTTGTTTTTTGGCATTAGCATTTTCGGAAAAAATTGGTTACAAGAATGATTGGGTTCCCATTTCCAACCATTTTCATCCTTAAGCTTCCTCCAATAACTATTTATAAGCTATATTTTGTATATTATTTTAACCGAAGAGATATAAAAGCTAGTATCTCTTAATCAAGAGATAAGTCTTTTGCACATATCTCAATATTATGTGAGTATGACATGTGGGGTCATTTGTATTATGAGTTAATATGCTAAAAGCTAAACCGCGTTGTTGTCTTTTAATGACTTGTCTCTGTACGGTCCACTGTGCTTTGTTGTGCTGTAAAAATTCTAATTTATGCACTTGTTTCTTGTGATGTAGTCATGCTCATTTTTTTGAGTTATAGCTGTTACAAACCTATAATAAATTTTCTCTTGTACAGTAGATCCTGCCTATTGCCATGATTACCAGAACTGTTTTCAGTCTTACCGATGTCAACACTGCTCCTGCAAGAGTTGAACATCCACAGGGTTGATCAGGCAAACCTAGTTCGTTTTATTCTTCACGAGAGAGCACCGCTCGAAGATGCATTAGTTATGAATGAGAAGGTCCATCATGGAAGAGCTGGATTATGTTTTCTTAACCCTGAGCTACTGGATCATAAATGTAACACTAAAACTGCTCTAAAACTTTATTTTCACAACATGTATAGAGAATGTATAGATCAGTGCACTCAGGAGCTGGCCCCAATTGAAGTAAACATCATGGAACTGAAGGTTCTCATTGCCATCCCAGAGCAGCTGATACCAGATGCTGGACCAAATATTATGGAGAGAAACCGTGGAGTGGAACACGTGATCTACCCGTGCCCTCCAGTACGTTCTCCTATTTTATTTTGTTTTCTTATTTTTTTCGCTCTTTCTATATTATTTTGTTATTCTCATTTTTTTCTTAATACAATTTTTTTCAGTTTCAAGAAGATCCAAGTTAGCCATAATCACGAAGTTCCATATCAAGTTGCCTTCGCTACAGATGCAGAGAGAACTATTGCGCGGGCTCGTGACAGGCGCGCTCAGAGGGTATTTTGGAAAGCTAAGTTCGTCTTCTCAAGGCAAAGAAGTTTGTAATTCAGAAGAAAAGGTCAGAAATGAGGGATATTCTAATGGAGGAGTACAGAAAATTGATTCAGTAGCCTTCTGATCTTCGGGCTGGTTATGCAGATTATTAGTAGGTAAACTGTACTAAAAGGAATTTTATCATTGTTAGATCTCGTTAGCTAATCAACATTTGGATCTAAACAATGCTAGATATGTTGAGCAGCTACATTTTGCTTGTCTCTACCATATTTTTTCAGCTTTATTGTTGCAGGCAGCTACTTATAGCCTTTTGATGTTTGACAGGTAGCTTGAGTTCTACATAAAGAAGCTTCAGAAGAAGGGCAAGTGTGCAGCAGCTTAGAGGCATTCTCATGCAGCCGCTTAAATATTTACTCTGGTCATTTTGTTAGTTGTCATGTTGTGTTTGCAGACTTGATGAGCATAGTATTTAAATTCTGTGATTTGACTGTTGTTGCTACATTACTATTCATAAAGTTATACTTCAGAGCATGCCAGGGTGTCCTATTAAATATTTACCTTTTGTTAGTTGTCAAAAGGGTATGTTGTGTATGCAGACCTGATGAGCACAGTATTAAAAATCTGTTATTTGAGTGTAGTACTAGAAATTGTGTTTTGGATTAATGCCAACTAGATGCCAAATCTTATACTATAGTGAGGAAAGTTATAGAATAGTGTCAAGTTTTTTTCGTACTTGAAAAGTGCCAAGTTGAGCTTTAAACCTTGGTTAATCACTAAGTATTCAGTCAAGTGTGTTTTGACTGAATGCCAACTATTTGGCTTTAAACCAAACAACCACATTTACAATTTAAAAAAATGGTAGGACACATTTTGACTTCAAACAAATGGCTCTTATATTCACCTAATATTCAAACCTTGGCCAATCACTAAATATTCAGTGTGGATTATGTTTATTCATGCTGACAATATTTCTAACACCTAAGCATTGCTTTTTAAGACTGATCCGCATATGGAAAAAAGTTCAGACTCAAAACTGACGCAAAAAGCAACTACTATACTATAAGAAAACACATCATTTGATCATACCTCATAGCACATTTATCATATGGAGTGGCAATGACAAAAACAACATAAGTCACTGACTGTCGCTCGCAGCTGGAGTGGTATTTTCCTATTTGATTTCAGCTCTGGATTTCACCACTCCTGTTTTACTCCTCAAACATTGCAAAAACAAGGTATTCCAGAACTGATCATTTACTCACTTTTCAGATTAAAAAAGAACTGAACATCCGCAGCAAAGTTTATCATTACATATCTCAAAGCATGTTTATATCAGCGTGTATTGCAGTGGAATAAAACCATACCTATATATGTTTTCATCAAAGTAATTGACAAACCAAAGAATTTTCCAAAACCATCGCTCAATTTGCCATGCACTCTCCCTGCAGTGGACAAACCTTTCTCGAACTGAACAACACCGTAAGTTCTCAGCAGTAAACCTATACCTCTGATTATTCATATTATCTTTGTAACACCCTGTCTCTAAGAGTCGCATTAGCCCGCTCTGCACGTTGAGCGGACCCACGTTCGCATAGTACAACTCTTACACTTTTGTCCTCGCTTCGCGTAAAAGGGTTAACCCGGTTGTACCATGGTTAGAGCACGAAGGCTTATACGCAGGCCCTCACCCATCTAAACTTTCAAGGTGGTACTAAACCACCACTAGACACCACTTATAGACTACTTGGGTTAACACAACACTATACTACAAGGTTTCATTGGGCTGGGGTGTTACAATCACCCCCCTTAAGGGCTGATGCCCCGGTAGCTCACCGCATACACGGCAGAGGCCCAGAACCTTCCCCTCGGTGCCGTATGCCCTCCACGGGTCCATACGAACAGCAAAGGTTTATGCTCTGATACCAACTGTAACACCTTGCCTGCGACAGACGCATTAGCCCTCTCTGCATGTTGAGCGGACCACGTTTGCATAGTAAAACTCTTACACTTTCGTCCTCGCTTCGTATAAAAGGGTTAACCCGGTTGTACTTATGGTTGGAGCACGAAGGCTTATAAACAGGGCCTCACCCATCTAAACTTCTAAGGTGGTAATAAACCACCTCTACATACCACTTCTGGGCCACTTGAGCCAACACAACACTACACTACAAGGCTTCATTAGGCTGGGGTGTTACAATCTTGCACACTATTCCCCCTGGAACAAAGAAATAGCCAAGGGGGCAGTAGACGATTGGAAAGTCCAATATGAGACACTATATACAGAAAGCCTTCAGCACCCATCGCTAGCTGATGTAAAATGTAGGGGCAATTGCATAACTGACCCTAGTTCGAGTTCTAACAGATTTGACTCTGTTTTTTTTACTTTGCATTTTTGACCCCTTTTTTCAAAATTGAAGCTCTCGATTGACCCTAGTCCGTTAAGTGAAGTTAACGGTGTTAACCGAGACATATATGAACGTTTATACCCTTGCATATTTGACTGTACTTTGTCAATCATGGTATATTTGGCCTAATTTTGTAGTTGGTGTATTTTGTAACATATATTTATAATATTTGACCTAGGTTTAACAAATTTGAGGCAAATTTGACATATTTGACCGTACTTTGTCAATCATGGTATATTTGGCCTAATTTTGTAGTTGGTGTATTTTGTAACATATATTTATAATATTTGACCTAGGTTTAACAAATTTGAGGCAAATTTGACATATTTGACCGTACTTTGTCAATCATGGTATATTTGGCCTAATTTTGTAGTTGGTGTATTTTGTAACATATATTTATAATATTTGACCTAGGTTTAACAAATTTGAGGCAAATTTGACATATTTGACCGTACTTTGTCAATCATGGTATATTTGGCCTAATTTTGTAGTTGGTGTATTTTGTAACATATATTTATAATATTTGACCTAGGTTTAACAAATTTGAGGCAAATTTGACATATTTGACATAGTTTAGACATATTTGATTGAAATCAGGCAAAGTTGACTAAATTTTAAATTAAAACAGACTAAAATTTGATTCAAATTTAACAGCAAAAAATTTCATAACAATTTGCACCAATAGAAGTTAAAATTGATATTACAAGCTTTTATATAATAAATTGACTAAGAAAAGTAAAAGTGGAAAAAAATGGAAAAAGAAAGCATTCATCGCGGTCAGCACCTGCGCTTCTCGCCGCCTTGCTTGCTCGTCGGCAGCTGCGGATGCGGCCCGCATCCCGGAGAGCTCGCGGCCCCGCATCTCATGGCCCTGCATCCCCTCCGCCATGCGTGCCGATCCCGGAGGCGGTACTAGAGCGGCGAGTCGGAGCGTCGCTGCCCTGTCGCCAACCGGAACACCACTGGCCGCTGGCCCGCTGCGTCGCGCTGGTGGTCGCCCTGCCGCTCCACTGCACCGAGCTGGGTCGCGCCGCTGCATCTGTGCATGGGTTCCCGGCCTCACGCGCCGCTGCCTTGTGCCCCTCGCCGCCGCTGCCCATTCTACCCCCACGCCGGCTGCGCCGCCGCCACGCTCCCCGTCCCGTGCAGATAATGGAGAGATGAAGAGATAGATAGGGGCATTTTTGTCATTTCACTCTGTTTAATTTATTTTTTAATTTCTTTTAGGGCTATTTCTAACGCATGGCTAACATCAGGGTTAAACGGGAGCTTCAATTTTGAAAAATGGGGTCAAAGAAAAAAACGAAGTCAAATCTGCAGTTAGAACTTAAACTAGGGTCAGTTATGCAATTGCTCCTAAAATATAATGTTGTGTTCTGTAGCTCCTATTCACACTTCATCTCTTTTTTCCATTTTATCTTTTGAGAAAGGACAACGATAGTTCAACCTACAAAGGTAAAAGATAGTGAAGTTCAATGAGAACCTCAGGTGACACAAAGTGCACAAGAAATCTCAAGAAACGAGTTTTTTCATAACAGATATTTCTTGGCGTCAGTTCTGGTGTTTTTTATACTTGCCTGAGTTTCTGAACAGCCATCTAATAGCTAAAACTAGTGGGTCAGATGACTCACCTAGTCACCTAGAAAACAATGCCTTCTTTCCATTATTAGTTGAAGAGATATAGTTTATATCACTCTTCAATTATATCATTTCGATTCAGGGGCATTAGCTTTAACAATTTTACGGGTGAACTTCCCGAAGAATTGGGCAACTTGGTGAAACTTGAGCAGTTGTAACATCCATTTCTAATTCCCATTTCCTACTTGTGAAGGAACTATAGTTTGGAACAGCAAAATCTGTTGTTGAATATAATAATTACTGCAATGTTTCAATGACAGGTACATTGATAGTTCTGGATTCAGTGGTCCATTCCCTTTGACCTTTCCAAAGCTTCACAACCTGCAGATATTGTACTGTCAATAACAGAGACTGGTCAGCTGTTATGTTATTTTGTGTTATCATATGCTTAACATCAAATATTTTGGTGTTCTTACAGGAGGGCACAAGATAATGATTTCACAGGAAAAATACCCGATAATTTTGGCAGCATGAGAGATATGTAAGATCAGTTATATTAAATAGTTTACGAGATATGTGTGTATGGACCGAGGGGGGGGTGTTCGAAGCAAGTCGAGGATGAAGAACTTAAAGAGGAAGATTGTGGTGAAAAAGGATG
This sequence comes from Leersia perrieri, assembly GCA_000325765.3. NCBI lineage: Eukaryota > Viridiplantae > Streptophyta > Magnoliopsida > Poales > Poaceae > Leersia > Leersia perrieri. The sequence continues at coordinate 7,073,169 of CM002483.1, forward strand.
AAGATAAGCTGAAAAGAAAGAAGAGTTATTGAAGGAAAATTGTTCTTTCCAACAGATGAACTCGAGCAGGCGTCTTTCCTTGGATGGAAATTCAAATTTCTTGCAACCGCCTTAATTCTACAAATGTAACAAGCTTAGTGCTTGTCGCTGTCCCTGGTAGGCACCATAACAGGGCAGTTAGCCAGCCACCTCGTTATGTTTTTTTTTTTAGTGGATGCCACATAAACTTGTTTGCTATCCGTTTCTTGTAATAAAACTGGGAGGGAAACCCTCTATTTTTTTTCAAAAAGAAAAATTAAGTTCTCCCTCATCCCCCGAGAAAGTGTATCGCTGGTAAAGATTATTTTAGGGCATTAGGTTTTTCTTCAATCTATGTGTGTAGGGTTGTGTTAGTGTTGAACACCCTAGGTGTTTGGTGGTGTACTCCCTAGGTGGCTAGGTGTTAGGAATTTTTCTCTAATACCCTCCACCAGTTTTCTCTCTGTGTCTCTATCTTAATGAGATAATACGTAGATCTCCTGTATGTCCGAAAAAATAAATAAGTGGGTCCCAATAAATAATTACACATACATATTCTATCTCTTTCTTATCCTTCTTATCCTTGCTTTCATCCAAGAATGCTAATCAATGGATTAATTACCCTATATTTTTCTTATATGATTGGATTAATTACCCTATGTAATAGCATATTAAATAAAAAGAAACATTTAAATTAACCTCTGAACTACTGGGTAATATGAATTACCCCTAAACCCGAAAACCACACATTTCTCACCCTCAACTTATTATACCGGGCCAAAAAACCATCCTCATGCACTATTTTAAGTAGTTTTGGCCCCGGTTGACCTACGTGGCAGATCATCTGGCGGTCTAATCATCATCAAAAGCAAAAAAACTAAAATAATAGGCCCACCTGTCAACAGTATGCACGGCACAGACCACCGCACCGCTGACCAACGCACCCCCGAGCAGGACGGCTGACGGCAAGCGCACCAGAAGATGGGAGGACGAGGAGGGAGTCCGGACGAGGGACGAGCCAAACTGCTCGTCGAACCCGGCTGCGGCCTCCTGACGTACGGCAGGGTGAGCGAAGTGGCGGGGAAAGGATTAAGTTGGTGACGCGGGGAAGGATGACGCCGGTGGAGGCGTAGCAGCAGCGGCAAATGAGGACGCCCTCAGCGGCGGCTCATCCAGCCAAAAGCTCAAAATTTTCCTGTGCATATGCTCGCGAAGTAACGGTAGAAGCAAGAGAATATCCAAGAAGTAGAAGGGATAAAGGATTGAGCTGTGAGGTGGATAGGTTAGTGCAGAGCAGAAGGTGAATGCTTCATATCTCGTCGCCGTCGACCCCTGTTACTATACTACTTTCTGGATGAACACGATACGTTCGTTAGATCTTGGCCTTTTTGCCAAATTGCTGTCTAGCATTTGTTGCTAATCGGCCTCCCGCATGACATCGATTGGCGCCGGCAGTGTAGCCAGTGATGAACTCAAAGTTGAGAGCGGTGGGGAGGTCGGCAATGCCGGCAGCCGCCGTCGATCTGTGAGAGGACAGAGAAAGGGCCAAGAAAGATGTGGGAGGAAGAATATATAGACGATGACATGTGGGGTCAGCTATATTTGGAGAAAGAAATAAGGTGCCCTATAATTTTTTATTTGATTTTTTCTTACGAGCTGCCATGTGCATGTTAACTCAAGTCAAAACCAACTAAAAGAGTGTTCAAGATGTTTTTACTCTGGTTTAAAAAGTTTGAGGGTGATATATGTAGTTTATGAGTTTAGGGGGTAATTCGTATTTTCACAATAGTCGAGGGGTTTAATTCCTTGATAGTGGAGCCACCTATGACGTTCCTGGAGAGCATATCTGGTGAAAACAAGGCAAGTATTGGAAATTTGTGAACCTCAATCTCAACCGTTGCATTAGATCTCAATGGCCATGATACTTCCCATCCACTTTCTCACCTATATTTGCAGAAAACTGCCCGCAATAGGTGAGAACATTTTACAAATACAGCCTGTCTATATCTACTCTCAAGATTCCATCCCTTCTTATCTTCTTCCATTATGTTCCAACAAAGATGCTCTCTGCCTACCTAATCACATGGCATGGGGTCGCCACCATCGCCGACGGCGGCGGCGGCGGAGAAGGTCGTGATCGACGCTTCTTGTTGTTAACACTAGACTATACAATGATAGCAGTCACGTCCCTACATATATTGTTATTTACATAGTATCTATGTAATATCAACGTTTTTTTAAAGAAAGATAGCCCATATGTAAACAAGATGTAATTAGAATGTATGTTATATGAAATTGCAAATAGATGTAAAAAAACAAAACACGTGCTTGGCGACAGCTTGGTGGTAGCCAGTGGCGGAGCACGCCGAAAAAAATAGCTGGGTCAAACACGCGAGGTTATGTAAAATTGGTTACCAGCCCAGTAATTAACAACCCACATTTACGCTTCGTCTTCTTGACATCCAAACAAATTGACCAACCAGCCCAGTAATTGACAGCCCACATTTACGCTTCGTCTTCTCGACGTCCAAACAAATCGACCACACACACCCTACAAAACTTTCTCTGTATTTTTATAAATTTTTATCACGAATCCAATTGTTTTCTGGTTGGAACAGTCGAAAGGTTGTAGTACGCTTGCAGGCGACATATAGGCCCATCCGGCCATGTTGAAGAATCACGGGACCCTCAAAATCTAGTCCATGTGCAGACTAAACTGACTTATGGCGTCGCCCGATCGACAAGGGGCTCACATCACCGATCGATCCATACTCGTTGAAAGGCCTATATGGTGTACGCTTGCACCCTACGTAGCTGGGCCAAGTGCCACAGTCTGCCCCTACGTAGCTCCGCCTCTGGTGGTAGCACAACGTGGACAGGTACGAAGTTGAGATCGCGGGTTGGAGACTTGGAGTCACCCGCCCACGCGCGGGCTTTGTTATTTTCGATCTGTTTGTATTTCCCAAAAATCTGTTGACAGTAAAGTAGCAACCCCGTTTATGGTAGGTATATTCAACATTCTCTTAATTTAAGCAATAGTTTTGGTAGAAATGAGTTCACCTTATCGTTATCACAATGTAGTGTGACGTTAGCTGCTAGTCTTTTCGTCGAGATAATTAAACATAAGGAATATCAGGATCATTATCTAAGAAAAAGGAATATCAGGACAGTGTATATGCATTTGGTCAAGAAAAACAAATCAGTATATGCAAAATTAATAATAGTCCAAATACTAATCAAATTTCCTAGCCTATTATATAGTAGTCAATTTTAGGTCCAACAGACAAACGACCAATGTTATGCATGGACTAGAAAGGCTAGCCTGAGATGCTACACAAAAGCAAATCCAGTAAGTCAATTCTTTGTCAAACTGTTTTCCGCTAATTATTTTCTGTTTTGGTGGACATTTCTATCTTTCTGTATTTCTTTAGTTTCCTCAAACATATACCCCTCCGTTTTATAATATAAGATGTTTGACTTTTTTGTTTGCAATGTTTGACCATTCATCTTATTTAAAAAATTATAAAATATCATTTATTTTTCTTGTGACTTACTTTATTATCGAAAGAACTTTAAGCGTGACTTTTTATTTTTTATATTTACATAAAATTTTTGAATAAGACGAATGGTCAAACATTGCAACTAAAAAAGTCAAACATCTTACATTATGAAACGGAGGTAGTATAATTTAGGAAATCAAATTCTAAAAGAAAAATAAGAAAGGACTAAAACAGAAAATTAGATTTCAGTTGAACATGACTGCCATGTTGAATGTGGTGTGTGCAATAGAATAAGACGGCAGTACATTGTGGCCAGCCTTCACGTGTATCCGTCAACTTGCCGTGTGATTCCTGCATGATAAATAAACCTTAGGAAAACGAGAGAAGACGATTGAGAAAAAGACAGGGTTCATGACTGTTGGAAAAAAAACAATAAACTGCCTTCACGTGTCCCATTCGGACTCTCTAATATTTTTTTTCATGTCATACTCAGCTCAAATTCTTTAATTTATTGTTGGGTCAATCAATCATGCATGTTGGCAAGCAAAATGGACCGACTGCGAGACCTGCAAATGGTTTCACACACCCAAACCAGTGAAAAAGAATTATGAGGTGGAACTAAATCATGAACAAGTGTATTTGTCTTCCCATAGTTCAAAGCTTAGTAATTGATCCACACACCTTATCCGGTATAGAATATCTCAAATGGCGATTGGCAGCAGTTGCGTCATCAGCACATAATAGTCATGTTACTTGATGGCAACAAACTTTTTTTATTGCTTGTTGAGCCATCTGCTGATGTTTGACTAGTAATGGTACTTTGATGCCGTGTAGACACTTCCTAAAGCCTTTTTTTCTCTTTCGCTCACGTAGTGTATGCTCCAGTTGATAGGTAGTGGCTGCTATCATTTTTCTCCTCTGCATAAAACTCTTTCCCGATTTCAAATTCCTGCAAGTCCTTTCTTGACTTCAATCTATCTTTTGTTTTCCCGGTTATATTCAGCAACATTCTGATGAGGTTGTCGCATATGTTCTCTCAATATGCAACACATCTATCGCCTGACGAAAATCTAAGCCGATCAATTTGACAAGTCCCAGAACACTGATTTCTTATTCCACAGTCTAGGCTCGTCACGCTTACTCTATCCATTGCGACATTTCTTAAAGGTAACGTTGATGTCTTTCACCATTTCATATATGGTTTTTTCGTTCTCATGGTCAGGACGGATGCTTTTCTCCTTAGTCCTGTCAAACAACGAAGCTTTCCTGCGGTAAGGGTGACTTTCACTAAGAAATCGACGATTACGCATGTATATTCTTCGATGACTGATCCACATGTGCGCCGTGTCATCTAGGCACTGCAGACAAGCATTTGTGTCGTTCACGGTCTGACCTATAAGGTTGTCGAGCGTTGGATAGTAGTTAATTGGGGCAAATAACATAGCACGTAGATCGAAGTAAGACCCTTTATACGCATCCCAAACTTGTACGCCATTTGTCCATAGCTCTAAGAGATCCTTCACCAATGGCTTCAAGTAAACATCAATATCGTTTCCAGGTTGCTTCAGCCCTTGGATGATCATTGGGATCATCATATACATAACCGGAATGGAAGACTGGCCATGTGCTATGACTGCTACTCATATGTAACATCCCAAAAATCTAATATTTTCAATTTAAGTTAAAGATTGCATCATGCCGATTCTTGCTGTTCAAATTTTGATGATTTCTCAAATTTAGATAACTACGAAATAGGCTTTTTAATTCAAAATTCTAATTTCAAAGTATTTATGAATCTCAAACCCTCTCTTTTTACATTTGAGGATTTCTTGAATCTTTCTACGTACGAAAAGAGTCAGTTTTTGAAGGTCCTTTCCGTTTCGTTCTTGATTCGAAATTTTCATATTCCTTAATTTAAATCCTAATCCTTTTCTTGCTCCCACCAATTTCTCTAGAAATATCCTAGCCTATTATTCACTTACCAAATTCCATTCAAATCCTTCAAATTAGTTTGATTCCAAAGTCTCCTTATCCTTACCCATCTCTTTTCTATTCTTTTATTTGATCCACGTTGACCCTAAATTCAAACATTTGAGTTTGAATTTAATCTTCTCACAAATTTTATTTATTTTCATAAATTAGAAATTCTCCATTGATATACCAAGTACATTACAAATCCATGTCTCACGCTCCAGTACCATACCATGATTCAATCCAATTTCTCAAAATTTAGCCATATTCAAACCCTATTTCCAAATTCAAACTTCCTACAAGTTTCAAATTATTTTCTCAGCCCACTAAAATTCTCTAGATTCCTACAATCCTGTAGCATACCTTTGAACTGAGAGATTTCATAAAAGTCCCTCCTTTTTATCCAATTTAAATCTCTCAAATTCTTTGAAATTCCTGAAATTCGGAATATTCACGGTTCATGCACACCACCTGTTCGATCTTATGCCTAGCCAGTCCAGTCAGCCCAAAATCTAAAGCCCAGCTCCAGTACCTCTCCTCAAGCTCAGCCCTGACCCAAACCTACTCCATGGGACCCAGCTAGGACACGGCCCGCGAGGCAACCAAACAATGGACACCCCGACGTCGTCTATGTGCGCCGCCGCCGCCGCCGCACTATGGGCGTGCTGCCGTCGCCCCTAAGCATCCACCACCGACATCGCCAAACTACGTCACCACCGCTGATGCTAGCAGGCCACTGTCACCAAGATGAACCGTCAAGGCCGGCCAATCTGACCACGACATCCGGCACCGCCAGATTCTTCCTGAAGCCACCGTGCCGTGCCGTCGTCGACCTCTTCTTCCGTGAACAACCTTGGATAAACTCCACTCTTAGCCTATAAAAGCCGGCGAGACCCTCCTCCTTCGCCATCCCCTTTGTTCCCCTCTCTCTATCACAAATTGAGCTCTTCAGCTCTGTTCCCCCAAAACCACCACCGATAGCCGCCGGTTGACCCTCTCCTCTCGCCACCACCATTGCCTCGATCAGGCCAATCCATTTTCCTCCTTTTCCCCTTCTATCTACCACTGAATCAAGCCACCATCGCCACTTCACCATAGCCCAGGATCTGAGCTCTTGCCGCCGCTGTTCCCGTCTCCTCCCTTTGTTCCAACGCCGGTAGCCACTTCCTGTAGATGAGAAATGCTCGGGAACGCATAGATCTGCAGCGTTGAGGCTTTCCAGTTGTCGGAGCCGCGACGCCCTTGCCCAGTCTCCCTCTTCTGCATAGGCTGGACAGAGGTAGAAGAAGAAGCAGGAGGAACGAGGAGAAAGAAAAAGGAAAGGAAAAGAAAAAAAAAGGCAGGTGGGCCCCATGTACAGTAACGTTTCGGAATTTCCAGATTTATTTCAAATTCCACTCTTTAGAAGCCTATATCTCATCCATCCTAGATCCAAATCCAGTGTAACTTAATTCTAAATTCAAACTCTTCCTTTTGAGACCAATTTTCCCATTTTAAGATTATATTTGAATTTCCTTAATTTATTTACATATTTCTTTAATTTGAATTTTAATTTTAAATTTCTTTTAACTCTATCTTTTATAAACATCCACCCTTTACCCTTTAGCCACCAAAAAGCCGCCGTGGGAACTTCATGCCTTCCATGGGGACGCTCGTGGTCCAAGGACCCTAACGTCGAACCGTTGGTTGTGAAGCCCGGCATAACCCAACCTAAGACCGAAGTGCTGCTCCTCGCACCCCTCGCCTCGATGCGAACAGGTCGGAGCTTTACTATTCTATCGGTCTCCACAACACGATGTCACACATAGCTCTCAAGCTTTGTGTGTACGATCCTAGCCGCTTCGTCACCATTCACGGTTGCCGAAGTAACACTTGACGCCTCGCAAACCTGCACCAACCTCCTAGTTCTCTAGCCGTTATACTGCTCGATCGCATCGGCTAGAGAAGACACCAATATCCAACAGTTATACTACTCAACCTTAGCATCAGTCAGACAAGAACCAAACCCTAGCCGTTGTGCTGCCCAAACTTGGCACCGGCTATCATTATATCTATACACTACCTTACTTATAATCCTTTATCCTATTCTTACTCACAAGTCATCTATATCTAAACCAAACCATAGATAAGGTATATCCTCTAGCCATCCTACGACCCACAAAAGAAACTAAACCATGCCTAAACTCTAGTCTTTCTAGCCTTTTGTTATTTATCTTGTATTTTTGTTAAATTTTTTCTTATTGTTATTTAGTGTGATTTATTTGAGGCAACCTGAGGACGGGTAATCAGGTTGCATGTGAAAGATTTCTATGCGTTGGAGCAAAGCAAGTTATTCTCTACCCTTTGATCATATTGATCCTATAATCTCTAAATTCGTCACTATGCATTAGTCATACATGCTTTTTGGAATACTATGCATAATTTGATGCTGAAAAACCAGATATGCATTGCTTAGCCCTGCTTAGTTCATATAGATATAGACTATAATGAACTCAGATTAAAGCAGTACGCTAGATATGGTTGTTTCCGGGTGGCTAGTACTATTTTAATCGATATTAGGTTGCCAAGGATACTAGTGAAGTACGAAATGAGTACGACCACAATTCTCAAATGGGTATAGATCTAGCTATTTAGGCGAAATTGTTAGTTTGGCAATTACCATTTACTCTGTATGGGTAAATATTGACATGAGCATGTATATGATGTTGTGAATGATTAACACATTGAACGTTCAATGGTGATTTATGGAAAACCTTGGTTGAGATGACGTGGAGTCATACAACCGTTTCTCCTTATTATCTCGGGAACGCCAGAACTCCTCACGCTGCTGATAATGGACGTTCAGAGTGTATGGGGATTTACAGTTCATGGAGTAGGTCCCACTAATACTAGAAAACCTAAAGGCTGGACCATGACAAGGCTAATGTGTTTGGCACGTCTTGGATTGCGGGTCCAGCGTACATCTATTGGAATATGAGCATCTTAATCTATTCGAATAGCCGTGCTCGCGGTTATTGAGCACCGGGACTCACAACCATCACTTGGCTAGAAACTTAATTGTTTACAATATCTTATTGCATTTCAAACATATCAGGTTCATTATATATTGCATGCTTTCTGCAGATAACCTTATTCCTACCATTGAATAGTACTATTTCACGCATCATTGTTTGATAATAACTTGGTGAGTATCTAGTACTCACCCTTGCTTCATTTTTCAGATTTGATTTGGAGTTCACTTATGCTTTTGAGAAGTTGGGGTTCCAACAAGAAGTTTGGTTCATAGTATCAGTGTCTAATTTTGTTTAGATTTAGATTTAGAACATTCAGAAGGTTTAATTCCTGCAGTCAAAAACATTAGAGTTGGTTCATTCTATAGCTTTTGTCGAATAGTTAGCCAAAACTCTGATAAACCCTTTTATATTTCATGTAATAGTCAAGTTTTAAGTTATGTTGTAACCTTCTTCAAATGTATGCAATGAAGATCCAGTCTTAGTTCGTGGGTATCAATGTTCTGATCCAGGGGTTGATACAATAAACACGATAGGTTTCCGGGTCCTAAATCCGGAGGCCGACATCATATCACCGAATGGATTCATACCATTTGTGCTAAGGCCAAACCTTACATTCCTTCATTTGAAAATTTCTTGAACTTTGCATCGATGTTCCTCCACTACGACCCATCGGCTAGATGTCAGAGCATTCCATCCTTCTTACGCTCTATGGTATGACATCTCATCATCGTCGCGTATTTCTTGTTAGAGAACAAATGCTTCAATTGAGGAATTGTAGGAAAGTACCAAACTGCCTTAGCCGGGGCTCGCTTCTTGCTTTTTCTCGTGTTCTCCACATTATCCCTGCTATCCATATGCTTATACTGTGATGCCTGACGAACTAGGCAGTTCTCAAGCTCCGAATATTCCTTACGACAGAGGATGCAATCATTGCGACATGCATGTATCTTCTACACTTCAAGGCTTAAAGGGCAAATGGCATATCACTTTCTTTGCCCGATACATATTCTCTAGAAGACATGATCGTCCGGAAGAATCTCCCCCAACAATAATAAAATCTCTGTGAAATTCTTGTTTGACCATCTATCGCTTACCTTCAATTGTAGGAGCTAGAGGAAAAAAATGCAAGTAAGACCGTTTAGCCCCATTGAATAGTGGTGTCTTGTTGCCCTCATGCATATGGTCAAAATTCTTTCTTTCCTTATCATCAACACCTATGTACTCATCCCCCGCACCATCTTCCAACATCTTTTCAAGATTCTCCTTGAACGGTACATTGTACTCCGACAAGGATGGATCAGTACCAATAGGTTGTTTGTTGCCCACGACATCATCCTCTTCCTCGTTGTCCTTTGTTTCCCATGCTTGTTCCAACAAGTATATCCGGGGTAACTCCTCGTGTCATTAAATCTTTTGAATGTCTGGTAATGCAAGCCCTCTCTCTCGTGTTCTTGCAATCAACACACAAGCATACAATATTGATTCGGTACTTATCCGTACCCTATGTTGCTTTGCAGCCTTCGGAAGCTCATCCACTCCTAGTATGCACGACATGGAGTCGCGTTCAAATTGTATTTACAACGTCAATCGATCTGCAAATGTTTTTTTTGATCAAATTGATTTGAAAATTTAATTGTATTTGTGCTCATAAAGAAATTGTTCCACTAAAATTAAACTAATTAGTCATGTGCCTAATAAGTAAAAAACACTAATGTTGAATTTATTAAAATCACTAATATATAGTAACCGTGGGTAAAAAATAAACTAATTAAGCAAGAGCCTAAAATGAAAAACAACACCACTTAGCTAATGTGTTCAATTTATTAAAGCCTCTAATAGTAAACATGGCTTAATTAATAAAACTAAATATTTAAGCCATTAAGCATAATGTCATCGTAATTAAATAATTAAGAGTCTAAAACAATAATTAATGCCATTAAAGACAACTATTTTTTACCCTAGATTAAGCAACTAAAACAATTAGTGCCAATTAACTTATGACCTAAAAATTAATTAACTTATGTCACTGTTGACATAAAATAATACTCATGGACACACGCAGGGCCTAGAAGATTTGCTTCACTCCAGTGAATGTCCAAAAAATTAAAGTTGGGTTTAGGGCGTACCAGTTGATTTGATCGATTATGCAATTAACAAGAATAAACAAGGATAATTAGATCTTTATAGCTATCGGCCATTAGGCCGATAACGACAGCCGATGCCAACGAGAATTTGGTTTCGATCAGCTATGTGAATGATTAGAGGACGCACATTGGCTGTTTTATCGGATATAACTCGTGTAGTAACATGTTCCTGATTAGAAACAATCTTGACAGATCGGACTTAACTGGGGCAATATAAAATTGAGACTAATAAAGACATAGTATTATAGAGTTATGTACCCATGATTTTTTAGACGATGTGAGCAAAAAGTCTTAGCCATATTGAACCGATCTAAAGTACCTAAGCCGATCTATAATTAGACGATATATATGATACGCGACACACACATCGGTAGACCTAGTATATTAGATTGAACAGAGAAAGTACCAATCTAGCCAATATGATGTGAAGTTTGGCAATACGTACCTTCTATCGAAGTTCGAACCAAATCGATATAGCATGACCCGAGAGCATAATCTTGTCGAAAACATAGCGAACTAGAGTGGTGATGCATCGAAATTGTTGTATTGATTCATCCCCATTTACAATACCTAGGTGTATAATATTTATACGCTTAGACAATTTGACTCCTACTAGAACACGACTCGATCAGCTTAACATATGCGATCATTACAGAAAAGGAAATATATTAAGACTCCTATGCTTACAAAACTAGAAAACCGATCGGTTCTCCTCAGACCTAAAATCTATTTCTGGATACAAATTGCATTTCACTTAAGGAAACTGATAAACACATGTCAATTGAGCACTAACCGACTCCACTAATAATCCGTTCCAAATTCTGGTGTCAATGTTCACTAAACACTAATTAACTTATTTCACTAAGCAACTAATTATATATAGATCTAAGAGCTAGCTAGCACACTTAGCTTGTAAAAGATGATTTAAAAGTACATATACATATAAAAATTAAAAACTACAAGAGACTAATTGCATGCACGTACATACACTACAACAAAAAACCTTACGTATAGACACTTTTCTAGAGACATTTTTTAATTTGCCACTAAAATTAGGAGTTTTATAGTCTCCAGACACTTGTTAGAGGCACCTCCAAAATTGACTATTATATTTTTACTCTAGAGACACTTTAGACACATTTAAGGCGCCGTAGTAAATTAATGATGTAGAGGCATCTTTTCGGCACTTTGAATGTTGTCTCATATATAAAGGCATTTTGTTGAGGCATTTTTACCTCTGTAGAGACACATTTTAGATTGTTGATATACGATAAGTAATGGACAACGTACATATGTATAAGAAACTTCATGAGGTTGAGATGGTTAGTGTGTTGAAGTTAAATAATCTTTATCCAAGAGGTCTTCAGTTCAAGGATTGGCACCAACAAAAAAAATTTCTCCTTTTTTACACTGTTGTGCTATGGTAGTAATACAATTTAATGTCTATAGAAGGTGTCTCTATCCTCTTATAGACATAATATAGTGTCTTTACAAAAATGCTGCAAGGTATAGAGACATTCTATAAAATGCCTCTACTTTTTTGAGACACTTCACCAGAAGGCACTCATGAGGTATTTTAAAAAATGTCTCTACACTGTTCTAAAGGCATATGAAAAATGCCACTATAGTATTAGAGAAATGTCTATGTAGGACGTTTTTGTGGTAGTGATACCTTCTAATGATGCTTTAACTGCCGTCTTAATCGATCAAATTGCAGAATTTTTGGAAAAAAAATGCAAAAAATTTGATCCCTCCTCCAGCAATTTGACAGAACAGGGCCGCCCTATCCTACTCGAGCTGCTAAGCATGGGAGGGCAACAACCTTTATGTGGGCAAACCTTTTGTGCCAGTTCGTGGCAATTAAAAACCGGCACTGATGTGCGCCACGTCCCACCAAAATTACTAAAATTACTAGCATACCCCAAATTTTCTTTGTGCCGGCAAAAAAAAAAACTACCAGCACTAATGCACATTAGTGCCAGTTTTATAAGTAGCTGGGACAATTTAATTTTTCCGGACTTTTTTTTTTGCCACAAATTAACTTTGTGTCGGTGACAATTATCAACCGGCACTAATGGTGTACCTCATTAGTGCCGGTTGTAGAGGAGAAATGGCAATGGATATCATATGTGCTATTTGTGCCGGCCGATAAAACAAACTGTCACATATGTATGTTTATTTGTGCCGGCTGGTGGTGAAGGCGGCCCCTGATTGGTTTTGTTGGATCTCTAAGGCAGATGACCGTCATTTGTGCCAGTTTTATAATAACCGTCATATATATGGCGGCACAAATGCATATGTTTGTGGTAGTGTTTCAATTCTTTTCAAGGTATTTGTGTCCAAGAAACCATAAAATATTATTAACTTCACGGTGTCCACTAGATTTAACAATGAAGTAGCATTTTCGCATCTCTCGCCAAAAACCAGTGGCATCACACGAATATGGATTTTTAGTGGCTACCTAGCATTTGTACAATTGGCCTATATTGCAGATAGAACTTGCAGCAGCAGCATGCAGCCGTCACAGCACACGATGACTCGACGGCAGCAGACATGGGGGGATATAAGTTTCTTTCGCAAGGTCCACGGTCAGTTTTTTCTTTCCCGCGGCTGGGGTTGCAGTCGACAGTCAAAACAAATTGTGGTGCAGTTGCAGCGATGGCGCTATGACGATGACTTCTACAACTCTACTGGATAGACTCATAGACGTAGACATGAACTTGAAACTAAGACTTGCAAATAGTTAAACTAGCAGTTGGTAACGACGATGGAAGAAAAATCTAAGGATGCAAACTCAAAAGAATGACGAGACGAGAGATGACCAAATAGATAATAGCTAGTGGCAAGGAAGTAAATTTTTAGCAATATTAATTCTGAACTTCAACTAAAAAAATCATATAAAACTAATGTGTTTAACAACTCCCCATTTAAATACATAACATCTCGCGCTAGTACCATGTGTTATTTTTTTGCTTGGGATGTTGACACGTTCTCCTGTGCATATATTTCTAGTGCTACATGTTTTATTGACAGATCTGCTAATGTTATTTTGATCAAACAAATCTTATTTTATTTTGTGGATGTACTGGTGCCCCTTTTTTCTTATTTGAGCGCGCAAACTATACAACAAAAACATCTCTTATAACATGCCAAGCAACGATTTTCGACTTTAGACAGTGTGTGTAACTGTGTATGAGCGAGCGAGAGGGAGCAAGAGAGATCCAGAGGAGAGATGCGGCGTTACTGCAGCAGCTGGATCAGCGGTTTTGCTTGTCATCTGGTGTGGCTGGTGCTTGTGTGCTCATGGTCATGGACATGGAGGATCGCAGCTGCTCAGGCTCAGCAATCACCAAAAACTGATCCACTCGAAAGTAAGTCTCCTACTACTATATCGATCATATACTACCGTGCTGCAAGCGTTATCGCCTACTCGTGTTTTTGGGTTTCCTCCGTCGATCGTAAGAGTTCTTTGGTTAATAGTACTTCTTTTTCTCGAACCATCTTCTTTCATTGATACTTGATTTGTTTGGTTTTAAAAAGTAGGAATATGATTCATTTCACAACTAATTCTGCTTGCATATAAACACATAGTACTAATCAGTAACACTGAGTTAACCATGAATGCCAGTGACGGCCCTGAACACGATCCTTGGGAGATGGGGCAAAACGGCGTCGTCAGAGTGGAACATTAGCGGCGAGCCGTGCAGCGGTTTGGCGGCTGACAAAAACGACTGGGATTACTACCCTAACATCAACCCGTTCATCAAGTGCGATTGTAGTTTCAGCAACAACACCGTCTGCCACATCATCAAACTGTACGTATACTACGCTTACTCATCTTCTGTTTGATTATAATTAGCTGTGCACCATGTTTGTTCGACCAAGTGCGCCCTAAAGATTCCATTTTTATTCGTCCCCAAATTTAGCCTTGTGCGCAAGCATTTCAACCATATCTTTTTATTAAATGTCAGTGATTGCTTGATCTGTGAACAATTCACTGGTGTCATCTAGTTAAGCTTGCTAAGCTGCATGTGTTTGCTCCACCTGCTTCCTGCCATAAAATATGTATTGTCTGATGATCCGATCCACCACCGACTGCTTTCAATCCAATTGCAGCATCGCTTAAATTCTGGCACGGATGGAATATATAATAACAGCGTAGTAACACACTAAGCGCTTGTTTGGATCCATTGATTTTTTTTTAAGTTCTTGTCACATCGGATGCTTGGACGTTAATTAGAAGAATTAAATATAGATTGATAACAAAACTAATTGCATAAATAAAGGCTAATAAATTTATTAGACAAATTTTGTAAGCCTAATTAATCCACGATTAGCAAATGTTTACTGTAGGATCACATTCGCTAATGATAGACTAATTAGGCTTAATAGATTCATCTCGTGAAATATAATCCACGATTAGCAAATGTTTACTGTAGCATCACATTCGCTAATGATGGACTAATTAGGCTTAATAGATTCGTCTTGTGAAATAGTCCAGAGTATGGGTGGATTTTATTAATAATCTATATTTAATACTTCTAATTAGTATCCAAATATCCGATGTTGCAGGGACTTAAAAAAAGTCGATGAAAAAACAAACAGGGTCTAAACCGAACAAATCAGTTGAGACAAAAAAAAATTAAACAGGAAGCATAT
>CM002483.1:7088574-7130007 GCA_000325765.3 Leersia perrieri
TAATTACTGTAGTAGACTTGTTCTGCGTCAGCCAAAAGCAGAATTGGCCGACTCATACGTATACTATGCTCCATCTGTACCGTATTATAACTTGTAATGTTTGACCATTTGTCTCATTTAATTTTTTTAAAAATAATTTATTTTTTTTGTGATTTACTTTATTATCTATTATTAAAATACTAAAAAAGTATTTTAAGTATGACTTATTATTTGTTAAGACGAATGGTCAAATGTTGAAAGTCAATAGTACTAATCCCTTATATTATTGGATAGAGGAGGAAGTATACATACACCCATAGAACTTTCACACTGATATGAAAGACGTCGCCATAGGCGGCTGTAAGCGAGTGTTCACAGATGATTTCCATAACTAATGCATCGAGTGCCTGTCACTTGATCGATGTCATTTTCAAATAGGAAACTATATAGCGCAGTTTTCCATCACCATCAAATAAGATAACATCACATATAGTTCAAGACAGGCCTGATGTCAAGGACAATTAAGTATGAGATAGTTGACCAGAACATATGTTATAATTAATTCAAAAGTGATTTTACAATCCCTGAGTCTAGGTAGATACTGGGTCTGGGAGGAACCTAATGTATTTGATGTAAAGTTTGGTACCTCTAATAAAAAGAGGTATGGAAAATTTTTATACCTCTTTGTACTTCTCAAAAATTATAAAATTTCTTAATTCAATGTAATTCAATGTAGTTGTTTGTATGTGGTATCAGGTTTAACACAATATCTATATTTGTTTGTCATATATGCAGTTAAAATGTAATTATTGTGCCTTTCCATGCCCTCCGATTACAAGAATAAATTAGGAAAATATATATCGCCAAGGTAAAAATTACATGGACAAACCAAAGCAAAAGATCACAATTGACATGTACATGTTGCATCGCTAAATAAAGACATCACAGACATCAGTCATGACCCCAAAAAATACATTAGTGCCGTCATATTTGTGCCAGATATTTTAAACCCAACACTATTATTAGAGATCCACTCAAAAACTCTACGCTAGCATAAAAATCGGCACCAAATGTTATCTGGCCCGGTTAATATAAATAACCAGGACACATGATGACACATATTTGTGCTTTTTAAAAAAAAAATGGAACTAATATTATCTATCGTGGTTAATATAAATAATCAGAACGGATGATGACACACATTTACGCTGGTTTTTCAAAACCGACACTAATATAATCTCTCGGTTAATATAAATAACAAGGATAGATGATCATAGAGACCGGTGCCGGTTTTTTTAAAAAATGGCACAAATACAAGTTGGGCCCCCACTGACACCGAGCCGTATACGAGCAAGCCACACGAGGATAAGGACACCCTGGCGCGAGGAGATAAGGACGCCCAAGCTCCGCTCGCATCCCTCTCTCGACCGCATCCCCCTCTGTCGCTTCTGTCTCTCGCACAATACGTCGGTGTTCCTCTATCGGCGGGCGCAACACGACGGTGGATCCTCCGTCGGCTAGCTCTCATAGGAGGCGATGATGGTGACCGGGTGGGTGATCTGGCGACAATGGCAGCCCAGCGGGCGATCAGGCGTCTACGGAAACTAGGCGAGTGAGCCTGCGATGGTGGCGACCGGGCAAGTGATCTGGCGACAGTGGATGCGCGAGCGACCTGGCAATGGCGGCCGATGCTCCTCCTCTCTCCCTCTTGAGCTGCAGCGGGTGTGGGTCCGTGATGTTGGGCGACGACGACCGACGTCACCGGCACCGGCGGTGTTCTACTTGGGCATTTTTTGGGTTTCAATTTTTGATTTGGGGATTAATTAATTTCTCGGATGGATTTTGGGTCCGTCTCAAACAATTGGCTTGATTGTTTAAGTCAGACCTTTATTTTTTGGCTCGTGAAGTCATCACCAGTGCCAGTTATGCCAATCCTCATCCGTCCCGCCTTCCTGGTGTCGGTTAAATAACTGACACAAATGCCATTTAACAACCGATACTAAAGTAGTTTTTTGTGGTAGTGAGTTTTATATGTATTATACCTAATGTCAGCTTACCGTTTCCATCAGAATTATGAAGATAACCCAGCGGGTCATTACTATAGACACTTCATTTTCTTGTGTTGGACATTGTTCTCGAATGTTGTCTTTGTTCTCCAGTATAGATGGTTTAGGGTTTTGTTGACGCCAAAATCTGGACGATTATTTACTGAATTCGGTTAAGGAAAGGTATAGATGAGTCGATGAAAAGAAGAGACTGAAATTAGGAAGGAGTTGTGAAGACCGCGGATTGCTAGTTAGGCATGTTTAGCTATTTTCTTATGTAACTTGAAAGGTTTGTTAGTTTTCTTTTTCTAACCGATTAGTAATTATATGCTTTCTTTTCTTGTTAGGAAAGTTTTGTCTCTAGTGTCCGATTAGAACTCAATTGACCCAAGGGTATAAATTATGTACCAGAGGTTTCTTGTAAATTTCATCCAATGATTAATACAACTTTCGGCGCATCGCCACCCTAGCCGACGAGATTGTGTTGTGGAGGCGTGTGCATCGGTTAAGTACAAACTACGGCTTTGGTACATCTCGTCAAACTTCATGCGTTTCGGTAAGTTGTTACTTTATCGGTTAAGTCCGATATACTTAACCGTCGATACGTGTATTGCGTATCATGTCTAATTCTAGATCAGTCTAGTACGTTAAGATCGGTTCACTTTAACTGGAACTTCCTTGGTTAGGCTTCCTTAGTTCGGTCCGACATTCTAACTTGGCTGCTACGGTTTAAGGTATTAATGCTAAGCTAATATGATACGATATATCCACCACTGTATATGCTACTAGTTGGTTCACTTAGGTCGGCTTGTGATAAACCTGGTGCAAGCTGTCTTTATTAGGTCCGATGCTTCAGGCTAAGATTAGAGTTGATCGGTTTAGGTAAAGTGGCTAGCAGTGTTTTATAGTTCCATCGGGGTTTCAGCCGTTGGACTGATATTCTAGTTAAGTTTTAACCTAATCAGTATGTCCATCACCATGTGTAGATTTATCGGCAGAATAGCGTTTTCCTATTGCTTTCAATCTTATGCTGCAGTGGCTATATCCGATCTATCAAGATTCCTAGAAATAGGTTTATCTCTGCTAAGTCAGTGGGTTTTTATACAATGTTACATCGGATGGTAAGCTGATGAGTTATCCTATTACTGGATTTAGGTGTTGTATCGGCTTTTCATATCATATCCTGTATCCTGGTTATAGCCGATACTAGCATGGATCTTATTTATTTATCTGATTACTAGCCGATTGATTACCAAAATCATATCGACATCAGCCAGAAGCGCACCACCATCAGTTGTTTGGCTGATCAACTCCTGATCAACATGTCGACGTTAGCTATAGGCTCAACTGCACATTGGCTTATCAGTCGATCAGCTCCTTGGCCATAACAAATAACCATCTTGTCAGTTGCAGGATCAAACTGATTAGCACGCCCGCGTTCTAAGATTTAGGACCTGAACTAGAGATAAGCAGATCTCACGGGCCTTCGTGTGTCTGCACACAAGATTATTTCGAGCCAACATATCATTTGGTATGATGGAGACATAATTTTGCGTCAATAGTTTTCTAGACGAATTTGTCGAAAATTACCCATATTGTTTAAAGCTAGTTGCATTACTGAACTAATCTATTCCCATGTTTCCAAACTAACAGCTAGTGGAAATTAATACATACTGTGTGTGTATTTTGAAAAGGTTGGTTTAGACCATATCCACACTACTGCAGATCCCGACACCATCATAGGTAGCGGATCCTCTAAAACATCACCTATAGCCCGTTTTCCGTTTAAGAGTGGTAGGTGTCGATT
The DNA here is from genome assembly GCA_000325765.3 of Leersia perrieri. NCBI lineage: Eukaryota > Viridiplantae > Streptophyta > Magnoliopsida > Poales > Poaceae > Leersia > Leersia perrieri. Next base: position 7,092,406 of record CM002483.1, read on the forward strand.
CTAGACGTGAACCGCTAGCTATAATATGAATTTATAGAACCTGAATTCAGTCGCGGGGAAATATAATTGGCCAATGAAGTCAACAGATGCTACTACAGTAGGCAGTACTCCATTTTAATATCATCAACACCAAAAGTTTTGTTAATCCATGGTTTGAAACATCAAACCGGCTAAACACCGTACTAGGATTAGTTCACCGACTTGCTGGAAAACACCAGGCCGGCTAGTTCGCACCAAGGTTGTCAGGATCGAGTCGCAAAGTAGTATAGGATTGGGATACTACATTAGTATCAGGATACTATCAGATTTAAAAAAGTACGTATTTTATATATTTTTTTTATGATTTGTAATATTTAGTATAACATAAAGCCTATAATATTGCTTTTGCTTAATTTAATTAACTTTATGTAACTTTTGAGTGGATTTATTGATATAATTTCTAATCCATCATATTATTTGCTTAATTTAATATACTTTTAAGTGGTATCGTATGGATCGTAGTATCGGGATACACCTAAGATCTGCTAGGATCGTAAGGGAATAAATAGTAGGAACGAGATACTATGAAAATTAGGATACTAGGTAGGATCGGTATTGTTTCGGCTCGATAGGATCGTAGTATCGTAAGATACTAGGATACGTATCGGGATACTGACAACCTTGGTTCGCACTTGAGCGCTGGATATGGAATTAGCGCCCCGTCCTGTACGTGACGGATTTAAGCTCCGCTTTCATTATTGGGCTCGGCTACCGTGCATCCGTGTGCGCTGGATGCCCATCCGGCGGACGGATTTCCCGTTTTCTGTCCATTAAACTGAAAGAAAATAAAAAATTTCAAATTGATGAAAAAAAGCAAAAATTTCAAATTGAAAGATGTTAGAAATTTCAAACAGAAAAATTTCAAACATAGAAAAAATTCAAATAGAAAGAATTCCAAAAATTTCGAATTGAAAGATCCATCGGGTCGCTGTGAAAAAGTCCATATCCGAAATAAGTAAGTTTTTAAGGGGTCTAGTTTTGAAATAAATTTTCTAACAGAACTAAAAAAAATAAGAAAAGCTAGCGCCATAACTGCTCACTCCAACCTCATCCGGATACATCCGTACATGGATCCAAATACCCAATGAAGAAGCAGTACATGGTCAATGCAACTACTTCTAGCCTCCATCATCGTAGGAACGTATTCATGGATTGGCGACAACCAGGTCGGCCAATAGCAACATCTTTCTCAATGCCAAGTGACCTGTTGCTCACGGTAGAAGAAGGCAAGGGCTTCAGCGAGCCCCTCAAGGAGGAGATGATGACCTCGTCGAGCTCGACCAACAAGCCAGTCTTGGGCCGGCAAACGACAGGGATTTGTGTCCCATGTGGAAGGGGAGACGGAGGGGAGTTGGGGACGGGAGGAAGAAAGGAGCCAGGAGTGTAGGCGGAAGAAGATAAGACCGAGAAGTACAACGGCGTCCGATATTTTTTATTCGCACGGACGATCGGTGACTAGCGTTTTCGTTTTTCCCTCGTCTCTCAAGTAGTACTTGAGACCCTCACTTTTGGTCTTTTAGACGGAATGGAGTCTAATTTTACCCTTCGTCGCACAATTGCATGGGTATGAATCAGCTATGGGCTGACGTTTATGAAAGGACCCATGCTCGGGCAATGTGGCACAAGGGCGATCTCGGAGGCCTAACCAGCCCACAAACGAGGTCTCATGCAACCGGAGAGCAGGTCCAGTCAGAAATTCATCTCTAAACCGAAATATCAATATAACAGGTTACACAATTTACTAAACCGGATCACTCCAGGTCCTAATCGGTACTCCCCTTATTGCAGAACGTAAGTGTTTTGTTTTTTTATTTGTCATTTAATTTATTAAAAAAATTAGTGTAATTTTAAAAAGTTTAGGCATGCTTAAAGTATTTTAGATAATAAAATAAGTCATAAATAAAATATTTAATATCAACATAATTTTGGAATAAGACAAATTATCAAATGTTTTAAGAAAAAAGAAAAATCCAAATAACCCCTGCAAGTAACTTGCCTTTCCATTCTTCCCCTACAACTTAATTTCATACATAAACAAAACCCTTGTAAGTCAACTTTTATTCCACTTTTCCACCTATATAAAATTCTTTTGCTATTTTTTTTGTTATGCATGCAATTCGTCATGTCTCGTCGGCCTCCAACATGTCGCTATAGCGGTGAAGTTGCCCCCGACTACCTCGGATACAAAATCATAGTTTTTTTTCCCATGATTTGTGCCTACTCAAGTATTTATTAGATTGATTTGATGTGTTTACCCTTAAAACTCTAACGGTATACACATGTTGCAAAGTAACACATACTTTTTTCATGACATGATAGGGGCAACTTTATAACTTACTGAACATGTCAGAGTCCCTCGAGGCATGAGACAGTTGAGGAAACCATGAAAAATCATAAAAAAAATTAATAAATATGTGAATTTGGAAGAGAAATTGACTTGTAAGGGGTTTATGAACGGAATTAAGTTGTAGGGATGAGATTGAAAGTACAAGCAACTTATAGAGAGAGGTATTTGGATTTTCCCATAAGAAAAAATAAAAATCTTTACACAATGAAATGGCGGTAATATTGCTAGTGTCTCTCCCCTTCTCCCACCATTTTGAAGGACGCAATCGGGGATACCGGCCAACACAAAATTGACACCGCGAACTAAACCTATGCAAAATCGGGCTTTGTCGGGCTTCGAGCCGGGCCGGCCCGGGCTTTAGCCCACAAACCCGAGGCCTGAGTGCGGCGAATTTGCGAAAAACCAAAGCCCAGGCCTGGCCCGACCCCAGGCTTTCTTGGGCCGGCTTTCTCGGGTTTTTTCGGGCTTTTTCAAAAATACTAGGCTTTTTCGGGCTGCAATTTTCAAGCCCAAGCCCGACTCGGCGCATGACCAGGCCGGGCCGGGCTCGGGCTTTTTCGGGCTGGCTCGGGCCGGGCCGGGCTCGTGTTGAACAGGTTTACCGCGAACCGAGCGGCAGGCAACTAAAACAGATACGGCACTGCCGGCCTCCGACATCCGATTCGCCTCCGCCGCGCGCCACCGTGAGTGCCCTCCTTTCCCTTCCTCTGCGCTCCACGTGCCTAACAACAAGTGCGGCGCCGCGGGCGACGATAGGGGAAGTCAATCAATCCCCAAGCAAGCATTTAGAGGGTCTGAGGCAGCAGCAGTACAGGAAGGGGGAGGCAGAGCTGGGGGCTCTTTGTTCCCCAAACTAACCCTTTTCTTTTGACCACGATATGGCAGGTACCGAAGGTGGACCTGGGTACGGCAAACGTAATCATATTACATTTCTCAACTTGATTGTTACCTGCTATGACGTCACCAAACACCACCTTGATTGTTTTGTTTAGTCCTTCACTGCAGACATACCAGTCTTGGATGCACACGGTCCATTGCAATCAACAATTTCGCTTCACAATTACTAGCAATAATTCCCACATTTGTTTTCCTCGTTTGTGGTTTTCCATACAAAGGTTTCCTAGACATCAGCCTGTCTCAAATTTGGTATATTGGACGGACTAAGTCGGTGTATTCTGTCTTTATGGGTGTAGTGGCACCGGGCAAACCTAATGATTTAGAACCTTAGGGTGAATTTTAAACAGGACGAGAAACAACTTAACTGCGGGAAATGGACTTATTTAATTTACTTGTCAATATTGGTTTGTTTTTGCAGGAGGGTAGTTAATTTCAGCGTTGTCGGTCAAATACCTTCAGAGCTGCAGAATTTCACCTATATGCAGGACCTGTATGGTATCTATGCCTTTTCATCTTAATCGTGACAATCCATGTGTTCTTACAGAATTTATAAATTCAACAACATGTTCTAAATTCTCAACTGTCCATTTGCTGGTAAAAACCAGCTAATAGTTTTCAGGTAAGCAAGATTTTTCTGTTAGCTAATAGTTTCTGGTGTTGTTTCAGGAACCTGGGTTATAATTACTTGACTGGTGCCCTGCCATCATTCTTTGGAAAGTTTACTTTAATGAAATATTTGTACGAGCTATACACCATGTTCTTGATTCATGTAACATCCATTGATTGGTGTTTTGTGTTAACTATTTTTCATCATTTAAAGGGCTTTACCTTTCAATGCACTCTCTGGACCACTCCCAAAGGAACTTGGAAACCTCACCAATCTTCTCTCACTGTAAGATTTTTTTTTGTCATGGCAGATCAATCTTTAAAAATATATTTGAGACTGTCTGAACTAAAATAGGTATACTTGATGCAATTAATTGCAGTATTTATGAATAACGAATTTACCGTAAACTCAGAATTCTATGTGTTAGGCATGTCAGCATATCTTACCCTTTCAGGTGGTATTTGACATGTCCAAGTAAAGTTAACCTGATGAAGGCTTAAAAAGCTATAATGGTGAATATTGTTGGTCAGATGACTAGTCAGGGAAACCTGTGCGCCTTTTCAGCTATTATATCAAGACAGATAAATTAATAATAATGAGATAATTAATAATAATGAATATTTCATTTTGATTCAGGGGCATTAGCTTTAACAATTATAGCGGTCAACTTCCTGAAGAACTGGGCAACATGACCAATCTTCAGCAAATGTAAGATGCACCATTACTAACTTCCTATTCCTACTTGAAAAATAACTGAATTTTTGAATGGCCAAATCTATTGTTGAACATGATAATACTTCAATCTTCTATTGACAGGTACATCGATAGTTCTGGATTCAGTGGTCCGTTCCCTTCGACATTCTCAAAACTGCAGAAACTGATGATATTGTACAGTCAATAGCAGAGCCTCAGCTGTTATGTTCATCACGTGTTTTCATGCTAAATGCCAAACACTTTCTTGCGCTTGCAGGAGGGCATCAGATAATGAATTCACAGGGAAAATACCTGATTATTTGGGGAGCATGCCTAATTTGGAAGATATGTAAGATTAGTTATATTACCTTGTTAACATGTCATTATGTGTATATAATTCAGAGACAGAAGGATTTCGTCGACATAAATTTTCCGTTCATTTCATTTGAATTAAGACAAGGTTTACACCTTTCAGTCCTCACTCAACAGTGATGCACCCATCTACATGGCATTAAAATTGTTTGCATGGCATGTTGATACAAAGAACTTTGACATAAAAATGCTGGCACTTACTTTCATATAAAAAAGACCTGGCATATGTGTACCTTTTTCTGAGAGTATGAGCTTGTAGGGCTTTCCAAGGAAATTCTTTTGAAGGACCAATCCCAGAAAGTTTATCTAATCTAACCAAGTTAACAAGATTGTAAGTACATTGTTGGGTTATCGTTGATTTCTTGATGGCTGAGATGGTCAACCTTGATAACTGATTTGTAAAATATACAATGAGCAGACGAATTGGCGATATTGTAAACGGGAGCTCTTCATTGTCCTTTATCAGTAATTTCACATCGTTGAGCAACCTGTAAGTGATTCTTTTATGTACAGAGCTTAGAGTATTGACCAAGTAGAAGGTTACTGAATTTGAGTTTTTCTGTAACAGAATATTACGGAACTGCAAGATTTCTGGCAATCTTGGCCCAGTAGATTTTTCAAAGTTTGCAGCTTTAATCTTGCTGTAAGTTTTCAAAGTACATGCTTATTATGCTATTAGTCATTTCTTCAGATTGTGTAAGCATCTGTTCAAGTAAAATCTGACTTGAATTACAGAGACTTGAGTTTTAATAATATCACCGGCCAAATTCCTCAAACCATCCTGAATCTGGGAAATCTTAAATTCCTGTAAGAAATTTCTCATTACTTTAATTAAGTTTACATGCACCTGCTAAGCTCATCGTTATGTTCCATCGTCTTGTACTATATCAGGTTTCTTGGGAACAATAGCCTTACAGGAAGTTTGCCGGATGCTATAAGCCCTTCCTTGAACACGATGTATGTCAATAAACCAACATAGCATTATAGCTCAAATTATTTTCATAATACATCATATTAATTTCGTATCTATTAATTCTGGCCTGTTTGTAGAGATTTTTCCTACAACCAGCTCACTGGAAGCTTGCCATCTTGGGCTACCCAGAACAACTTGCAATTGTAAGTGCATCTCTGAAATTTTGTTTGATGATTGAAAAAATCAGATATTCTAAAATTTTGTTTTGTTCAAGAAATTTGGTGGCAAACAACTTTGTACTTGGTAGCACTGACCACAGGTACTTATGACATTTAGTTTTAATTCTGCAAGAGCTTAACCGCTAAAAGAATGCCGCTCACAACTTCTAATTTTTAATTCAAATCGTCCACAGCACTTTACCTTTCGGATTAAACTGCCTCCAGCAAGACATCCCTTGTTTCCGTGGATCTCCAGAATGTATATCTTTTACTCTTCATCAACTGTAGTACTAGTTACTACGAACATAGAAATTTGAATGATTGATTTTGCCAATCTTAATTTCAGACTATTCCTTTGCGGTTGACTGTGGTAGTAATAGATCAACTAGAGGCTTTGATGGCACTATTTATGAAGCAGATGCTCCAAACCTTGGGACTGCGTCATATTATGTTACCAGCGAGACAAGATGGGGTGTCAGCAATGTAGGAAACTACTTTCTAGCTACAGATGGAACAAACATAATAAATAGTCTCCAGAAGTTTCAGAATGCGGTTGATTCAAAATTGTTTGAAACTGCAAGGATGTCAGCGTCATCGGTGAGGTACTATGGCCTTGGACTTGAGAATGGAAACTACACTGTTCTGCTTCAATTTGCAGAGTTTGGGTACCCAGACTCGCAAACATGGGTAAGCTTAGGAAGGAGAGTTTTTGACATATATATCCAGGTAAGAAATAAATGCATTAGCAATTGTTTACTGAACTTATTCTTTATCTGAAAGCATCGCAATTTGCATAGGGTGATCTGAAAGAAAAGAATTTCGATATAAGGAAGACAGCAGGTGGAAAATCTTTCACTGCAGTTAACAGGACTTACACAGTGACGGTATCAAAAAATTTCCTTGAGATCCATCTCTTCTGGGCTGGAAAGGGCACTTGTTGTGTACCTATTCAAGGTTACTATGGGCCAATGGTCTCAGCATTAAGTGTCACACCAAGTAAGCACAGCCATTAAGTTATCATCAACAATAATTATACTGGTTTCTAATAAGTAATATCAATTCTTATAGATTTTACTCCAACTGTTCGGAATGGTGTACCAAAAAGGAGAAGTAAAGCAGGTGTAATTGCTGGAATATCTATAGGTGCATTAATTTTAGGATTAGTGGCCTTGTTTGGAATATTTATGATCGTAAAGAAGAGAAGAACAATAGCACAGCAGAAAGAAGGTATTATCATCTGTATAGAAATTCAGTATAAATCTTTTCAAATGATTTATTCATTCTCATTGAAAAACAAACAGAACTGTACAACCTTGTTGGACAACCAGATGTCTTCAGTAATACTGAACTCAAGCTAGCTACAGACAATTTCAGTTCACACAACATTATAGGTGAAGGTGGATATGGGCCAGTGTATAAGGTTGTCTATTTCCCATTAGTGATTATGTGCAAGTACAAAGTGAATATTTATTTCTTTTGATTTAATCCAGCCTTCTGCAACCTCTCTGTTCAAAATATACATGTAACTTCAGGAAAATTCTTCCTTCGGCAGGGTAAACTACCTGATGGAAGAGTTGTGGCAGTGAAACAACTTTCTGAAACATCTCATCAGGGCAAAGGCGAATTTGTGACGGAGGTAGCAACAATTTCTGCTGTACAACACCGGAATCTTGTTAAATTGCATGGGTGCTGCATTGACAGTAAAACACCCTTGTTAGTTTATGAGTACCTCGAGAACGGAAGCCTGGATCGAGCAATCTTTGGTGAGTTCACTTTTGCAAATTCCCAGGAGATGTGACATTGCATTTTGTTTATATCACTAATAAAATTCACTTGCTTCATGAATACTTGAGAATTTTCTTTTCTGCATTTTTCTACCATTTATGTTTATATTTTTATAAGCAATTGAGTTATTTCTGCTTGGACAGGAAAGAGTAGCTTGAATCTAGATTGGGCAATGCGCTTCGAAATCATTTTAGGCATAGCGAGAGGCCTAACATATCTTCATGAGGAGTCAAGTGTGCGCATTGTGCACAGGGACATCAAAGCCAGCAATGTCCTACTTGACTCTGACTTCACCCCAAAGATCTCTGACTTTGGACTTGCCAAGCTGTATGATGAGAAGAAAACTCATGTGAGCACAAGAATTGCTGGCACATTGTAAGAACATTTGACCCCCTCTCATCTTATGACTGTAACATTGGTATGAATTCTACTATTAACTTGTCTTGTCTTTGTTAGGGGCTATCTGGCTCCTGAGTATGCAATGAGAGGTCATTTGTCAGAAAAGGCTGATATTTTTGCATTCGGGGTGGTCATGTTGGAGACTGTTGCTGGTCGATCAAATACCAACAACTCCCTCGAAGAAAGCAAGATATATCTCTTGGAGTGGGTAAGCTGATCAATGATGTTTCCATCCGAGAAAACATCACTTTGTTCATATTTATTATCTTCTGCACAGTGAACCTATAAATGTTTACAGGCCTGGGGTATGTATGAAATGGGGCAAACTCTCCAAGTGGTCGATCCAAGTCTTGAGGAATTCGACGAAGATGAAGCTTTCAGAGTCATCCGTATTGCACTCCTCTGCACACAAGGCTCACCTCACCAGCGACCGTCGATGTCGAAGGTCGTGGCAATGCTCTCTGGAGATGTTGATGTGGCTGATGTGTTCACGAAGCCAAGCTATGTCACCGAGTGGCAACTCAAGGATGGTTGGACCAGCAGCTACACCAGCAGCAGCTATGCAGGATCTAGCAACACTGACTTCAGTAGGCAGAAAGAGACCAACCCTCTCACACTGTCTCCAACGATTACCAAAGCTAATCTCGAGGCCAGATGAGAATTGAAAGTTGAATTGCTGCAGATAATTGACCCATGGTTTGAAGTAAACATATTGGGCAGTCCGTTCTTACATAATTCTACGTTGATGTGAGTCGGAGAAAATAACATAATTACCGAATATAATTTGTACAAAAGGTGAATAATTGTGGTGTATTATTGTCTTCTGAGTAAACAAATATCGACATCATTTGTGAGCTACAGAACTTCATAGGAAAAAAAAATGCTTCGCACATGAAGGATTGAGGTGTACAATTAAATGTTGTACATCATCAATTGTAATAACGACAAAATGATTTGCTACAGCAGGTATTAAGAGATTTCCGATATTTGGCAACTGAGGGATGGCAAATTAAGGACAGATAAGCTGCAGCCACACATTTGGGATCGCTTGTGTCAGAGGTTGGAGCTAAACCTTCTAGAACTGGCCTCTGATAAGTTAGTTCAAGATTAGCCTAAGCGGCAGGCTCGGCTGGTTTCCGAAGAAACCGTGGATGAACTTCCCTAACTTGTGTGTATTCTCAATCTTAGGAGCTGTTTGGTTGCTTGCATACAAGGGGTTGGATCACACCCATCGTGCTGACAGCACTCTATCTGGTAGCCTATCGCCAGTCGTAGCTTGTCTCACCTTGTGCAACTTGTATCACTACAGCCAGACCAGCCAACCCACAATGCAGCGCTTGCACCTGGGCACGTAGCACTGAATCTGTGGATGCACCGATGCAGCCGCTAATCTGCATTGCTTGCGGAGGTCAAGGATGCTACCGCTAAACTCATATATGATGTTGTATACTTGTATTGTGAACTAAGGCTTGGGGTCGATGCCATGCCGAGACACGATGAAACTAAATATATTTCCTGAAGGGACACCAAGGATGATTCATTCTGGATTCAGCTTCATGTTGAAGGCCCGGAGGCTGTGAAAGGTTTCAGTTATGTCAGTGATGAGGTTCTCTTTTACTCGATATTGGTCACCATGGCACCAATCTTGGCATGGTGGTCGAGTTAGCTGTGGAGGCAACTCTGCATGGTGCGTTTTAGGCACCACATGGCATGATGAATGATGTTATGAGGTAGTCATCCTCCTTCAATACTAGTTGGTGATACCCCGAGTAAGCATTGAGAAAGCAAAGCAAATCAGACCCTATGGTTGAATCCACCGTCTATACAATGCGAGGCAATCCGAAATGATATTTAGGGCAAGCCTTATTGACATCAATATAGTCAAGAAACATGCACCATTTTGTCCTAAAAAAAACAAACATGCACCATTTTTTATTTTTCTTTTGAACTAACACCCCGGGTGGTATATTTCACTAAAAAAGCAGTGGCTAGAAGTCTAGTGATTTACTCCCACACAACCTATCTTCTGCCGGGGCGCCCACATATGCAGAGTGTGCTTGATTACCACTATTGGCACACCAGGCATGTCGGAGGGTTTGTAGGTGAAAGATGTTCTTGTTGGTCCAAAGGAAGGTGGTGAGCAGGTCTTCTTACTTGGGGCCGAGGACGACGCCGATGAGTGCCCTCTTGGTCAGGTCCATCGAGTCGAGGTGATCTGCTTCACCTCCTCTGCTAGCTCCATCCATGATATATCGTCATCTTGGGCATGGTCGGCGACTTCCATGCAGATGCGCTTTGTGCCCGAGTGCGGTTATCCGTCTATGGGCTAGATCGCAACTTTCCTAGTTGCATGTGAAGGACTGCTTGGCATCAGAGAGAAGGATGATGATGATGGCATAGTGGGGACAGCGTAGTGGGGAACTCTTCTAAAAAATTTCAAATAGGAACTTTATAGATTGCAAACACATGAAAGCTATGTAAATGTTTTACATGCTAGCTAACTACTTGCTTTGAAAGTCTATGTTAGAGTTTTGTGTTAAATATGTGTACAAAGTCGGTTACAATTTAAAACTTAGAGTTGTAATATGTTTTAGGATAGTAGAGGAGTCGGACTTTATCCTGGGCTCTTCTTTAAATAGGAAGGCACAACTATTATAACCGCATGGCGATAGTAGCATAGGTAGACGTAGGGAATGACCGTCGGCGGCATAGCCGACCGGCCATGGTCGTTGGTTACCCTGTAAGCTGAAATTATGCTGGATAGGGGAGGAGCACCCGTAATCAGGCTTGTCCAAACCACGTTTAAAACATCGTGTCTCAGTGTCATCGTCACGTTTGGATCTTATATGGCGATAGCTTCCACAGATAGCTACCGAGGTGGTTTCATGGCTAGTTTACTAACGCTCTATGAATGCATGCGTGCGGATGGCGATGAGGTTTTAAACTTTTGTTTCAATGCTGCTTGCTTGCATGTTCATGCATGCCGTAGCCTGTTACACTAGAGAAAATCAATTGCGCCCTATATTACGAAACGGAGGGAGTAATTTATAAAATTACGGTAAGGGTAAGTAGTAGTGACAGATTGACTGTCACCATCACTACTCCTTTTTATAGGAGTATAGATTACATAAAACACCAAAGATATGTAAACTTAGAAAAAAAGTGCAAAAACCATATATGTAAAATATCTAATATACAAACTTTAAATTATATATATATATATATATATATAGAAAAACTATTCTAGACCCCCCTTAGACTAAGAGCCTGTTCAGCTGGGAGAAAGTGGCTGGGCTGGCTGGGCTGGAGCTCCAGCTGAACCAACCAGCCATCCAGCTGGCCAGCAGCACCCAGCCAGCCCAGTCAATTTCTACCGGCCACCACCCAGTACCACCAGCCAATTCAAATTCAAATGATCATGCATTGAAAAAAAAAAAAGATGCCAACACCAACACCAATTTCAACTTGGCGCCAAAGCAAAACCAAAAAATGGCAAACCAGAAGCCATTGATAGCACCTGGTCAGTAAGGTAAGCTGATATGTGCATACTGTTATACTCAGCTAGGCATTTGATGGATATGACATCAGTGTTCAACTGAACTGTACACTGCTGTGTTTATATGTAGAGTTGTACTTTGTTTGGTCCATCTGGTCAGGATTCCCGTTTTAACATTCTGTCATCTTTACTTATTATAAGTGTGCCATTGCAAAAGGTTTAAAGCTTCATGGTATAGTTGTGCTATGTACTGAAGTTTTTTTTCCTTGTAATCAGCATTGCTTGTATTTAGAACTTTTTTACGGTACCCAATAATGCTAGTATATCCTAGTAGTATATTCGATCTAACGGTGTAGATTAATCCATGTAACCACTTATAGTGTAAAATTTAAAAGGGTAAATATGTCCTTTCAATGAGTACTGAACAATTAGTTTGAAGCAATGAGAGAGGGATTGCAGGATCGACAGAATCGCCACGCGAGATGTATCCGATTACGAATTTCCTAAAATGTCCTTTTCTACCCATATGATTTTTTTTACCCTTTCATATATTATACTAGCAGTATTGGGTACCAAAATTGCTCTATGTTTATCAAAGGAGTGATTGTTAATTTGTTATTGGTAAAAAAGAGTTACAGAAATTTTATTAAAGGGGGGCTGATTATTCTGTGTGTCTGTCAGCATCATTGAATAACTTGGTGAGGAAAAGTGATCTTTTTCTTCCGGGGACAAGACAATGGGATATGGAATACCTGTATGAAACATTTTATCAGAGTGATAACGAGGACATCAAGCAAATCTGGGAGGGAGATGATTTTTTTGGCTTGGCATTATACAAAGAATGGAATGTTTTCTGTACAGCCTGCTTATCACCTACAAAGAAATGCCAAGTTTGGTGGGAGTTGGCTTCTACCTCATCATTTACTAACCACAAGTGCTGGCTCAAATTGTGATCTTTGGACACTCAGAATAAGATGAAAATTCATCTATGGCGGTTAATTCAGAATGGGCTGGCAGTAGGCACTAAACTGAAAAGAAGGAAGATGAAAGATAATGTCCTCTTTCACATATGTTCCAGGGAGGAAACAAGTTATCACAGATTCTGGGACTGCTGTTATTCACAGTGGATACGGGGTGAGATAGAGGAAAGGACGAGATTCGAAATGCCAAGACCAATTGCAGTTTGCAATGAACCATCAGCACTGGCAAGATGTTTGCTGGGTTGTATAATCAACATACATGAGCCGGCTCTGCAAATCCAGGTTATTACTCTTTATGAAATTTGGCATGTCAGAAATGATGCTCGGTTTGAGGGAAAGCTGGAAATGCCAGAGTCAGTAGTTAGAAGAGTATTGTATCTTTATGAGGAATGGGCGGAAGGAAAGAAAGGTCACACACATACTGTTTCAAATCTGACAACAAGATGGACAAGGCCACCAGCTGGTTGGCTGAAAGGAAATGCGGATGGAGCATATATTTCAGGGTCGAAGCAAGGAGCAGTAGGGACGATGGTGATAGACTCAGAAGGTGCTTTCACGTGCACTGCCGGCGAGTTCCTTCAGTCAGTCGGGGATGCTTGCTGTGCTGAATTGCTAGCTTGCAAACGAGCAACAGAGTTAGCAAAGGAGGTGGGAGTGGACAGGCTAATTCTGGAGACTGATAGTGCGCAAGCTGCCAAGCTGCTGCAGGGAAGAGGTCTTGATAGATCGGCTTATGGGTCGCTAGCTGAAGAAATAAAAATGATTTTTCAGTCGTTTCTGGAAGTAAAGGTCCATTGGGTTCGAAGGACGGCAAATTTTGTAGCGCATATTCTCATTAAGCATAGTTGCAGTAACTTAGTTACCAGCTCATGGTTTACTGTACCCCCTTGTTTATTGAGGAGCCTTTGTTATCAGACCGTGATTTAAGTTAATGAAGGTTATGGTTTACTCTAAAAAAAGAGAGAGTTGCTTATGTTGGTGCTGATTATTTTCTAAAGCAAGGGACGGAGGTAGTTTATTTTTCTAGGTGGCTTGTCTTGTGAACAAGAGAGGGGGCTCGGGTATGCTTTGCAATGTGCATCTTGCTTGCTTCATTCTTTCTTCTCTCAAGCACAGTACACATACATTAGGCGTTACACCATCGTTCATCATTTGGAAATACACATAGCTACCTATTTATAGGCTAGGCAACCTTCTAGGCTCGATTAGTAGTCCAGTACATTGATGAAAATACTAGAAGTAATTGGCAACACACTCACACTCTATATGCAGCATACTAGCAGTACCTAGATTAATCTATCTGCAGCAGGCTTATTTACTAGACTACTCTAGAATTTTGTGAGTTAAATTGCTAGTTTGACTTGAAGCTCTGCTAGAGTTTTCTGGAAATGAATTAATGCAAACAAACTCCCCTTTCATTCATTTCTTGCAGACTCCAATTAGCTCTGTGTTGTTGCAGATGATTTTTTCCTTCGACAAGGCTTTGGTGAATATATCTGCCAACTATTGATCTGTTTACTAAAATTCCAATTCAATTTTTTTTGTCAATCCACCACTTCTAAGCTGCTGTAGTAATTTTTGTTTGAATTGTCTCTGGCCTTGCAACATGAGCATATGTCTTATAGTAATCAATGGCAGGCTTTTGCTTAAATCCTTTTGCCACAAGTCTTGCTTTATATTTTTCTGTCGAGCCATCTGGATTTAATTTTTTTCTCATAAACTCGTTTAACTCCAATCATTTTTCTGTCTCTAGGACGATCAACCGATCCTGGGGTATTATTTTTCTCAATCATATGGATCTTATTTCCCATGGCCTTTACCTAATTTTTATGTTTTTCTGTTTCTTGAAAACTTTATGGCTCAACAACAGAATAATTGCAAAATTCACTTTGTTGAGAATTATATTTTAACAATTTATTTCTTAACCATCTTGGAGCTGATTTTGGTGTAGAAATTTGTTTTGTACTGCTCAGTTTGTATCTGAACTGGAGCTTGACCTTGGCCTTAGACTTGATGATTGTGGTCTTGGAGTATGATCATCCACCTTACTTCTGAGAACCATTTAAGATGGATAATTCATCTCCAGCAAAAAAATTCTGTCCTTCTTCATATTTATTTTGGCTATTAACCAATTGTATTGTTCTCAGTTGCACTCAGAATATGCTACCAGAAGTACAGAGGTCGGGAAGCGCACGGGAGCTAGCAAAGATTAGGGAGATGCAGAAGGTCAAGAAGCAAAAAAATAAAAAATCCAGGAAATACTGGCTGCACAAAATAAGGCCATTGATGCTGACATGGTTCGATAATTTCTCATATCCCTTAGAGATAAATCTGCAAATGGGAATGTTTTGTTGAAAAATATTTTAAATCAACTGTGGATTTTTCAATTACTTGATGGCTTTGAGTTCTATGGTAGCTTAGCAAATTAAATATATGGACAAAACAAGGGGAAGGGACGCCTTAAGTACCAATCGACAGAGAAGAAGTCACGTGGAAGGTATTTTGTTTTCGATTGGATAAGCATGTTAACGCCCTACTTTCCATTAAAGGAAGTTTATGACAACCATCTGTACTACACTGCCAGTCATTTTTGTTAACTGTAAAATGTACAATGTTTTCTATTGAGACCTGGAACGATGCTAGCCTGATGCCCCCTTCTCATCTTAATAGCTTTGATGAAACAAGAGAAAAGGAAGAACTTTCAGAATAAAAACCATCCTTTTTCCCATGGATTAATTAACAGGATGAATATTCAAGAACTCCAGTGGCAAGAGTGAGCAAGCAGAACAGTCTGGAGAACCCACCTGGGCCATCAGCAATTTGATGGTGAGCTGCAAGCTGGGCGACACGCCGCCACCCACACCGTCACTGTGGCTGTCGACGGCGTCCTCATCTTCCGGAGGCTCGTGCAGCGGTGGGCAATCCCTGGATCCTGCCGCCTGTCGCCGCCTCATCCCTTCCTAGCCTCCCGTGCCAAGTAGATGGGAAATGCCCTTCTTCTCCCCCATTGCCACCCTCCGCCCCTCTGATTGACCTGGTCGGCCCCTCTCAATAGCAACCACCGGTGGCCATTCTTCAGGTCTGGCCTAAGGTGGAGGCGTGGAGCAGCGTCCCCCGAGTGAGATGAGAGGGGAGGCCGATCGGAGGAAGACGAGAATAAGGAAGGAGGAGGGCATGGGGGTTTCGGCGTAGGCGAGATTGTATTTTTTATTTTGAGGGGAGGCAAGATTGCATTTGCGTGTATGTTACATGCCTTTTTTTTCTCTCATAAGTTTGCCATTGACGAGCCCACAGGCACATCACTGGGCAGGTACACAACCAACTAAACCCACACATCTCTACCGTTTGGACCCAAAAATCACTATGCTGCACACATGAGCCACCATTGAATGGGGCAACCAATAAGCAGGCTTGCCGCACGCGGAGCGGGCACCTGATAATTAGGTCCCACACGTGCACCACTTACCCACCAGCCAATAGAAATACAACAACACTAAAGAAGAACAATAGAAAAAAACTGTGAGGCGCCGTAGAGAATCCAAGTTGGCATGCCCCAGATGCCTCCCACCCCGGCACCTGCCACACTTTGTGAGTGTAATGAATTGCAAGATATCAACCATCTAGTGCATCCCTATAATTGAAAATTGGTCAGTGCTGTAAACAAAGACTTTCTTTATCAGAACTTGGAGATATTGTAATTCCAGATTTAAAGTACACAAGAATAGAGAAGCTATTAAAACATGCCACCAGTCTTTTTCAGCTCATTTATATTTTCGTTGAAAGGTAACTAATCAGCTCATGAGTAACTGAAGAAAATCCACATTGATACTATATTTTAATAATATGGGGAAATAGAACAGCTTACCACAACATTCAGCTCTACGTATCCTGGACTTCTATCTGGTCAGCTAGCATTTTGTTTTGTTTTTCTGTTGTGGTTATGATCTTTAGGGAACGTCGTGCCTCAAAGATGACAAAGAAGGAAAAAGATGAGGATCACATGGATGAGGAAGAGCACTTGAATGTGCGGGAGGAACACATCTGGTTTCACAACCATCATGTGAGCATTTCTTTGATGATTATGCCAAACCATTCATTTTACAATTCATACCTAAATGCTATTTTTTAAGAAATAAATCTGTTCATTTTGCATGGAAGGTTTAATTTGTTTGATGGAAAACAATGTAGAAATGGTTTGTTAATTCATTGTGTTTGCTTGTTCTGAATTAATCAACCTATGTGATTGTTTTCTATTCAGTGACTTTGCTGGTTTTTATTAGTTATTTGGGATCTTGATGATGTTATGAGTAACAAGCATCTAATTTGGATGATTAAGTTCTCAAGTTGAAATATATTCTGAGGGAGTCTGGTAAATTATGTTGATGCATCCCATGGCCAAGATATAAATTTCAAGAACTATTGTTATAGGAAAGGAAACCGTGGTTGTAGAAACTACTCCTGTTACTATTGGAAGGGAAGAGATAATATCCATAGCCATTATTTGAGCAAATTTTGATGAAAGTGTTAATGGTAGTATGTCTTAGTGTTGAGTATGTAGAGCCTATTGGCCATAACAAGATTTAGATCTTCATCTTTTTGTTGTACTACCTCCATCTCAATATATAGCTACTTTTCCCATTCAAACTTACAATAGGATGTGGTATCCGGGTTTAAGGCCACAATTGCCAGTTGTGTTTCATCGAAGACAACATGGTCGGTAATGACACAAGTGGAGAGAACCATAAAACAATAGCCCTTGTGAGAGAATGGATAGCTGAGAAATACATGCATTCGCGTGGAGAGTTGGCTTTCTATGGTTTTCTGGCACTGGGGTCAAGAGAGGCACAGCAGATGCCACGACAAGCAAGAAGGGCAGTAGTGGCATTGTTGGCATGCATGAGAAAGAGAGCTATCAGATTTAACACTAGCAATGACCAAAATATTCAAAGGGAATTGAGCTCATAGGGACTAGAGTGGCTGAGGCGGTGATTCAAATATGTATATGACATGGCGAGGAAACAAAGATCAATGACTTTAAGGATGGTGATAGGAAGACTGTAGAGCGCATCATGATCTTTGGAGCAAAGAATCATCACCGAGTCCATAGGTCCTATATAGACATGCAAACACGTAAAACTCAATGGGACATTTATTATCACAGGTCAATTGGGGAATGAAAAGTAAATTGCGAGGGGACAGCGAGTATTCTTTGGCAGCAAATTTGGTAATTTAATGGGAAGAAATGAGGTGCCTCTATACACAACATTTATAGTATGACCATTACCGAGAATAAAAGTATGGGCTTTAGACAATCATAACAAGAATACCATCGGTAGAGGACATATGAGAGGTGGTGTTCGTGTCGGTTACTCATGGATTCGGATTTTGGACCGACATCTGATTGAACATGAGCTATGACTCATTGACTGGGTGGCCAATGTCAGTGGCAACATAAAGTTCAAAAAAAAAAGTCAGTGGCAACATTGATGGTTGTCTTCATATGTTGGCAGTAGTCGGCAATGAACAAGTCTCGTTATGCCAATGAATGAAATTCACTGCTAATGACGATGGCACATGGATCCTTATTGGCTTGAAACATGTTGACGACGGCAACACATAGATTGCATGTGATCTGCTCGGGCTTAATTGCTAGATCGAAGACACCATCTGGCAATTGAGCTGAACAACCAACTTCAGATAACGCAGTCGACTTGTTCCTCAGATGAGTCGTTGGAGCATGTCGGAGTAGAGTTAACAATGTGAGTGAGAAATCCAAATTTTCCACACATATAGGAGAAGTGGTCGTCTCATGTAACTTGATGGCCGCAATGGAGTAGGTGTTGAGGTAGACGGGGGTGATAGACTCATCGGAGATGCCAGCGGAAGATGAGCGGCTAGACATTGAGGAGTAGCCATAGCGTGGGTGCAGGGAGGTTGAACGACATAAAAGAGTCGAGGGTGTGACAGGATGCATCATCAGTGGTGGTGGTGTTGTACTATATGGCAAGGGAATATAAATGCGGCTATACTAATATATTATATGCTCTAATAGTTTTCAGTCATCATTTTTATCCTTTTTATTTCTGAAATTGATGACAAAATATAACCACATTTAAGAGAGGGGAATGCCTGATACAGATAACAACACCCACCCTAATGGTAAAATGCTATGATGTGTCGGCCGAATATATATATATATTACTAAAATGCTGCAAAAAAAATGTACAGCCGGCTTGCAAGGTTGATAGTGGGAGAAGGAACAAGCTCTGAACCAGGAAGTAGCTCTCAGCCACCACTTTCTGCTGCAACAAGCTCTCAGCTCCCATTGGGAGTAGAAGAACAAACCAGTAGGACATCTCCTAGAAAGTTTACTCCAAGGAAGAAGCTGAAAGTTAAACTAACATGCTGCAACCTAAAAAGGCATGTAACTGTGGTGTATTTTGGGGAGAAATGAACTCAATTTGTTCAGATGTGAACTCCAAATGTCACTGCTATGTATTACTGCAATGTCTTTTGTTGAGAAGTGGACTCAATTTGTTGACAATCATACTCAAATGTTGCTATATGTCAGTACTATGGTATGCAATATGTCAGTTTTATTCTCCTATTTGTGTATGACTTAATGATGTGTTTTGTCACAACTGAACCAAATCAGCCGAAGTTCTGCAAAAATGAGGCAAAGTGCTGACCAAAATCCAGCAATATACAAAGTGCTGACCAATATACAACCTTCACTCCCAAAAATCACACAAATAACAATATTGATCATCCAAACATCATCCAGTACATCAGCAGTACACCATCCATTACATCACATCGACATCGATATCACTTCGATATCAGCACACGCAAACCAAAAAATACAACTACTTGAACAACACTGATCAACACCATCAACTGCATCAAGTTATACAACCTATCCACCAATATGGGTTGAAATGGAACCATTTGTTCATTTAAGCCTTGCTTTTACTGGCGGTGGTGGTGTTGCTGCTACTGGTTCAGCTCGTTCAATTGCTGAATCACTAAAAAGATAATCACTACATTGCCGTTCTACCAATTTCTTGTAGCTCTCATACCACTTGAAAAAATTGCAACTCTCTGGATCCTATGAAAAATGGGTGTCAAATTTTCAGTTCAAGTAAATCATGCATCGAGAAGTACAACAGAAATCAACTTTCAAAAATTGCTTACGTCTTCTTTGTTATCCTCACATTTGAAGAACACCTTTCCCCCATGTTTCCTGGAAGTTAACTCCAACACCTCCTTCCGACACTTCAGGGCAATGAATCATAGGAAAGCCACTACGACCGACAAGAAACCGAGAGATTGTGCCGCCGCGACCGGACAAGCTACCACCTTGCAACATCACCGATTTAACCTAGGGTTAGGATTAGGGCTTACTTAGCTAGGCAGAGGGGACAGCGAAAAAGATGGGCGGCGGGGGTAGCGGCCACCTCGACAGCCCTTGTGCCGGGACGCCGGAGGCAAGGCAGCACGATGCGATGGCAACCTCCGCCACCCACGCCTCGCTGGACTGGGAGAAGAAAATAAGAAATGAGAAACAGGGCAACCTCCACAAGATGCAACGAGGTGGTCTGGCTCCACCCGCTCACCAAATGCCGACTAACAGGGGCATTTTGGTCAGCTTGTGGCCTAATTCGGAAAAAAAAAAGAGAATTGGCTGGGAGAGGGGATTTGTGCATTCCAGAGTGTAGGGCACGTCGAACGTGGCATTTTAACGAAACCGCTTTGCGGGAGAGCATTCCAGGGAAACCCGGTTTTGGGAAGCCTATAATGTCAAATTTCTCCCCCGGCTCATCATGTTCGAGAGGAGGCAGGCGAGGTGCCATGACAGTGAGGCTTTGTTTGTTTAGGGAGTGGTGGCTTTGAAAAGCCTATAATGTCAAATTTTGCCCAAGCTAATATTGCAATAGCATCATGGTTCTTGTTCCCAGAAATTATCACATAATTCAATACTAAATTTTATTGGGTTAATTGGAACCATGACACTATAATTTTGCAAAATTGGAGATATGTCATCTGACCTACGTGTCATTGACTCACGCGGGACCCCCATTTCATTGAGATACCAATAGCATATTTCCAACTTTGCAAAATTGCAATGGCACGGCTGCAAATTGCCAAATTTTGTTCCCATGCTGCATCATGTTCTCTCTGTCATATTGAGTCCTTTACTTTCCATAAGTATTATAATTCAGAGTTAACTTCAGTTTATAATTCTAAGAGTTAATTTCAGTTTATAATTCTGAGTTGTGAACTGACCAGTCACCAGTGAGCTTGGCTTGTGAGATTTCAAATGCCATTTATCTCGTGCACTGTAACTGTGGCTTACTAACATGACCTGATGTCAGTATTCAGAGCTATATTATGGCCTGATTCAAAAATAAATAAATTTTAGCTTGGTGTTAATTGTTATTCATCATAATCCAAGTTATTATGTGGAATTAATTTTTGAAAAATTTCTATACAATTTCATAAACTTTCTAGATTTTCCAGATTATTTTGAATTTTCTATGAAGCATTTTGAATTTTATTGTGAATTCCGAATATTTTTATTTAATATTTTGTGTATTTTGTAACATGCTTTTGACTTTTGTGTGTATGTACTAATTTACTCGTTAGATTAGCAATAGTAGTGAACGGCTAACCCTGTAATACTAATCCCTATCTATCCCGTGATCCTAACAGCTAACCCCATCGTTGGAACGGTAGGCGGTGGATGGTGGGGGATTGGGTGGTGGGAGAGGGATCAACCTCATGCCGGCCAGGGGCTGATTATCCCAGGAAAATCTACTCCATCTTGCCAAACAAGGCCTGAGGGAGATCAGTGCACTGGGATCTGGTGGCGGTGTGAGGGAGACTGGACGGTGATGGCGTGAGGGGTGATGGGTAATCGGCGGGCGGTGGGCGTGGCCGGTGATGTCGGGGATGGGGTGAAAGGGGTATACGAGCACGGGATCGGTGGTCGGCAAGCTGCGGTGGAGACGCCACTACTCGCTCGAGGAGTGTTGTAAAGGGTAGCGCTCGATCGGTTGGAGACCACGGCGGTTGAGCCGGCTGTGATCTCGCAGCGGAAATGCCAAGGGCTGCAGTTAGGGTTGGGAAATTGGAATCGATCGATGGGATGAGGGCGCTGTCGAGGATGCATAGGGGATGGGGAAGTGTGGGATTGGTGGTAGAGGGGGGAGGTGCAGGATCATCGTGTGAGTGGGACGCGGATAGGTAGGGGCGATCCCCACCATTTGATTCAACGAAGAAAATGTTGAATCGTAGGATATGTCACATAGGGTGACTGTGACGGCAAGGATAGGTAAGGGCGATCTCCGCCGTTTGATTCGACGAAGACAATGTTGAATCGTGGATATGTCACACTGTGTGACTGTAACATTTTAGTACTCTTATTTGTTTAACTATAGGGATATAGCATAACAAATAGTTAAGTGGTACTACATATGTGCTCAAATATAAGGTATTTTGACTTTCTATTAAAAGTATTATTTATTTTATTTGTGATTCACTTTATTATCAAAAGTATTTTAATCATGATTTATCATTTTTAATATTTGAAACAAATTTTTGAATAAGACGAATGATCAAAACTGCAAGAAAAAGTCAAAATATCATATATTCGAGGACGGAGGTAATAGCTGTCTCTGAAAGGAAAAGCAGGGAACTTGCGTATGCTGGAAAGGAACCTAGGCCTTGTTTAATTCCAAAATATTTTCGATTTGGGTGTCAAATGAGATGTTCGACCGGATGTCGGAAGACTATTCAGAGAATAATTAAAAAATTAATTACATAGGGTGTTAGAAAACCGCGAGACAAATTTATTAAGCCTAATTAATCCGTTATTAGCACAAGTGGGTTACTATAGCACTTATGACTGATTATAGACTAATTAGGCTCAAAAGATTCGTTTCACGATTTACATGTCAATTGTACAATTAGTTTCATCTATATTTAATGCTTCATGCATGTATTTAAAGATTCGATGTGATTTTTTTGGAAAAAACTTTTAGGAATTAAATAAGACTAGTGTCATATGAGCTGTGTCAGTGATAAACAGCTCGTTCAACCGTACAATTATTCCATTTCCATCCCAAAATATATGGCTTTGTCTGCCAGTATTTGGGTGCATTTATCTGAGGCAAAAAAACAGTAAATTATGATGCCATTTTACGCTTTCAATAATACTAGTAAAAGAAGCTAATTATGTGAAAACGTTCAGCCAGAAACAGGAATGCATGCATCAGCATAGTGGCTTGATTAACCCATTTGATCTTGCGCATCATGCTGTCTACAGTTAGTAATCGATACTATATCATATAAATCAGCTAAGGTGAGTACATTGTTTTCTGGCTTCTTGTTACTTCTTTTTTTTTCCCCTTATTGTGAAGTAGGTACTTCTCTTGTTCATTAGCCTATTATTGGTTATAGCTTAACTAAATTTATGTCCCTTCCCATGCTAGAAGCTCCTCTCACAAGATCCGCTCTCTTCATCCTCTCAGCATAACTTTCAATATCAACGGTAAGTTCATTTCTCCCTCCAAATGCAGTCTCCAGCTTATCCATGTCAAACATTTCAAATACTATCTTCTGGCTCTCTGGATTGTTAGTGTACACAAACTTCACCTTCTCATTCAGCTTTGCTTCCAGGAAGTGCTTTGCTACCTGCAATTGAGGACAGGATAGTTACTCCTAGTTCACAGTATACATGTTTGTTGAGTTGCATGCATGACTATTGCACCCAAAAGCATAAGCTGATAGGGAAAGATAGGGAATTTACTTTATATACTCCAACACTTCCTCTCACGCGAGATCCCCTCAAGTCTCAAGCGTGAAATATTGGAGTGGGTGACAATTATTTTATTTAATTAAGCGCCAGCCAGAATTCAAACTCGAGACCTCTGGCTCTGATACCATGTTAAGTTGCATCCACTGATCAGTTGCACCGAAATATAGACAATTTATACTTTATACACTCTAACAATGTTCACTAACTAAATAGCTGAGCGATATCAGAAATGTGAGGGTGGATTCTCATATATGTCATTGAATTTTGGCTTAGAGTGTTTTCTGCAATGGAATCAGTTCAGCAATATTTAATTGTTTTGTCCTACGGCTACAGCCTATATAAATGCAGATGGAGAACCTGAAATATCGTATAGTACCTTCCAGAAAGACTCAAAAATCCTTGGAGTATTGCTGAGTATTGCTACTGCAATCATTCCTGGATAGTAGTTTTGAACAATATTTATGGATTCACGAGTTATTGACAATGGTGTGTTTGATATTGCCCAGCCTTTGCAGTCCAACAGACAAGTAACATGTTCTTCTTGTTCATCTGCAGAGTTCATAGCCAGAATCTCTAGTATATATACCAAGTATTTTATCTGCTCCTTCCCTGAAACTTTCGCCTGCCAATTAGTCAACATTTGGACATTTTAAAATTCTGATGTCCATGAATATCTCATAAATAATAACGAATGATATGTATTCAACGTGAACTGTAAGTAGCAACTGAAGATTTATATCTTTATTTGTATTTTGTAATCTTAATTAAACCTAGTTTGAGATCCTGAATTACTCTATGGAATCAGATGACTATCAGGGACTATGTTTCCATTATATCTTGTCAGTATACTTGATTGTTTACCAGACTGCTTAAATCTTTTCGTTTTGCACTAAAGTCCAAATTACTATCGATTTTTGTACTAGTGTCAACATAAAGATGACCTTGATTGCCGGCTTTGAGACCAGAACACATCTTCCTTTGGCATCAAGGTAGTCAGCTATGTATGCTCGCCTACCTTCATAATCCTTTTCTGCAATGTCTTCCTACAGATACTTAGAAAACAATTGTTTCAAACAGTACTATATATATGCTTGGTACATAATTGTCATGAACTCAAGAAAGAGGTTAATTTTAGGTTTGTATGCACACCCAACAAATTTTCTCAGGTCGGTACTGACGCCTCCACTTGACAGTTTCTTTGAGAGACTTGGTGGCCTGCTCCGTGCTCCAGTTCCTTGCTCGGAGGAAGCGGCGGATGGTAGTGTCTGACAAGAAGGCCGGCATCTCAGCTATCAGGCTTCCCAGGAGTTCGCGGACATGAACAATCTTCAAGTCCATAATTCCATATGTGCCACAACAAAATAGATGCGAGAAAAGAATTCTTAGGAGATGTGCTAGATTGTAGTATGGTTTTGTTCGGTTTTAACAAGTACTTTATCTCATATAAATTATATATGTCCCAAACACTGTTTATAGCAGGATAATATTTTGTGAAGTTTTTGAGGTTTCCAGTCCAAAGAAGAAAATATATTTTCAAGCTCATATATTAATTTTTAAATTTGAATATTGTTTCATTCTTACAGTGAATCGCCACATCAAGGCCCAATTTACCCGAAACCATCATAAATTCGGTTAATTGTAAGATGGATGATTTTGAAAGTTTAGGATTGAATTGAATGGCTCTTCGGGTAACATATTTTAGACTAATGTAGAGGTTGTGGTTGTAAAATAACTTTTCCTAAAACAAATCGAGTACCTGGACAAGATGCCTGCCACCATTAAAATTCTAAAAAGGATATATAAATATGGCAATAGTGCAACTGAGACCTCTACTCATGTTTATCAGTACCGAATTTGCATTTGCCATTTGTTTTTTCCTGAGCATGGAGGCTACCGGCAGTGCTGGATCATTCTAATGCTTGATTCGGTTCCACATGTCATTTGCCATGATCTAAATTAGGTACTTACCTTTTCCTGCAGTTCTTCAGAAGATGGTGATCTCGACTGGTTAGGTTCACTCCGAGCCTTCAGCAGGAAACTCATTGCTTCAGAGATAAGTATATATCTTCCTTGTTTCTGTCTTTCTGAGCACCTAGAAAGTAGTGCTAACTAGCTAGTTCTTGGTGTGTAGAGTGGTCGTATGGGAGGAACCATGATTATATAGACGCCCTTACGAGATCGAGCAGGCGGGATGGATATCTTGAGTTAGGTTGCTGTTGCCTTAATGCATGGTTCTATGCAATAGAAAAAAACAATATTACTTAAATTTAGCCACGTTGATGGAGACATGCATTGGCTAGTTGTCGGTGATCCTTCCGTGTAGATTGTCAGATGCATTGTTGAGATTACAAGTTGAGAGAAGATAAGTCCATCCAGCTAGACTGTTAATTAACTGTCTTGACGTAAGATGCAAGGCAAGTGCAGATCATGTCTTTCCTCCTGTTTTATAAATTCTACAGCGTGCTAAATTTCCACAAAAAAAAGAATTCTACAGCGTAGTCGATCCATGTGTGTCTAGTCATGTCACCATATGGATGTTTTTATGCTATAAAATGAGCGAACAACTTCACTTTTAGTCCAAATATACTGGTTTTCATGCTTGGACAATAAACTTTAGGCTTAATCACAAACAGGAGCTCGTTCAAATCACATTGCAGGGTATGATTTAGATTCACCTAAAATTTGCTAACTACGGATTTTTTTCCCCTAGCTTCGGTGATCATAGCTTCTTTTTTTTTCGGTCTAACTCTCTAATTTTACTGTGTTTAAAATACCAAAAGTACAAGTGCCACTGTTAAGTTGCTAATTTGATACTCTCTCCAGTTTGATAATACTAGATATTTAGATATTTTAGATTGTAAGTTAATTTTTTCAAACTTTGACTATAAATAATTTTAGAAATATATATATTAGCAACATGAAGATCATTTGTATAGATTAATCTTGAAAGTACTCCGCAAAAAAATATTGGAAAGTACTTCAATTAAACCATATATTTATTGGTATTTCTATATGTATTATAATAGAAAATATAGTCAAAGTTTTTTTAAGACCGTGTCCTTGTCCAAAACTTCTAGTATTTTTGAACTGGAAGGAATATGTTTTAGACCCAACAGTTAAACTAGTGTTGTGTACTTTTGCTACGTTCTTACAAATTGATGCAAAATTCTACATTCTCTATGGACCAGCTCTATTGACCTTTCTTGGTAGGCAAATTTTGCTACAGGTCATTCTCACTACGCGATTTTAGCTCTAGATTTGACAAAAGTAAATCTTTGGGGAAAGACAATATCAAATATTGGCTATTTGCCGCTAGACACTGCAACCCTTAAAATATTTATTTCTAGTTAAATAGGAGAGAGAAAAAAACATAAATGTCCAAAATGCCCATGGGCCTAGTTGTCAGCTCATTTATCTCTCTACTCTCTTTCTTCTACCCCATGGTAGAGAAGTCGTTGTGGCGGCGGCAATAGCAGCAGGGCGTCGGCAGCGTCTGCAGGGCAACGTCGGCAGCAAAACAAGGTAACGACGTTTGTGCATCTGTAGCGGGGATAGGGTGTTGGCTGCAGCTGCAAGGTGACAGCGGGGCATTGGCAGGGCAGACGTGCGACAGAAGAGTGGCAGTGGCCCACATCGGTGCATCCTTGCCAGCTCTTGCCCACTGTTTGACGCACTCGAGGATGGGGGAGGAGTGGCAGCGATGGGGCTCAATGCGGCGGTGGCCAGATGACGGCGCCGGGGCTCGATGCGTCGGCACCCGACCGTAGTCGCTGTCCCCCGCCGTCGTCGTCCTTCTGCCCCCTACCACCTCTGTTGAGGTGCCGTGCTGCCCTGCCGCGCAGCAGCCTGTCGCGTTGCCGCCTGTCGTGGCTGCTGCGAGGGGAGAGGACAGAGAAAAGAAAGAGAAGGGGCACGGCTGAGTGGAAAAGGGAAGTAATGGTCAGGGTAGTTTGGACCATTTATGTCTAAAATCAGCTTTCCTCTCTCCTAGTGGGACAAAAAATAAAAACTTGTGTCTTATCTCGGAACTTTCCTTTTGATATGTCCGTGAGCCAAAACCACAAAGTATATAATATGTATACTAAAAATTTGCCTTTTTGGTACTGGTAGCAGCTGGCTACTGTGATGCTAACCTATATGTGCTGCAGTCTATAGTAGTGTGACAGCAACTTTATACATGCATACTCAATCACCGCTTGTACGGTTATTTGTTGCACTGTAATATGGCATATGGTTTGTTCGGTTCGTTTGTGACAAAAATAAACTATGTCTGTTGATGCGCACAGTGTTTTTCTTTTTTCTGCGTGTACGCTTCCCGAATTACCAAACGTGTATTTTTTAAAAAAAATTCTACACAAAAGTTATTTAAAAAACAAGTTAATCCTTTTTTAATGTTTAAAATATCTAATAGTAAATTAATCATATACAAATAATATTTCTCTTTTCTGTGCTCTACTATTTTCTTTAGCCCTTCTACCAAATCTATCCATCCAAACACAGCCTCAAGTGATGATCGGGATAGCATAAAGTGGTAAAAATGGTATACGCGAGTGATCCTGGCAATTTCGTTGCCTGTAAAGTTTACTGAATCTGCCATTGTTTTGAGATAGAATCATAGGAGTTTCGGTCTCATGTGGATCAAAATAGGAAACATCTGGGAAGGTAGGAGCTAAAATATACTATGTTTCTTTTGCTCCACTCTAAAAAATAATTCTAGAAGAAGAGTTGTGAGGTTCTGTAGGTATGTAGCTTGCAATTTCATAAAAATGTCCGCCAATATGTTCACTAGTGTACGTAGGTATTATGATCTGAGAATCGCAAGGCTCAAATCACAGCAAGTTCATCCACGCTGCACCACACATCCAACCAGCTACATCGACATATATATGAAATCAAGCGGCCTCTATCTATATGCAGTTGGCTGTTGATAGTTAAAGGTCGGATGAGAGAAACAGAACCTTCATTAGTCATTTTTAGAACCTTCATTAGTAAGGGGCTCAATCAATTAGTACAGAAAAAGGAAGTTGTCCTGTTCCAATAAGATGGTCATTATAATTACTTTAGTTGATTTAGCTATACATGGATATATTCCTTGCTGATGAATGAAGTCTCTTTCGAAGAAAATAAATATGACACTGTGTATGATAGATACATCTCGACCCACGTATAAGTCATAATAACTCATGGATTGATACTAGACCACAGCATTTTGAACATATTTTAGTTGACAGGACTAATGGATTGCTCACGGTAATTAATGGATTGTACACACAGGAGAATGGCGTTGTTAGTTGGATATGTTGATCAACCAATTCCACAGAATCATTTATTGCCAATTCAATTGCTGAATTAATTAGGTCAGCCTAGGTGAATTCATATTTCGATGTAAATAGGTCGGTGCAATATAATTGGTCGAAATAAAGTTTCGATATGATTTGTTCTATTTAAAAAGTGAACAATAAACAGAGATAACAAGATGATGTCGGCCCTATCTGATATCTTATACTCCCTCCAGTTATAAAATACTAGACATTTTGGACAAAGACACGGTCTTAAAAAATAACTTTAGCTATATTTTTCTATTATAATACATATCGAAATATCAACAAATATATGATTTTTTAAATACTTTTCAAGATTAATCTATACAAATGATATTTATGTTGCTAAAAAATATTTCTAACGTTATTTACAGTCAAAGTATAAAAAGTTTGACTTTAGTACAGTCCAAAATGTCTAATATTATTAAACTGGAAGGAGTATATTGGTGTATGCCACCACGTGTCGATATCAATGGTCGGGCGGCCTGTTTTAATGCTGAAATTGCTCCTTATGGAAAGTTTTATGTACATAGTGTTCTGAATAATAGCGCCCAGAGATTTGGTTGTTTGCTGTGCTTCTTTGTGTGTGAACGTTTGGTTGTAATAAATGGATGTAGCTTCTTTTCAATTCAAACCAGAATTATCAATTATCTTTAAAAAAACATAGTTTTCTGATTTTTTTGAAAAATTAATACTTTTTAAATCTTATATCTAAAATGAACTGGGGCAAAAAAATTGTTTAATGAATCAACTAGGAGCTCAGTGCGAGGCAGGGGCAGACCTAGCATGCTATGGCGGCCGCTATAGCTAACAGACAGAGCGAGTAACCCCATCCCCACCTCCCCATGATCCGTTCTTTCCTGAGCAGCCTGGAAGGCTGAAAGACACAATATCGTGTGAGCTCGTGCGACGCAGAGGCGGACCTATCTATGGGAGAGACACAAGATCGTGCGAGCCCGTGCACAGCAATTAGCAGTGATGGAAGCACACAACAATTTAAGTTACTCAATCTCTAATCGAGGCTAACCCTATGATGAAAAATTGACAATTAAAAATTTTAAAACATGTTCACAGCCATAGAGGGATCAGCATGTACCACATGTTCTATCCACGGTGAAAGGTGCGGACGATGGCGAGACACATCCAAATGATGAGAAAGACGAGCCGTGGCGGACAAACAGCAAGCAGTCGCACAAAGCGCTTCCAAAAACCTTATTCGCGCTCTCCCAGTACAGGACTTCACGAGGACGACAGTTCAGGAGACCTACTCTCTCCCGATCGTCGGTGCACACTAGCGGAGGGGATGGAGTAGACTATGGTAGCATGCAGTATAGAGTTAAACCTTGTTCGATATATAAAGGACGTATAATCAGTACGCCTTCGATATCGTAACTGAACCGGATAGACACGCGTAACCTATTCGAACAAACTCTGGAAATTCTGTTGGGCAGAGTAAAACAAAACTGCAAAAGAAAGCCACATCTGAGAAAGCATGAGGCCGGACCATTCACACACATGTCGTGCATCACCCCCTAGCCCTGCCACATGCCCGAGCCCAGCGAGGCGAGCGAGCGCGCGCGTATATTCTTCTACTTCTCTCTTGCTCAAATGGCCTAGAGAGCACTCTCCTATTTAAGGAGGTCTCATTTTCCTAGAACTAGGTGGTACTAAATGTTTACAAATGTGTTTTCCATGAGATGGGGTTTTATAATTTTCTAGGAATTAATTTCTACATGGGCCTTAGCCCATTAGCAATTCTAATATTCCCTCACCAAATCTCAAAACTCATAGAGATCTGTCTGTTTCAATGTACTGTTTGTATGTTTGTATACCAGTATTGCGATGGAGACATGTTAAGGTTAAACATCTACCTAGGACCCTAAGCTACACTTACTCACAACTTGAACAATAGACTACCTCTTGAATTGCAAGTTTGGTGCAAGCAAGTTTCACTCAGAGCCTTGGCTGATACTAAGCTACCAGTAGCCTACACCGTGGATGGAGCTTATAAGTCATACTCCTCGGTCTATGCATGAGCTTCCTAGGATATTCACTCAAAATCTCTATAGATTGCGATTCACTAGTCAAGCTCATATATGTGTATTTTTTTCTAAGATTGCTCTATAGGATAACATCTTCACAAATTAAAGCCAGCAAAATACATTAAGACATAGCCAACCTGTCTTGCAGTAAGAGAGTACATGCATCTTCACTTAGAGAGGTTTTATTAAGGGTATTGTCCTCCAGTTAACTAAATGCATCTTCAGTTAGGTTGGGTTACTACCATAGATAAATCATGGGTCTCGTACTCATCTCCTTCGATGCACTATCTATCTCATTATGTGATAGACTCTTAGTAAAGGATTCTGCCAGGTTTCTAGCTGTTTGGATATAATCCAATGTTATAACTCTATAATTTCTTAATTTCCTGATAGACTTCAATCATGTCTTCACATGTCTAGACAATTTCATATTATCCTTAGAACTATTCAACTTGACAATAACAGTTTGATTGTCACAGTTCATTAGGATAGTCGATATTGGTTTCTAAACAATCGGAAGATCCATCAAAAGATCTCGCAACCATTCTGCCTCAATAGTAGCAGTGTCTAGTGCCGTAAGCTCCGCTTCCAAGGTTGACCTCGTCAGAATGGTATATTTACAAGACCTCCATAAAACAACACCACCGTTGGTATTTCTTAACGTCATCAATAGAAATATATCCCCAACAGTGACACTAAAAATAATCAAAGTTATATTATGTTACAGAGTTAATCCACAAGCGCACTGTCACAGCCTGATTTTTCAGGTTTTAAAAAAATATTAATATAACAAATCATTCATAAAATTTATATTAAAATGTTAATAAATTAACAAGTGAATTTAATGTAAGAAGTAAAGTTTATTAAAGTAAAATATGGTTGGATTTATTTTTAATAAATTCTCCATGTGCTATATAACTCTCTGAAGTTTTTTCAGAATTTTCAGAGCTAAATAAGTAATTTTAATTATACAAACATCATTTCATTGTTTATTTAAATGGAAAACTAATTGAAATCCCTCGAAATCCCTCGAAAGTCGGCCCATTCTCCCTCCTTTTCTCCCACCCGGCGGCCCAAACTCCCTCTCTTTTCCTCTCTCCCTCGGTTGGGCCAAGGTCCACTAGGCGTCTAGGCCTGCTTCCTCTCCTCTCCCTGCACGCCCGTGCGTGTGGGCCGGCCCAGTTACTCCCGCACGGCTGGCAGGTGGGGCCTGTGCGGGAGGTCGTCTTCCTCCTCCAGCCGCCGCCTCCCCGATCCAGTGAGCCGGAGCTCCGCAGCCGCGGGCCGATCTCCCTCCCCATGATATTTCTCTTCGATATAAATGCATAAATCGGATCCACTCCTCTCCCTCATCAATTCCCCCGTGAAATTCCTCTTCAATTCGGCCTTAAACCGACGAATTTAATCACCTCTTTATTCCGGCCATCTAGTGGAAGAAACCGGCGTCGATCTCCCTCTCCAGCGACTGTTTCTTCAAATTAAGTGAGGGGGATTTATCCCCATTATCTCCTCTTTATTTATTACCACAAATATCCCATCAATTCGTCCTATAACTCGCTCAAAACTGCCGGCTTTCACTTCTTTTTGACCGTTGGCAGTAATTCCGGCCGGCGAGCTCATCCACCGCCTCTCCTCCTCTCCAGGGCCTATAAAATGGGCATGAGCTCTTCTTCGCCAGCCCCTTTTCTGTCCTCACCTTCTCTTGGCCTCTCTCCCTCTCCACCGAGCTCCCCACGACGCCATCTCTCTCCACTCGCCGGAGCAACTCCGGCGGTCGATTTCGCCTCATCGGAGCGTCCTATCCGAGCGCCTCCGTAGTCCTCGGCTTCGCAGCGACGTCCTCTACACCGGCATCACCTCCTCCACCCTCCCCGGCCTCGGGAATGTCGTCGTCCGCGTGAACCCGAGGAGCTCCACCACCGTTCGCCTTCCAGCCGCTTTCTAGGCCTCGCCGGAGCGCCGCCCGGCTTCGCTGTCGTTGTCGCCGGCTGCGGAACGTCCACGGCAACGCCTCCTCTCCGTCTTCCAGCTGCCAGAACGACGCCGTCGACATGGACCCGAGTCATCCGCTGCCTGTCCGCCTCTGGACGCCGTTTCCTCGTCACCCGAGCGCTGCCCATCGTCGTGGTACCCTTCCCCTGTATCGCAGCGACGACAGACCCTGACATCCTCTCCGTTAACCCCGAAGATCAGCAGAGCACCGTCATCATCAAAATCGCCTTCGTCTTCCCCGACTCCAACGACGTCGCGCAGTCACCTCGGACGTCCTCGTCAATCGCCACTGACATCGTTGGATTCGCAAGGAGAAGTAGAATCGCACAACCATCTGTTGCCAGAAGCTCGGCATCGCCATCGACCGCGCCACCAACATCTTCTTCCTCGATGCCGGTCACCTCTTGTCATCGCCATTCGCCGTTGTTGCGACGATAAGCACCCTCCCAGCCCCTCTACGTCCTGTTCCCTCTGCCATGTTTGTGTGGCATCCTTTTGACCGGACCTTCGTAAACAAATCTCCACCATCTATCTTTGAATCTTTGAATGTTTAATCTAAGTCAACGAACATATCCATAGAGTAGTTCTTCATTGTTTTTAATGATACGTGGGTCCTATATGCCATATGTCATCTACCAAAAATAATCTAATCATTCTGGAGATTTTTATTTTGATCTATCTCTTAGCTATAAATCATTTGTAAATTGCTTAATCAATTGGAATAGTCATTTTTGTTTAATAGGTTTAATTGGAATAAAATTATAAAATTGACAACTAATACATCTAAACTTGAAACGAGGTCGTTCTAGTTCCTAAATTAATCTAAATCAAAATATATGATTGTTTTACTTTTATGTAGAGTTATTTGGAGTTCTAGTCTTTTTCCTCGTTTTACGTGTAGTTTTTTACTTCGTGTCGTTTCGGAGGAGTGCTTCTTCAATGAAAGAGTTACGGAAGATTAATCGAAGATCGTCAATTTAAAGGCAAGTCATACTGTCAAACTATCTTTGACCATGTTGAACCTTTCTTTCTTACAATCATTTCAACCCCATTGAACTTGGCTACCTTTATTTTTATTAGCCGGGGTTATGTAATTTTACTAGCTAGAATTCTATAATGTTTTAGCTAGAATTTTAGTAATTGCTTAGTCCTGCTTAGAAATTTTAGATCACTTTTAGGACAATTTAACATTTTCACTTATTATCATATGATGGTTAATTATTGGAATTTTATTATGGTTGTCGTGGTCAGTTAATTGATAAAATTGCCAACCAAAATTTGACTTAACGGTGGGTTGTGAGCACATGGTTTTGGTTAGTTGTGCTCATGAAAAGTAAGGACAGGCTCGCGAGTTATCTTTGCGAAGCATTCACCGCACAACCCTTAGGCCAGCATGGACAACGGCTTTGTTTCGTGATGTAGCGGGGGTAGTGCGATTCACCGGGCTGTTATGGTAAGAATGAGCCCACATGGGATCGCCAAAACCAGGTGGGTGTTCTCGTATTGTTTCTCTCGTTGCAGAGTGAGCCATGTCACGATCCCTGTGGGGAGCATGTCCCAAGGTTAAATTGGTACACCTCTGATCAGAGTAAAAATATTCGAATAGCCGTGCCCGTGGTTATGGGCGTGCTGGGCATTGTTTTTCGTGATTAGTCCCACTGCCACTTAACTAATAATTTGGTTAAAAATTTGATAAATTGGATAACTCCTGGTTTGGTGTTAGGATTAGCCCCTGATATGGGGTGATGATTAGCTCCGGGTATGCAGTTATAGTTTGTCTCTGTTGGAGTTACGAATAATTCCTGGTTTGGAGTTATAGTTGGGCTGGTGCACCCGGCATAGGCTGTACCATGCTTGGTAATTATTGATTATTAAATCTCTACCGGTTTATTAATTAATTCCTTTATTATTTAATAAATGTTGTCTACATGAACACTATTAAGCCATCCTTTGAATATCCCTTGTATTTATGCAGTTTTCTATTGTGTGGCTTGCGGAGTACTGTTGTAATACTCACTCTTGCTCTCAAATCCCTCTTCAGTGAAGAACCTTGAAGATGAAGTTCAAGTCCGGAAGGTGGAAGTCTGGCTTATACCCTAGTTGAGTTCGTGTGGAAGATGGGATCATAGGCCCGCTTAGTCCGATGCTGTTTATTTTGCTTGTCAGACCTGAAGTGCCTTTGTAATAATATAAATATTAACGTGATTATTAATAAAGATGTGTTTTTGAATCAATTTGTTATTTTGTGCCTCGGCTGATTTCTGGACGAGGTAACACTAAGCGTGTGGAATTTTGGATGAAAAAAAATTCTAGGCGTGACATGCACAGATATACTACTGTAGCATTTCATCCGGAAGTATTCTAAGATATCATATTTAATCATAAGGGAAGATTATAAGAGAGAGAACTATGCTAATAAGTTACATGTACTTGTACACGTTACAATCTATGTAGGAGTAAGTTTAATCACTTGGGTAGAGTGACACACAACAAAGGACTTTAGCTTTCTCCTATATTTCCTAAATATGGCGGTGGTAATAGAATAGAAAAGAATCCATTCTTATATTTATATACAACACCTTACTATATTCTAACTAGTATACAATTATGTAGCATACCGCCCTTACAATGCCCTCTCGATGCTTCGCACAACTACCCCGGGTTGCCGAGTTCTTTACAACAACCTGACATAGACATCCAACCGACCTCACATACGGAGGAGTACCCAAAGCTAGGAAATTGTGGGTAGTGATATATACTGCAAGGCGACTCCCATGCCAAGTTGTCACCATTAGTGACCCACACCCACATCCGGAGTATATACGACCAAATAAGGATAAACAATAATCTAAGCACCTTGCTCATATTACTATTTATTATTCTATACCCTTGCAACCAAGCACCTTGCACCCGAATACTCAGACATTATACCCGCACCAATGCAAATCCGAGGTAAGTTGGCTACACAATTATAACTACTCACGAATAATCTAAGGTTGTTACTCATATTCTATGATTAGAATATAATACCGAAGTTGTATAAAGAAGAATATTATATTGATAATGTAAGTCTTACAAAAGAAAACGAAAAGCTACAAAGAACTTTACCAAGCTCTTTTGAAGACTCCGCAGACTACGAGACTATTCTAATTCAACTTCGCTAGCACTATACTAATACTAACTTTAGAGAGAAGCTTTGATCCACGCTTGAGTGTGTGTTGGGTGCAATGATGGTTACCATGGCAGTTATACATGTCAGGTGGGTCCCACATCCCTGGAGCTTGCTTAGGGGTGAAGTTTTCTCCATTTCTTCTCCATTTTTATTAAGCTTTCCCTACAAGCAAATATTTTGCAAGTACAAGTGAAAATATATTATTCTGAAATAAATATGTATTGAAGCATAGCTAATTCCCCTTTATTTTTGTTAATTTGACGGTCGAAACTGGTCGAAAACGACCGTCAACAAAACCCCCCAAGCTTAACTTTTGCTCGTCTCAAGTAGAGGACGAAAGGAAATAAGACTTAGTTGTTGATTAGGAGTTGCTGCAATACTATATATCTCAGATACTCTCGCTATGTATAACTAAGTCAGCACAAGGCTTACCCTTACGTTGTTCCTGTGAGCATGAAACATACCTTCTCCTCGTCTTCAACCGTTGAGAGACAAAACAGTTATTAGAGTACCATTCACCTGCTCTTTATTCAACCTTCATTCCAGAGTTTTCAAATAATTATGAAAATAAAATGCAAGTTCCTCAACTGATTCTCTCAGTCACTCGAGTGTATATGTGTTTATTTCCCTCACCAAGAGAATGCCTTTTTGATTCCTA
Organism: Leersia perrieri; assembly: GCA_000325765.3. Classification (NCBI taxonomy): domain Eukaryota; kingdom Viridiplantae; phylum Streptophyta; class Magnoliopsida; order Poales; family Poaceae; genus Leersia; species Leersia perrieri. The sequence goes on from CM002483.1 coordinate 7,129,156, forward strand.
TACTAAGGGTAAATATGTGGAGCTTGGTATGGATCAAATGAGGCATACTTGCAATCATATTTATTACTAAGTCAAAAACTAAGATTAGAGCAGACGACATCGCATACCCAAGATCAAGATCGTGCAAAGTGTGTGAAATATGTGGTGGAAATGGAATTATTTTGCTCCTTTTCTATGCCTCTCCTCCTTTTTGGAAGATTTTTCAGAGGGAATCTTTTTGGCCAACATTGTTTTATTTGAGAGCATAATTTCTTGGAAGAGTTTTTACACTCTTATTTTTGGCAATGGGCCACTCTCCTCTTTTATTTTGGATTTGTGGAAAAAGAAGGCATATATAATTGTGGAGCTTTATTTCGATGATATGGAATATGGTGAATGGAATGAATGCTCACTTCTAGTGTAGAAGTCTAGCATGTGTGCATATGTTGGTGTATAATCTTGATCATTGGTTATGAAAAGCATCTACATAAGTCATCAAGTTTGACAAAGTTCAATGGAAGTACAAGTAACCCAAATGTATAGGCTATTTATCTGAAGAATATTTTTGGCTCTGGTGGGTTTTTATTTCAAATGAGGAACTTTATATTTTATCATTGAAATAGAAAATCATCCCGAATTCAAGTTAAACTTGGAGCAAGATCACTATATCATATCTCCCAACAACCTAGACTCAGATCATGTTTTGCACCTACCCACTTAACGCAGGTTCTTTGATAATGTATGGCTTTCTTACACGGAACTTGAGAGAGCATTTTACCATGAACCCATTCATATGAGACATAAATAGAGCAACTATTCATCATTTCAACTAGGAGAACTAGGTTGTCTTGCTAACATAGGGAAATCTATCCT
>CM002483.1:7135121-7224862 GCA_000325765.3 Leersia perrieri
TATTCCTGCAAGCAATCGAGAACAAGCAAGAACAAGATAAAAGCAACAAAATTGCTAGATAATCAAGACGCACAAATATAGATTGATACACGATAAAGTGGGGTTCCGAACAAGTAGACGGACGGTCTAGCCGACACGTGCGCTGCAAGCGAAGTAGCAATGGCTAAACTTACAATTAACAAAAACACAATTAACCCTGAAGGGGTAACTAGCTATTTAAAAGAGTGGGAGGACATTCTAGGGTTCTCCCACCAGGCTAGGGCGCACCCCCACTTGGGCCCCTCTTGGACCAGGGTCCCAGACGAAGTTACAGGCCCATAGGCCCATTACTAGCGATCCAGCATCTTGTTTTCGCGATTCTTGTTGACTCGAATGGAATTTGGCTATGAGGCTAGATCCGTTGGGAAGAGGACTCCAAAACCTTTCCATCAAGTACTCACGGGCCCAAAACGGATGTCGTACGAAGAGTTGGTGACCATTTGAAGTCCATGTTGCATCGGGTGGCCGAATTGGGTTCCAGAATGCAGCGACCTTCATCTCTTTCATCTTTGCATGCAACATGGCTGTCCTGAACATATAAACTCATACACTATGAGTTAGTGTCATATTCTTGATTCGATTAAATTGGCACTGTTATGAAACGAGACCACCTGTGGGTATATGATGTGATCAATGGTTGTATCTGTCGTAGCCATAGTCACATCAGAAGAAGTTATTTTCTCTCGATCTCAGTCAGACTTCGTTCTTCAGCAGCGATGTCCAATTCATTAATGGACATCTGCAAGCTTTGTTTTATTTGCTTGTGCTGCCCACCTCCTTAGGTGCTTTCGCAAAGCACCTATTTTGTGATTCCATCTTTGAACGGAACTACAACCTTCGATAGGTTTATTCCAGATTTCCACGGCCAGTGACCCACCTAAGTTCTAGTTTGAACTTCTTTTGGTTCCCAGTGAACGCTGTCGTACCAGTGTCAAGTAAAAGTGAAGCATGATCGAATATTCCCATGTCAAGAGCATGTACAGAAACCTACAGATATTTAAACTCCCATTCTATATTCATCAAGGCTCGATCAAGTTTCTCAAATGTTGAGTTTTTGCCTAGGCATATTGTCATCCCGTCAAAGATATTTCTCATAAATCAAAACTATCAATTACATCATTGAAAAGAAAAGGCCAACGGTTATTAAACTTGTTGTTGTGTTTCTCTTTACTACTCCATGAGAATATTAAAATGGATCTCCACCAATAAGTGTGGAATGAGGATTTTGTTGGCAAGCATAGACCAATTCAGCTATAGAGCTAGGTTTGAATTTTTCCTATGCACGTCGATAGACTACCATAGGAATCCAATCAAATTTGTTTATTTTATTATAGAGATGAAATTTAACATAAAATTCCCCTTCCACAATCAAAGACAAGTCCAAAATGTCGACATGGGATATCACAACTAAGGTATTTGTATGGTATGAGAATCGTCGGTACCAGGGTATACGCGAGAATGAGGTAGAAGAGATGGATATGAATTTTTATACAGGTTCGGGACCCTTATCTGATAGGTAATAGCCCTACTCCTGTTGGTCGAAGCCGGTATTGCTCTATATTCATTGGAATCACATAAGTACAATATTTGTGGTAACTTAGCTATTGTCGACTTGGCGGCTCGAGTCGGTAATAGGGTCATCGACATGGCGACTCGTGGTCGACGATAGGGTGGTCTTCTTCTGGCTTGTGTCCTACTGTCTTGTGTGTCCTCCTCTCCCCCTATGAGGTCTTGTATTTATACCCATAGAAGTCTCCTTGTCCAAGTAGTACTAGGGAGACCAATATGGATACAATCCGAGTAGTCCTTGTAGTTTCCATATAGAATTTTTCTCGTCTTTCCTTATCAGGAACTCTGTCTATATACATGGTATTATTCCGTATAAGACTGGGTATATAGTGGGCCCTGCCGAGTTTAATCGATTACTATTGGGGATAAGGTATCCATAACTCTGACACATAATACCTTCGGATTTTCCATGAGGAGGGAGGAGGCAATGCCAAATGAAATCAGCACCACCGGATAGGTGGTTTGGATTCATCTTCGACATGTCACCTTTTCTCGTCTCCAAAAGAGCAACAAAATTTAAATTACGATCCTTAATATATATTTTTGGCCACATAATAGTATTTAGTCAATTCATAAAGACCTCTGCTATTCTAGAAAAAGCCTTTCAATTTGAACATTTTTTATTTTTGTTGATCTTCTCTCGTGAATCAGATTTGGATTTCGAGGTGTAGCTATTAAATGACATATTAATGTGCTTAGCTCCTCATCCAAGCCTAATTCAGAAACTTCTTTGGCTAGGTGCGCGAGTAGGACACCATCAGATTTGGCATCCTCGTCATCACTATCATCAAAGGGATTTTGAATAGATGTAATGTCCATTGATGTCAGTTTGTTTCTAGGTGCTACCCTCCATCTATCAAATTCCATATGCTTAATCTTACTAGAGACTCCTAGCTATCTAGGTGAACTGAGATTACTTTGTAACTATCTCCAAAATACAGTATGCTAGTTCCAAAGAGATAGGACTGGATGACAGTGTGCTTCGAGGTCCACTGATCACTGTTGTAGTCCTCAAGAACCCATACAGATAATTTGTCTGGTTCATAGCGATCGGTATTTACAAAATATAGGCAACCCTGAGACAGATCGATGAATCCCTCATCAACACCACCAATAGGGTCGTCAAGATTTTGTGGCATAGGAATGGTCCTCCACTCCAAGTATTCCCCTCTGCATCCACAGCTGCCACCACATGCTTCATGGTGATCAAATGCATCACATTGTTAAAGAACACGTAATCAAATGCATCACTTTGTAACATCCTCAAAATTCAGGAAATAAAATCCGAAACGTAAAAATCACTCCCGTCAAAATTTCTTTTGCGAAACTGTATCATATTCGTTTTTCTCAGATTTAATTTGCTTCCTTGCCAGTGCCATTTAATTAAATTGATTGCTAGTAATCATTTTGTGTGTAGGGAAATAGCTAAAATAAATATAGAATCTATAAATATAAATTAAATTCCTAAAGGGAATTAGTATCACCAATTATTTTACTACAACCCAAAATGAACCCAATATTAAAACCAAGTATCTTAAACCAAACCCTTTCCCAAATTTAAATGAGACCACCAAATTTTATACACCACATACTTACAAATCCCCTCCTAAGATCAAGCTTTGCCTTAGAACCGAAATTGTCCAATTTAGAATAAAACCATAATCAAAACCAAAATATAAATGTCCAACAAATTAGGTTGAACCCAAACCCTAGATCAATTTCAGCCCGAAGTTCATCCTGAACCCCTCCCTTCCTCCTTCCTCTACCAGGCCGGCCGAATTCTCCCTTGTCTTTCCACCAGGCCTTTTCGGCCAATGCCGCCCAGCAGGGCAGGGCAAGCATGGCAGCGATTAACCCTGCCTTCCCACGCGCCGGACTGCCGCCTCGCTACTGCATACACGCGAGCGCAAATCCTGGCTCCGGCTCCGCGCGATTCCTGCCTCGCGTGCATGCGCGCACCCGCGCCGTGCCATCCCTGACCGCACCGGCCTCGTGCCCGCCAATGACCCAAGCCATGCGTCCCTGTGCGGCCGACCGAAGCCACTGCGTCGCCCTGCGCACTGCCACGCACCGCCATGCGTTTGCCACCCCCGCTGTGTCAATATTCGCGCTCAACCACCGTACGACCCCATGCTCGACTCGACACCTGTTCACCCGTGCACCCGTGCACCGCGTCACACCCGATCGGGCCGCCGTTGCTCTGTTCGCCCAGTGCGCCGCGGCCACGCCTGGCACACGACCGCATCGATGGCGACAAACGCGGGAGAGGGAAACCGTGCCGAGCCAACTACTTCTCCCTCTCGATCCCTATCCTTCCGCGCAAGTGGGCGAGCCCTGTCGCTCGCGTCATCCTCTGCTGCCGCGTACAGCGCCGCCGGGCCCGCCGTGACCACCGTGAGCCAGTCCACCCGCGATTCCCGCTGCAACCTGATACCGATGACGACGACCACGTCATACCATCTCCCGTGATTCGCGCTGGCTCGCCACTGTCACCAATCCAAGGACGACGACGCGACCACGAGGATGATGATGAACCGACGACCACTCTGCCTTCTCGTCCACGCCACTCCGCGCCTATAAATCCACTCGCTACCTGGCCGCCGTCGCCCTTTTTCTTTCCCGCGCGTGATCACCGCGAACAGCCATCATCTTTTGAATAACCTGAAACCTCTTTTTCTCCTTCTTCAGCCCCCTTTCTGCTTCGCCGAGCTTGCTTGCTCGTCCCGGCAATGCGCACACGCACACAGGGCACGTCCTGCTCCCAACAGCCGCCACAGCGTGATGACCATGCCATCGCTGCCGGCCGCGTGGCTGCTGCTAACGTAGTTGCCGCGCCGGAGATAAGGACAACTAAAGCTGACGCTGACGCCGTGCACGAAGCCTGGACCAAGTGTTGATGCCGCTGCCGAAGTACCATATGCCGACCGACGCCCACGACGAACCCGACGCCGTTGCAGTGGCCCGTACGTCTTCACCGAGCCGAACACCGTTGACCGCCGCGTTCGCCGTCACCAAGCCATGGCGTGCCGCGTCCCGGCTGCCGCTCCGGTGAGCCTTCCAGTAATCTCGTAGCCCTCTCACCTTCCTTCACTTTTAATGTGATGATCACATGGCCGGCAACGCCGAAGACGGCGCACCGCCATGCACGCACACACACACGCCGGCCACGCACATCATGCCCGCCCGGCGCCCAGCTGCTGGCAAACGAGGGCAGGTCGCCTCGCGCCAAATTGGGACCTAATGAGTGGGATTGGTTCCCCACATTCAGGCGGAGCTCTCAAACCCGTCCGCTGCCCCCGGCGACCACCCAATCGCTGGCACCCTTTCCGCCGTCGCGACCAAAAGCCGACGCCATTGTACGTACGTCGTCGGACGGCCTCCGGCCAAATTGAAACCAACCGGGTGTCCCAATGAGGCCACCTCACCCAGGCGACGCTCACCGTGCCGCTCGCAGACTCCGGCGAGCAGTAGTTCGCCGGAATTTCCTCCGCCCGCCATTCCTGACTGCCGGCAACCCACCCGCACGTCGCCATGTCGTCTCAACCCAAATTGGGGCCGGCCGAGGGCTGTATTGAGCTCCCCACGTCCAGGCGATGCTCTCAGACCTGCTGTCCCACCCCAGCATGCCCTAAATCGCCGGCGCCCTTTTGCCGCCGCCGCACCCCAACCATCACCGCCGCCGCGGGTGACCACCACGGCCTCCGCGCGCGTGCTGCTCACCATGTTTAAGCTCCGTATGGTTGCATAAACCCTCTACGCCCTTCTATCTATCCACTATCCTCCACCCCCGTAAGTCTTCACGGAGGCCGGCGACCCCAGCTTGGGCCACCACCGGCGCCGCGTTGCCGTGCCGTGCCGCGCGGCCGCCGCTCGCACTCGCCTGTGAGAAAGAAAGGGGAAGGGGGAAAGAGGAGACTGACACGTGGACCCCACATACTTAATTAAAGTATTAATGTCCAAGATTAAGTTTACCACCTACTTAACCCTTCCAAATGACAAATGGGCCCAGGATATTAACCAAAATCTAATTAAGACCCATTTAAACTTGTGAGTCTTTGACAAATGGACCCCACAGAACTAAAATAAGGATTAAAACCTTTAATTGACCTCTGTGCACCCAAGGCCATCCTCTGGTCAGCATTGACTAGGTCAAGGTTTGACACTGGCCCACATGTCATCCGCAGCAGACATTTCCCTAGTAAAAATAATTCACAGGAAAGAAAATAGACTGCACAGTATGTTTTCGGAATTAATTTGATTTAATTCAAATTTGAATCTTTAAATAGCCATAACTCACTTATTTTAACTCGGAATCCCGTGAAACTTTCACTAAAATTCATCTAAAATCATGATCTACCTAATGGCACTGGTTTGGCATTTTTCATATTTTTCTTGGTATTTATGGTCATTTTATTTTGCGTTTAGCCGTTAGGTTAATTTAGACGTTCGCTCGACAGGTTGTATTCCCGTTGGCGATGCCTCATGTGTCGAGGCGAATGCGATAGCTGAACCAGGCAAGTCACCACGAAACCCTCCTCGATCATGTTGTGCCGATGATTATGAAATGTTTTGTTTGCAAATAAATTGCATGCTATTTATAAAATTGCGTACCTATTGTTGATTTAAGCTATCCTTGACATTCATGACATGATTCCTTGTTACCGTATTATTTATCGGTCTTTAGTCATGATATTGACACTACTTACCCATGCTTAGTCATTTACATACATGTTTGATGTGTGTGAATGGATTGGAGTTGGGGGCGATTGCTCCAGGGGAGCGATCGTCAATTTGCAGAGTATGGCACGAGGTGTCTCTCTGCGTATACACACCAAAAATCATTTTGCGAAAACCCAAAACTAAGTGAAACAAAACCATTTCGACTAGGGCGGCATGGTGAGCTATGGTTAGTTCTACGTAACGGTCAGAACCGACCCTGGTCAATTAAGGACTGAGTCAAGGTGTTAGACAGGAAATGATCCGAGTTATGATCGTATTTCCAACATGGTTAGTGACCTAGAGGATTAGGTGATCCTAGTGGGACGACACCACACTGCACGGTTTCTTTTTAATAGTCGATGATGTGAGAGTTGTGAAGTGGAATGAGAGTAATGTGAAATGTAATGAGAATAACTGGCAGCCAAATAAAAATCTACCATTGTCGCTTTCCTTTCTTTTGATATCTCTATGCCCAGGACCCCTCACACTACTGGCTAGGGGGACGTCGAGCCAGCGGTGTATGAGGATTGACTGTCTTTAGGGCGGGTGCCGCAATGCTAGGACATCCGAAAAACTAGGCCGTGGTATGTCTCATGTGTTGGGCTGAGCCATGGAGTGCGGGTGAAGCATACATCCACTACAGTGTGAGAAAACCAATCTATTCGAATAGCCGTGCTTGCGGTTAATGAGCGCCGGGACTTGTACTATACTTGACTAGACTCATAATGATTTTAATTTGCTTAGTATAGGTTGGAGATCTACCCGGGTTGCAGGTGAGATTAAAATGGGGTTGGAATTGGAATAACATGAATGTGGAGGTAAACCGAACTAAGCGAGGCTTAGTGAGGTGGATGAACCCTTGATTAATCACCACTGAAACATAACGATATTTTCAGTTAAAAATGCTAAGTCATAGGTTTGTGAAATGATTTGATTAAACTAGCTTTACGCAAATGAACCAAGCCTCCTTTGAATCCTTGTGCACTACTTGCATTTCGTAGTGGTGGCTTGCGAGTACTTTATGTACTCACCGTGTTTGTTTTTCCCTTTTTAGAGATGGAGTCAGAGTTAGGCACGAATACGTGTCACCAGGACATCGCCAAGTATCGACTACGCCTTAGGGAGTAAGATCCCCAGTCTATGCTTGTGGGGACAGGCTACACCGTCGTCGCTTCGCTTCCGCTTCTGCATTGTTACTCTGATGTTTATGTGATGTAATTGACCATGCTTGGTCCATTTGGGGTTCCTTCGAGCAACCCTTGTATCATTTATACTTTGTAAAGCCGATTGTATATCAATGGATTTGTGTATCAATTCTGGAATGTGTGTACCAAACTACTGATTCAGGGATTTGGTATTGTAAACACACGTGGTTTCCGATTTACAAAATCGTGGGCCGACAGCGCCGGCGTATGCTTTGGCATCTTGCTGTTGGAGGTAGTCCCCTCCATCAAAATTTAATGAACAAATCACTCACACCTTCGCCGCCCTAAATAGGGATTATGAAGGAAAGTACACCATATACAAACATGGAAAGGATCATGATGATGATGGGCAAGTTGGACCGATGGACTAGGTTTACACTTTGGGACATCAGGCTTAGGCTTGACAATTTCCCCCATGGGGTCGGAGATCCACCGGGGCCCTGCCCCTACGAGGGCAGGGACGAGGGAGATTTTCCACCTGCGGGGGATCGGGAGCGGAGCTGGGGGTTGTTTTTACCTGTGGGTTCCCCACGGCCCCTGAAGCTGCTATATTATCTGTAAAAATAGGCCTTCCTAAGAAATGAAGCCCATATGGCCCAATGTATATAAAGTAAAACCCTAATCTCCTTACACTCACCACCACTCTACTGCCCTAGACCCTGAGCCGTCGCCCCCACTCACTGGAAAGGAAAGGACAAGGTTAGTGCCACGCTGCCATGGTCCGGATCTCCCCGATCTCCGGCAGTCGGCGCTCAGTAGGCAAACTTCGCCGTCGACTCCGACCTCGCCGTCACGCCGAGTCCGTGACTCCTCATCTCCTCCACACAGCCACCGTCTCCGTTGTCTCGTCGACTTCGAGATGTCATCGCCACACGTTGGCTCGGCGATTCCTTCGCGCCGCCTCCTCTTCTGCGTCGTCGAGCCGTCCTGTATCCGCCTCCTCGCGCCGCCTGCGCCTCCGCCTCCGTGCCGTCGTGCTGACTCTACCTCTGCCTCCAAGACGTCATGGCATCACTGGGATCGAACTCCTTTATGGGGACCCGGTCAGGGTGCGGGGTCAGGGAAGGTTTTCACCCCGTTCTTCAGTGCGGGGCCAGGGGCGGGGGAGGAGTTCAGGGGTCCCGGCCCCGCCCCGCCCCGTTGCCAAGCATAATCAGGCTCGGGCTTGAACCTAATAAAATTGCATGCTTGTAGTGTACAAGACGAACTGAAATTCCTAGATATAAACATACTCTAGAAAAAAAAGGAAAAAAAACCAAGCCTGTCAACACTCAACAGCGCTCAGTAGCAAGCTTGTATCTGGATTGCAGCTTTTTACATTTCTACTGCTCCCTCCGATCCTAAAATACTAGACGTTTTGGACAAAAACACGGTCATCAAGAAAAAACTTTGACTATATTTTCTATTATAATACATATAGAAAAAACAATAAATATATGATTTGTTGTAGTACTTTTTAAGATTAATCTATACAAATGATCTTCATGTTGCTAAAATAAATATTTCTAAAGTTATTTTTAGTTAAAGTAAAAAGTTTAACTTTAGAACAGTTCAAAACGTCTATTATTATTAAATTAGAGGGAGTACTGCCGAAAGTCTGGCACAAAGCTCCAAGACAGATGGTGAATGGCATGATGAATTGAAAATAAAAAATAAGTCCTACTAAACATTGGATCCCAGTATGTTCAGGGTAGATATGCTAATTACGGGAACATTTCTTATTGCCAGTTAACAGTGCTGCAATTCTTCATATTTTGCTTACTAGTTCAGTACGACTGTATGAGAAGCTGATTAATCGACTGGTTGGAACACCATCAGCAATGTAAATATGTAAATAATATCCCTGGTAATGATATCAAGAATATTCAACTAACCTGGTTCAGTTAAGAGAAGTAATTGCTCCAAAAAGGACATTTGATCGTGGAATTTAACGGTATGGTAGTGACATGCTTCCTTTTTACTTAAAAAAAAAACTGTTCTGTAACTGATATACGGCAATAAAATCCAGGAATATTAATGGTGCTATTCATGGAGGTGATGTTCCGAATGGTACAAATACAAGGTTCAATTTTGTTTCTCAAACATCAGATGATGTAATGGGATGTCTAGATCAGTTTGGACATGTATTAAGACATCAGGTTTAGTTAGTTCAGTTTCCCGGAACATCAAATCTCAACCCCATCCAAGAATGTTAACTAGATCTTAAGCTAAAGGGTTATGCAACATGACACGCCACATTGCCACATGCTGTTCAAGCAATTGAATGGATCGTCGAATATTATCAAGTGGCAATACCCGTGCTGTTTGTGACTGTTCTTAGACTATATATCCAATCAAACAGTTTGATATCTCCTGATGCTAGTTTCTCCACCTTAATATCCATCTCATTGGTTTGGTATAGCATCTGAAATTCTGCAAGAATGTTAGTTCTGCCCCTGTAAAGGTTTATGAGTTATCAATTCACAGCAACACTTTTTTTGCGGTCAAGCATGTTTTCTGGGAATGGTAATCACTCCTGAGAGATGATGAAGGATTAAACAAGAAGCAGTAGGTAAAGTCAGATTTGGGAAGGAAAGAAGACATAAACACACAGAACACGTACTGTACCTTGAGATCCATCGAAAAAATGAAAATTAAAATCCAAATGTCATGTTCTTCTTTTTCCCGGTCTATCCCCATAATATCTTGACTCTGAGTCTCTGACAGATTATCTCAATCTACATTCAATACTACAACCAATTTATCTGTTCCAGCCTCAAGCGAGATCAGGTCATAAATACTTGTTGCACATCTGAAATTCGCTACCTCTAACATAGAATACGTCGTGGGACAACTTTATCAAAATACCACCATTAGCAAATTGTTAGTTCCCAATTCTGTGCCCAAGGGCCCCAAGCCAGCTACAAATAAAAGGTAGTCTTTCTTCACTATAATAGATCATTTCTACATGGGCAGTACCAGAAAGGATGTGTAAACTCCCGTGTCATATTGTTCAAATAGAAGTAATTATGTATACACCATTTACTGAATATAAGTATTATGAAAACTGAAAATGCTCATAAAAGTAGATATACAACGAAATAAGAATGTAGCAGCAAGTGTAATGACTGCTACCAGCAACAAACACATAAGCCATACTAGCATACCAATTAGACCCAAACTGGCAGTCAATGAGAAAACGAAATAATAAAAATAGCACCTTAGGGTCAGGTTACAGGAGTGAAATCAAGCACCAACCAAAAGTACAAGCAGCATGAAACTTCTACAAGTGTACTATTTCATAAAACATATTAAGAAATATTGTGGCAGTCCAAGAAGAGCTAAATAGTAAACTAAAAGAAGTGTCCAAGTGGCTCATCCTTTCAGCAATTCTGCAACTGATAATCTAGTTCCCATATCATCCAATATGACCAACACATGTACAGCTGCCACTGCAGTACGGCAGATTATTAGGGCCCATCTGCTAATGATTGCAATAACAGGGGAAGGTATGAAAGATAAGGTTTCACGCAATTATACCCAAAACTATGTAGAAAACATACTTTCCCACTATCCACTCCATACGACATGATCTTATGATCATTGTCATAACGGTCATGGTAAATGAAAAACATCTTGCGTTCTTGGATCGAGACAAGATTGTAGTCATGTAGAATATCTGGATCCATCATACTAGTCCAGGATAGATCCATACAGCTGACTATGTGATGCAAGGTCCATTGATCGCGGAAGTAGACATCAAGAACCCACACTGAAAGTTTGCTGCCATCATACTTTTCAGTAGTAACAAAGCACAGTAAACCCTGTGAGAGACCGATAAAATTTTCCTGAGGATGAGAACCTTCCTTGTGTGGCAGAGGGATAGTTCTCCAATTCTTGCCCTGCACATCCACCACCGCCACCACGGACGACTCCATGGCGACCACATGCAGCATTCCATTAAAAAAGACACTCTTTAATTCACCATTAATCTTGACTTCGACACCCCATCCACTGTCAATCTTGTCACTCCACACACCAGTATTCGACGAGTAGATCCTCAATCCAGAACATTGTGACTTGCCACAGAAAATATTCTCAAGCCAATTCACCACCAACTCGAACACATAGAAGTGGGAGGAGACAGCAGGATCAAACCCCAAATGTGGCCGTCTAAGGCATCCGGTGGAGTCCGGCAAGGCAGCCCACTTCTTTGTGGCAGGATTGCACACGGCGTAGTTGAATTTCTTCGGATCGGTGAATTTCGAGCATAGGCATAGGAGGAAGCCATTGCAGCTATCTATAAGTTTGAGGCGTTCACACTTGGGGAGGAAGGGGAAGGAAGCGTCGATGAGAGGCGAGGGTTCCCCAGGGAGGCCGTAGAATTGGAGCTCGTGGTTGCTGTAGTAGAAGATTCCGGCGATGGTGTTGTGGAGACGATACCTCGGCAGCCGGCGGCGGTTGTCAGGGTGGGAGATGACGCGGCGCCACCGCCTCGAGACGCACTTAGAGCGAATCAAAGTTTTGTAGGGCACGCGCGAGAGGATCTCGACGAGGAGGTCGTCGTTGCCATCTTCATCTTCTTCATCCTGAGCCGTACGGATAACCCTCTTGGAGCTGGAACTCGAGATGGAGATCGTCCCCTCCATAGATCGATTACAGTATCCTGCGGCCGCGATGCGAATGGAGGGAGGAGATCCCCTTCAAGACGGCGGCGAGGGTTTGGGTGGGCCCGTTCGCTTTGGGCCGAAAGGCATCGGCACCGGGGGAAGCGGAAATATTGTCGTTCAGAAACCCACTAATCCTATATACCTATATTATATTTGATCCCCACTTAGTGTATAGTTATTACTAATTTCCTGTCTTTCTATGCTTCCACGTCACCCCACTTTCTCTCAACCGTTGGATCTCAGTCGTTCAGTAATCAACCAATCCAGAAAACCTTGCTTAATCTCCCAGTTTTTTTACTTGTTATAGAGACAAACAAGTGTGATCTAGAAATTCAGAAAATATATTTGACCCTAACAAGTTCGATCATTGTGACTCCAGATTTTAACGTCCTGAGTCAAAAAAAAAACGATTTTAATGGCCTCCATTCGATCTAGTTATATATAGATAATGCGAACGTTCCATAATAGGAAGGCAGATTCACTCTCCACTATTACTAATCGGCGCTCGGTTTCCCGAAAAAACGGCAGTAACGGCGCCGTTACAATTCCTTCTGGATGTATTTACTTCCATTTTCTCTCTCCAGCTTTCCCATTTTCATTCTCTCTCTAAAAATCCCCACCCGATCGGAGGGCGACGCGACGGCGAGGGCCGTCGGCGAGGTCATCGGCGGCCACGCATGCGCATCAACGGCGCCGCCGCGCCGCCCGCGAAGGAGCTCATCCGCTTGCCCGTCGACGCCCCGCGCTTGCCGGCGAGGCCACGCCATCGACGCGCCTCCTCCGCGCGGGCATGGCTCGTCGGCGGCGCCGCACCCTCCCCGGCGATTCCACGGCGGCGCCAAGCCTTGCCCGTGCACCCGTCGGGTGCCACCGACCTCCACCGTCCCCTTCCCGCGCTCCCGTCGACGACGATCCACCGGCGGCCACTCCCGTCGACGGCGACGCCGTGCGCGTCTGCGCGGAGGAGCTCACCCACGCCCCGTCTGCGCCGTCGTCCGGATCCAGACGGCGAGGCCACCGGCGGCGACGACGAGGACGACTCGGCCACCGCCTCACGCGCCCGTCCGCCGGCGCCACTAGCGACCTCCGCCAGCGGCGGCGAGCCGGCGAGGCCCTGACGACGTCGCCGTCGGCCGGATTTCTTTTTATTTTCTTTTTTTCTCTCTTTTGAAATTTTTTATTTCCTTTCCATTTGAAATTTTTTATTTCATTTCTATTTGAAAATTTTCAATTCTTCTTTCTATTTGAATGTTTTTAGTTTTTCTTTCTATTTGAAAATTTTTCGGTTCCTCTCTATTTGAAAGTTTCATATTATTTTCACATTGGAAGTTTCAAATTATTTTCAAATTAAAAGTTTTATATTCTTTGAAATTGAAAGTTTCACTTTTTTCAACTTGAAAGTTTTATATTCTTTCAAATTGAAAGTTTCACTTCTTTCAAGTTGAAAGTTTCAATTTCTGTCACTTGAAAGTTGCAATTATTCCGGTTTGAAAGTTATAATTTCTTCCCGTTGAAAATATTCTGTTTCTATCGAATGGGAAGTTAACGGAAGGGAATTAACAGAAGTCCGAGCGCTACTTACTTTTGTGGCACTCAGACGCCAAATATCCAGACCCTTCACTCTCAGGATACATTCCATATATTCTCTAGATGACACCCTACGGCTGCGTTCGTTTGTGAACGCAAAAAAACAGTAGAGGCAATGGGCTACAGTAAATACAAAACGATAAATGGTATTAGCACATGATTAATTAAGTATTAATGATTTTAAACTTGAAAATAAATTAATTTGAATTTTTTAAACAAATTTCGTGTAGAAAATTTTTCCAAAAAACATACGGTTTAACACCTTATTTTGCGGGCGTATATTACTATAGCATTTCACTATTTTGTTTTCCTACTTCCGAATGCAGCCTACATGTTCTAATCTAAGGGCATGTACAACGGGACTCATCTGCTGTCTCTCCCGGCTGTGAGCAAATCTAATAACGTGTCGTAGATTGAGAAGAAGAGTGATAAACAACGATGTTTCCTATTGCATCGACTCAGCGTCGCCTCATCTCGTGCAAAAACCGAGAAGATACGAGGAGAGTCGGGCGTTCTAGATTGGTTTTCGCGAGGAGCCTGGCTCGGATCCGATGCAGTACAAATCGGTGTATTTTGGCCCAGGCAAGGGATTTTGGTGCGGAGAGAAATCGCTATATCGGCAATCGACGGACACTGGCGCGCTTCCTCCTTCGACCCCAAATTGGGCGGTGCAAATCTGGCGTAGCCTTTCCTCAAATCAGATTCTCCCAAATACAGGTTTGTCGACCATTGATTTTCTCTCACCATTGATTTTTTTCCTGATCAAACTGCAGAGAATATGGTTAGCTGCAATGAGACATGTCATTACAAATAGATAATTTGTTTACCGGGAAGAAAATTCATTTTATTGGGCATTATCTTTTCAAGCCTGAAATGCGTACATACCAATCTTGTATATGTATGATTCCGATTAGCGCTAGGTGCTACAGTTCTGTTTGATTGCACAAATTTGTATGTATTTTTAACGGTGTGATCAATTGTTTTTTCCGTAACACTAAAACTCGAAGTGTTCCAATATTAGAGGTTAAGAGCTGAAGTAGAAGCAAAGAAAACATATTATATTTTTGGGCTAATTTGAAGGTAAGGAACAGGGTATTACTCATCATTCTTGTTCATTGATCTCCCTATACTTGCTATTCCAGTCAAAATTTAAGATATATTTGCATCCTAATTCATCTAAGATTTCCATCGGTTAAGCTATTTCCATATTATATATTTCAGTCAACTAAGATATATTTGTACCTCGCAAAAAAAAACTAAGATATATTTGTATCCTAATTTATCTCCCTTATCAACTCAGTGAGAACTCCTGCAAGTCAGTATTTATTAATGTATATGTTGTTAACCTCCTAGAGTTTTATTGTCTTAGCTGGTTGTTCTCCTAATGACCTTTGGTCTCTTGTAACTCCTAGCATTGATTGTAAATCAGTTTATATATGAGAGGTCACCCCCAACATTGGGTGTGAGGTGTTTTCCCCAATTCTATCCTTTCCTACATGGCATCAGATTTCAGGTTCTAACCTTTCTTTTTGCTGCACCCATTCCTCACCCCAGCTGCCTCCTTGCACCATGCCATATCGACATCATCCGCCTCCTCGGCGACTTCTGCTGGCGCCTCCGGCAAGTCGATGGGTGCTACCATCCTCAACCTCTATGCCACTGTTGCCGTCAAGTCGCATATCCCCATTACCTTGAAAACAGCCACTTGAACTACAAGAAGTGGAGGGCTTTCTTCACCTCCATGTGCGGCAAGTTCGGCCTGATGGACCACATCGATGGCTCCACTCCTCCAATCTCCAATGATTCAACTTGGGTCCAGGCTGACCGTTGTATCAGCACTTGGTTGTTCGGGTCTGTTGCTGACTCCGTCGTCAACCTCACCATGGTGCCAGATCAGACCACCCGGGAGATCTAGGTCGCCATTGAGGACATGTTCCATGCAAACAAGGAGCCCCAAGCGATCTTCCTCAACCACCAATTTCATTCCATGACTCAAGGTGATGCTTACATTGACGTGTAGTGCCACAAGATGAAGATCGCCGCCAATGCCTTCTGCGACGTCGGCCACCCTATCTCCGAGTCCCAGCTGGTGCTCAATTTCATCTGTGGTCTCAACTCCCGCTTCTCCAACACCACCGACAACATCGCTGGTGCAGCTGTCATCGGCACGCAACATTCTCCTAATTGAGGAGCTGCGCATCATCAACAAGGCCAAGGTGGCCTCCGAGATGGCGCTGGCCACCAGTGTGCACTCGGGTGGCTACGCTTCTATGTCGGGGATCTCCTCTTCCTCCAGTGGCCAAGGTCAAGGTAGTGGAGGCAGTGGCGCAAATGGTGGTCGGCGAAATCGCTGGAACAATGGCAGCCATGGAGGAGGCGGGAATCAAGCGGTGGTAGGGGAGGCAGCTGTGCCTGCACGTCTCTATCTAGGGGTGGAGGCGGCTACCAGGGGCAAGGGTAAAACACTAGCTGGAGGTCGGCGGGGGCGTGGGTATGCTTTAACCCTAACAGGCTTGGCCAACCCAACAGCAGGGTGGGCACGCCCCTGCTGCTGGACTTCTTGGGTCGCATCCCTTGGCCCATTTCTTGCAGGCCACATCCACCTTTGCTAGCCCATACTTGTTGACACCAAATGCTGCTCATGGCCAACCCGATTGGGAACAACCCGGCCTTATTGCAGCGCTGATCCAAATGACTTTCCAAAGCCCCAACAACTGGGTCTTGGACATGGGCGCGATCTCTCGCATGTCCGCCATTGACAGTATTCTTATTACTTTGCCTAACTCCCAAACTTTTAATACAGTTGAAAATGGTCATACTATAACAGTTATGTCGTGGCACCTTCTCCCTGTAGGAACCACCAAATTTGCACTCAAAAACATCCTTGTCTCCCCCTCTTTAGTTCGCAATTTACTATCTGATCATCAGTTTACTCACTACAATAAATGTTCCATTGAGTTTGATGAATTTGGTTTCTCTGTTAAGGACCTTCGGGCCTGTCACGCGATTCTTCGTTGCAATAGCCATGGGAAGCTCTACACCTTGCCGGCTGCCAGTCCCTCCATCGCCGCCTACTGCTTCCTCACCACCTCCATGCTCTGGCATCGCCGCCTTAGTCACCCAGGTCCTGAAGCCATCGACAGTCTTCGACATCTGTCGTCGTAACCTGTAATAAGATAGACAGTTTCCTCTGATATGCCTTAGCTAACCTATTGGATTGGCCTGCCCCAATTACCCATGAACCCACTTATCATTATCCACATTAACAGATGCGGGTTGAAGCGACAGCCCGCTGCTGTCCATTGGGGCCGCTTCCTGCCCACCTCGCTGATGATCGAGATGACATACTAGGTTCCAGAGACAAACAAAGTCGGCAGTTTGCCCGACCTCTAATCTTGCTCATGTTCTTGGCGTCCTTGGCCTTGGACGTCGCACGGGAGAGGAGACGGTGGCGACACTAACGGCGGCGGCGCTGGCTTACTGCTGCAAGGCGCTGAGCTGGAGCAACAGGTTTGAGGTGGCTCGGCGCCATGGCTTGCGCCGCATCGACGCCGGTGTCGGCGCTCTACACAATGAGCTATGGTTGGCGAATGTTGAGGCGGTTGCATGCGCATGATGGTGAGCACATTGAGCAGCAGAAATTGGACAATTGCAGGGCCATGAACCCATGATCTGCAGGCTCGTCCTTGACGGCACCGCATCCTCTCTTCCTAGGGTTTTAGGGTTATGATGCTCATGAATTGACTTAATTAGCTTGCTAATTTCTGTTTAAATCATCAACTTTTTGTCAAATAATCAGTGTGTCACTCATGTATCGATGATTCCCAAATAGCAAGCATGCTTCACATATGTATTCTCATTTGTGAGCGAAGGCAACCTGAGTACTTAGTGTTTCTAGGGAAGAAGAATAGCGTATGTGGGCTGCTTGCGGGTTTTAGCGGAACCCACAAACTCCTTGCGGGCATCTTTGTGGGGTATGCAAACCCACTTCAGTTTTGGCTGACAAAGTGGATGTGGGGTGGGTAGCTGCAACCCGCCCCACTTACAGGCTGAGTCATGCCGCCTTGGAGAAGAATTAGGAAGAGTTGGGCTCCGCTGAAATGCAAATTTTTTGTTTGGTTGGCTGCCTATAGTCGTTGTTCGATAGCGGACCAACTTGCAAAACGTGGTTTACCTCACCCAGCTGCGTGTACTCTTTGTGACCAATCCGAAGAGACGATAAACCATATTTTGGTCACTTGTGTTTTCAGCCGGCAAGTTTGGACTTTGATCCTTCAAAGTGTGGGTTCCTTCTCTATGTCACGAAACCAAGATACTTTAAATTTCTGTGGGTGGTGGTCAAGAACAGTAAGAGGATTGCCCAAAAAGAAGAATGGGCTCAACTCATTAATTATATTGGTCGCATGGGAGATTTGGAAACATAGGAACAACTGTGTTTTTAATGGGGCTAACCCTTGCGTGTGCAATGTTCTTCGTGCAGTGGCTTTTGAGGGTGCACTTTGGTGTATGGCGGAAGCCTCAAAGGTTCAAGATTTGTTTACTATGGCAATATATGGTTCTAGTGCCTTAGAGTGGTCAGGGTTGTGGTTTTTGGTTTTGGGTGCATTTGTAACACCTTGGTGGAGAGGGCCTGCGGTTGATTACTCCTCCACCACCCATTTTTTTGTCTCTATTAATGAAATGATGCGCAAATGTCCTGTGTGTTAAAAAAAAAGTTAGGCAAGCATACTAGATTACCCTTTGCCAGGTCTTCTTCATGCACCTTAATTCCCTTTGAGCTTGTTCATTGCGATGTATGGATCACTCGCGTTTTGCGATGTATGGGCCTAACAATGCCTTCATTCCCGCAAATCATCAAAAGCATCCAAACATAATTCACCACTCTCCCATTTTGCGATGTATGGGCCTAACAATCTCAATACAAAGTATTTTTACCTTCTTTTCAGTTTGCCTATCTATCATAGTTTTCCACTCTTTAAAAGCAGCAAAAGTTTCATCATTATGTTTCAGGAAATAAGGCCACACTCTTCTAGAATAATCATTAATAATGGTAAACATATAACTAGCACCACCATGAGAAACCTTACGAGAAGGACCCCACAAATCAACATGTATATAATCAAGTGTACCTTTGGTGCGATGAACTAAGGTGTTAAATTTTATCCTCTTATGCTTACCAAATACACAGTGCTCATAGAACTTCATGTTATTCTGAGTGCAGCCATCCAACAGGTTCCTCTTCATCAATTTTGCCATACTAAGTTCACTCATATCTCCAAGACGCATATGCCACAGGTTCGTACTAGATTCATCTTAGGAAACAGTAGCAGCGCGGTAACATAATCATGTAAGGTACTACATATAAGAACATATAATTTTGCGGAATTCATATCACTTTTTATAGAAACGAGAGAACCTCTTGTTACCTTCAAAACTCCATTCTTACCGGAGTATTCATATCCTTCATCATCAAGGGTGCCGAGGGAGATGAGATTTCTAGGCATGCCTATTATGTGTCTCACATCTTTCAGTGTATGTGTCATGCCAACCTGTGTCTTGATCTGAACAGAGCCAATACCCACGATCTCACGTGGGTTATCGTCTCCCATACGCACGACACCTCAATTCTGCACAGGCTTATTAGAACTAAACTAGTCTCTGCTAATGCAGATATGAAACAAACAACTAAACTAGTCTCTGCTAATGCAGATATGAAACGAACATGCAATATCAAGTATCCATTCATCATGACAACAAGGGAGTCTCCTGAATCGGAGTTTTCAGCATCTGAGACGACAGATGCCTTACCCTCAGATTTCCTTCTCTCCTTATTTTGCACGTTGCAACAATCTTCAATGTTATGATTTTCTTCCTGCAATACTTACAGATCATCTTACCTCTTGACTTCGGACGACCTTTCCCATTCTGGCTCTTGACACTGTTGTTGTTGTCGTTGTAGGTTCACTGCTCTGTCCTGTAATGCCTTGCCCTTGGAGGACGACGCATCAGACTGCACCATAACTTTCATCTTCTCCCTGTTCTGAAGAGCTTCATAAACTTTCTCTACGCTTAGTTCATCACGACTAATTAGTATGGTGTCATGAAAATTTACATACGAACTAGGCAGCAAGCATAACAGAAGCAGATCTAGATCTTCATCATCAAACATTACTTCCATCAACACTAGGTCGGCAATGATCTCCTTGAAGACCAATATGTGGTTAAACACCGAATCGTTCTCCTGCAGCTTATGCGTGAACAACTTCATCTTCATATGCATTTTACTTGTTAGATCCTTGGAAATGCAAATCAATTCCAGTTTAAGCCAAAGTTCTGCAGTAGTTTTTTCTTACAACACTTCTTGCAAAATATCATTAGACAGATGAAGTTGAATAATTGACAAAGCTTTACGATCTTTCTGTATTGCCTCAGGGGTCTAGTCCTTCCTCTTCTCGAAACTTTCTAGCGCCTCATTAAGATCTGAAGATTGCGCCAAGGAAGCCCACATCTTAACTTGCAGCGACAGATCATACTTCATCGATGCCATCGCAAAACCTTAATCAGAAAACAAGCTTTAATACCACTTGTTATAAGACGATAGGCATATAAACGATAAAGAACAAAAGATCAATCACATGGGATACGAGATTTAACGCGGAAAACCGTTCCAAGGTGGGAGAGAAAGAACCATGGGCGCCAGCCAGCAAAATCTTCACTGAATCATGGTGAGGTTATAACACCGAATGGTCGCTTAGAAGAAGTATGTATATCGGTGAAACCCTATAAGGGTCCTGATCTGGCCCAAGCCTCCTGGCGACGGGCCTCCGCTACGCTCCGTCCGAAGTCGGCCTTTGTCAATAAGTGTAACTGGATTCAGATCACAATTCAATTGGATGTTCTCTCTCCAATATGAATGATGCTCTATTGTTGGATGATATGATAAAAAGTATCTTTTGGAGTAATATTTTTCTCACACATACTCTATATTTGAGATGAAGGATAAGATAGATGAGCTATTGGGTTTGGTCTTAGGAGTATAAAACTTAAATATTATTTTCTACTTTTGGGCGTGCACTACAAGATACAGAGAATTGTAAACAAAAATGGAACCGGTAGTCGCATTTTAGTAATGATGGGTTTGCCACAATGGAAATCTCGTCTTGTACTCCAGCAGCGACAGATCATACTTCATCGATGCCATCACAAAACCCTAATCAGAAAACAAGCTTTGATACCACTTGTTATAAGACGATAGACATATAAACGATAAAGAACAAAAGATCAATCACATAGGACACGAGATTTAACGCGGAAAACCGTTCCAAGGTGGGAGAGAAAAAACCATGGGCGCCAGCCAGCAAAATCTTCACTAAATCATGGTGAGAGGTTATAACGCCAAATGGTCGCTTACAAGAAGTATGTATATCGGTGAAATCCTAGAAGGGTCCTGATCTAGACCAAGGCTCCCAGTGACGGGCCTCCTCTACGCTCCATTTTTGTTTAGGGTTTAGGTAAGTTTGGAAACAAAAATTTGGGCGTTAACGTACGTTCCATTGGATTAATTGACAATCACTGCTGGGACACAGGCTTAGTAATTGTGAGGTGGGGGGCAATCACCTGCCCGGTCGTCCTATAGCTAGCGGTCCGCTGTCTTGGTCGTAGTGGAAGTTTTTTTTTTTTCCTTTTGATTAAATAAAGCTAGCCGTCTTTAACTCTCTCTCCTCAAACTTATTGGGAAAAAATGAACCAAGCAATTTTCATCCACATTTTACAATAGTCCTGGATACAATTAAAATTTCACTTTTTTGCCTCTTTTTGACGAAATTTCAGTTATTACATGGCTTTGTTTTTCTTTCTGCATTTCCTCTTTACTACAATGCGAACGGAGTTAGTTTCCATGCACATAATTTGTCATGCAAATTTACCCCAAGTCCCCTTCAAAATATCCTACATAAAACATCACTTATTAATTCTAAGGTGTATATATTAATATTTGTGCCACTATATATGCAAGTGTGGAAACGAAGGGGGGAACTTTTATGTGTGCTTGTGCCATATTATCTGGTAAGGTTCAGATAGGACATCAGGCATTTGCATGCTTGGAAGCTCCTCTCATCTGGTCATTTCGTTTCATTCTCTCATTATACTTGTCCATGTCAAACGCAACTTTGTTCCTCCCTCCAAATGTAGTTTCCAGGTTGTCCAAATCAAACATATCAGCAACTGTCTTATGGCTCTCTGGATTGTTAGTATATAGAAACTTCACTTTTTGGTTCATCTCTGGTTCAAGGAAATGTCTCACTATCTGCAATCAAATGGTACCGCTATTAGTATTAGAGTACGAGTTTATAGAAACATCTACTAGTAGTATGTTTAAGATTGCCTCCAGTGATGCCAACAAACTTTGATAGACGTACTGTCAAATTTTAGGTCTTGAGTACCTTCCAAAAAGATTCGAATATCTTTGGTGGGTTACTGAGGATTGCGACTGCCATCAGCCCTGGATAATGGTTTTGAATTATGTGCATGCTTTCACGGACCATTGAAAATGGTGTACATGTCAGCACCCAACCTTGGAAGTCAGTTAACCAAGCAACACATTCATCTTGCTCATTTTCTGACAACATGGCCAAAATCTCCAGGTTGTACACCAAATGTTTTATCTGGTCCTTGCTGGATAATTTACTCTATTCGACAAGTAAACAATAGTAAGAGGAATTCATATGTCAATTAATATGTCCTGACTGACAGTTGTCCTACCTAAAATTACATATTGCTATACCTCGCAAAAGAAAATACTATATATTAATTATTGTGGTAGTGTAGAATGAGATCAATAAAATTTAGTTTCTGACAGTGAATGGAATATCCAGTTAATGAAATGAACCTTAATTGCCGGTTTCGAGATGAAGACGGTCCTTCCATTCTTATCAAGGTAGTCGGCTATATATGCTCTCCTAGCCTCGTGCTCCCTTTCATGAATGTCTTCCTGGCGTTGGATCGATCCAAGCACAGACCACATTAGGAAATCAGTCCATAACTAAGCACATAATTATTAAAACACGTGATCATGAGGAGTGGATCACGGAAAACAAAATTTCTATAGTTGTCAGTAGAAAATAAAGTTTTTCTGTCCTCAGCTGCTCTGCAACATATGAAGAATTACATATTATATATTTCATTTAGTTATCTGACACTAGAAGTAATGGTTATCTCTCCCAAGCTGGGTACAAACTGAAGCTAATGATATTAAACCGAACCCTGAGCATTGCTGCAGAAACTTTAATTAGCATATTATACATGCTTCAGCTTTTAGAAACTTCCTTCAGGGTGAAAAGAAGGATCGATTTGGGTGAACATTCAGGTGGCCAAATTAGTAGCTCACCGAACAAGGATTCAGGAGCTAGATTCTTACCGAACAAGCACTAGGAATATACTCCCTCCGTCCAAAATATAACCTCTCCGTCTCAAAATATAACAAGTTTTAGAAAAGTCAGAGTCAAACATTTTAAACTTTGACTATTAATTGCAAAAAAATCAAAATCATGTATAAACCGTGCTATTAGATTCATCATTAAATAAACTATTATAATATGCAACTATTTTAATTTAAAAAACATATTTTTATAAATATTATTAGTCAAACTAGTATCTCAAAGACCATAAAGAATCAAAAACTGCTTATATTTTAGGACGAAGGCAGTAGGATAAAGCCACCGTACAATTTTAGAATAAATATTGGACTAGTCGTGTACCCAGCAGATTGTGTCCGGCCTGCACTGACGCCTCCACTTGATAGTTTCTTTGAGAGCTTTTGTTGCTTGCTCCGTGCTCCAGCTCTTTGCTCGGAGGAAGCGGCGGATGGTGCTCTCTGATAAGAAGGACGGCATCTCGGCTGTCAGGCTTCCCAGGAGTTCCCGAACTTCGTTTATCTGCAGGTCCAATATAGAGTAATGGAAAAATTATGTTTAACTGATCGATCTCTGCTTGTTTCAATTTTCATGCATGTTGTGCGTTCTTTGCTCGCTCTAGATCAACCAAGATGAGTCGATTTGAATGGCGACTTGTAAGATTTATAGCCTGAACAAATGGCAGCAACATTCTGTACTTCATCCAGTGAATCTGTACAATTATATATATGTTTGAAACAAAACTACATGGCCACCTGTTGACGTGTGTTCAAGTCAGGTTTTCAGGTTTGCTGAAACCAAAATTTCTCGCCACCCTGACTTTTCTAAACGGGTCGAATTTCGAACTGTTTCCACCAAACTTTTAGCAGATTCCTGACAAGATTTCACGAAAGATCGACCTTGCGAAACCTCGGCAAAATCCTTAACTGCTTTCGAATCAATTTCCTCTAATCCAAAGGAAGGAAAAGCGTCTGTCAAGCTGTCATATGTTGAATATTATTTTTTTGTTCCCATAAAAGACTTAATTAGCTGGTACTAAATTACTTCCTCCATGCTCAAACATCAAACATAAAAGATTACGTACAAATGCATCCTCTCAATGCCTTATATTTGAGTACGGAGGAAGTAATAACTACAATGCATGTATAGGGTGCCATCGTTTTTAACAAGTCATAGTCAAAGTACTAACAGAATTAGGATAGTTGAAGGATAGCAAATTAAACCCTGCTCATACAATTGAAGTACCTTGTCGTGCTGTTCATCTAAAGACCCTGCAGCTTTCTCCTGCGATACCCAGCTCTTAGCCTTGAGCAGATAACTCATCTTCAGAGAGCTTGGGAGCCAGCGAAGGACAGAGTTAGATAACTCTTGCGATATTATACTACAACCTTTCTTTCACAAGCAGAAAGAAACCGTATAAATATATAGACTATAGAGGATAGCAAGGTTAATTGCAAGCTGTGGTTGGTTCGCTAGTAAGCTGCAGTTGACACAATTAATGTGCCAACAACATGGACACATGCCCTCAATCGAAGCCCACAGCATTATCGAATGTATATACTCAGCCATCGTTGGTTTCGTTGCTTTGCGAGACGTTTCTGCTCTTGGCTTCGTAAAAGGAACAGTGCAGTCGTCGACCATCGATCGTCGGCGGCGTCGTCGCATTCAAGTGGGACATCCCAATCATATTATAAATGCGGTGGGGTAGTTAGTTGGTGAGCGCGTTTATTGCGGTATAAGAAAGAAAGAGATAGGCATATTGAACCCGCCATTCTCGCTAGTCAGTCATGGGTCATGACGATATAGTCATGGGAACGGCAGTGCGCATTCTGGGAGGATGTTTCACTCTGTATTCTGCAAGTGAGGAGGAGTCAGTAAAGCCTTTTCCATTTGTTAGTTGTAAGCTATTATATATTTTTACAGATAAAATATAAAAGTTATCTCTTAAATAAGAGATAGTCTTTTGCATATATTACAAGATCATGTGAGAACGATTTGCAGGATTATTTATCTTATAAACCATGTTTTAATAGTTAGACTATATTGAAGATCTCTTTTTATCTACTTAAAAACAGCAAGCTATTTCTACTATTGGAGAGGCCTAATGAAGCTGTTCCAAATCGTTTCAAACTAATGGAATAGAAATTAATATTGACGGCAAATGGAAATTAGTGTTGACACCTATGATCAGATATGGTCTTCAGCAACCGAAGGCATAGTGTTAAACTAAACGATTGGTGTGATTCATTGCAATAAATGCCTATATACTATGCAATAGTCACCCCAGCATAAATACCAATAGATATGGATCATCTGTCCACGATGCTCTCTCCATCCTGAAATATTCGAAGTTTCGACTTTTTTAAAAGTTTAACCATATCATTTTTTATTTTTAACTTGCTTTTTATATAATTTAAGTATGTATTATTTTTATATTTACACTATTTTTTTTAATAAAATAAATGGTCAAACACTGAAAAAAAATTAAAACACCGTCTAATTTGGGATGGAGGGAGTAGCTTTTAGAGTAAATTATGTTGTTGTTGGTTTTTATTGCTTTCCTTGCGTATTGGACTATGTTAATGGTAAACGCTTTTAGTTTAAGCTAGCTTTTATCATCACATTTTGGAAACGCTATTTATGTCCCAATAAATCACGTGAATTTATCGCCATCCGATAGCCTTGCGATTTGTTCACCACGAGGAAAGTGAAAAATCATGCTACAGAGTCAGCTTCAAATCCGCAACCTCCAATTCGACAGTGAGCTAATAGCCACTGGGTCAGAGCAAGTTTTCTTTAAGAAAGTACTAGTTGGGTGTATATGCGTTCCAATGGAAAAATTCTCATGCAAAACAATCAAATTATCAATTTTGAATTTTCCAGAACATTTTATTTTGCGGGAACTTAAACAATATAAGCACTTAATTTAATTTTGAATATTCCTGAACAAAATGAGTCCATTAAGTAACTGAATAACGTCAAAAGCTCATGGATGATGAATAACTTTTATTAACACACTTCAATTATGAATAGACATCACAATTTTTACCGCAGACAACATTGTGATATGCCCCCATACACTCCAATAGGCCATATGACTGAATAAAAGAAAACATATTTTGTCTGGGGTGTAGTTGGATCCAGTCCCTTCAAGCGAATGACCTGTGGCCTCGAGGGAATGCTATCGAGATAGATACACCTCCTTCTCCTGGCAAATAAGTAGTCCATTCCATCATTTACAAGTACCAATCAATCAAACAAGAATTATGCCAGACATCCTCACTAATGCTCTTTCTACCACTAAAATGGAAGCACCGACGATACACACTGGATAACAACAAAACACATAGCAACCTGAAGGTAAGAGGTATTAAACTTAAAGCTGATCAGTAATATGCTGAGAACAAAAAAAATCCCGTATGTTATCACACGCCATGAAGTTTGCAACTTAATATATAGATTCAGGAGCTCTATATTCAAGATTAATTTCTAATAAAAAAGGGCTTAATAAGATATAAGTATCGATACATTATATACCTTTGATACACCCATCAGTCACTTAGAGCATAATTAGCATTATCTCAGTTTCTGAAAGTCTGAATACCATAGTGCGCAAGCAGATGTTACAGACTTATAGTAGATGGACTGATGGAGCCATGAAAAATAAGGCTGATGATACACTCCTGCACATCTTCGACAATTCAATAAGGAAATAATTCATTTTGTCAATGATTGATTGTTTGTGTGTATTGAACCACCGCTGCACCCATAAGAGTAGTCTTATGGGTGCCCATGCATTACAATGAAAAAGAAAAATATAGCAGACTGCAAGTGATCTTTGAGCAATATTAAGTTTCCTCAAACATGAGAAACTTATCTACATTGGCTTATCATGGTTACAACTACTTAAAAACATTGGCAACTAAATTACACATGATCGCTAGGGGAAAATCGAAATGTTCAAAAGGTCAGAAGTTGAATGTGCTACTGCTGTAAAAGGGAACACTACGATGGTATAAAAAAAATTGACATAATACCACCTTATATTTCTAAAATAGTGACATTCATAATCACGAAGCAATAGAAATACGCACTGCTTTCATAATCACACACCATAGAAATATACAACACAGCATGGCCCCAATCGAGATGTACAGCTAGAGGAAAGCTAAGATACAAACATTTTTATAACTGAATGCACAAGCTAGCTGCTCCTGCAACTCTACAAGGTTCGTTTATTAGAGAATGAAACATATATCAGAGCCCAGATTAGATGTACTCTCTCAAATAAAGGTGAGCAACTTGTTTCAAATGGTTCCTCTGCTTACAGAGACTGGCCAGCAAGAAAAATGCACATGGGGGACAAATATCAATGCCTTGACCAATTATGTGCCAAACAATGACCGGTTGAAATCTGGAGACAAATTAATCACTGAGAAAGAAAAGGAACAATAATGGAAGTAAGAAGCCATGCATATATTATGCCATTATATGCCAAACAATGCATGATTCAACTGATGTGCCATACATACATCAATTTCATGTCATCTGCTGCGATAAAATAATGGCCAAACCTTAGAGCATGCTCTCGGCCTAATTGGACAAAATCGAGAAACTTAAGTATATAACTTTACTATAGCATCTTATGGAAAACAGAATATATGTAACAGAGAACACCCATCCCTAGGTCAGCTTGTTCTATTCTGAATAATCGCACAACAGTCATCCATAGCTAACCTGTATTTTCCTTTTAACAATTCCGAGCCCTTTGAGTAGCATGATTCATAGCAGGTATAATGAGTAATATTTCCTCAACTCACCAGCACAAGTCCATGAAAAATCCTCCAAGGCACCTGAAATTAGCACCATTAACTTTTCACCTTTGAATTATTTTACAATTTTGGCAGCACATCTGATATTAGATTATTTCTTTGTTGATATAATGAAATACGGCTATTGACGGTCATTATTGCAATATTTTGACCGTCAATATAACTAAAATAAAGGAGAGATGGGTATGCTTGTAATGCATATTTATTTCAGAATAATTTATTTCCACTTGTATTTGAAAAATATTTGCTTATAGGGAAAATACATTAAAATGGAGATAATCATGAGGAAACCTCACGCTCAAGCAAGCTTGTGGATGAGAGGGTCGGCTGGCAGTAAAGATAATTGTCTTCGCATACATAACCGTCATAAGGGCCCACCTGTCAGTGCACCAGAGAAGACTGAAGTCGTTGGGAGGCTGGCCTGGTTCGGCCAAACCAGCCCTGCCGCCTCTCCCATCGACCTTCCACGTGTCAACTGCGGGTTGGATGCTGGTGGCGGTTACCACAAGCAAGATGATCATTTCCCGTGGGAAGTTTCCGCCATTGGAGCCTATAAAAGAAGGCCTCGATCACTCTACTCTCCAACACACACCAAAGCAAGGATTCAATCTTTTTCTACTTGTAGTATAAGTTCAGTAGAGTAGAAATAGAATAGTTCTAAGTTCAAGTAAGCTTTAGAGGAATTCGGTTAAAGTCCTTACTTTGCTTTCTAGTTATTTTGTAAGACTTTCGGTATTTCAGTATAATCATTCTTCCTATCATATACTTCTGGTGCTCTAGTCTAGCTTAGATTATGAATCCCATGCTTAGTCTATACATGATTAGTATACTTTGTGTAGTTACATTATCTGGGATTTTCATTGGTGCGGGTATAATGTCTAATAACTGGGTTAGTAATCTGCTTAGGCCAGGCCAAGGGATATTAACCTAGGACTTAGATGCTCTACTTCAATTGCAAGGCTGTAGAGTAGGGAGTGATGGCATAAAGATGGGGTCTAGGCTGGATCTTACCATTATTTGGGCGTATATACTCTGGGTGTGCTTGCGGACCGCTGATGGTGACAGCTCAGTACGTGTGTCTCCCCCGCAGTATATATTCCTACACAGAAATTCCTGGGGATAAATACACCTCCATATTTATTCTCGGTTAGATGGTTATGACAGGCTGTCGTAAGTAACTCGGCAGTCAGGGTAACTTTGCGAAGCACCGGGAGGGCATAGCTAGGTTCTGGCTTATTTATAGCTGCATAAATTGTAAGGAGGGCACACTACACATGTTATATGCTAGTTAGTATGTGCTAGGCTGTTGTATAATAAGAAGTATAAAAATAGAACATTCTAGAACTACTCCTGCTTAAGATTAAATTAGGATTGAAGTAGAGTGTGTTGACACCAGATTTTGGGATCAGCTCAGAAACCGATGGTAATCATCTGATCGGGTTCGAAGCTAATAAAGGTAAGAAGCCGATGAAGATGGCAAGCCGATGAGAACAAGAAATTGATGATACTCGAGTCAACATTGGGACGTGTTGGGCCGTATCGGGCTTGGAGTCCGAATGTATCTAGATTAGGAAAGTGTATAGTTTTCTTCGTCCGCAATTTTAAGAATCCTAGTTTGTAAAGTTAGGAGTCAGTTTCCTTTTATGTAACGATCGCATATGTTAAGTTGATCAAGTCATATGTGATTAGGAGTCAAATACCCATGGGTATAAATATTGTAGCCTAGGTACTGTAATACGTTCATCACTTTTTCAATACAACAATTTCGGCGCATCGCTACCCTAGCTTTTGCTAGGTTTCGACGAGGTTGTTCTCTCGGGTCATGTTGCATCGATTTGGTTCGAACTACGGTAGTAGGTATGTCTCGTCAAACTTCATGTTAATCGGCGATTAGTACTTTCTCGGTTTAAGTCTGATATACACGATCATCAGCTTTCATGTCGCGTATCATATATATCGTCAGATTATAGATCAACCATGATATATTTGCATCGGTTCATCTCAGTTAGGACTTTCTTGGTTAGGTACAATATTCTAATTAAGATGCCGTTAGAACTTTCTTGGTTAAGTCTAATATTTTAATCGAGTTTCTACTGATTAAAAAGCTCAATGTGGTGAAGCATCGACTGATGAAGCATTAAGAGTACAATTCTTTCCATTATGTTTATCTGGATCAGCTTTTACATGGTTTTCATAATTAACGCCAAATTCTATCTGAGGATGGGCTGATTTAGAAAAGCAGTTTCATCGGTATTTTTTATTCCGGTACACAAGAAATGAAAATAACCGATCTGATGGTTGTTAGGCAGAAACCAGAAGAATCGGTTAATAATTATATTCAAAGATTCCGGGGTGTGCGAAGCCGATGTTACGGTCTGAATCTAGATGATACTCAAATGGCTGATTTGGCATTTCAAGGTTTGTTAAATCCAATCAAGGAATAATTTTCATCACAGGAGTTTGAAAGTTTGTCACAACTCGTTCAGTGGATTTCGGCTCATGAAGTTCGGTTTCAGGAATCACGGAAAGAAAAGTTTATGACTAGAAAAATTGTTCATCAATATTATTCCAGTGATTCTGAATCAGATGAAGAAATCGGATTATGTGAGTGGGCCACAAAAAACAAGAAAGTTGTTGCTTGTCCTTGGACTAAGCGGTCCGATCAGGAAGAACATTATAACTTTCATGTTAACAAAGCCGATAAGATTTTTTTTGTTATTGCAAGAGAAACAATTGCAATTACCACCTGGACATGTGATTCCATTGGCTGAAGAGTTGAGGAAGAGGAAATGTTGGAAGTGGCATAATTCGGGAACCCATCATACAAATGAATGCAAGACTTTCCGACAACAAATACAATCGGCTGTGGAACAGGGAAGAATTAAATTTGATTTGGAGAAATAGCCGATGAAGATAGATGGACATCCGTTTCCAATAAATATGGTTCATGGGGGGTATCAAGGGAGAAGATATGTTTCTCAAGAACACAGGATCGGGTCCAAGGCGATGATAAAAAATATCAAAGGCAATATGAAGAAGCGTCATGTTCTTATTATGAGAATGAAGAGCGAACCTATGATCCTCATTGGGATTGTGAATTTTTCAAATATTGCTGGAATAATGGGATTAGATTGCCATCGGCTGAGAATTGTCCTGAATGTAATGTTCAAAAGCCGATGAATCAGAAACCAAATACACCAGTTAAAAGAATATCGGTTCATCAGCGATTGGGTCCTGTAAATGATAAGCCAATGGAGCATGAAGGTCAATGGTGTCCTAGTGGGATTTTCACTAAAATTAGAAATGAAGAGTTCAAAGATTAAGGTATCGAGAGTCAACCAGAGAACGATATGAAAATTGACCTAGGGTAATAAGAAAGGAGTGGCGAATTAAGAAGAAGCCCGATGAAGAGGTCAACAAGGAAGCCGATGTCCACATGGTATTTTTCTTACCGGCAAAATTCAAAGCACCAAGGTTGGAATCGAATGATGAAGTTGGAGAGTCATCGGCTCGATTGTGTTTAGAGCCACAACAAGCTGTTTTTGAGAAGACAAAAGATGATAAGCATCAGCATCTGAAGCCACTGTACATCAGGGGATTTGTTAACGGCAAGCCGATGGCTAAAATGTTGGTAGATGGCGGAGCTGCAGTTAATTTAATGCCATATGGTACATATCGGAAAATTGGCGAGATCCCAGAAGAACTAGTCAAGACAAATATGGTTTTGAGAGATTTTGGAGGAAATCCATCGGAGCCAAAAGGTGTAGTCAATGTAGAGTTAACTGTGGGCAGCAAAACAATTGCGACGACTTTCTTTGTGATTGATGGAAAGAGATCTTATAGTCTTCTATTGGGTCAGGATTGGATTCATGCTAATTGTTGTATTCCATCAACTATGCATCAAAGTTTGGTACAATGGAACGATGATCAGATCGAGGTGATTTAAGCCGATAAATCGGTTATTGTTGCTATAGCCGATTTATCTTTGTAGGAATTAAAAGGGATCGAGTTTATATCAGGAAAGGCTTGGGAAGGAGAGTTTCCTGATGTGACTAGCAATGGGATTCAGATGATATTAGATGGGGCGTGTGCCCGTCGGCTCTAACAGGCGCCATAATGGAAGAAGAAGGCAAGTTAGGGCACGGTTTTATGTCGGCTGATAAACTGCAAGAAGTTGATATTGCATCGGGAGATAGACCAAGGCCAACATATATTAGTGCTACGTTGCCAGAAGATTATAAGAAGGATTTGGTAGCATTATTGAAGGAATATAAAGATTGTTTTGCTTGGGAATATTATGAGATACCAGGATTAAGCCGATCGACTCTCGAACAACGGTTACCAATTAAGCCGGGGTATCGTCCTTATAAACAACCTCCTAGGCAATTCAAGTTGCAACTGCATGAATCGATTAAGCAAGAAATTACAAGACTTTATGAAGCAGGTTTTATTAGGCCTTGTCGGAATGTACAGTGGGTTTTAAATGTGGTGACAGTTTTCAAGAAGAACGGAAAGATGAGAGTATGTATTGATTTCTGAGATCTAAACAAGACGACACTAAAAGATAAGTACCGATTGCCAGTAGCCGATGTCCTTGTTAATGCAGCATCGGGACACAAGATTATCAGTTTTATGGATGGGAATGTAGGATATAATCAAATTTTTATGGCTGAAGAGGATATTCACAAGACTGCTTTTAGGTGTCCTGGTGTTATCGGCTTATATGAGTGGGTTGTCATGACTTTTGGGCGGAAAAGGGTTGGTGCTAAATATCAGAGAACTATGAATTATATATATCATGATCTGATTGGTTCATTTGTGGAAATCTATATTGTTTATGTTATTGTGAAGTCAAGAGGTGATCCAGAGCATTTAGCCGATTTAAGAAGGGTGTTTGCAAAGACCAAAAAATATGGACTTAAGATGAATCCTAATAAATGTGCCTTTGGTGTATCGGCTAGACAGTTTTTGGGTTTCTTTGTGCATGAGCAAGGGATTGAGATCAGTGGAAGAAGTATCAAGGCAATTAAAGATATTGGTCCACCAACAAATAAAGAAGAACTGAAATCATTATTGGGGAAGATTAATTTTATCAGAAGATTTATTTCGAATTTATCGGGTAGAATTGAACCCTGGACTTCATTACTAAAATTAAAGAATGATGAACGATTTGTTTGGGAAGACGAGCACCAGAAGGTTTTTTATGAAATCAAGGATTATTTAGTTTCTCCACCAGTATTGATACCGCCAAAAGAAAATATTCCTTTCAAGATATATTTATCGGCTGCAGAAAGTTCAATCGGCTAAGTGTTGATTCAGGAGTTTGAAGAAAAAGAAAGGGTGATATTTTATTTGAGCTGACGATTGATTGATGCGGAAACCCGATACATGTTGGTGGAAAAGTGGTGTTTATGCTTGTATTTTTCATGCACCAAGTTAAGGCATTATCTATTGAACAATGAATGTATTGTGATATGTATAGCCGATGTAATCAAGTATATGTTATCGGCTCCGATTCTAAAGGGATGGATTGGGAAGTGGATTTTTGCATTATCGGAATTCAATTTGAGATATGAATCTCCTCATGCAGTCAAAGGTCAAGCCATAGCCCATTTTGTAGTTCAACATAGAAATAAATCGGTTGATTATGTGGAACCGATTCCTTGGACTTTATTCTTTGATGGATCGGTTTGTAGACATGTATGTGGAATTGGTTTGGTTATTGTTTCGCCTCGGGGGGCAAGTTTCGAGTTTGCTTATACTATCAAGCCATATAGTACCAATAATCAAGCTGAGTATGAAGCTGTATTAAAGGGACTGGAATTATTAAAAGAAGTTGAAGCCGATGCAATTGAGGTTATTGGGGATTCATTGTTGGTTATCAAACAACTATCTGGAGAATTTGAATGTAGAGACGATGAACTGAGGATATATCATGAAAAATGCACAGAGTTGATGAGCGGTTTTAAGATCGTTTCGTTGATACATGTTCCCAGAGAACAAAACGTGGAAGCCAATGGATTAGCACAAGATGAATCAGTTTTTAAATTGATTGGTAATGATGAAGGTGAGGTTGAAGAGAAATCATACCAACAATTGATAAAGATGATTGGAGGTCTGACATTCAGAGTTATTTGAAAAATCCATCACAATCGACTTCTAGGAAATTAAAATATCATGCTTTGAAATATGTTTTATTGGGTGATGACTTGTATTATCGGACGATTGATGGAGTTTTGCTCAAGTGTATAAATTTGGAGGAAGCAAAAGTTGTGATTTGCGGAGTGCATGAAGGTATTTGTGGAACACATCAATCGGCTTTCAAAATGAAGTGGTTGCTTAGAAGAGTAGGATATTTTTGGCCTACGATGCTAGAAGATTGTTTCAGATACTATAAAGGTTGTCAACATTGCCAGAAGTTTGGATCGGTTCAACGAGCACCCGCATCGGCTATGAATCCTATGGCCGTTTCGGGGTTGGGGAATTGATATGATCGGACAAATTCATTGTGACATCATAAAATTTACTAAATTTTAAAACCATTTTTCTTTTTTGTGAATTTTAAAATTATCGCGTTGAGCTTTTCATTTTGTTATATTTTAAAAATCGTTCGTGTCTTTGTCGAGTTTTTTTTTCTTCATCCTCTTTTGTCCCCTCTTCCAAAAGTGCAAATTCCCCTCTCGTCTCCCCCGCTGACGTGTCCGCGTTGTCGTCGGACCGTCAATTTTCTCCTCATAGCCGATTAGTTTTTCGACCCGGCCCAACCTTCTTCTCTATGGCTTCTTCCTTTGGCCCAGGTCCAGCAAGCCCAGCCTAACCAAATATCTCATTTCCTCAACCACCTCTGTCTCATCCTGTCGACCCTGTGAATGCCTTATGCCGCTAATGATCTTTTGTTTGAAGTCTTCGATGGCCTTCGTACTACTTCCAGAGAAAAACCCATGCACCTGCTCCTCCATACGTGGCTTCCATGCAAAAGGGAGCAAGTGAATTCATCATCATCCGTTGTCATCTGAATTCAGAGCAGAGACATGCATTCGAGAGCTGCAAGTGTCGTCATCGTCTCCATCACCACCACTGCCGCCACCCCTTCCCCTCTCCATCTCCACCACCAAGTCCTATCGTCAATCAACACCAACAGAGAAAAGCTTCGTAATTCCATCCTCTTTGATTTCTTCCAAAGCCTCAACACCTGTCGTTGCCTGTATCGCTGTCACCGGAGCCGGCAAGGCTGAGGTTAGGGTTCCATCCACCTCTGACAAATCCCCTAAATTCGTCGTCTTCGTTGCTCCTCGTCCGCAATCAAGGGGAAAAATGGAACCGTAGTGGCCTTGTGATTATTTCCCCCATGTTTCCCCGTCAATTCCACAACCGGAGACCCGCCGATTTCGCACCGAGCCGCCGCCTGTACGCCGTCGCCCTGCTCGGCCGCCGCCGGCACATGTCGTCCCGTCGTTGCCGGCCACCTCACACCCAATCACCGCGACCAACAGCTTCTCCGCACCGCTCTGCTGCTCCCAGACCTTGCCGCCTCGGCCTGAAGCCGCCGGAGCGCCTCCGCCGCCGTCGCAGCTCGCCGTCGCCAGGCTCGCCGGAGCGCCGCAGCCGCCGGGAACCAGGGGGGATGGGTTCGCACCCCCCTGGGGACCGTGAATCCGGCGCCCCCTCGCCGGGATACGACCCCCATCGCCGCCGGTGTTTGCTCCCTGCCGGCCAACCATCGTGAGGAGAGAGAAAAGAGAGAGAAATTCCAATTTTCCGTTGAAAAATAATTCCAGAAATTATCCTTTTTCTATTCTATTTGATTTGTTGACCATTTGACCTCCAAATTAAAATCCGAGACCTATTCCCGACTCGTTGAATTATTCCGAATCCATTGGAACCACTTTCGTCGTGATCCGAGACTTCGTTGTCGTGATTAAAATTCCAAACCCTAGGTTTCACACTCCACAAAAATCCGAAAAATTCCTAAATATTTCCACAAACCCTAATCTCGCTTCCTTTCACACTTTCTGGGTTCTTTCTCCGTTTTGGAATTTATTTGGAATTATTCGCTTAGTATTTTTATTTAGTATTTTTATTTATTTGTGTATCGATAGATTACGTTGCCGCCAATCCAGAAGGAGCCAAAGGAGATCGCTGCGGACGCCCACACCATTGCAGCCGTAGGCGGACAAGAGTGGTACAACTACGCTGAGCTGGAAGGCAAGTCATGTCCTTTGATCATCTGTTTAACCTAATCTGGAGCTAGCTAGAGGTTTATTTTGGGTAGTCTGTACTTACCTTTGAAGTACTATATAGCATCCATGGGATATTTTAGTCCAAATATTTCAACATAGCAAACCAGATATTATTCTTGCTATATTTACGACCAACCTTGACTTTGAGCTTGTTATCCCTTGGTAACCTAGGTTTAACATGTTAGTAGTATTGATTAAATTGGTTATGATAAGAATTATGCCATACTTGTGAGGTTTTGGAAATGCTATGGTTTATTTGGAAAGTTAAGGATAATAGCCCCCTTATGCCAATATAAGTGACATAGTTCACGCCTATCCGTCACGATCGAGGTATTCGGTCCAAACGTATACTGCTCCAGTGAATTGAACTTCTGCAGCCTTTCTGTGTATTGGCATTGTGGCCGTAAAAGTGTGTAATGGCAAGGAGTGGTGTGAGATTGTTTGAGTGAGGGGACTGCGGGACCCTATTTCGTGGTCCTAGAGGACTGCGAGTTCCTCTAGGTTGGTACACCTGTGAGTGGACGGGGTGACGGGTTGGTGCACACCCTCGCAAAGGCCAATAGTCAACTTGTCCTGTAACTCACTTGGCAGTGTAACTCACTTGGCAGATCAGAGATAAGCTTAGGGCAGTATTACGTTATGTTATCCTCAGCCTAGCTAGATCTGGGTATCGTGCGGGTCACGCTGGGAAGACCCTGCAGAGTCGAACAGTATTAGAATACTCCATACTCCCGGTTGATGGAGTTATGTCTATGGGTGAATCCAGATTATCGGCATAAGTAGCTTTGGCATGGTTTAAACTTGGTAATTGGATGGCATATAATTGAACCTTTCAAACCTAAAGTTGTTTATAAATTGGGATTATTTGTGAACTACTACTAAGGCTTAGAATTAAACCAGTTTCATCCTTGTTATTCCTTGCATTACTTTAAGTTCCCCTAGCATGGCTTGCGGAGTACCTTTCGTACTCAGTCTTGCATATTTGCTACTCCAGTCGATTAAGAAGTCGCAGGAGAAGCCTCTGCAGAAGTGGTGGACCCACAGGAGTGGGACGAAGACGAGGGTTTCGACTTCTAGGTCAACTTTACGCTCAGGCAGTTCCTGTGGTGTGGAGTTGCTTGTTTTGGTTGTAAGTGTAAGGCCTTAGGCCCGTTGCGTGTGTGAGTTGAGTCGGTGTTGTAATAAAAACCTTTATGGTTTGTATAATTATCGAAGTTACTGTTTCTGTATCATTCTGTGCATAACTGAACTTCCTGGGCAGTTATGTGATCATGGGGACGTTTAGACCCCGGTCTGGGCGTTTCCCCCACATTCTTCTGGCATCAAGTAAATGACATAAATTTATTTTGGTAGCAACCGATTATTTTACTAAGTGGGTCGAAGCTATTTCGTTGAAGAGAGTTACATCGGTTGATGCTATTAATTTTTTGTAAAGAACATGTCATGTATCGATTTGGAATTCCTCAGACTATTACTACCGATCAGGGATCTATTTTCATAGCCGATGAGTTCATTCAATTTGCTGATAGCATGGGGATTAAATTGTTAAATTCTTCGCCTTATTATGAGTTCATACTACTCTATCGGAATCATTACGGGCTTATCGGATCCCGTGTCATGGAGCGATTAAAGTACCACCTTATCAATTGGTATATGGGCATGATGATATTTTGCCGTGGGAAACTAACATTGGCTCGAGAAGAATTGAGTTACAAGATCATTTTACAGCCGATGAGTACTATGGTTTAATGGTAGACGAGTTGGAAATATCCGATTGAGGGCCTTGGAAAAAATCAAAGAGAATAAAGCGAGGGTTGCCAGGCAGTATACCAAGAAAGTTGTGCCTAAATCATTTGGAGTAGGTGATCTGGTTTGGAAGTTGATTTTGCCGATCGATTCTAAAAATAATCGGTTTGGAAAGTTGTCTCCTACATGGGAAGGGCCGTTTCTTATACATCGGAATGTGCTTGGCAATGCATATCTACTTGAAGGATTAGATGGAGAAGTATTTGGCAGAGCTCTGAACCGAAAATATTTAAAGAGATATTACCCTAGTTTATGGGTTAATGCTTGATCGGTTAGTTAGCCGATTACGTGGACAGCCAGTGTATAATATACATCGCCTTTAGACGGCCGATAATATTTTTTCGCCCTTAGAACAAAAAGCATAGAACATAGCTAAGCAAAAGGAGATCTAAGTTATTACAATCGGCAACAAAGCTGTTGCAAATGTTTGCAACAAAAGCGTTATCGGCTATTTCAGCCGATTTAAATTGTTTTCAAACAGAACACAAGTTTTAACGCAGTTTGAAGCTGTCCTGATGGAAATACGCAACTAAATACTGATCGAGGAATTCATTAATGGTATTGATAGCGTGCAACTGAATCTAATCGGCTTCATTGATAAGGGCAGCGTCGGTAGCATCAGTTCCGCTTATCAGCTTCAGTTCTTTCTTTAAACTTGGGCATATATGATGGCTGCCTTGACTTCCTCTCTGCAGGTCTCGACAGAGGCAGGGTGATTGATTATCGCTTGTTCGGCTGATTGGATGTTGGCATTAACATCGGCTAGGAGCATCTCGAGTTCTGTCTTGTGCTGTTTTAGTTTCTCGAGATTCTCTATCAAGCTAGGTACGGCTGCGGATGTACTGTCAAGATCTTCTTTCTTTTTCTTCGTGGCCGATACAGCTGACTCCCACGTAGCTCGACGAAGAATATAAGCTTCTCGATCCAGCATTTGCTGACGAGCCCTGGATACTTGAAGTTGATAGGAGTCAAGATGAGCGGCTGGGAGAAGATTTTTGATCAACCCGATGTCAAGCTGGTCTTGAATATCATAGACGCGAGACTTGATTACGCTGGTGTCAACAACTAACGAGTCGATCGGGATGTCAAGGTAGCCAGCGATGTCCTTGAGCTTGCTCTTGAGGTCTTCCGATACCGATAGAGGCTGGCTGGTGATCTCTTCATCATCAAGAACAAATTCAGAAATATCAAATCCGAAAGTGTTCTCCTGGTGATGAGACTCGATGATGAGTGTGTGGCTGAGATTAAACAAAGTTAGAATTGTGGATTTAAAACAAAAGGAAAGAGAGAGAGTTTACCGATTGCTCTTGACGGGGAGTTGGTTGGTGGGCCGATGGAGATCCTTGATGGAGCTGAGCAGGAGACTAGGGAGCCGATGACGATGCATGCGGAGTCCGATGTGTTGTTTGAAGGGGTGACTGAGGTCTTGGTGACGCAATAACAACATCATCGGTGTCTTCGCCCTCCGGAATCTATGCCACCGCTGTATCAACCGCGTCAATGGCGTCATCGGAAGAAGCAGTTTCGACATCGAGGGTTGATGGTTCAAGTACTGTCTTCTTTTTCCTCTTCTTCTGCGTCTCTGCTCGTCGGGTAGTGGTGCACCGGGGAGAAGTCGATGCTTTGTGTTCTTTGGCGGCGGGCGGTTCGCGTGCAAGACCCTTCATGAATGCTGATGCGCTAAAAATGGGAGCCGATAGAGCGTTGGCATATTTTATCTCCCGTCCCGTTCGGCTTTGCTTCGAGAGACTAGCATATTTTTCCTAAATCAGTAAGAGAATTGGTGAGAATGAAAGCTAGCATAATGGAATCAGGATCTAATGAGATACATGATTTACCTATGCATTTGTCTTGAAGTCGGCAAAGAACTTTGTGCAGTATCGGGACACCTTTAGATAATAAAGGTGCTGGCACCACTCATCCCAAAAAATATCCCAAGATTTTGATGATGATGGTCAGAGGTTGATGGCAGCAATTATAGCAGTATCTGGGATTGGGATACTGAGCAGCCGATCATAAGCTAGCGCCATGTCCACTGGTTTTCTGGTAATCAGCTGATCGGCGAAGTGGAGCTTGATTGGCACTTGGCCTAATCCAAATTGACGGGCTGCAACCGATGGATGAAAGAATTCATAAGTCAAAAGGTTGCTCTTGCGGCCTAATGATATTCTCGATGGCAGAAGGCATGGACGGATGCAGGCAAGAAAATTGGCGATGCTATCGGCGGAACTCATGAGGGAGTTCAGTGATATGTCTGATGGGTTCTCGAAGATCGATGCTGCGGCCAAGGGGTTATCGGCGAAGTTGACCTCGTTATATGCAAACCAAATCTGATTGTCATCATTTGAGCCGATGTAGAAGACTTGGAACCAGTCTGCAATCGTTTCTTCACAGGCTGTGACCAAGAGAGATATCTTGTCCATCGGCGAGTTGTTCTACCAATAGTTGCAGATTGGTCGTCGGGGCGATGGTAGGGCTGCAGAAGACAAATCGATCAAGCCACATCAGCAGAAAAGCAGTGTGTTCTCGATGACTGGCGGAGCTTCTCTTCATGTGCTCTTTGATGTACCCAGACCAGCCGCCTTTGATCTGGCCGATGCCGAGCTGATGTTTGGGAGTAAATTCCTTAAGTTTTGGCTAAATTATCGTTGGAAGAGATCTTCAGTCCCGTCAGCATTTTGACATCAAGAACTGTGGGCATCATCGGTCCATTGGCGAACATGAAAGCATTTGGCGAACATGAAAGCATTTAGGCCATCAGACCAAAAGTAGGATGCAGCGATCAGAATTGATGTATCCCTGCCGTGATCCACGGTTGACAGATCCAAGCACTGCTTGAGGCCACTCTGCGCCCAAAAAACCTTGATAGGCTTTCTAGACCCGATGGAACCATTCGTTCCAAGTTGGGTTAGGCTTGTTCATCTGCGATGGTCAGGATCGAAATGTGTCCTTCCAAATGGCTAGATCGATCAGTGCAGTCTTGAAAGGAACCCGATGAGTTTCGGCATTGATGAAGGCAGTGGGGTCTTTGTCACCCATTGGGCCAAGGAAAAACTCGTTTTCCGGATCGGTTCGGGGAAGGAGGATTTGGATCTTCACATCCTAAGATAAAATCAAAGAAAAGATTTGGAAAAGTTGACGAAAAAGAAGGCGAAGAATATGAAGAACAGGAACTGTACTTATGAACATCTACAGCACCGAAAAAAGGGATAAAATGAATCTACAATGTATGGAGCAAAGAAGGGAGGAGTAGATTTACCGAGGGGATGGAATCGAAGGATGCCATTGACGCTGCTGTAAAGTGGGTCGCCAGGGACGTATGGACGCTTCGGAGAGAATGATGCGGAGAAGACAGAAAATCATGGTAAAAGATTATGTACTGAGGTGACGATTACTCCGAGAATCGAGGGGCCGTCCTCGTGTCTGCTGATGGGTTAAGAATAGATGGGCTTAAGGATGTGTGTCAAACTTTTGGTGAAATTCCAAAGCACTTTCCAACTACTTCAGAATCGGGGGACATGTGTTGACATCAGATTTTGGGATCGGCTCGGAAACCAATGGTAAACATCTGATCAGGTATGAAGCTGATGAAGGTAAGAAGCCGATGAAGATGGCAAGCCAATGAGAACAGGAAACTAATGATAGTCGAGTCAAAATTGGGTCGTGTTGGGCCGTATCGGGCTTGTAGTCCGAATGTATCTAGATTAGGAAAGTGTATAGTTTTCTTCGTCCGCAAGTTTCAGAATCCTAGTTTGTAAAGATAGGAGTCAGTTTCCTTTTATCTAACGATCGCATATGTTAAGTTGATCAAGTCATATGTGATTAATAGTCAAATACCCATGGTACTGTAATAGGATCATCACTTTTTCAATACAACAATTTCGGC
This sequence comes from Leersia perrieri, assembly GCA_000325765.3. Lineage (NCBI taxonomy): Eukaryota > Viridiplantae > Streptophyta > Magnoliopsida > Poales > Poaceae > Leersia > Leersia perrieri. The sequence goes on from CM002483.1 coordinate 7,177,064, forward strand.
GCATCGCCACCCTAGCTTTCGCTAGGTTTCGATGAGGTTGTGCTCTCGGGTCGTGCTGCATCGATTTGGTTCAAACTACAGCAGTAGGTATGTGTCGTCAAACTTCATATTAATCGGCGATCGGTACTTTCTCGGTTAAGTCCGATATACACGATCATCGGCTTTCCTGTCGCGTATCATATATATTGTCAGATTATAGATCAACCATGATATATTTTCATCGGTTCATCTCAGTTAGGACTTTCTTGGTTAAGTCCTATATTCTAATTAAGATGCCGATTAGAACTTTCTTGGTTAAGTCCAAAATTTTAATCGAGTTTCTACTGATAAAAATATGTCAAGGCAATACTTTATACGACGTGATATATCCACCATCATGTGTGTCATTAATCGGTTCGTTCAGATCAGTTAGTAATAATCTTAGCGCATGTTGTGTCCGTTGGGTTCGATCATTTGGGCTAAGATTAGCGGTAATCGGTTTAAAGGCATCGGTTAATGACGCATATGATTCTATCAAGGTTTCAGCCGATAGATTATCTTTCCTAATTTACATCTTAAACTTCATCAATTCTCTGTTTAAAGTCGATGCAGTCATGCTTGAATTCATTAAAATCGCCGATTGTAAAATCCTTGCCATCGGCTACCTGTCATCGGCCCAGTGGCCAATGACACCCTGTATTTAACTTTTAATTTTCTATTCTTGTTGATTGCAGGATCAAATCAACTGGCACGCCCTGAACCGATTGTTAGGACCTGTACTAGAGTTAAGCAGATCTCTCAGGCCTTCGGTGTGAGACACGTGGAACCAAATTTCATGTCAACAAGTTAGCTTAGTCCTTTGCTTATGTCACTCTACCCTAAATTATATCTTACCCCTATTTAGAACTATAACATATGCAAGTATATGTAAACTATTAGATAGGTTATGTTCTACAAATCTTCCCTTGGGATTAAATAAATACGATACCTTGGAATACTTCCGGGTGAAATGCTACGTATACAATTGTACATCCGTGCGCTTGCGGATTTATTTCTATAAAACCATAGATTACCCATTGACATTTCGAGTTGCCGTCGTTGGAACTTTTTTTCCAAGGAGGACGATAAGAAATACCAACAATAGCCATGCTTTAGGTTTGTGCATGAGTGAACTAATTAATTTCATGAAACAACAACAGGTTTATCTATGAAAGTTAGCTACACAAGGAGAGACCAAGTATTAATTACTGGTGATCTATATATGAGATTCTATCACAACCAAGAGGAGTCGTGCTGGGGCATATAAACTTATCATGAAATGGGTGAGATAGTGACAAAGGAAGCAGCGACAAAGAGACCAGCTGCAACCATATATATAGTATTTTGTACTGTAGTGACTTTATCACATTTTGTTTGGGAACCTTGGCCCATACACTTATTGTACTTTTTATTTTTAACTAAAAGAACAGGAACATTACGGAAGTCCATTACGTCGTCATCTTCCTAGCTTCGTCCCACTCACGTTATCTCTCTTGTTCACTTCCGCGCCCTCTCTCGTCACTATCCTCATCTTCCATGCCTCCTTTCCTCTTGTCATATCTAGCCAAAAAAAAAACCCAATCCAGGTAATCCTTTTCGGCCTAAACTCCAGGATTTTTTTTAAAAATCCATTTCTCTCCCACAAAGTAATTGCCTTTGCCTCAATTTCAGGCGTTGAAACCCTTTCCCGTAATTATCCCACAGGAAACATCTCTTCCCTTCCTGAGTTTTCCTCAAAAGTTCTAGAAGGCCAAAATTCCAGGATTTATTCTCCAAGTACCTTCTCCACGCAGCCTCGACCTATATAAATAATAGGATTTACATTCCTATAAGCCTCCATGGAGTCTCCAAATTTTGTTGAGATCAAAATATCAAATTTAAATAAGAATCATGTTTCTTTTATGCCCAAAATCACTACACAAAACGACATGGAAAAATACTAAAGTTTTTCCTCGCTCTTGGGTTGTTTTTCCCGGCCCCAAATTCTTTCCTCTCATCCCCACGGCCTTTGGCCCATTTTTCTTCTTTCCCTCCCGCTTGGGCCCTGGCATGCATCACAACAGCCTAAGCCCAACCCCCCTCACCCCCTGCGGCGGCCGCGTGGCCCACAGCCTACAATGGCCTCGAGAGGCACACATGCCCGCCGCCCACCCGTTCGTGCGCTCGCCCACGTCCTAGCATCCGTCACTGACTGGTGGGCCCCGCCAGTGTGGATCAAGCGGTCGCCCGCTCGCAGCCGCTCCGCACGGTTGTCTCCTCTCTCGACCCCGGGCTGCCACTGGTGCCGGCGCAGCTGCCTCGGCCCCAGCCACGCTGCAAGCTGCCGCGTGTCGCCACCGCACCGTTCGTCCCCCACTGCCCTCCCCCCCGCGCCGCATGTCGCGACCTCCGCCCCACTGTTCCCCCACCTCTTGTCAGCTTCCCCCTTATGTCAGGCCCCGCACCGCCAGACATCGCCATGTCACCATTTGTCACCTCTCCTCGTTGTCCCCCATTACCCTCCTCTTCGCATTCAATTCACCGCTGTTGCCGAACTCCGCAGCGCCGGTCAACCCCCGCCTCATGCCGTCACGTGTCAGCGCCCTGTCGCCATCGTGTCCGGCTACTATGCCACCTACCGTCGCCTTGTTGCAGCGCCAATCAGCCCCATACTCGTGCGCTACATGACGATTGTGTTGCACGCCGGTTGCTCCCCTTAACCCGTTGGTGTTTCCTGCCACCGCGCAAATCCCGTCAGTGCCACTGATGTGCACGGGGGTGGCCCGATCTTTCGGTGAGTTGATGATAACTATGATTGGGAGAAACGTTGACGATCCGACTACAACAGTACGAGACGTTGTTGTGTTGCGCCTTAGCGATCGATACACCTCTCCGAGGGTTTATTGATCTTGCCAGTGCAGATCAACCCTATTCCTGCAAGCAATCGAGAACAAGCAAGAACAAGATAAAAGCAACTAAATTGCGAGATAAATAAGACGCACAAATATGGATCGATATATGATAAAGTGAGGTTCCGAACAAGCAGACGGACGGTCTAGCCGACACGCGCGCTGCAAGCGAAGTACCAATGGCTAAACTTACAATAATCAAAACTCAGCCTGAATATTGGAATTAAGCCCTCTGAAAAATCTTTTCATTGTGTTCCCATTAGATTTTTGTAATCCACTACAAGTGATACAAATTTTAAATTCATGAAAGTACTCCCACAAAGTTTTAGCACCTTGTTTTAGATATTCAAATTTCTTAACGAGAGCACGTCTATAGTATGAAAACACAAATCTTTTCCTCATCATTGTTTTGCATTCATTCCAAGTTTCAAGCTTATTGGATTCGAAGGGGAGGGATCGGCCGAAAGAAAAAAAAGGTGGAGGTGGGGATTCGGCGGTGCTTCCTTTCTTGTGCAAAAAGTAAGGAAACAAATCTTTGTATCTCCTCGAACAGAAACCGATCTAATTCTTCTTACTCTCGACAAAACGTGACCGGCAAGGGAAGAAACCCTAGCAAGCCCTAGACCCAAACTCACAAACCGACCGATAAAAATTTTTAGAAACTGAAAAACGGAACGCTGGCGGCAAACCGATTCTGTTTTTGTTGTTCCTAGCGACAACCAACACGATGAAGGTGGTACAAGACGTGAACAGAACTCGAAACTCTACACGAAACTAACGCTAAAACCAGCAACACGACTCGACAATGCAACGTAGAACTCAACAATGCAAAAACTGAAAAGAACAATGCAAGGCACAAAGATGGCTAGGTAAAATCACTTTTTTTGTGTGGCTATTTTCTAGTTTATAGGTAGATAATACTCACCGAGCAACGAAAGCTCTGATACCACTTGATGTGCACAATGGTGGCCCGATCTTTCAGTGAGTTGATGATAACTACGATTGGGAGAAACGTTGACGATCCGACTAAACCGTACGAGACGTTGTTGTGTTGCGCCTTAGCGATCGATACACCTCTCCGAGGGTTTGTTGATCTTGCCAGTGCAGATCAACCCTATTCCTGCAAGCAATCGAGAACAAGCAAGAACAAGATAAAAGCAACTAAATTGCGAGATAAACAAGACGCACAAATATGGATCGATACACGATAAAGTGGGGTTCCGAACAAGCAGACGGACGGTCTAGCCAACACGCGCGCTGCAAGCGAAGTAGCAATGGCTAAACTTACAATTAATCAAAACTCAACTAACCCTAAAGGGGTAACTAGCTTTTTAAATAGGTGGAGGAGGTCATAGGGGCGTCCTCCCCCTATTTGGGGCGCAGCCCCACTTGGGTCTTGGTCCCAAACATAGTTACAAGCCCAGTGGCCCATTATAGGTGGTGCAACACCTTGTTTTCTCGATTCTCGAGGACTCAGATGGAATTTGGCGATGAGGTTGGATCTGTTGGAAAGAGGACTCCAAGAATTTTCCATCAAGTACTTATGGGCCTTAAACGGAGCTCGTATGTAGAATTGGCGGCCGTTTGAATTCAGCGTTGTTGTGGGTCGCCGAATTGGATTCCAGAATTTGATGGGCTTCATCAACATCTTTGCATGCACCGTGGGTGACATGTTTATCATCCATATTTGGCTCCAAGTATTATTTGCAATCCTAAAGACACAAATGTAGATATTTTCATTATTAGGTAGCGTCATATTCATAATGTACTCAAATTGGATGTTGTTATAAAACGAGATCATCTGCTGGTATACGATGTGATCAATGCTTGTATCCATGGATGTCATGGTCACATCAGCCACGACCCCACTACCGCAGCGAGTCGTCATCTACCCACTACCTCGGCTATAAAAGCCGGGAGCACGCCCTTGTCGTCACCCTGCCCCCTCCTCTTATAGCCTCTCTGCTGCCGCCACCACCCATTCCCCATTTCCACCACCTCCAGGCACTGGCCATCCATACAAATCTCGCCGCCATCAAACCTCTCTACCCAATTCAAAGGAGTCCTAGCGTCACCGCTCGCCGTGCACCTCGGCCACACCCCCGGCGCCTCCGCGCCGCAGCCACCGCCGGCGTTTTCCAGGTGCCCCTTGCCTCCCTCCTAGCTCCCTCTCTCTGCATCAGGGAAGAAAGAAAGGGGAGAAGTGGAGAAGAGGGATATGACAAGTAGGCCCCACTTGTCAGTATCCTCTCCCTCTCACACTCTCACCCTACCATTCTCGGACCTTGCCCTCCTCTGCCAGCCCAAACTGAGGCGCAGAAAGTCTAAAACCGGTCCCTCTTTTCTCTGCCCATGAAAATAATACAAGTCCGTTTTTCGTCCTTCCTCCAAAGTTGGTCCTCTCCCCAACCCTTAAAGCCCACTTCTCCTAGAAAGAAAATTCAAGTCTGCTCTAGGTCCTTCCCGCGCTAGCCTGTGTACCAAGAAAATAAGTCCATTTTACACCCTTTTCTCTCCTCCTTGGCCCAATCCCTCAACATCAAAAACAAATAGTCTGTTTCACATACCTCAGCACCACATGACAATTTTTTGGAATACTCTATGGCACTATTAATTTATACTATATAGTATATCTTTATAATCCCTTGTGGTAGTTTCCTAGTGTTGCCTGCGTAGAGATCGTACTGAGAACTCTCACCCAATGCTCTGCCCAAACGGCCTCCCCGTGCCGACCGTGCATCGGATATTTCTGGGTTTTCCCGAGTTACTGAATAGTCACCCCGGCAAGCCACTCTTCGAACATATTGCTCCTACTTTTCAAAAAAAAAACTTGTATTAGGATGCACACACGTAAACCACCTGGCCTCAATCTGTGGAATCGATGGACCTACCCAGTAGTTGCATTATGAATCATAGGATTACACACTACCTTAAGCCTTTGTCAACTCAACCAAAAAACTTTAGGATACCCGTATTCCAGGATACAAATGCCTGCCTAAAGCCCCACTTGTCGTTCTGTACATAAGATTTCGGTAGAATGGTTGAGCAGCATTTTTGAGAAATGTTTGCGAAATAAAGCTATTTGAGAAAATCACTATGCAAATGTATACCTGTGGTCACGATGTGCAGCACACTTAAGGACCGATTCCTTTGGGAATTCCATTCAAACATACACCGTACGACCCCGCGGGTTATATGGGTACACCCTGTATGAATACTAGGCAAGTTCATGTTAACCGAGTATGCTAATTGTAACAGCCCGGAAAAATCGTTAATTAAATAAATCACTTGTTTAATGCATTTTGAGAATAAGTTAAAATTCAAAAGAAAGACTAGGTTAAAATCTATGAAAAATTTCAATAGAAAAATGGAAAATATAAAACTTCATTAAATACTTTAAGTGCTCAAGTATTTTCTAGATTTTTCTGGGAATTATTTGAGCCCTGAAAGTATTTTTAGTCAATGAAACACCATTTCAGAAATTATTTAAATGAAAAATAAATTTTAAAACCCTCCAAAGTCAAATTCCAAATCCAGCCCGTTTCCTCTTTCTCCTCTCCTTCCAGCCCACACCCGGCCACCCCTCCTCTCTCTCTCCTGAAGTTCTCATGGCATCACTTTCTTTCTTTCAGCCAAGAAGTCTGTTTTTCATCCCTTGTTTTCCATTTGTTTTGGACCAGCAAGCAGGCGGCCCAACAGAGGCCGAAGCCCATATGCTACAGTGATCATCTTCAACATTGGGACAGAGTCCCTGCTGCGCACGAACATTGGGACAAGTTGGTATTAGTGCCTCCTTGACCGTAGTATTAGCCAATTGGAAACCAAAGCCGATTTATTAAACTTTGAAAAATTAGAACTTCTCTTATCCGATTTCTCTTTTTAAAATTTTTATTAAAACTACCCGAGTTCTACTCCGAGACAAGAGGAATCCCTTCACCCCAGCAGATTCGAGGACATAGTTACGTTGTATTTTTGGTGTGTTTTTTTCTTATGTGTTCTTAGGGGTATGGGGTATCCAGGCTGTGATATAACCATAGTAGTTCAAGTTTAGTTTGAGTCCAAAAATAAATTTATACATACTTCAGATCAATAAAAATTTAAATAAGTTCCTTTCTTCTGTCCTTGAACCCTTAGATGGTGAACAACGGTGCAAATGGCCCCAATGCCAATGGCAACATGGACAACAATTTGCTCGCTCATGTTTTGGCTAACCAGAACCAACTGATGGCAATGTTGGCTCAACAGATGCAACAGAACCAACAGAATCAACCACCTCCTCCACCACCGCAGAACTGGTTGTCCGATTTTCTTCGAGTTAGGCCACCTACTTTCTCAAGTTTTACCAACCCAATGGAGGCAGGAGACTGGCTCCGTGAAGTTGAGAAGAAGCTAGAAGTTTTACAAGTGCACAGATGAAGAAATGGTCTCTTTCGCTTCTCACCAGTTGATTGGACCGGCAGCAGCATGGTGGGACAACTTCCGTCAGAATCGAGGTCCTGGTCATCCTATCTCTTGGACAGAGTTCTCGGCGGCTTTCCAGAAGACTCATGTCCCTGCTGGTTGGTTTCTATCAAGAAGGAGGAGTTTCGTGCTCTGAAGCAAGGTTCTCGTACTGTGACCGAGTATCCGCATGAGTTCAACCGTCTCTCTCGCTACACCCCAGAAGATGTTCACACGGATGAGGAGCGTCAGGAGAAGTTTCTAGATGGACTAAATGATGAGCTGTCTGTCCAACTGATCCCCGGGGATTGTGCAGATTTCCAGAAGTTAGTGGACAAATCCATCCACCAAGAGTACAAACACAACAAGGTGGAGCAGAAGAAGCGTCGGATGATGGACTTCAGGAACTAGCAAGGAAACCACCAAAAGCCGCGTCGCACGGTGGAATCATAGATGGTGTCACCAGAAGGATGGTCCTCGTCCATTGGTCAGAACTCCAACAACAATAATGACAACAATGTCAGCAATCCCGAAGGTCTTCAACATATAATAATTCAACCAGACCAAGCTCACGATGTCAAGAACAACGTTGGAAAGCCTCAACTATGCTATAACTGCTTCCAGCCAGGACACCTCTCAAGGCAGTGTACGAAGCGGAAGAGTTAACAAGGGCATTGTTGTATCAACAATATCACCGTCACAGGAGCAAATGCAACGCCAGTGATGTTAAGGAGCGCGAGTGAGTCTGTGGAAGCACAAGTGTAGAAGTTCGGACCTTGGTCTTTTCTTCCTTTCCGAATCTCGGGACGAGATTCTGTTTAAGGGGAGAAGATTTGTAACAGCCCGGAAAAATGGTTAATTAAATAAATCGCTTGTTTAATGCATTTTTGAGAATAAGTTAAAATTCAAAAGAAAGACTAGGTTAAAATCTATGAACAATTTTAATAGAAAAATGACAAATATAAAATTTCATTAAATACTTTGAGTGCTCAAGTATTTTCTAGATTTTTCTGGGAATTATTTGAGCCCTGAAAGTATTTTTAGTCAATGAAACACCATTTCAGAAATTATTTAAATAAAAAATAAATTTTAAAACCCTCCAAAGTCAAATTCCAAATCCAGCCCGTTTCCTCTTTCTCCTCTCCTTCCAGCCCACTCGGCCACCCTTCCTCTCTCTCTCCCGAAGTCCTTATGGCATCCCTTTTTTTCTTTCAGCCCATAAAGTCTGTTTTGTATCCCTTGTTTTCCATTTGTTTTGGCCCAGCAAGCAGGCAGCCCAACAGAGGCCTAAGCCCATATGCTACAGTGATTGTCTTCAACCTTGGGACAGAGTCCCTGCTGCGCACGAACGCCGCCGCCACCTCCAAAAAATCCCGACGATTCCGGCCGTTTTGAGCAGTAAATTGCCAGGGACCTTAAGAATAATTTATTACCCTTTAATACTATTAATTTCCTTTTTAATCCCGTGGCTTTTAGTGCATTGTGGAGGGAGAATTTTACTGTTTTTGATTTCGGAATTTAATCCCTTCATTGTTCTTAACTCCGGCGAAATTTTCGTCGACGGAGCCGTTCCCCTTCGTTCCAATGGCTCCCCACGTCCTCCTCTTGCGGTTACCCACCTTTTCCCCCTCCGAAACTCCCCAAATCGCCGTTTCCTCGCTCGCCGGAGTTCGCCACAGCCGTCGCAGCCTTCGGCACCGTCGCCGGCAGGCGTCAGTCATCGTCTTCGGCCTCCGTCTTCTTCCCCGACACAGCAAGGACGAGGCGAAGCTCGTCCTATCCTCCATTGCCGCCGGAGCTCGCTGGAAACGAGTCGTCGTCGTCATCCCGAACCGCCGCCGCCTCCGTCCTCGTTACCGGCCACGTCCCGTCCTCCTTTTCGGTCCCCGACAGCACCAGTGAGTTCGCGAGGAGGAGGAGAAGGCCGTCCACAACCTCGTCGGCGCCGTACCTTGCCGGAGTTCGCAGAAGCCGTCAACCCGCATCATCACCATCTTCTTCGTCGTCGCCGCCTTCCGCCGTCGTCGCTCCGGTGAGCATCCCTGTGATCCCCTCTACCTCTCCGTCCCCTCGGTTTTCGCTGGCGAGTCGCTGTCTGCCGCCGGCGATGTCCTCCCCAGGCAGGCCACGTCATCCTTTCCATCCACGTGACTGCTTGGTCAGCACCACGTGGCGTATCTTTGACATTAGTTTGACCCGATCCGACCGGATTGATCTGGACCGTTGGATTGACTCTGATCAATCCCGGCCGTCCATTCCTTTTAATTACGCAGTAATCTGTTTTCTAAATTGAAATTAATTATTTATTGCGTCATGAATCCTTGATTTTTTTCTGAAATTGGTAAAAATGGACCTAAAGCTTAGAAAAATCATAACTAATTCATCCGAACTCCGATTCAGGTGATTTAAACCTCTAAAATTTTGTAAAAATGATCTCTACACATTAAAAATGTCAACCAGTAGATGTTTTATGTGCTTATGTACTGTTTTTCTGTTTTAGTTCTTTTGCTTAGTCTTCGACGCGTGTGAGGAGTTTGCGTTCGTCCGCTCGTCTAAAAGGAGGATCTCGAGACCACGTCTAAAGGCAAGTCATGCAGAACAAACCTCTTTGAGCATGTTGATCATTTCTTTCTCGCAATTACTTCAACTTATGCATATTATTTTTTAATGTAATCGGGTAGAAATTTCTATATTCCTTTGTACAGCCAATTTGATCTTGATTACCTTTATATTTGTTAGCTGGGGTTATATAATTTGACTAGCTAGAAGTCTATAATATTTTAGCTAGAATTTTAGTAATTGGTTAGCCATGCTTAGAATAATTTAGGCACACTATGGGGTAGACTATGTTTCACACCTTATACATGTGATCTATCATGTTGGATTATTGGATAAGCTAAATAAAATGTTGCCAACTAAAATTTGACTTAAGGTGGGTCGTGAGCACGTGGATTTGGTTGGTCGTGCTCATGACAATTAAGGACCGGTTCGCGAGCTATCTTTGCGAAGCATTCACCATATTACCCTTAGGCCAGCATGGGCATCATCTTGGTTTCGTGATGTAGCGGGGGCAGTGCGATTCACCGGGTTGTTGTGGCAAGTATAAGCCCACATGGGATCGCCAGGGGAGCCATAGCCTGATTTTGGTGGGTGTTCTTGTACTGTTTCTCGTTGTAGAGCGGGCCATGTCGCCAGGGGAGCGTGTGCTAAGGCTAAATTGGTACACCTCTGATCAGTGTAAAACTATTCGAATAGCCGTGCCCGCGGTTATGGGCGAGCTGAGCATTGTTTTTCGTGATTAGTCCCACTGTCACTTAATTATTAATTTGGATTAAAATTTTGATAAATGAGATAACTCCTGGTTTAGGGTTAGGATTAGCTCCTGGTATGGGGTGATGATTAGCTCCTGGTATGGAGTTATGGTTCGCCTTTGTTGGAGTTATGAATAATTCCTGATTTGGAGTTATGTTTGGGCCGGTGCAACCGGGATAGGTTGTACCGTGAGTAGTTAATTATTGATTATTAAATATCTACAGTTTTCTTAATTAATTCCATTATTACTTAATGAATATTGCCTACATGAACCCTATTAAGCCATCCTTTGAATATCCTGTGCAATCGTCATATTTTCCGTTTGCCTATGTTACTTGCGGAGTATGTTGTATACTCACCTTGCTCTACACCACCAGAGGAGAAGTTCTACGACAAGGATGGTTTCCAGGAGAGTTGAGCTGAAGGCACAGTCGAGTGCCTGTGGAGTGGAGTTGAAGCCCCGCTAGTCCGTTTAGTCCGTTGCGTAGAATTTTTTGTTTGAGAGGTTCTATCCACCTCTGTAATAAATATTGTAATTCGATATTGATTAAATTCAATAAAGTACTCTGTTTATCAATTTTGTCATTGTGTGCCTCGGCTGATTCCTGGACAAGGATAAACACACATTTTAAGCGTGCGGAATTTCGGATAGAAATTCCGGGCGTGACACTAATGGTTGTGGGTCACTCTATTGATAAGGTGTGATTAGTTGGGGGATCGTCGGGACCTCGCCTGGATGGAAGGTACAATTCGGCCGGGATTGCTGGTGTCTGGCCTTTGTTGGAGGCATGAGATCCAAAGGAGTATCCCCCAAGTGCACCCTAAGTAGGTTACAGCAGTGGCTATAGTCGTATGCTGGTCACGCGTATAGTCGACCCAACCACGTAGCATAAGGTTTTCATGACCTCACCTTGGAAAGTCCTTGTCATGAACTTTTGATCCTTGGCCAGTTTCAATGTTAGTTTCTTGTCGCGTGGGAATTTCGTGCAACCTTTGCAAAGTGTCAAAACTGTTCGAACAACCATGATCGCAGTGAAGAGCGAATGTGAGGTGATTTCCTTAGCGTAGTTTTAGTTTAAGCTTTTTGAGAAAAAAAACATCAATAGGAAGCATTTCCCGAGTAGGCCTTGGTGACCGAAGCTCGACCTGTGTCATTGTAAAATGGGTTTGTGTGATCCGGGATGTCGCCTGACATCGTGGATGAGTTGCCCGTGTGAATAAAGGGCCTTGTTTAGTCAGCCTTTGTGGCCAATGGGCGACCCTCGTGGTCAGATCGAGCTTGGTGTGACCCCCTAGAGTTTTGAAGACGTCGCGGAGTTAGATGAGAAACTCAGAGCTGAGCTTAGGACATGATTTAGTCTCCGTGATGAATCATGGGCTCCGCTGGAAATACCAACACTATGGAAGTAAAGATTGAATAATGAAATAATTAAAACATTGACTCACTAGTGGAATTCTTCAGTAAAATTTTTTGCACCTCAAACCCAGCCGTTCCTTGAAGCCTGCATTGAGACACTTTTCCTATGGCTTGCACAGTACAAAATTACTCACTCTCCGGCCATTGTTTCTCCCCTTGTTGCTACCTTAGGACTGAGCTTTGGTGCAAGGGATTTCGGTTCCTAGACCCAAACTTCTGCCTTTGAGTGTGGTGTCCCAACACATGTAGCTTCCGCTACTAACTTTGATAAGAGATGACTTTTCCAAGGCAATAGCCCTAGAATCCTGGGACTGGTACTGGTAATGCGGTTCCTAGGGAACGGTTCGTCGTTCTTCTATGGCACGCCCTCCTCCAGGCCATTTACTACAGTGGCCGAGGGGCAGGCCGTGACACATGCTGGCATTGGCAATAGCGGTTCATCTCTGCCAAGGTTATGTCTTATCTCTCTGCCAAGGTCAGGGCTTCAGCAAGACAAGTACTCTATGCATCCGACCTGCTACCTACACGGGGTACTAGGTCTCATACCTCTATGCGCAATAGATAGAAAACAACTCCTATGAAGAGGTGGATAATGGGGGAAGCTGTGTATGCCGATGAAAAGGAAGATGGTGGTATCGGCATGTTTCGCATACTCCCTCACATGAAACTGGCATAAAAGAAGCTTGGATTGACAGGGTAAATTGTTGGCAAGGCCGTGGGAGATAAACTCTAGCGAGCGCACCTAGGAGTAAGGCTCCAAGAGGAGGCACAGGCTATGGTGTGTGGGCCAGAGGCTGATATGGGTCTAGACCGATGATGACGGAAAATCGCAGGGGAGGGAGGATGAGGAAGGCATCCCTTCCATTTAGATGGACATCTATTCTTGAGTTGTTCTCTAATATGAAAAGGTGGTAGAATAACTAACGTGCTTTCTTATGGAGGGTGCTAATCCCACATAGCCATCCTCAGTCTTTCCTCGTGTACCTTTGGCCTATCTTTGTCATTGTAGTTGCTGCTATCACCTGTCGTGACGGGTCTTCACAACCCACAAGATTCTACTTTTAATTGGACTTGGATTACGACATAGGATGGTGGTCGTACTTGAGTTCTGCGATTTCACATCTTATCACATAATGTCAACGATTAGCATGTCTCTAAAGTTGGCGGCTTTGCGATTTCTGACCTAGAGAAGGTAAATGGCTGATCCAAGGGGTTGAACCACCAGATTAACAAGACAATGGAAGGACATGTTTAGCTCAATTATAGTTATAGCCTATAGGATGAGGATCACTACTGTACTGTGTCATATGCATACATGGAAGGAAGGGTGGTTGTTCTAGTTCCATCCACTTGATGGTCATTTAACTAAAGTTGTCGGCTTTGGCGATGGTTCTAGTCTATTTCTGGTGGTGGGATCATCGACATTGACCTTCCATATCAAGCGATTGCGGATGGCTTTTACCATGGACAGCACCAGTAGAAGTTATTCCAAGCATGACAAAGCTCTAGCCAGGTATATAGCCTACCGGCGTTAAGAACCGAGCCACCAAGACGCTAAAGTTGTTGTGGTGCCTATAGTTTGCCTTCATCGTGTAGACTTGGCAATTGTATGAATCTAGTGGATTTGACACATTTACCCTATTAGAACTCTTCCACATGACAAGGGACTACCTATGTGGTTTCTTCAGTTATGACAGAGAAGACTGATTGCTCATCAAATATCGACTAATATGTGCGCTTTTTTTAGGTTGCTCTTGGGCCAAGGTAAAGATACGTGTCCACCAAATGCACCCAAGCCCCATATCTAAGTGTGTCTGGTTTGGAGAGTTTGAAGAATGGAATAGGACTTAAGAGGAATGGGGCTATTAAGTGTTTTGTTTGGTTAGGAGATATGGATCTCGTTTGGCAAGCCAATTTATTGTAGTCCTCTGGCTCCACTACAACAGCCATAAGCCAAAAATATTGGTTGTGCTGGCTGCCCATTGCAGCACATCCACAACTACTGGGCAGCCGAACACTCCCATGAGAGTTTTGGTGGGATGAGGATGGAGAATTGAGGAGAGCAACTCCCTATGTTTTAATATATGGCTAGGGGTAAGAATTGGGAGAGTATTCCTCCATTACACCTAAATAAATCTCAGCCATCTAATTTTATTTGACATATAGGTTCTATCTAATTTTCCTACCATGAAATCCCACCGTCTTTACCAAAGAAGAGATTCGAATTAAAATTAAAATTCTCATTGTAATGTGACAACCATTAACTCCCTCATCTAAACTCCCAATCCTTCCCCACAAGTTGCTAAACACGCCGAGAGGCTAAGACGATCTCGCATTGTCGAGTTCCTCCACGCCGATTGATAGGATCATCTAATCCTATGAACCAAATCATGAGCCGGATGCATCCGACAAAACCCATGCTGTGCTCACGCGAAATCATTGCCTGGTGGTCGATAATATGGCCTAGATATTCTTCAACTAAATTGCCACAAGCTTCAAGCGAATCATGACTCACAATTGATGCAAACCCTCCTGATTTGTGTGTCTTTCCTCTCCCACGCCTTCGCCATGCCGGAGAGGTGGGACTCACGGCGAGTAGAAGAATAGCCTAGGGTTTACTGAACCAGTGCTCATGTGTACAGATCAATGACCAGATCGGAGGACGGCAGTGGCGGAAGCTGTACTATGGTGTCTCGAGCAATCCATATTCAAACCAAATTTTGCTTGATGAACAGATACCGACATTGAACTCGGTATGTATAGTAATGATAAATCACCTTGATGTTATCTCATATAGATAATCTTGGTATTATGTATACCCTTTAAAAGACCCCAATGATGATATGAGTGGTGAATATGTAATCACCCATGAACATATAGGTCTCATAAACAAAAGGTAGATCTACTTCTATTTCTTCCACAACCACAAGCCGGTATAAAAGATAAGTTTATTTTAGAATTAGTAGAAAAATGATGACAGATTTGACCTAAAGATTTAGTATGGAAATATTTTTATTTCAAATTTATAGAGTTTGAAATGTACTGTTATTTCTCTTTTATATATAATTCCCGCTGCAACATATAGGCTGTTATAATCTCTGGCTGTCTGCAATGGTGAGACCGTAAGAACATTTACAATAGGAATTTACATATTTTTGCCGGAAACATTAAGTACTTGTTTGAAGGGAGGCTAAAACTTTACACTCGAACATATTGATAAATAAGGGGAATAGAAAGTCATATGTAGTGAATCAACACCATTCGAGTGTTGTTTATAGTTGTTAAAATGCTTTGCCTCGTGAAATGTCTCTAACCCTCTGACTATGTGTTTGACGAAATGTTTCTGATATATATGATTACATTAATTTCCATTAGTTGCTTCCTTTTTCAGCAATATGAGAATCAAAGAGATTATTGAGATACTTTAAGAAAAAGAATCCCTGATTAAAAGAATAGACATTGAAGTAGAGGTGGGCAAGGAGGTATGGAATTTGGATCCTCAACCTTCTAGCCATATATGGCTTTGTTACCCATAGGAGTGGGCTTCTGGTAGGACTGTCTTCTGCCCTTTTTGTAAATTTTGGTATCCTAAAACTGAACAACGATTTGCATTGGAGAAATAAAAAGCTTGAGTAATTTTAGACAGTTTTGATCATGACTCAAATTTCATACGATCACAAAATTTATAAAGCACACAAATCATAAATTTTAGATTCAATATATCACACAGATCATAAATTATAGATTCAAAATATTACACAGATCATGAAATTTAGATTCAAAATATCACACGGATCATATATTTCAGATTTGGAACTTTGTGTGTTGCATGGCTTGTAATGGGACTAGTTTAAATTTCATGGCATTTTATTTAATTCTTGTGCAAGACTATGTGGTACTTTGTGATGTGTGAGACTATGTGATGGATTGATGCTATGTTATTCTTAGTTTTAGTCTCATTTGTGTGAATATGCCATGTCATTTTACTCTTTACCATACAATTCCAAGTATTGTGCTACAATTGTGATATGCAAAGTTTGAGGGTGATCTTCTCTATGCTTATCATGCATACCTTTAGTGGGTGCCCAACTTTAAACTTTGCATTCAAAATTCATTTATTATGATTATCTCTCTTGTGAACTAATCGTATTGTCATCAATCACTAAAAAGGGGAGATTGAAAGTGAATCCAGGCCCCTAAGAATTTTGGTGGTTAATGACAATAAATTAGTGTGGACTAATGTGTTTATTGAATTCGTTAGTCCACTGGAAGTGATTTCAAGCGATCCCCATGACAGATGTGTGATAAAACAGAAAAGAAAAACGGTGATGAGAAGCTATGTAAATGTATTATTTCATGACTTGAGTCGATAGAAAGCCATACTATAAAGGGGGTGTCGCAAAAAAATCTTGGATTGAAACAAATTGCTCAAAAAATTTTTTGAAGTGTTTCCCTCTTTGAATTTGAGTTTGTGCTGTTTTCCTCGGATGTCCCGAGAAGCTCTCGGATGTTCTGTCGTAGAAATTGCTCTCGGGATAGCCTCTCGGATGTTCTATCACATAAATCACTCTTGGGTTTGTTTTCAGATGTTCCGAGATACTGCTCGGACGTTCTGTTGCTGTGGGATGTGCTCTCTTGATGGTTTCTCGGATATTCCGAGCAGTTACGTTTTCCAGTTCATGGATGCCACTGAGTTTTGTAGTGGCGAGAAAATTTAACTTCACGGATATTCCGAGGATCTGCTTGGCATCGTCATTAGGTGTTGGTTTTGTTATAGAACCAGCACCTATATTGTAGGAATCTTCTTTGAATTATAACCGGCAACTACATAGCTATACCAGTAACAAAGTTGCTGACTTGTCTGTCTAGCCGGCACCTATAGCAAAAGTGTCTGGCTTGCTACTGAACTGGCACCTATGCGTGACAATAGGTTCTAGTTCTTTTTTTTACCCTAGGGAGGTGAGAAACGACTCATAGGAACCGTCATTAAGACATCTTTTGGGTTCTATAGTAATTGGCTAAACAAATGTCATCTAAACATTCCATCTCCCGACAGATACAATATAATATGAGGATCTCCAAAATGGAATGCCCCATGGGTGATTTTTTTAATGGGTGGATTTTCATTAATTGCTTATTTCATTTCTTCATATTATCACTACAAATATTTCAATTACATCATGAACTATTAATCTACACTTCCTTTTATACTTCTGTAGGCGCATCGGGCATGTGCTTTCCCTGCAAGAAGTGCTCAAAGAGTATGAACGCCTGGCGCGGCCGGTGTAGTGGAACCTCATGCCCTGCGCCTCGGACGGTCACCAAGCTCAGGCCCTTGTACACTTGGCTCCACCCACCAACCTAGTCAAATCAGATCAACCATGCATATCAGGAATTAAGTAGTTAATTGATCTTGTGAATTGTTGTAACAAATTTTTATATTTTGCTGGAACCTAGAATAGATCTTTAACTTGTGAGCATATTAGTTAAGTTGCTCACAACTGATATGGAATAGATTTTAAGAAAGAGTTTATATATAATTGAGAAGCAAAATACGGAAGGTACATATACTTGTTCAGTCAAATAAGGCTAACCTTTTTGGCATCATACCAAGGGTACCAACTAATAGTAGTTGGAAGGCCCAGAGCATCTATGGAGTGTCTGGTTGCTGTCAATGGGACGACAGCATCCGTGTCTCCACTGCAGATAAGCAATAAGAACATATATTCTTGTCAATCTTCCGACATTAATTATTAGAGCAATGTCATTGCATAGTTGGCACATATAGAACTACGTAATAAGTGTATATATAAGAATAAAAAATCAATACATTTTCCTAAAAAAAATATTGATATCTAAAAACCTTATTCTATAGAGTTGTCTTGCACATATACTGCTAAGAAATCAGTGATGAAAGTTGTCAATTCACGGTCGTGGTGAAATGTCCAAAATAAATTATTTTGTATATGACATATAATGCTCTGAAAAAAGAATCGGAATTGCTATATTTGCGTCGACAGTTTTTTTTCCTTAAAAAATAGTTGAAGTTTGCACCCTAGGATGTGCTTTGAGATTCATGCTACAATGCCTGACAGATTTTTGCGGGTGAAAAGGGCAGCAACTCCTAACATTGTAGGACTCAAACCCACGCCCTCGGCCTTCTCCTGCAAACAACTTCACCAGCTGCGCTAGCTTGATATGTTGGCTGTATAGAGTTCTCATGGAAGATATACTGCAGTTATACAGTGTACCCAAGTAACTACCTTAGTTACACTATAGTATAATTATAGTGTATAAAATTCGACTAATTTTTTATGAAAAAACTGTGGAAAGTCCTGTAGGCAGTTCCAAATGAATTTCATGCGATAGAGATTAATATAAGACAAAATATGTGGTCCGGACAATAAGATAAACTAATAATTTTCCGAGTGTTGCTATACATACTAATTTTTTTTAATAAATCTAACAAAAATTTTAACGGTTCAATTCAACTGGATAGAAGTTACAAAATATTTAGATTTACTCACAAGCTTCCACATCGGTGTTAGTATAACTCTAGTAAAAAAAAATTACGTATAGACTTTCCCTAAATTAACCTTGCACGCATTTCTTCACCATGATCATATGAAGAGTCTAGTATACTGAATTGTATATACTGGGAATCTACTGTGTACTGTGTATGTAGTATGTGCATATTATACATCAAGGATTGTGGGCTATATATATGTATATATATAAAGACATAGTGGCTTCGATCTCAAGCTTTTCTCGAGACCAGATGAAAACTATTCGTATCTTAGTGTCGCAATGATCCTGCTATATACTACGTCCTCCATTCATATACAAATGTTTGACATTGGTTAGCTAAAAATAAGCTAGCCAATGTCAAAATAATAACACCGGAGAGATATATAACACTAAAATTTTGATCACATCAGTTTACGTGTTCAATCACATCAAGGGAGAACATATATCCTTAAGTCACAAAATCGGACCCTAGGCGGTATCCAAAGGTTGTTTTTCTTGCGTGACGACAAGTTCGCAAATTTCAGGCTTCGAGCAGGAAAGCAGAAGAAGACGATCGGCCGATTGGCCCAATTGTCGGCAATGGTACTTTCTTTTGAAATTGATGGGTCAACACTCAACTGGGGAATATTGAGCAAAAGAATAATGTTTTATACATCGCTCATTAAATCTTGATTAGCACACACAAGACCCTTCTAAATGTGCCGCTTAATCAAAGCATTGCACGTGACGCATAATCCGGAATTCCCTTTTTTGTTTACGAACTATAGTTGTTGTCTACACCTTCCAAAAGATTAGTTAATTTCATCCAGTCCAGGTCTACTCAAGTCTTCATAGAATATGTCCAATTAAAAATTTTAACTTCAACAACTATAATAATATAAGTTAAGACTTAAAACAATAGGTTCACATAAGAAAATAACACTAACATATTTTATGAATATAATACTAATACTGTCAATTTTGTATGACAATGAAGTCATGTTGATTAAGTGTATGACAAGTGCAAAAAAACAGAGAGAACACAACACTGTAAAACGGCAAACTGAAAAAGTATATTTAAATTGAGGCAAGAACATGTCTAAGGGCTCCTTTGAATTGGAGGATGTATGAAGGAAAAATGGAGGATTGAGCATTCCTTTGGATTGACTACCATAGATCTTTTTGTTTCGAAGGATTTGCTTTCTTGATTTTCTAAGGTATACTATTCTCTCCCTACGTTTTTACAGAAAAATAAGAATCCACTAGGAAAGAATCCACTAGGACCTCTTATCTAGAAACCTCTTGGAAAGATTCCTATGCACAAAAAACGAGAAAGCAATCTCCATTGGTTGTTATTATGATCTAATGGGTTCAATGTCAGTGAGAGATTTGTAAAAAATTACTGCCAGGTTTTAAACCAATACAAAATATGATTATTGTTTTACTCTTGAATTCCTGTACTCTTCCATTCCTATGTTTCAAACAACACATCCTATAAAATCTTGTGTTTTCTAATCCTTGGTTTTGCACTTGTATTCATGTAAAAATCCTATGTTTTTTTTATTCCTCTATTTCGCAATCCTACGATTCAAAATGGCCCTAAAAGAAATATAACAGTGTCGTTAGTTCCGTAACATCATCCGCACGTTAGTTGTACCCAAATCTCACTGACTCTGATGAATTTTAACAGATTTATTCGTGACGAACTCATTTGTTCTGATAGCGTGAAGAATGAATATGTGAATAGATGGGACATTAATTGATTCTCTGATTTAAATCATTTGACTTTGAGTCATTGACATAAGAGTCCATAGTGACTCTAAATTCACCTGACATAGTAAGGTAGAGGATCTCATTCTGAATAGGGGCAGAAAACTGACCTGAAGACCCATATCCTTAGGCCAGCTGCAATAAGCTCCTGGTAGATGTGAAGCACGGACCTTGGAGAATCTCTCCAGTAATCGTTGAGGATGTCACTGAGCCATTCATTCAACAAGCCAAATGAGCGCAGCTACTAGCCACATGAACCGTTCAATTAATCTGGTGTAATACTACGTACAACCATATCATGTTTATGAAAAATCCTTTTAGATTTCAGACTGAGACAAACTTCTTAGTTATTAGTATAGCTAGGTCGCGACTGCTATCTTGTGACGTGCTGTGTGCTAGGGAATACAGCCAAATAAGAGAATCCTTATATCTCGAGAGAGAAAGATGATCTTCTGCACAGAGACGTGTATATCTTTTATCTTTCGGGCCACATGTCAGGAATAGAGTCTCTCTGTAGTTACTGTAGAGGATCTGGTTCCGAGAGAGAGGGGTATATATTAGACACAAAGAAAAGAGGTTATATTTCTGATACAGTTAATATACGATTTTATTATAAAAATCAGTGTGAAAGAGAGATATTCTAAAGCTTCTTGGTCTTGTAATTGAAAAATTACTTTTAAAAAAAAATGGTGCAACAGTTTTGTACTTGAATCCATTCACATTTTCTCTTTGGTAATTGATGTTTCAATAAAGAAAATTTCTTGCAAGTCACTAAAACTTTCCTCCATCTCTTCTGTGCCATGGATTTTTGCCGCATCCCACATATGCTCTTGCATATTTTCGATCTCCTCTATATCATTCTGTTATTCTATTATTTGACCATCAATTGACCATGTACTTATGTGCTACTACTATTGAGGTGAAAATACTTCACAGATAAAAACAAAAAAAGAGCGCATAACAATTTGACCCCAAAATTTGGAAAGCAACATTTAGTTCTTAATAATTTTTGATCAATTTGGAGAAAAAGAACACAGGTTCGCGGGAGCGTTGAAAATGTAAGAAACTTTTTTGAAGCACGCATGCACAAACCTGCACGTCGCCCATGTGTAGTTTATTCCAGTGACGTTGGCGTGGAGCGCCTTCTGCACCTCCGGCCTGTTGTAGTACTCCGTGGAGTATTTCTCCGTGCACGGATCATACGACCCTGTAATCCACGGCTGCAAGCACACGTATATTTTTCCGTTACAAACTTTTTCCAGCAAAACCAAAAAGCTGATGAAAACGACACGGGATAAAAGGTTAAACGCATCGTAAATTAATTTTCGTACGTAGTGGCCGTGCTTGAGCCGTCGCTGCCTCTCCGTCGCTGACGAGGATGTCTCGTTGCAGGTTGGCGTGTAGAGGCTGTACATGTCGATGTCGCCCTGCTCCACCGTGGAGGCGTTGAGCGCGGCGAGGCAGGCCGTCGTCGGGTGCTCGCCGGAGTCGTGCACGCATGACTCGTTAAGCCGTCGGTACGTGTCACGGGAGATGATCCCGTGGTTCCACCAGTACTCGAACGTGCCGATGTAGTCGTGGTAGTCGTCCGTCACACCGTTCCCGACCTGAAATTGTATAAGTCCCAGTCACATCAATGTTTTCCTCAAGAGTATTAGTGAATTATCCATCTTTTTCACTGGAATATAATAATTTGTTCAACGCAATTTAATGTAGTCGTTCGTCCTACCGTTCCCTGCTTGCCATCATTTTATTCACGGCCAAGACGACGAGAAATATTAACATGTATACTAAGTACAAGTGAATTGCCCATCCTTTTCACGAGAATAATAATTTGTCCAACATATTTGTGTACAAGTGCATGCAATTCAATATAGCCTGCAAAGTTAGGGGAAGGTGTATGTAGTGTGTACTAGTATATGTACCATGAAGCCTTTGAAATTGATGATGGGTTTCTCGACGCCTTTGTTGTGCCGGTACACAAGCTGGGACAACTGAGGAACATAGTGCCCTGCAGCACTTAAAATGTTATAGCGAAATTCATAAAAATTTAGCATGGGGGGAAAACAGAGTAAACAAAGCAGAGTAAATGCCTGCGTAGCTCTCCCCGGCGATGTAGAAATCACGGTACTTGTACTGCGGGAACTTCTCGAACCATTTCGTCAAGAACTTATATGAATCGTGAGCTTCATGAAAAAATAATTAATAATAATTCCCAGAACTTTTTCAGTGAAACCATCAAGGATTTTTTTTTTCTGTAAATCACCTGTTCTCTTGTCTCCGGAATTGTAGAGGTCGGAGGAGGTGTTCGTGTAGGAGAACCCGACGCCGGCCGGCGAGTCCAAGAACAAGATGTTCGCCACTGCAGACATTGAGACAAGATTGTTTGGTATCCGTTCATGCCACAAGTCTTCAGAATTCTGAATATCTGCTGACCTTTGTTCCATCGGTATTCGTTGAGGAAGAGCGTGGCGCCGTCGGACCGGATGCGGAACGCGCCGAGCTCCTCCGACGCGCCGTACGCGACGGAAGAGCACCCGGGCCCACCGTTCAGCCACAGAACCAGCGGTGCCGGCTGCGCGGCCTCCGTCGCCTCCTGCAGCCAGTAGAACAGCGCCCGGCCTGCCGGCTCGTTCACCGTCACGTACCCGGAGTACATCATGAAGTCCACCGGCGGCTGCCCCGGCAGGTAGAAAATCCTGTCTCCGGCATGGCCGCTCACTGCCGTCGCGGCTGCCGCCGACCACAGCAACACGACCAGTTGTACAGCTTTGATCAGAGGGAGACGATGATGACTGACCATTTTTGCCAGCACTATTGGCAACAAAATTCAGCTACACTTTGTACCAGGAGTTTGTGACACTTGAGATGTTGAACTATAGAAAAGATAGAATAGAATGGGCATAAATAGAGGAGTTTGATGTCATTTTTGGTTCGGATTACACGCTTTCCTGATGTAACCTCTCTTCCTTTTCCACCAAATTTCAGTTTGTTCGGCTAATCTGACCACGAAAGATTAGACTATATGAACTAAGCCCCGTCAAGATCGTGACATTATCAGTTCAGTTACTGTATGGACAGAGGAGAACAAAAGGAGAAGAGAAGAAACCGTGCAGATTTCTTGGACGTCATCCAGTCCAGACCAATGGGTGCACGTTGAGCTCATTCAAATATTGGCACTTCATTATTAGGATTTTTTTTAATAAATATATATCTTACCTCAGTTAATAAATCAGGGGAAAAGTGCAAATAATAAATGTACATAACTGTTTTTTGCTAATTGGATCCATGCCATTGCAATTTTTCAAAGTTAGAGATATGTCATCCGTTAGTCAATGACATGTAGGGCCCACGTGAGTCAATGACATGTGGGATAGGATGACATATCTCCAATTTTAAAAAATAGTAATGGCATGGCTCTAATTTTCTCTTTTAGGACTTACGTGTGCATGCAACAAATAAGGATTCACCAAAATGGCAGCATCCTAGCACATTAAACTGGGCCATGAATATTACGGAGTATCCTAATAAATCTTATAAATTCACAAAAGTGCAAAAGTATAATGAAAGAAATTAGCTATGGTATTTTGAATTAAAAATTCTAAAAAATTAAATAGAAATATAAGTTCATAAATGTGAATTACAAAAGAATTTTAAAAATATAATACTCGCCGTATATCTTTTAAAACACCTAATATGATTCGGTGGTAACATTTTACTTTGAGATAAACCCGGCGAGTCAAGTTTTACTCAAAGTAGCTTGAGTTTCACTTTGGTCTAGGCGACATATAATCCGAATGGAGGGAATCTTTATCGTCAAATTCATCACAACAAATCAAACTCAAATTGTTGATGAAATGTTACCATAAAACTTAAAATTCCTGTTGTGATGTAGATAATTAAGCAACGGACGCTACAACATAACCCATCTTTGTGACTGGGTGTTACCCCACATCTACCATGGGTATATACCTCGTAAATGATCAATACTCCATATTTGATAATATGTGATGGTTGATAACTTACTTTTTGGTAACTTACCACCCCTCAAAAACAGAGTTAATAAATCAGGAATTTTAAATATCAAATGTACCAAAAAGACCTAATAAATATTTTTCAAGTTTTACTCAGGCATCTAACCATGCATGCTGACTTACCACTCACCACAAACCCACAGATTTTCGTATGATATACGAGTCCACCGGGACACGAGATTCAAACCCACGACCTCTTGATCCACACGAAGAAAGCATCTTATCATCTTAGCATGTATACAACATTGCTCTTTCGATATTTTCTTTTGACAAGAGTATTTGAAGCATGTAACATGTATTTGAAACTCTACATGACTTCGAATAAGGCCTGGTTTAGTTCCCGAAATTTTTTTGGGTGGGCCAAAAATTTTTGGGCTTTTCAACATTTTGCTCTTGTTGGAACTAAACGGGTGGACCAAAATAAAGTAGGGTTCGGTTACTGTGCAGGATGGGGATTTTTTCTTTCCACCTCCTACCCCCAGCCGCACCGACGCCGCATAATCTCCTCGCAGCCGCCGACGCGCACGTTTCCTTCCCCTGTCCCGCACGCTCCTTTCTAGTTCCTCCCGTTCCCTTTCATCGTCCCGCCGAGCGCTACCGCTTGTCCGGCCGTACAGACCGCCGGCAAGCAGATCCGCCCCCTCTCCGGCCGGATCCATAGCGTAGGCGCGCGAATCCGCCTCGTCGGCGCCGGGATGGCAAGCTGCGACGGCGGAGATGGTTTCAACGGCGGGGGTACAGTGGGCGAGACGGCTCGAACGCCGTGGGCCGGTAAAGCCGTCGTCCGACTGGACAGCACGCCGGAGAGGGTTCCAACGGCGGGGAGTATGGCGGAGGAGAGGGGTCGAGCGCCGGCGGCTGTACCGGTACAGCCGCTGGTACACTGGTCAGGAAGGCGGCGACGACAACAAAGAAGGCGCGTACGGCCACGACTCCTTCACGTGCGACTTCCTCGCCTCCTAGGCTTGGTCGGCCGGAGTAGGGGCAAGATTTGAATTTTATTCACTGCATGCATCCTGTTTGAGGCAAAATCTGTTCCGTGTTTAGTTCCCAAATGCCCAAAATGTTGAAATGGCTGAAAATTTTTGCCTCCCCCAAAACTTTCTGGGAACTAAACGCGCCCTAAAAAGTCGTCAACTGAAAAAAAGTTGTAGATCTTGATAGGCCGTCCAGTCATTTGAAAATTCTCATAATTCAAAATAGATTCACTTATAATACATATACGGGGGCACGTAAACAATCTCAATGGAAATATCGTCAATTACAAAGTTACAGACCTTTCGAAGATCTACAATTTCAAATAGGTCATGTCACCATCTGAGGTTGTTCAGATAATTCAAATTTCGTTATTTAAAATAGATCCATCACTTTATAGAGCAAATTCAGGCGTGTAATAATCTCAAATGAAAATTTATTCAAATATACAATTATAGATTTTGTCGAGAATCTACAATTTTGCAAAAGCACACGTTTTAAAAATAATAATAATATCGTTTATCAACATCTCAAATGTAACGGTTCATATGGATAGTAGTTGCAAACCGTCACATATGAGCATCCACATGGTTTATGAAATATGAGTGGGACTTTAAAAACATTTTGAATGAAAATTCTATTCCGATTTTGTAATATTGAGTAGTTGAGTTTTGATCAAAACTTTAGGAGCCCTATTAGTGCGTGATTCACCCATAAATTTTAATTAACATAGCAATGTAAAAGAAAAGTACATCACAGCATAGCAACCACAAAAAGAGCCTTCGTCTTCTAGTTTTGAGTTATCATAAAAATTATCGTTCTATCATTGAAGAAAATCGAGCTACACAGTAGGAGTAGAATAGGTTCTTTGGCCTGGTTCATCTTCATCACTCTCGAATTAGCATAGGGTCCTGTCATCATGTGTCTGTAGCGTTAGAGCTACACTATCCAAATTCTGGGGAGATGGCTACGTGACAAGGCAGCTGAAAAGATAGACAAATGCAAATACTCTCTGACCACTTTTCCGTCCTGGCACGGTTCTTAGATGCATTTTTCCCAAGTAGTCTCCATCGATGGTTAGGTCTTCCTTCAAACGTTCCATACCTTATAGCTTGGAGAAAATTACTTGTATACCACTTAAATTTAATTTGGTAGGATCCCTTATATATTATTCAAAATTGGCTTTTACCGATTTAATTTTGTCATCCTTTTTATGCAGTTGCTATCACTATTGACCGTAAACTTCGTAGTAAAATACGCATTTGCCTTTGGTAGTGTAAATTTTTTTAAAAATTATAACTAATTCAATTTATATCATTTTTAAGGAAACTAATTTTTTTATAACCAGTGAGAAATGCTCTTTGTATTAAGATTTTTTATTGGCAAGATGCATGTTTTAATTAAAAAAGCATTTCTCACTAGTTCTAAAACAATATTTTTAATATAAAGAGCATTTCTCACTGGTTCTAAAAAGATTTAAATTGAATTAGTTACGATTTTTTAAAGTTTACACTACCAAGGGCAAATGCGTCTTTTACTGAGAAGTTAATGGTCAATAGTGTTCACAATGACAAAAGGGATGACAAAATTAAATCGGTGATTTAGAAGAGAGCCAATTTCAGATGGCATATAAAGGATACGGCCAAATTTAAATGGCATATATAGAATTCTCTCTATACCTTGGAGATTCTCCTATCATTTTAAACTTTTCAAACCGTACTATATCGACATATAGGCATCTCAGAAAAATTATTGAACTGTACACTCTTCTAGTTATAAATTTGGACCCTGATTTACTGTGGTAGGGAGCAGTGTTCTAAGCCCCTAGATTTGCCATTGAAAGTACATCAGAAAATTTAAAGTAATGAAAGCAACAAGCTTCTGCAATGGAAACAAGTTAGCCATTGGATAAAAGATTTAGATATAATGGTCATTTGATCAAAATGGTACATGTAATAGAACACGATGGGTAGTTATATATAGGAATTTCCATTTCATTATGTAAAAAAGATATAGGAATTTCTAGAGAGAAAAAAGGAAAAATAAACCATAGTCTTTTAATGCTCCTCTTACATCTACAAAAACATGAACATTATTCCCTTACTATTAAGGTCATATGAATTACCTCCCTGAACCTTAAAGCTAAATATTGATCACATCATACTTTTCATACCGGACAATAATAGACCCCTCGAGCACTGTTGCAATCATTTTTTATCCTGTATGGTGACGGTTTTGGACCCATATGATATCCTTTATATAGGTTTCTAGGTCTGGCCTCCCCAGTTAGTAACACGCTCGGCAGCCGCAAATTGTTCGGGAACGTCCCTCCCATCGCAGCACAGCATGGTCAGGGGAGACGTGTTTTTCAATAGCAAGGGCGGTACGGACGAATGAGTCTGGCGGCGGCAGGGGTGATCCCAAGGATGAGGGGGGGCAGCACCCCCTCCCCCAAAACACCGCCACCCTCATCTTTCACACCACGGCCCCCAAGATCAAGGAATACCTCATCAGTGCCGCTGATGTTTATGAGCTGCTCGCATTATGTGACTCTGTAGACTATCGTCGCTACCATAGCAGTCCAACTCTCCCACACAGAGGCCATACTATAAAAATTCTTGTAATACATGACGGATAAATTATGTCATATATCACTAAAAACCCCTCACAGACCAATGTTTATGACGTTTTTAGATTCCGCATCACAGATTATCTCGCGTGATGAATTTACAAAATTGTCATAGATTGAACGCGATTCGTGACATTTCTCAACCGTCGTAGAACAGTCCTAGGTCCGTGTAGCCCAACCCAAGCCCAATGTTTATGACGGAATAAATGTCACAAACGTAGGTCAGTATTCGTCATAGATTGAATAACCACATCATCATAAGTATAACATGTATGCTGACATGGCTGCTTACGTATACAATGATGTTATTATTGTGGCCCATCAATATAAAAAATAGCCCACTTAATGTCATGACCTAACCCCAGGCCTAACCCGCTAACACATGGTAGTTTTATAGGATATCAAGACTTCGTAGAAAGTCACCCATCCTGAAATTACTCCATGTCAAGCACGTTTAACCTTAGAGTTCTCTCTTGTTGAGCTCATAGAAAAGAAGTTGCAGAAGTTGCAATTTGTTAGTATGAGTATTCTATAATTGCTATTAATAGGTAAAACGAGTATTATCCAACGGATAAAGGTAAAAAAGGGTAATATATGTGGGCCCCACATTCCAAATTTACTCAAAAGTTGTACAAATTTGCTTCTCTATAAGATAAATCAACCATGTAAAATTTAACTGAAATTGACAAAAATTTTAGTGTGAACACAAGTTTAAAAAATTTAGGGTCCATGTTTAACATTATACCAAGTATAAAATAAGTGTGAGTAAAGTGGTAGGTCCTACATTTAAAATTTGCTTAAAAATTATACAAAATTGCTTCTCTATAAGATAAATCAACACTATAAATTTTAATTGTATTTAAAAAAATTTTAAAGTGTGAACGCAAGTTTAAAAATTTTAGAGTCCGAGTTTAACACTATACCAAGTATAAAAAAGTATGAGTAAAGCGGTGTCCCACATTTAAATTTGCTCAAAAGTTATACAAAATTGCTTGTCTATGAGATAAATCAATACTATAAAATTTAATTGAATTTGACAAAAATTTATAGTGTGAACGAGAGTTTAAAAATTTTAGAGTCCAAGTTTAATGCTACAAAAAAAATATAAAATGAGTATGGGTAAAGTGGGTAATCATGGATATATATAATATATGTTATCTGTATCTATAATTCGATTGTTCAACATATTTCGTAAATAAGTTAACTCAAAATTAGATTAAAACATAAAAGCTAGGTGAAGAATCAGTGCTTATGCATAGGATTCTGGAATGGGGATTGGAGAAATCGTGCTAAGCACGACCATGCAGCTAGCACTATGTAATTGACCAATTGTAACGCAACACATATGCCTCTGTACAACAGTGGCCGGATGCAGGATTGAAAAATTGGGGGTACAGACTTTATCAATACATAGGAAAACCAAAAGCTTTTTACCAAAGCAAATTAACATGAGCTATGTAGACAGTTGCAAAATGATAAGGAAAACATGTGTAATCAAATATACCTGTTTGGTTTGAAGTTTTTTGGGCCTATTTTGCAATTCTATAATCAATTATACCCAATAAGTCATACACACATACATTATACCTAGTAAATTCTAGGGTGTTTAAGAAATATTTAGGGGTACAAGTGTACCCCATGTCCCATGGTGTACAAAGCTCGACTTCAACTTAAAACACCAGCACCACACCAAGTATCCTTCCATAAGATTTATCTCCCCTTCTTAGGCCCCTTTGATTCAGAGCATTGGCAAAGGAATTTTAAAGGATTCATATTTCTATGGATTATTTTCTATACGTGTATTTGATTCGTAGAAAAAGGAAAGAAAAGTTTCCAAAGGACTGTAATCCCATGTTCACTTTCATAAGAATTTTCACATGAGGTCTAGCTTTTTTTAACTTTCCTTTGTTTTTCTATAGTTTTATCAAATGGTTGATACTACCATTTTATTTTTATGTGTTTTGGATTCTTGTAGAAATTAACAAGGGAATCAGTTTAATTTCTACGATTTTCCTATTCCTATATTTTTCCTACCCTGCAAATCAAAGGGCCCAGAGCTCGCCATTTATTTTCTACTCCCTCCGTTTCAACAGTGCTGGTACTCTGCATGGAAGCAGCAGGATGTGTAAATCAAGATATCTTAAGATCTCTTGAAATGTCTACCGTGCCATAGGTGCCTGTTATCGCACCCGTCGATCCGCTTGAGCCATGTTTAGTTTCCAAAAATTTTTTCTTAAAAACATCACATTAAATATTTGGACACATAAATAGAGCGCTAAATATAGATGAAAAACAAAACTAATTATACAGTTTGGATTAAAATTGCGAGACAAATCTTTTGAGCCTAATTAGACCATGATTAGCCATAATTGCTATAGTAACCCACATGTGCTAATTACGGCTTAATTAGACTCAAAAGATTCATTTCACGATTTTCAGGCTAACCATAAAATTAGTTTTTCATTCCTGTCCAAAAACTTATTCCAACATCCGGTCAAACGTTGATATGATACTCAATAAAAAAAACTTTTGGGAACAAAACAAGGCCTGAGTGGCTTGACCACATCGTGCCATGACGTCGTGCAACTTGTAGTTGAATCATTAGTTCAATGAAGATTAAAAAAAATGTTCAGTCTGTAGGCAATAACATAATGATATATTAACTTTCAGTGTGTTGTAAAATAAAATCGTGAATTTTAAATGCTGTAGAGTCAACTTTACCTTTAATATTAGAATTTGTTACACTTTATTTTGTATAGTTTTTGTTAATGATTCTAATTCTCGAAGTTCTGAAAATAATCATCTTCGACGACTTCAAATCCAATTAATCGACGACGTACAAAGTCGTTGTTACCAAACAAGGTGCAGACTGCGGTCATTGCACAAGTCTTCAGTCAACTGACAGACGAGTAAAGCTCACCATGTCAATGGGCACGTCTTGCAGATCAGATACCCCCGTTCCATAGAATTACTTCATAAAAAAAATAGAATTAGTATAAACTGAAGCATCCGATTCAAGGGTAACAGATTTTTCACATCAAGTGATCATAATTAAAATGCACTGGCACATATGAAGTCTATGTGCAATTATTGTTGCCACAGGACAAAACGGTTGTCTTCGAGAGACAAGCACGGTTTTCTCAGAGATATACAACCGGATACACGTGAATACGTGACACACGCAGGCCATACTCACGCCCACTATACGTGTATCAAAGAAATTAGAGCATATATACTATACGTGTATGAAAAAAAAAAGTGACCAAAGCAGGAACCCGGGAGGTGCTGAGCGAAACAGAAAAGCGATCTCCAAGGCGATCTCCAAAGCGATCACCTCACAGCCGGCCGAGCGGCTAGCCGGGAAGGCGGTGGCGGTGTTTCTTAGCAGATGGCGATGTTTTAGCACTGGGCAAGGTAGCGGTGCGGTGCGGAAGCAGAGGCGATGGTGACAATACAGCGGCGGCGGCGGCAGTGATGACGCCAGATCTGGCCACACATGACCAATCGACACGCCGGCGGTGGTAATAGCCGGATCTAGCCACATGCGGCCAAGTCGACGCAGCGGTGGTGGCGTGAGAGCGCGGCGGTGCTGCTACGGGGTCACCGGATTTAGCCAAAACACGGCCCGTAAGGTGTGGCTTGGCGGAGGCGATGCGGCCACGGCGAGGTTGTTGTATCCGGCCACGCAAGGGCTGGCACGTCACGCACGGTGGAGATGCGGCCTTGGTTGGCCACGGCCAGAGCTAGCGGCAGGGCTGCTGGATCCGGCCACGCGTCACCTGACGCGGCGCTTCAGCGACGCATCTGGTGCATGGCACGGACGGCGGTGTCTCGGGTGGCGGCTCGGCTCTAGATCTGGCCATTTGTGGCAGATCTGTTGACTATGTGGCCTAACAACATCGACGAGTAGAGCGAGACATTGATGACTTTTGTGGACGCCACTCATCTTGTTGAAGGCGATGTTAAAATGCTTCTGTCGTCGATCTGTCATATTATTTTCTTCCATTTCTTAAAATAGACTCCTGTGAAAATCTAGCGATGACGATATTCCAGATGTCTCAACCTTTTTGAATGTATCGTATTGGAAGTCCATTCGTGCCTTGTTCGGATCGGAGTAAGTTTCAAACTAATGACTGTTGTTTACAGTTTAGATAATCTCCGGTGTCTCTTCCGTTTTTGGTTCGAGTATACTTGCCAACGGTGATAAGAGTGGGACTCAATTGACAAACAATATTAGTTTTTTGGTTTGAGAAAAACAGATTATTTTTATGGTTTTTGGTCAATCGTAAATGGTGATATCTAAAATTTTTTAGGGTGATTTTAATATTAGTCTTTTTATTTATAATCAAGCCGTTTATTATTGTAATTCGTAGATATTAATCCCGCAATCTTTGTAATAATTGATCGTATCTTTTTTAAAATAAAGACCAAAATTAATTTCATTATTTTTTTAAAAAAAATACGTGTATGAAAGAAATTAGAGGATCGTACGCGGCTACGTGTTCAGTCCCTAGTAGCGCAATTCCATTTAACGCACATGTGTACAGCTACCCATAGGTTTCCTAGGGACTAGGACGAGACATTTGGCTGGCTTGTGATTCCGAAGGATCAAACCCACAGCAGCAACAGCAAGCCGTCGGTGCACTGTTAGGTTGTCCAGGACTAACGATTTCTTTAGTCCACATCATGTCACATTTATAAGTTAATGGTAGTACACTCTTAACCTTTACACCAACTAAAGGCTGCAAACTATCGTTATATCAACTGGAGATGGGGTGAGACCGTGAGAAGTGGGAGGAGATAATTAGCCACCTCCTAGAGGCAAGACAACATACACCTAAACTTAAGAAATGCAATTAGAGGCATATTTGGGCTGAAGGCTGTTCGTGTGATAAAAAAAAGGCAGTCTAGGCCATCTACACTCCACGAGCGTCTCACCACCACCCAAGCATGATCTGGTCCTCGGGACGACTATAGTGATCTCACCATAAAGCTGGCGACGGCATGATCAGGTCAAGGGTGCAACTTCCTTGGCAAAGGTACCTAGAGGATATAAACTTACTACCAAACTGTTACTTTTTCTGACATTATACTTGCACTTTCTACATCTCCGAGTTCTAATGTTTGGATTTGAACTAGCCATCCAGGTGTTAGCATTTCGTCTAATACTAGACGGATCTAGCAAATGAATTGAGGGGGATTGGTAGAATGAGCCGCCCCAACACCCACATTTGATCCTAGACGGATCTATGTGCAGTGGCGGAACCAGGATTTCTTCAAGCGTAGGGCTCAAAAGTAAGGACCAAAACTTTAGGATCCATGGCATCCCTTCTATATCAGACGCTCAAAGGGTAAAAGTACCAATGACATTTCTTACACCCAATATAGTAAATATACGGAAAAAATAAAGCTGAATCCTTAACAATTGTAGTACAAGTCCACGAACTAATCGTGTTTTTCAATTTTTGTGAGCCATGATTTCTAAAAGCTTGTATTCACACCCCCTATTTTGGTTTGTGGATACTTATGATCAACTTATTGACATGATGGACCCAACAAAAAATACGTCCTTCTAATAGCATCACCATACATTCACATACAATTGTTTAATTAGTCCGTGAAACCCAAGGTCAGAAATCAAAATATTACCTTGCTAATTGTTAGTAGCCCAGGTTCCTGCTGATTTGGGGTTGGGATAATGGGGTGGATTCATTTTAGGAGTAGACTTGACAAACTGATTTTATTGATCTACTCCTCATATGAGAAATCAAACCACATTGTATTATGTACTAACAACACTGATACCAACTAGTACAAAATAACAATGCAGACCGATGAGAGTAATTACCCACAGGACACAGGAGATGAAGAGAAGAGACTGCTCCCGAGCTGAGATAGGATGTGGCTATGTAGGAGTAATATCTTGCTCCTAAACATCACATCCTTCAAAGTGATGGATGTGAGACGCATACTGTAAATAGGGTTACAATTTGGCCTCATGCATACATCTTGATGC
Organism: Leersia perrieri; assembly: GCA_000325765.3. Classification (NCBI taxonomy): domain Eukaryota; kingdom Viridiplantae; phylum Streptophyta; class Magnoliopsida; order Poales; family Poaceae; genus Leersia; species Leersia perrieri. Next base: position 7,211,070 of record CM002483.1, read on the forward strand.
AGATGGTGAGTTCAAGAACAGGGCTGTACCGAAACAAGTAAAAGGAATAGGGCTAAGAAAACAAGCTAAGGTTCGGCTCCCTGACCAATTCTTAATAGGGAAGGATATGACTCAAGTTTGAGCATCTCTTGGAGGTTGGAGCTCAAATGAGATCAGATATCACATCAACAGCATTTCACCAGATCGAAAATATCCTGATTTGGGTTACCTTAGGGCAGCACTATGTAAACAAACTGCCTAGCTTTTACACCGCAGGTATAGAAAAACTTGCCAAGTAAATACACAATACAGAATATCCACAAGCTACTGCACGCCAACCACAGGGCTTCAGCTAGCAAACAATTTCATGAAAAAACCAGTACTCCAGTTCCAAAATAATTAATGTTTTGGACAAGGACACGGTCTACAAAAATAACTTTAACTATATTTTTATATTATAACACATATATAAATATCAAAAAATATATGATTTTATTAAAAATATTATTCAAGATTAACCTATACAAATGATCTCATGTTGCTAAAACAAATATTTCTAAAGTTATTCGTAGTTAGAGTTTGAACAAATTGACTTCAATATAGTCCAAAACTTTAGTATAGTCCAAAATGTAAGTATATCAAACTGGAGGGAGTATATATTTTGTTGCACACAGGTGTTACCGATACATATAAGGTTTAGCTGGGCCCACAAGGAAATGCAACAGAGTTGGGACACCATATGATTTTTAATAGAGATTAAACATATCAGTACTTCGGTAGTGATACTTTTCAACAGAACAGTGATAGAACCCATAACATGAACTCAATTTTCATAAATCATGTCTTCGATTTCCTTCTCCTGCCCTTGGCAGACTTTTGGGGTTTGCCACTGCTTCCTGCCTCCTGAGAATCACTGTTGCTTGTTTCTTTCCTTAAACCTGTTTAAAAATATGCTTCAAATGTTACCCCTGATTTGTACAAAAGAGCAAATACTTCCAGCAGAATAACAAAGTCAAGAAAGAGCCATTACATGAGGGATACGGAGACACCAGTTGCGGTAACGGGGGCACCACACAAGCAATTGGGGGAGAAGATCCAACCACCCACCCAGCATTAGTCTCTACGGTACATTTAAGAATCTGCTTTGTGCTCAGATAATGTTGAAGAGGCAGTCATCAGAAATCACATACACACTCTGCTCATTCAATGGGTCGACCAAGCCAACCAATGGAACCTCACCCTCAAGAGAATAATCATCATAGCTTTCATGTTCAGACAGATCTTCAAAACCCATTTTATATTCCAACACCCACTCACCACTATTCCCACCTAGTGCCCACAAGCTCATTGACCCAGATTCTCCATCATCCTCATCAATGTCAAAGAAGCACAAGCGCCCAGCAGAGACACCAACATACCTCATGTGCAAACCATTCATCCAGGCCACGAGAGGGTCTAGCATTGGCCTCTGGCAAGTTGATAAAAAGTACAGTTGGTGCCGATGCAAATGGGTCACAAGAGAGTATGCCATGTTTCAGATCAACCCAATGAAGCATCCTGCCAGAGGAGAATACCATGTCACTCTTGGAGAACTCAGGGCACACGACAGACTTCTCCCAGTGGCCATTAACTGACGAGAAGCAACGCAGACAGGCCGTCACGAGTTCAGCAACCACATAATCACCATCCCTAGCAACAATGCCCAAGCTTTCAGCATTGCGGAGTTGAGGCTTTGGGACAGAAAGAAGGAAAGTATCTCCCGTGAATGGATTGCAGACATAGTAGTTGTTATCATTGCCACTGAGCAAAATGAGACCACCACTGTAGCTGATGACCATGGGCGACTGGTCAAGCCAGAAGCCTTTCTGGCGGATTGGACATAGACGAGATGAGACGATAATTGAAGAGACTTTTGGTGGTTCAGACTTACGAAGTAGCGCACGCATTGGGCCTCGGGGTGTGGGGGCAGTGTCAATAAAGATTGTCTTGTCCAGGAGGAACCAGTTCGAAGGGTTGGAGGCATGACGATCAGCATAGGCAGAGAGGAAGATGGATGATGTTGTCCGTTCTAACCATAGCTTGCAGACACAGCGGAGTTGGCAGAGCGACCAAGGTGGCAGCCGAAGGAGGACCTCAATGAGGAGGTCAGCGTGGTCACGAATACCAGTAAAAAGGACTTGCGAAGCATCACCACCATCACTGACAGAGAGTGGAGTTGTCATTGTGCACTGCTTCTGCTTACACCAATTCTGTTGGGTAAAAAATTAAATTAGACTCTGTTATTCCATCTCAATTCATCAATGTAAAATAAGCTTCAAGGAAAAGCAATAATGACACAACGGGTAATATTATCAGCGCAAATATAAACAAATTGGTAAAAGAATCACTATGGGAGCAACATGATTAAAAAGCTTGTAACAACAAGATATAGCACTAGTCTCTCAGAGTCTCAGACAACAAAACGAGTCATAGTAATCACAAGATCACTACCAAGATACTGCTCCGAGTAATTCCTTGTACCAAACCACCACACAAAAATATATATTATCTAGTGATTCTAAAATTTGCTGAGAACTTACTAGGAACGAGCTATGTGACACATTAAGTAACCTGGTAACACATCACTGATATCCCTTAAATCTAGAAGAAAATGAACATAAAAGAATCACAAAAAAATTGGCGGGAGGCAGGTCAGGAGTGCAGAAGTTAGGGATCCATGGCCACCAGCGGCGCTGATCCGGCGACAGGCAAGGCAGCAAATCCCCTTGAGTAGCGGCGGCGGTAGGGTCGGGGAGGAGAAGCCGAAGGAGAAGAGTGAGGCTTATGCGGGTTGGTTGTATCTCTAGTCGGCTAGTCCCCAACCTATCCTGGGCGGGGCTTGTTTGGTTCGGAGTAACACTGATTTCCATATTATCACGGCCCATTTTGATGGAGATAAACCCACAGATGATGTTTCCTTGGGCCAAGTGAAATTTCAGCCTTCTTACCAGAGTTTGCACGATTCGCATGTTGTGTTTCTTGTGATGTTGCATAATTTTATTGTGTGGTTTCCAAAAATACTATGTCATCTAATGATATTTGATTTGATGGATGAAACTAGATTTTACAATGCAAAGTTTTATGTCACGGTTTTATATGTAAGCATATCATTTAAATATAGCATTCAAATGACTAATAAGAATATGTAAACAATTATAGATGAAATCTAGAGACTCGATGGGAGCTTATGGTACGGTGAATACTAGTTACATCCTCGTGAAATCAGCAACATCTTCTTCCATGTCGTCATATTAGTCTATGTGACATCTTATTTAATATACATGAATGATGAAACATCTATAAAACTTACTGGTCTTACATTACACACTGGTTTTGATGTGGCAATGATTTTTTTTATGTTGCATCTGCTTTAAATATTTTTCAGCGAACGAGGAAATATTTTTGTGAGTGATGAAACATCATTTTTTTTGTTGAATTATTTTTGTAGTTAATCATCTGGAGTTATATCGGCTTTGCTATTCATCAGCTGCCTGAAACAAACTGTCCGAGCATTTTGTAAATATTTTTTTTCAAAAGGAGGGCAAAAATTTTACATCAAATATATTAATAGAGTAAATAAATAGTTTATCCATCTGCCCACATATATATGTGACTTCATCCTGACTCAGGTATCTTCTTATGTCTCTACTGACCAGCCAGTACTATGCAACCATCCATTCTTATATATAGTTATATATAGAGAGAGAGTTTTTTTACGGTCCAATGAATAGTACCTCAACGTACCGGTACGTTGAGTACCATTTGTTGGACCCTAAAAATTCCCATATATATATTGGCTAAGCTGTCAACTACTCCAGCTCGCTCAACTGCCTATGCTCGGCTTGACACCAGTTCAAGCCGAGCTCAAGCTGAGGCTTAAAAACCTTATAGATTTCAAGAAGGCTTGGTTGAGCATGACTATCAAGCTTGAATTACAAGTAGTATAATTGCCAAAAAAAATATTTCTATTTAATTATATTATTGAAAGAAGAAAAAAAATTGAATAAATATACATGGCCAACACATAATAAAAATTCACGTGTATACACATAAATACATATTTAGTGTATTAATTTATTAAATAGACAACAAACCTAGGTAAAGCTCGCTAAAACATTGAAACTTTGTGGTCTTCGCTCGTTGACACTCGGAGATTTTTATTGACTTGGAGCAAAGACCATAAGCTTGTAGCAAATATTGCCTAAAAACTATACACAAAGTTAGGCTCGTTAGAAGCTCCAGTTAGACTGGATAAAACTTGTAAGCTTAGTCTTAGGCTTAGGCTTAACTCGTTTGAATCTCAATACGAGCTCAAATCGAGCCTACGACTAGCCAAGCTCAGGCTGCTCGTGAGCTTGGATCTTTTTCACAGCCCTACAAATTTTTGCTCTGTTGGACTCGTACTCTGTTTTACACACATGAAGACACCAAGGATCCTGTGCACGGATCTAACGGCACCACCATTGATGATGTGCCCGCCAATGGGTCGTCATCGCCGTGCGGGAGCAGATCACTTGTTCTGACGGCCGTGCACACCACAATGGCAACAGTGACAACGGCGGAGAGTGCCGACAGCACGATCTCGAGCACAACGGCGGCGTGGCCCCCGACCTCCCTTGCGTACTCAATGGCGGTGACGGCGAGCATGGTGAGGGGGAACGGGAACGCCCACCAGGCCACGCTGAAAGGGCGCATGGCTCTCCTGAACAGGGCTGATCTGGTAGCCTGCGGATGATTCATGAACGACATGAGAGAAAACAAGGATAGGAAGGAGGGTACTAGACTACAATTGATGTGTCAAGACGATGTGTATGCAAAGTTAAGTTTTTTATGTTCAATCTCTATTATGGCAACCATCTTTTTTGCAGTGTTTTGACAGGGTTCTATATTACAAAGCCAAAAAATTATGAGGGTCCAGTATATCCATACTTCAAGAATATTTTGACCCCAAAAAATAATATTCACACAATTTGGCTAAATTTCATTAATTTTGTCTACATTCACAAAAAAATGAAAATAGAATAAAAGAACATCTTTGGGCGGAAGAGTTTCCTGCTGAGACGAGAGGCCGAAATATTGGAACTTTCAAACCAAAATATTGCACATGATGTTTGAATATGCACGAAACAGCACACTAAGTAATTAAATGGTTGTTTCTTCGAAATCCTACACTTAATTTAATAATTTAAAACAATCTCTCCCATGAATTTCTCACTATTTATTTGTCAGTGACAATTTCATGAAAGCTTTTGTTTAACACTCGTCTCAAACTCTCAATGGCATGTGCTGACCCATATATCAGTGAGAAAATGGATTAATTATGGTAACTGATGCAATTCAAAGGCATACGAGGAATTTATCTACACAGTGGATAAGTTGGCTCCGTTATGCTAGAACTGTGTTAAGATAACCGAGCTATTGTCGGCTTATTCAGTAGTATTTAAAATTTCGCATAGCAAGTACATTTTTTTACCATGAATCTCAGACCTATCTAGGTCGAGATAGCAAATAATTCAAGTCCCTGTGCACAGTAAAAAACACAGAGGTAAGCATGGATGAATTATTATAAGCATTAATTTTATGAAGGTAACATTACATAAGATGTATCACTAAGAAACAAATAATAGCATAATTTATTTTCGTGTCATGGTGATTTGGTTGCAACAGCAGCAACATGGAGAGAACGATCTCGTTTTGTCGTTGCTGCTAGACCACTTCTACAAAATAAAGTGAGCATCATGACTAAAATAAATGGAAGAAATTTAATACCACGAAATAATAATGTGAATTTAAATGCAATTTATTATTGTTTCTTTATTTTGGAGCCTGACTGACAAGAACCAGAATTACTCAAAATCCTGATCTGAAAGTGAAACCGCCGCGGGGGGGGGGTAACTTTTGACATATAGAACTAGATGGGTATTTTCCACATATAGAATTATTTTTTTAGAAAAAAAAAAGCATGGCAGTTTCTTTATTACCAGTGAGGCAAACAGGAAGAGGGAAAGAAAGAAGAGCATCTTGCAAGCAATGTCAAAGGAGGAGGAGATGGCACCCCACGCCAGCGACGCCATGCTCGGCGCCGCGAAGAAGAGGAAGAAGACCGGCCGTAGCACGCCGGGGAGCGTGGCGTCGTCGGCGCCGAGCTGGAGCCTCTGGTACAGCGTGACGAACAGCACGGCGTAGTGCGCGATGGCGACGGCGAACACGACCACGGCGCCCTCCCGCCACCCGAGCTCCGCCGCCGCCGCCCTCGCCGCCACGAGGTTCGCCACCACCGTGACGTGTCCCGTCGGATTGGCCGCCATGGACAGCGCCTCCCTGCCCTCCGTGAGCCACTGCCCGTACACGGTGACGTCGAGCGCCACGACCGGCGCCGTGAACGCGCACCACAGCACGCGGCGCGGCGCCGCGGCGAGCGACGGCGGCTCGGACTGGAGCAGCAGCAGCCACGACGCCCACGGCGCGAAGAGGTAGTTCACGGCGACGCGGTGCCTGAACTCGGCGCGCACGGCGGCGAAACGGAGAAAGCAGCGGGTCGCGTAGAGCGCAGTGAGCGCGACCAGCGACAGGAGCGCGAGCGACCAGAGGAGCACGGACGTGGCGCACAGAGCGCGCGGCGGCGGCACGTCGCCGTCGCCGGAGTCGCAGAGCGTGCGCAACAGCAGCGCCTGCCCGCACAGCGAGAGGCTGATGCGGAAGTAGCCGGCGTCGAACCGCGTCAAGATCAACGAGAACGCCGGCATGTCGTCGTCGGCCGCTGCTGATGACAGGCCATGACGATGATGAAGGTGGCCGTGGAAGGGCTTCCGCATTTTATGGTAGATTTCAATGGGTTTTCGCGTGTTTCCGTCGTGTCGGGTTGTTTAGGTTCGTATGTGTTTTGCTCTATTTATAGAGCCACGATGGGTTAAGTTTTCTCATTGCTGAGATGTGCAAAATGGACTCTTGCGAGTGAGGTGGAAACTAAGGTGGGAGATTTGTGACGAATGCTGCCTGTGTTGTTGCGTCTTCTGATTTAGCTGACGTTGTTACCATAAACGTATATTCTATTTTACTGGTTTTACACCCTTTTAGGGTTTAGGGTTTTAATAAAAAATTGCATGTGTTGTTACTTTATTTTAATAAAAAGTTGTAAATGCCCCATTGATATAAAACATAACTATCCTTATCACCACTCGTATCATTTCTTACTTCAACATGCGTGCTCTCATTTTCTCATAAATAAAAAATTCACCAATATTTTTTTAACTCAGCCCTAAATAAATTTATAGTTCATATGTTTTAAAAATTAATAATAATATTTTAAAAACATATATATAATAAAGTAAAACACGTACCTCAAAAAAATTGCGGTACAAATAAACCCGTAATTATTGCATCACTGGTAGTTTATTTAAGAATAGTCAAACAATGCACACAATTTTCTGCTTATAAAGAGAGAGCCGGTTCATATGATAAAAATTCCTAACTTCTAGTTTTTAGGGAAAACAATCATAACTTCCATGGTAAAAAGTTAGGATGGTCACAAACACTATATGAAACCCATTGCATTCGAGACATAAACATATTTCTTGTTGAAGACATTTTGATTGAAACTTTTTATATGCAAATATATTTGATAGAGCTGTTAGACATAATAATATTATATATGAGAGAATCTATTTTATGTCACTGATACTGGTTCAAGAATTTACCATTGAAAGTGTATCTCTATAATATACAGGCTACATTAACTATTGTTCTGCTATATGCCATTGGGCTGAGGTTTTTTTAGAGTACCCAAAATACCCTTATAAAATATAATATTCATCATGTATTTGTCTCTTTAAAATATAAAAAATTATGAAAAATTTACTGTAGCCTCTATACGCAATATGAAAGTTTGTATATAAGTTTAAAAAACTGAAGTTCAGAGAACAAGAGTAAAACAAAAGATTATAAAACAAATTGCACTCCTTTTGAGCTAAATTAAAATTTTGCGTGTTTCCATTGCTTTTGTGTCCGTCTAGGTAACTGAAATAAAAAGCCCAATTGTTAGAGTTGCAATGTTGCATACCATATTGTTCTCGGAGGTTGATAGCTACTAGTCAATTAGATTCTTTCTGTCCATTATATATATACGATTTCCATGAACACGAACTCAAAAGTACTAAGATCTAAAATGTCAGCTTTGTAATGATGCACCACTCAGCATTGAGCCATTGACTCCTCGAGTTTGCTGCATGTTCTCTATTAAACTTTATTTCAGCTGTCAAAAGGTTGTGCACTCGTTCATGAAACACCCACTTTTCAGTCAAAGCATGTCTTTGTCGACGCCACCAATTGGGAGCAAATTGCCTCTCCTTTCATAGGATGATGATACCCGAGGTTATACCACGAGTCACCCGCACATCAGTACGTTTTGAATTTAATCAAAGTTCTCCTGTACTTGAAAGTACTTTTTTTGGGTAAAATGCTTGCACTCTAACGAGCATTTGTTGAACGTATTAACAGGCCAGTCATAACGCAGCTTGTCGATGTCTTCACACCCTGTGGGCAAGTAAAATAGACAGCTGATGCACACGCACTTAGCCAACTTGTGCTTGCATCAAGGCTTACAATTATGAAGGAGTCTCTTTAATTCGCTGATTGCTGAAACGTCAAAATCCGTGTCCAAGATAAAGATAAATATGTATTCACTCCAAGATATATCTTCTATGTAACTATTTTCTATCGGCTGTGTGGCCTTTCTTTCTTTATCTACCTAATACAATAAGTAGTAGAAGACTAGTCTAACACTTGATAACTATAAAGAGGTATATGGCTCGTGTATGAGTATACGTGGGGTTAGTTCAAATGGCGAGATTATCGACGAGGCGCTTTCGTAGGTGTTTGATGTTCTCCAACGGACTTGGATGTGTTCAGACTTGATTGAACTTATCCTTTGAGCCCTCATAGGCTTGTAGATTTATACCAGCGATGTATATATAATGTGACCTAGTCATACTCATATGTTCCAAGTAGAAAATATAGCTAGATAAGTAAGGAATTAAGACCATATTATTTATATTGTATCTTCTAGGTATAGATGGTTTTCCTTATCTTTCTTCAATCATATTAAACTTTGGTGGGCCATTTTGTGTAGTCGTACATATATCTGAAATGTTGTTACTGTATACAACAATGCATGGTAGTTTGTACCGAGAACTATGAAAATAGCCCCTGAACTCTATTATGAATGATTCCTCGACTCGTAAAATGTCTACTCGAAAGGATACAATGTTGTCGGGTCATGGAATGACATCTACAACTAACATCCCATCAATTCTTTTTTTTTTTGCTTTACATCAAGTAGGTATGCAGTACAATTAAAAAATTTGAGTAGAGTTCAAGAGTTTTCAAGTAGTTCCTCCTATAACTCGAGAAGGGGAAGCACTCTGATTTTTCTGCCAAGGATTTAGGGGTTCACTGTTCCGGAATCTAGAGAGTCGCTGCCCTTTATATACACAACAACGGTCTGATCTAGAATTCACCTTTACACTTTTGCCTTCAATCACTCATCCAAGAAAACCTAATCTCTCAACTTTTCTCCCCCATCCTTCACCTTTGATCTTGCATTACTCCCATGGAGATAATAACCCAAACATCGATGGCGGAAAGCCAGGCTCCACCGGTAGTTATCCCCACCCAGGATCCCACTTTGGTGGGATCTAGCTGTTAATGGTCGTAAAGTCCCATTTTTGGTAGTTAATATTCTCGATTAATAAAGGGGAACTACCATTTCTTATACGTTATGTTTTTAGACTCATAAAGTTCCACATATACCTAAAGAATATTGTCATGTAGGGATTATACATCAAAGTGAAGGAAAAAAGAGTCGAAATGTAAAGAAACAAACATCCGGCCAATCAAGCGCGAGTACACAAATCGGAGGGCCCACAAGTCAATCCAAACCGACTCAAAGTGGTCAAATCCATCGCGATTCACCATAAGGGCCCACATTTAGATTCCCAGACAAAGTCGATGGCCAGAGGTAGTGGCCGTGGATCGGCCGAACCAGGGGGTGGGCCTACCCAGGCCTGGCCCCCCTTGGTCGCTACTTCCTCATGGCGTCTGCTAGTGGCTTCCTGATGGTGGTTGTGGGAGTTACCGCCTCCACAACCGACTCTACAAACCGTCATTGAAGAAATGGAGGCTATAAAAGGAGAAGACCACTCTCTTCACAACACACACCTCAAGGAGAAATTCATTCTTCTCTATAGAATTAGTGGAGTAAGACATAAATTACAATAGCTTTCATCTTCAAGTAGCAGTCTCGGAGCTTTGGGTAATTTTACTCTTCTCTTCTTGTATTGACTATGAGTATTTTAATAGAATCATCTTCTTTATTCAGTTTATCTAGTTCATATTGTCAAGGCTATGGATACCACATACCCAATAGTAATCGATTAAGCTCGCAGGGCCCACCATATAACAAATCTTATACGGAACCATACCTCGTATATAGAAGTTCCAGGTAAGAAAGGAAAAGAAAAATTCTATATGGAAACTATAAGGACTACTCGGATTGTATCCATATTAGTCTCCCTAGTCCTACTTGGACAAGGGTACATCTATGGGTATAAATACAAGAGCCCCTAGGAGGAAACAAGGGACATAAGGACACACAAGCTGAGGACAACTAGATAGATTCTCCCAAATATTGTATTTGTGTGATGCTGATGAATATAGAGCAAGACCGGCTTCGTCAAGAGGAGTAGGGCTATTTCTTATCAGATAAAGGGCCCGAACCAATATAAAAATCCTTGTGTCCATCTCTTTAGCTTCAATCTCGTGTATACCCTGGTACCGACAATTCCCGTACCATACAAATATCTTAGTCACGATATCACCCGTCGACAGTGGTGCCGTCCGTGGGGATTTTCGGTGCTTCAAGGTTTCGACGAGATGGGTTCAAGATTCTCCAACAACCTTTGTAACTGTTTGTATATGCAATATTTGTCCAATTATCCTCTTTTCTTATATCGCCTTGTTTTAAAGTCGATCTTATTGTTCCTTTACACTATTAATGTACTAGATGAGGAAGACCATCCTGTCATCGACTACGCTGCCGCCAAACATCGATATTAGAGATAAGCCTAGACAAATGCAATATAGTGCCTGCGGAGGTCGATAAGAGGGATCTAGCGCCATCTCTGATCTCGAATATGCTGCCGCCAAGCTGATAAGAGGTTATCCCGAATATTAATTCGTATTAACCAAGCCGTGTAGTCAGCAATTGGTTTTCCCAACTTTACGGCTGGGGGCTAGGTTCTTGTCAGCTTTAGCTTGGTTTGTCATAAGATTTAGATGCCTTTGTGGAAAACGATTTTTTCATAAAGATAGCTAGGGGCTAGGAAGAGTACCAGACTCCGATTACTGAGGACAAATCTAGCGAGAGTACTCTTTTATTGTCATGTACCAATTCAATTTATTTTCAATTCTCAAAAATTATATTATATCATGTTACCCTTGAGCGTTCGCTCGGGGGCTATTTGTATCTGATAATCTATTCTGAGTATTGATTTTAGGAAAGTTAGATTTCAAGGCTTTTCCACAAACTCTACAACTACTTGATTACTCAAGAATGGTTAGTGTAGTTCGAAAGGGTTTCGGAATAAAGCGATGGTGTGCCCGTCGAGATGAAAATTCTTGACTTCAACCCAAATTCTCGATTATGACAGGACATGAAACTTAGTTGTATAACTCCGTACCTTCTCGGTCGTTTGAGAACGGTTAAGCGAGCACGACAACTGTTGTTCCAAGGTCTTCGGTCGAGAACATCAACTCGTTCATTTGCGTTGTCGCCAAAGTTTTCTTAGGCTTGTTTATGGCAGTTGTTTAGACTTCAATTCAATTTCACTTGTCGACCGTTGGACTTCCTTCAGCGTTGTTGAACTCCATGTCTTCTTGGTCCCCACCAAGAACGATCAAGTGAGTATGACAAATGTTTACAAGAGTAGTCACAGATGATAACGTGGGTTCATTTGAGTTAAAATCGGGGCTATTGTTATATATGGATACCACATACCCAATAGTGATCGATTAAGGTCGACAGGGCCCACCACATACCAAGTCTTATACAGAATCACACCTCGTATATAGAAAGAGTTCAGGATAAGGAAGGACGAGAAGAACTCTATATGGAAACTATAAGGACTACTCGGATTATATCTATGTTGGTCTCCCTAGTCCTACTTGGACAAGAGGATATCTATGGGTATAAATACAAGACCCCCTAGGAGGAAACAAGGGACCCCCCTAGGAGGAAACAAGGGACAGAAGGACACACAAGTTGACGACAACTAGATAGGTTCTCCCAAATGTTGCATTTGTGTGATGCTGATGAAAATGGAGCAAGACTGGCTTCGGCCAACCGGAGAGCTGCAGCGGCAGTGGAAGGAGGTGGAGGTCAGAGGGAGGGTGCAGGCGGAGGTGCCCGGAACAGGAAGAGGCTATGGCGGCATGACGGTGGAGCGGCCGGGGCAGGAAGAGGCCGCGTTGGGTCCGGTCGGCGACGAGAGATTGGGGAAAGGGGATTTGTGCTTTATGTAATTCTTTGTTTCCATTGAGGGGGTATTCTGTATATCTTTGGACTAAAATGTAAAGTAAAATCGTTTAAGGATTGAACTATAAATGAAGAGGGGCTGAAATAAAAACTTTAAGTGGATCCCACCAGAAAGTAACCTCCACTATGAAAGATAGTGTCTCTGTATTATGTGGCACGCCTTTTTCTCTAGGGACACCCATGCGAGTGTCCATGACTACAAAGGCCCTTAGTGGAGAGTTTCAAACAGAAAGGAAAAAAAAAAGGAAAAGTTTCAAAAAAAACAAAAAAGTTTTGAACCAAAAGAAAAATCCGAAAACGTTTCAAATTAAAAGAAATGGAAATTTTCAAATCGTAATAGTTTCAAATTGAAAGACAAAATCTAAAAAATAATTGTACTCATGTACTCCCATCATTAATAAATGTACCTGTGTACTCCCATCACTAATTTTTTCCAATAATAAATATAGTTTCTAATATATCTTTCTTAATCTTGTACTCTTAGAAATAAAATACTGGGCATTTGTCAAGAAATAAATATCGACTGTTAGCACATTGTCAGCTCCCAACGGATAGATTTGTCATGAAAAAATTTTGGTCCAAATCATGAGTATTCGTTGACTCCACCAAAATTCCAAACCTTATTTTGGTCATCTAGTTCATTCTGGAGTACTTTACAATTCACTAATTTAACGTATTTAGTTTGCTTAATAAAACATATTGTTTTTTTTTTCATCTGCCTCAAACTTGCATACCGTAGCTTTGAGAAGCTTAGATGGGCTCCAAGGAATTACGCATATGTAACTTAGAGGTCTTCTATTGGAGATTAAGGCTCTTAGCAAGATAGATGGTAAGGAATTGTTTTGTTCTTAGCATCCATGTAAGCATCTATCCCACTGCACATGGCCCTGTTTGGGAACCTTGAATATTTTTTTCCTTGTAATAGAGATGTACTGATAATATCTGATTACCCAAAATTACATGTAATTAAAACCATTGAGCAGCCAGTGTTTAGGATATTACTCATGAGCATTCGATCACACTAGTCCAGATAGAGCCATTGCAGGCGAGGATATCGGCATTGTGGGCGGGCGGCGGCGGCGCCCGCGAGGATCGCCTGCGTTGACAAGCGGCATTCCAGGCTGTGCGGCGGCCCGCCCGCAATAAGCAAAAAAATCCCAAAATCGGCCGCCCATCGGCCAGGCGA
>CM002483.1:7224962-7244248 GCA_000325765.3 Leersia perrieri
GCCACCGTGCTCCCGTCGCCGCCGCGCGCCCACCGACCGCTGCGGCCGCGAAAGCTGAGGAAGAGAACTAAGAGAGAGAGAGCGGAGAGCTAAGAGAGGGAGGAGAGCTGAGAGAGGCGGAAGAGATAAGAACGACCGCCTGTCCCCTCTTTTTCTCTCTCTTTTTTTTTCTTCCCTCCCTTTCTTTTAAATTTTTCTCACATTCCAGGCAGCTCCTGCAATGACACGTTTTTTCCGTGCGGTGGACCGCGTCCGCCGCCCGAAAAAAATCGGTTTGACATTGCAGCGGCTCACCAATCGAGCCGCCTGCAATGAAAATGGGAGCCGTCCGCTATGTGCTTATCTGGCCTAGTGTAAGTGAGATGAGTGTAAGAATATTACCAAGTATTTTATCCATGATTTGATAAAGTAATAACCAAGCCTACATTTGTCAGATGAGGACCAGGAGATTCGAAATCAATTCATCAAAATGTGATAGAAATTGCAGAAAAAAATTCAAAAGGGACTGCAGAACAACAGGATCGTGGAGTTTTCATACCATCATGCTTCATCAGAATGTGATAGAAAATGCAGGGAAAAAAATCAAAAGGGACTAAAAGAAGTCCAGAACAACATAATCGTCAGGCATCAAACTTGAATTATGAATTTATGATGCATCAAAATTGCAGCGTTGATCGATGCTAGCATTCACGGCGGTGCCATAGGAAACAAACTTGTCGGTGTTGAGGCTTCTCATATTGTGTCCTTGCTGGGAGATAGTCCCTGAGAAGGGTTCGCGCAGGAACCATCAAACAACACCTCGATCTGGACGTAAACTTGGCGTATGTTGTTGAGGTGATGGAGATGGTGATGGAGGCGGCATGGATCAAGGCCTCCCAGGCCGCGGTGATTACATGCTTTAGTTCTGCAAGCCACATTTTGATCATTGCTAAGCTTTTCTAAACAATGGTTTGTTGTTGCGCTTAACTTTGATAAGACAAATTTTTCAGACTGATGAATAGCAAATATTAATTCTACATTTACGTTACTTACAAGCATTATGTCCCCCACAGGGAAAAGTCATTCCGATGCATTTTGGTTGTGCGGAGTAGCTTTATGTCCTGTATAAAACTTATTTTGTGCCGATGGATTCATGATGATGTTATGTTCCATTCAATTCCTGATGATACTATGTTCCATTAATTCGGATTCTGAGTTCTGGTACTACCATCTAAAGTTCTAAACTGAAAAATGGATCAGCGAGCTAGTTTACGAGAAAATAGAAGTACAGAACATGTTATTGTTAACAAAGTTCATCTTGTCTGATGCAATCAGAAAAAAAAATAATGGTCATCTTCATGATTCAGTTTTTTTTTTATTTTAAAATCTCTGACCACATAAAGATTTTATTCAACTGGCTGAAATTTTTTTTTGGTTCAATCAAATTGCTTCAAAGTTGGTTAGATGCAAAGTGCAAACTCGTATGATTTTCCCTGAGATAGTTTACTCCTGATAGTTTACTCCACAACGAGAAACTTAACTGTGGTTGTTAAGTTATTCCATTTCCTGAACATAATCTAAATAAGACGAGCTTCCTTGGCAGGGGCGCTCGGTCAGATCCGGCCCCGGCGGATGGAACGACGCGACGGGGACAGCGTTCAGGACGACAGCGCCGCGTCAGCGAGGCTTAGCTGCAGACACTTCTGGTGAGCGCAGGTGTTGCGCCAGAGACCGAGGCAGGAGGCCGTGAGTGAGCTGGTGAGGCCGCCAGCGGCAGTGGCAGCGGATGCAGGTGGTCTGGAGTTAAGAGGACAGTGGCGCCCAAAGGGCGTTGGGGGCGTTAGATGGGCCTGACGGCAGCGAAGGCCGCGGCGGCTCCTGTAGGAGCGCGTGGAGATGCCGGCCAGGCTTCCGCCAATCACGATGGATCAGGGATTCACGAGGGGCGCGGAGGCGGTGGCAAGACGCCCATGGCTTCCCTTGAGTGGAGGACAACACTGCGATCTTGGCCTGTGGGTGGAGGCGGCGTGACCGGCGTGGTAAGGAGGCGTCGGCCAGCACGGGTTGCGGGAGGCCCGTCCGGCACGACAGTGACGGCGGCAGGAGACTGGAGTGGAGAACGACAACATGAAGGCGATGCGTTTTGTCAACCCGAGACAGCGATGTCAAGGGCAGCCCGACAAAGGCGAAGACGACAACACTGCCATGAAGGTGGGCATTGCAGACGTATGATGGGCCCAAGCTAAACATTTGTTCTTTTGTGGTGGCGTTTATGATGGTCACATTGGACATGCTTTTGCCGTTATAAGATGGCCACGTCAAGTAGGCTAGTGTGGGAAGAGGTAATCTATTCTTCTCTTACCATATCCCCATCAACCTACTGTGTAGATTGATTCGAAGCACATAGAATGTCAAGCTCATGCTTGATGGCCGGTCAAGTGTCGATGATGAGACGCTGATGCAGTGGCTACGTGTTGAAGGTTTTTAGTTCCTGGGGACCTTCTACCAGCCTTCAGACTAGCAATGCGATGTCTTTGGGGGACGTTCTTCTCTTAGACCGTTAATCCCGTCCTTCTCTAATGGTTTTGGTCTCTTGCACGGGCAGCGTCAGCGCTCTCGGCATCCTTTTGTTCTCGAAGGGATCTTTTAAGAAGATGGTTTACCTTCGGCTTCATACGTCGGCAGTGCAGGATCTGTTTGATGTGATGGTCTTTTTCTTTTTGCATGTATTTCTAATTCTATAGTCTTTGTAATCCTTTTATTCTTCTTTACGAAAAAGCTTTTGCCCTTTCTTAAAAAAGAAAAAAAAAACCTTTTATTCTTCTTTACAAGGAAGAAGCTTTTGCCCTTTCTTAAAAAAGAAAAAAAAAAGTCGAGCTGCCTTTCAGGCTAGATAGGCATGTTTAATATGGCAGTGTGGAGCTCTACAATTGAGGTGTTGTGACGGACTCGGTCAGGGACCTTTGCGATATTTGTCGAGCGGGATCCATACATGCAAGCGGGATCCATACATGCAGAATAGCCGCTTGACCTCACGCAACCGTGACGATGGCCGAGTACCTTTTCAACAACCCAATTGTAATGCTCGGACAGAGGATCGACGAGATAATCAGTATGCTCGGACAGAGGATCGACGAGACAATCGGTATGGATAACTTGTCAGTCCACTACCAGACGCGCCCGTCACCCGCTCGATGGCGGAGACCAGAAACGATACGCATCTCACAACACTCAATCTCCAGCGTTACCCCGTAACGGTCTCGCAAATCCTAAGCCCATCCGCACACGTACCAACTGCCCAGGAGATGTGGTTAGTCCGCATGTTTCATCGCAAGCATTGACATCAAAAGTAAAATGGTTAAAGGCACAAGCATAAAAAGACATAATAAAACTAGGCTATTACAACTAAATACTACATAGGCTGACCGGCCAAAGAAATACGAGTCCGCAGAAAGAATGGCTGCCCAAAACCCCACAAGCAATCCGACTAAGGTAAACCCCAGTTAGGACCATCCTAGGAACAACGTCATTCCCGTCGAAACGATCCATCAACAAAGCACTCGTCACCTGCACCTAAATCTGAAAGCAACATGCACAAAAATAAAGCCCACCCTCAGATACATTATTGGAGTAATGTACTGGCAATGCCAAACCTAAGATACATGCATGGCAGTTCAAGGACAAGTTGTGTATAGGTAATATTCAGCATAAAGCAAATTTTATTTGGCAATCATTTGCAAGAGGTAAACTAAATTCAGATTTAACATTAGCAAAACTTGTAACATGGCATCCAATAGTGGCAGTATAATAGCGGCCTTACTGTCCATCACGACAGCAAGTCCATAATACCATTTCACATCATCAGTAACTTCTCATCATTCGCAAACAAGTTTCCAAAGCATTTGTAAATCATAAGTCTATACTCAAAACCATCAAAATGAGCTCATGACCGCGAGCACGGCTAATCGATTAGTTTTAGACTCTGCAGAGTTTGTACCAAACCACACGACGCGAAATAGTAATCATGGCACGCGATACCGAAGGTACCCGATTTACTACCCCACGATATAGCCGTTACATTGCTCAATATTTAGCTCCGCACCAGCATGATGTGTGTTACTCCGCACTGCACCTAGAATAGAATACAGCGCCGCTAGGGGGCGGGCCCTCACCAAACCTAGCGCCGTGGGCGTAACCCTCAAGTTCCCCACAAGACACGACACCGTTGTATTGGACAAACTTAGACGCCTACCACCGTTACGGGTCAACGGGTAGCTCCTCTAGATAGCCCTATTACCGTTACGGGTACATAGGCATCACAAATACTACACCGGCCTATCAAGATGCAAGGCTAAACATTGAGCAACTTAGTAAGCTATGGCTATTCCATACTAGCACATATGGTGGTACTTGTATACATAAGTGAATGACTTTGAGTTCAGTCCTTAATCGACTCCGGTGAACACTCCCCATATCGGCACGCAACTATCACATATGTGTACCACATTGCCGCCCAAGTTTAGAATCAGGGTTTTCATCATTTTAGTTCACACATAACCATACTTTCATTTTCAGTTCAGAAGTAACAAAATGTCTCATTTGAAATATAGAGAATGCCCATGTACAATATTTATCTAATACTAAGCATGGCTAAGCATCAAGTTTAATCCTACATAAGGATAATCCTCATAGGTCCTAAGATAGCATTTGTAGGTCACATATCAGCTTTGTACAGGTTATGCAGGGTTCAAATTTTATCTACCATTTAGAAACATTTGTATACAAGCAACAATTCGCCTACGCATGCATAATTTGCAATCAAGACATTTTATTTTCCCCCAATATAGGAGCAATATGATCAATAAGTCCTGGGGAGGAGGAGGCTTTGCCTTGTTCTGGTTCAACACCAGGATCAGTAATACCTAGCGCTCCTTCGGCGAACTCGGTCACTCCGTCTACAAGTGATGCAACACTGATAAACATCCAAAATGCGAGAAAAACCAAAATGCTCTAAAATGTACAGTTTAAATGCAGTAAATAGGTTATGATTTTAGATGTGTGCTGGTGACACAACTTTGATTTTATCAGCTCTCCTTTTATAGTTCTGATTTTTAGAGGTTTCATATCAATATTGGTTACATTCTTAGGTATATATGTACACATACATATAGAAGATGATTCTGGGAAAAGTCCCTATTGCAAAGTTGTTGTGTACAGCATTCTAAGATCAGGAAAATTGGTTTCACTATTTTAGGAGATAGCATAATTATCTTATGAATTTTAGAATCTATAGGTCTAAAATGTGACACCTTTGAATTTATTTAGGTTGTACAAATTCTAGTGCAGAAGTTCTCAGATTTTAGTGTGCAGAGTTTTAATCTACTACAACTGAGGGTACACTTCACCAAGTCCTACAAAATTACTTTTTACAAGTTTTAGAGATGACATGACTTTATATCGATTTATTATGTGCTACATATTTATTAAGTTATCTATGCTTTATACAAAAGGCGGTATATATTCTCCTATGCTAAGTGTGCAATGTTTCAAGTTACAGTACTAGAAGCATAGCCACCTAAGTCACTTTTATTTGGCTTTATCAGTTTTCAGGGCCAGCTTGTAGTCTATGTTAATCTTGTAAGTCATAGGTACATATATACATTAAATTTCTCTGTTATTATCTATAGAAGATTAAAATACTATACGTGTACTAAGTGTGCATGATTTTATTTTTTTCTTGGACTACTGTATTCCTTAATTTATAAAGCTTTTAAGTGTGGTTTCACTTGTTTTACAGCTAGTGGTTTATTAAATAGACCCTCCATTTGGTTTAGGTACATAATAGATACCTATACATATACTAGGCATTATTTAGGTGTGCATGTGCATGTTAGGTGCATAAGATTTTATCCTGCTAAAATTAAGAGAGTAGACCGACGAGCTCTGCAAAGTTAGTTTCACTATTTTTATCAACTTTTAGAATTTCTCTAGTGGTTTATCAAGTTCAACTATAGACACATGTTGGGTAAATAAAATTTTAAAGTGAAAATACATTTAAGAGTTGGTTTATTTCATTCTATAACTTGGAATGGTGCATTTTTGTGAACCTACAGAAATTTGATCCAATTCAAAATGTGCTCAAATGCATTTTATACAGACTTTTAAAGTTTTTCACCTTCTCTGTTTGTTTCTGCTTGTCCTCTCTCTTGCAGGTGAGACCGGCTAGCAGTGGCTGAGGAGGCAGGGCAGGGGATCGGCGGCGAAGACATCGGCGTCGACGGTGATCGGCAGCATGGCTGCGGTCGATCCTAACAGGGAAAACGAAGTCGAGGTGGATGTGATCCTGCCGGTGCAAGTGCGACGGCCGACGGTGGGAAGGGGCGGCCTGCGAGGGAATCCGATCGGAAAGCAAAACTAGGATGGGCTAGCGTTCGATCTTGGGCCTAGGGGGTTCCTGGAAACTCACCAAACCCTCATGGAGCTCCGGCGAAGTCGTGGCTGCTCCGGCGACGGTGATGTATCTCGACGGCGAGGCAAAAACGATGGTGGCACGTGGGTAGCTCGATCCGGCCATTGACGTTCAACAACAACGAAGGCAAGGGTTAGAGTGAGTCCTGGGGATGGTCTAAGTGAGAGGAAAAGGACAGTGGCTCACCGGAGAAAAAGAAACGGCGGCGACGGCGTCGCTGTACCGAGCTGAGGAAAGGCTAAGGAAGACGTCGGCTGTTCTCTCTCCCCGAGGCTCCGATTGAAGTGATTCTTGAAGTGTTGTGCGGAGGAAGCACCACCACACGGGGTGGTCCACAGCGGCGTCGGCGGAGGAGATACAAGCGGCGGCGCACCCGCGGCTGCTCTCCAGAGCTCTGGAAAGACTGGCGCGTTCCCGATGATTGGCTACACAGATTTGCCTGAAATTTTTACAGCATGTATGGTATGAGGAGGAGATTAGGGGACGCAAAAATTATAGGAATGACGACGATCTGGTGAGCGGCTGAGTCTTCGTCTTCTACGGCGGCCGGCGACGACGGCAAACGGAGATCAGGCAGGGAGAGCTCTCTCTCCCTCTCGTTTTCTGGCTTGGAAAGGGAGCCAGAGAAATGGGAGAAGTTGCTGGAAAATTGGAGTCTTGGAGAGGTGGCCGAGAATGAAGTGTAAAGGCAGGAATCGAAGGAAGACGAGGAGGAGAAGAGCGGTGCGGCGACAGCGCGACGGATTCGTGTCTTCCCCTCGTTCTGCATGCAGCTGCGGGTCCTACTCGAATTTTTGACTCACCAGGGGTAGAACTAGGGTCACTGAACTGTGGGTCCAAGTCGTGATTTGCCATGGGTGAGAGAGGAGTAGGGCAGAAAGCAGAGTGCAGATTCGTTCTCCTATTCTCCAGGTTTTTCCAGATTTATTTCTTCACCCTCTTCTTGAAAATTTCGATTTGACCAATAAATACTTGTTGGAAAAATCCTAAATTTTGTGTGGTGATAGTTATAAGCACGTAGGTTCCATTTTTCAAAGTTTCACCCATGTACAGTAATTCCTACAAGAATGTCCCAGCTGAGAATGAAATGATTTTTAGGGCATGAAGACCTTTGAGAAAAATTCCTCAAAAAATATATTTGGTTAAGATAAATAATCTAGTATTTAAATAAATTATTACATAGGTGTGCTAATGTTGAGTTTAATACGAGTTTGTTAAGTGATTCTATTTGCCGATTAGGGTTAATTGGTCTGCCCTAAATTGAATTATTATTCCTGGGAGTAACCTATTGTACAACTTCATAAAAATAAATGTTTTGGAATTCGATATGGTCCTAGGATTTTTATTATGATTTTAGGAAGATACCTAACTGTCATCGGGTTAGTGTAATTAGGTTTCCGTGAGACCGATTAATAAGTAAATGCCGACGGCAGTTACACAGTCAATCCAAAAATATTTAATTATATTGACGAGCTACACGTTTGGTAATATTATGTCGCCAAAGTACCTTAACTTTTATGACTCATCAGGTGGACCGCCCAAAACGCAAGGGTTTGTCTAATGGCCGAAGTACGACTTACGTCGCCACTAGTCTTTCTATTATAATCACGTTCGAGGTCAACTAAATTAGTGAGGGTATGGTGTATGAGGAAATTCATTTATAATTAAAATATGTAACTCATACTTGAAAGTTATGCATTTATTTTATATGATGCACATACAACCTATCGTGAAGTGCACGATAAATCCAAACACGCTAATAATGCATACAAGTAATGTGGACTTCACCTCTCCAAGTTTTACTTTGCGATTTTATCAATTTACCATTTTAGGGTGTGTGTTAAAATATATTTCTTAAAAAAATGTGCAAAAGGTTCGAAAGCTATGAGGGAGTCGTACAACGATCCACTCCGGTTCTCACGTGTGTCATCCAGGAATAGTCGCATATATGCTTGCTAGTGCATAGCTGGCGTAGGTCAAAAACGAAAATCCCCCCCCCCCCCCGCCTCCCTAAAAACATAACTAGAAGCCTAGACTCAACTCTCGACACTTAGCTAGGGATTTTGGGTATGGTACAGGCAGGCAGAATACTGTACATCTAGAAAACAGTAAAGACAAACTTCTAAAAGCATATATTAGTATAATACCACAACTCAACAAGCATTTCAATTCCATCTCCTTTTCAAAATCAATTACAGTAAGTTGAAGCTTTCTTTCTTTAAAAAGCATAACACAGTCAACCTTTAAAGAAAGCAAATGAAGTATGAACCACAAAATGTTAAAAACTAAGCAATCTAAAAAAAAAATGTACATCCAAAAAAAGCAGCCTCACTATAAACAATTCAATACCGCAATCCAAACAACCGATACTTCATAAATATCAGAATGATTAGGATGAACACCTCAAGTTTTCTGCAGACGACCTTCCAACATCTGCATATAAGGAAAAAGTAGTGTCATATAGAGTTGACAATATTAAGAACTTAGAAAAGAATACAATCTAAGAAGCAAGGGTTGGATGAGAAAAGAAAACATAGAAAACAATATTTGCAGGTTGGAAAAAGTCCAGTAAAAATACTAAGATTGGTTAATTTAATTTTTTTAGTAAGATAGGCTGATCGCTCATATTGTCCACATTTATGTAAGACAGTCTTAACAAGAAAATAAATAAGTACTCCAAACAATTGAAGTACCCTCGGTTCAAACTTCAAATGCATGACTCATAACTGTCTTGTCTTTATCAAGAATCTGTACACTAAAGAAAATAGAATTGCTAGCAAGTAGTAATAACTAGTAAGCATGCAGTATATAACAAATGCTGGGCAACAAGCAATGACTGAATGCCATTTGATTGGACCATCTTACCTCAATTTTAATCTTTACATCCAGCAAACACATCAATAACTCCACATAAATTCCACCATGGTGCTGGGGACCTCCTAACACCATATGAAGCTCCCTTTTAAATTCATTTGAAACATATGCCGGTTGTGAGATTAAGAAAGACATCACAGGCTCACAGCACAAGTCCAGAAATTAAGCTAAACTTCTTTCGTACTCACCTCGGAAATATATTTAGAATTACTTTTGTGGTCTCCAACGTCTTCACGAATTGAACTCTCCAGTGAAGAAACTTGACAAGTGTTATCTCCATTTGCCAAACAATCAGGCACCTCCTGCGTTTTCTGATTCTCATCAACAGAACCACGATATGCTGATGAAAAACTTGATGCCTCCTCTATGTTATCTTCACATTGTTCATCTTTAACACCAGCATTGCAAAGGGATAATGCACTGGAATAGGCCACATTTCCATTTTTATCTTTGCAAACAGAATTGAAAGGAAACCCTGATATTCTGTTCTCATTGGGGAAACTGCTACTTTCACCTGGACTGTGGTCAATCTGCTTTGCATTCAGGAAAAAAACTTCAGGTAGCTTGCTTTCATCAGAAACGACTACCTTGTGTATTTCCTGCTGTGGATCAACAACAACTGGAATGCTATCGAGCAATCCTGCTAAATTATTTGTATCCTTCTGTTCCAAAATATCTTCCCCTCGTTCAGAGTCAATCCCATGTTTGGCTGAACCATCTATTGAGCCCAAGGCTATTACTGTAATTACTGTATCATTATTCCCACAATCATCAAGAACCACATCTCTTGTTTCATATTTGTCGATAAAATCAGAAGTTTCAGATGATTTAGAAGCCGGTGCCTCCTTATCATCAAAACATTCTTCACCATATTTGCAATGATTCTCTCCGACGCAGCAATGAGATGAACTATCTTGCAACACTGGCATATTTTGATCCATTTCATTAAAAGAATCCATGGTCAATTCTACCAATTCATTCTTGCCAGAAAAATCACGAAATCCAGCACAAACAGTTGACAGTACAGTTGGAAATGAATCACCTGATTTAGTTCCATTTCTACTTTTAATTTCTCCCTCAAACCAATCAATTGAAAAATCTTGTACCTGATGCCTTTCTGAACTGGCAATAGCTTCCGGTCCCCATCTTATTATCTCAAAGATAATCACCTCTTCGATGAACTTTTCATCATCAGTCTGCACGTCGTAGTTGACACAATCACCAGAAGAAGCCGCCATTGGTATGTTTCGATACTCACCAGAATCAGTATGTACCTCCTCTATCACAAACCTTTTAGTACAATCTTCTGCTGCAGAAGAATTAGCAGTAAAAAGTTCAGATGAAACCTTCAAAACTTTCTCCTCAACCTGTCCTTCTGCAACTTCTTCTCCCTGGTTTTCATTAGAATCACTGCCATGATCATTGCTATTTCTCTCGAAGAATTCACTATTGATGTCCTTGTTCCACAGAGAGCGAATAAAATACAGCAAGGTGAACCAGACAAACAACGCAAGGAAGACAAGCAGAGCCAAGAACAGCACAGGAGGAACCAGCACCCAAGCTGACAGCAGAGAGAAAAATCGAGGAAGCAATCGGGGAAACGAGAAGGCGCTGACCCGGCGAGGAAGATGGTAGTGGACATGGAAATGGCGGCAGCTGCCGCTGCCTTTCTGCCCTCTCTGTCTCCTCCTGCCACAGCTCAGAGCCATGGGCATCTGCAAGAGCAGGACATGGAGCAGAGAGCAACACAAAGTCACAAACACAAGGGAGGAGATTCTGTCAATCCGTGGCTTGGTTTTCTTCTGTTTGCTTGCTTGCTTTTTGCGCCGTCTCCAAAGCTGAAAAATTCGAACTTGGTGAAGGGGACGGCTTCTTTTTGGGGTTTGATTATGCAGTGTGTCTGAAATTCGTGCACTATTTGGGACCCGCCAAGAAAAGTTCAATTTCAAACCTCGAGCTGATGGGCGTGTAAGTGGATCATGGGTCAGGGTCATCTGTCTTTTGATTATGATGGGCCAAATAAAGTTGTGGATGGCTATCCGCAACAAAGTGTGTTAAAAAAGAATGGAGGGTGAGATTACTGAATTGACGTTGTCCCGGTTCATAATTCCTCAGAAAAAGAAAACTATGCCAAATTAAAATAGTTATATCATTTGGTTCCATATTCTAGATACAATTCAGAAAAAGATAATCATATTTCTTTGTTTATATCGCCTCCCTCATGCTATTCTTATTTCACATTTATAACCAGATTTTGCCAATAATTTAAGTTTGACAAAACCATACCATAAACATTTACCAGTAATATTTATTACCTGGGGATTACTAATTGGAGATCCTTATAGAAACCCCTCTTCAGTAGAAATTCCTAAAGGTGTAGCACGTCATGTACAAGCAAGATTTGTGGTTTTGTATAACCATATCAAGGATATAAATATTTGAGGGGTTGTGCTTCTTAGGTATCGATTTTGAGCAGAGAGATTTAAGACAAAAATTAGGATTTAGCCTTAGATTTTGACTTGACGACGAATTTACGGAGAGGGGTGCTTTAGATACCCTTTGTAAGCGTAATTTGAAGCAATAAAGTTGACGCACATCAAGAGTTTATTTTTTATGTGTTTGTTTTGAATCTCGGCGATAAAGAAGGATGTTGCACACAGCACAGCGTCCAGACAGGCGTAGACATGGTTAGACCGGGAGTAGTGCGGACACACGGGTGACATCAGCGGTTAGATAGGTAATATCTAAGACATTTAGAGGCTAAATATTTGACGCCTTCTTCATCAAAATTAGATAGGTACCTTTCAATTTTATAAAGATTTTTTTTGAAAGGAGGGCAAAATTTTTGCCTCATATATATGGATAGAGAAGGAAAAAAAAAGTGGAGTCCTGCAATCACGGAAAAGTAAAAAACCACCCACGCCATGCGTCTACAAACAAATCCCACTTTTGAAGCTCAACATAACAAAATGGAAAATAGAAAGGATCTTCTAGACGACGCCCTGAACGAGAAAATGACGTCGATAGTGCCGTTGCCATCCGTCCTAGAAAACCAGGACAGTGTTTTCACCCGAACGATCCAATATGGAGGGGAGGAACCACACGACAACGCCCCAAGAGGAAAAGCGGCGCCCGTAGGCGTCGCCGTTGTCGGCCCAGAGGCAGGGCTTTTGCCCGTAAATTCCATCCTCACATGTCCAAAGTAAGCCAAGCTCGGAAGTCACCGTCTTTCAAAAGCCTTCGACGCGCAGCCTCCGCACCAGCACCTCACCACCGACTAGACATCAAGCATGAGCTCCAAACTCCGACGAGCGTCTTCGCCATCCACGCAGTTGGGTTGGATAAGGAGAGGGTGAGAGAGAAGAATGGATCCCCTCTCCCCCCACGCTAGCCGCCCCGATGTGGCCATCTTGCAACGGCAAAGGCGCCACCCCAATAGGACATACATCTAGGATGGCGCCCGTCGTAGACCCGCAACACCCACCTAAGGCTGCTACCACCGCCTCCGCCTCGACCTTGCAATCCCGTCGCCATGGGACACCAGGCCGCTCGCTGTCGCCTTGCCACCCTCCAAGCCATGCGCCGCGCCGACCAAAGTCAACAACGGAACCTCCACGCTGCGCTGGCCAAACCTCCGGCAGTCAGCACGTGTCTCCCGCAAGCCTCTAGCGCTGCTCGCTAGCGTGCCACTGGCCCATCCGCACGCTTTCGCCCTCGTGACAGTGCGCCATCCTCATGACCCCACCGCGCCGCCTCCACACCCGGTCGCCAGCAAATCTGGCCGAGGGGGTGTCACCGGCGCCGGCAGATCTGGCCGAGGGCGCCCACTACGTGATGTTGTCATCGTCGTCACGCCATCGCCACCGTTGTTGTGTCATCGCCCTGCCATCGCCGCGGCCTCCCCGGTGCGCGGAACGGCCAGATCCGAGGCCGGGCTGGCAGGATCTTGTCGCGCGGGGGGTAGATCCGGCGGGGTGGCCGCCAGATCTAGGTCGCCCCCGCCGCACCGCCTTTCGCCTAGCATCCGCGCCGCCGTTCCTCGCGCCCACGCTGTCGCGCACCTGGCGCCGCGCCGTTTGCCCAGCCGTGGCTGCTGCCTCCTCCACGCTTCATCCTCCTCTGTCGTTGCCGCCTCGAGCCCGCACCGCCGTTGCTCTGCGAAACCTCACCGCCGCTGCCTCAACGAGACCCGCGCCGCCGCACTCACGCAACCGCCGGTCGGGGTGCCAGATCCAGCCCCGCGACGACGGATCTGGCCGCCGACGCCCCGGCCGCGGCGTCCGTTGCCCGGCTCTCGGCGCACTCACGCCGGGAGCGTGGCAGAGCGTGAGAGAGAGCCCTACCGCCGCCGTCCTTGCGGCGGTGCGGCTTTGCCGGTGGCCCCTCAGACGGCGGCTAGGTGGGAGGGAGGGGGAGGTGTGGTGGCCGCCGGAAGAGGCGCCGCCCGTGTCTCCCGGGGGAACAAAAGTTGGTTACGGTACACCATTTTATTTGATTTTTTTGATATTTCAATCATTTGTCCTGATTGATTTGGTTCATGTGATTCGGTCCAACGTGTACTCAGTATTCTATTGATCGTGTACTGTTTATCTCTTTTGCTTGCTAAGGGTGACCAGGGGCTGCAGTGTTCCACACCGGGCAACACAAGGTTTAACTTTTTTCAATGAAAAACTTTTTTTTTATTTTAACTCATCTTTTACTGCGACTTCCCTCATTTTAACAGTAGGTGAAAAAAAAATATGGTTGAACTTTATCCGTTAGCATTAGTCAATCTAGTGCTTATTCTTAGAAACCTAAGTGACTCTATAAGTTATAGCATTAGTTATGTGTTAGAATAGTCGATATGTGATACATCGTGAAAAATTATATGTAGCAACTGTATGTGTATTCCTGATACCTATTACCTATATGAAGGGGATTCATAGAAAATCATAAAAGCCCACCTTACTAGTTCTAAAAGAGTGGGACCTCCTTAAATAGATAGGAGAATGCTCTCTAGTCCCTTGAGCAAGAGAAGTAGAGGAACACACTCGTTTGCTTGCCTCGCCTCATTGGGCTGGGCACGGGCCGGGCCGGGCGGTGAGCACACACAACATGCGCGTGAACAGACCGCCAAAATTGGCTCCTTGCGCAAATGTGGGTTCTTTTTGCAGTTTTGTTTTGATACGCCCAACAAAATTTCCGAAATTTGTTTTAGAAACTTATCGGATCTTTTCTTGCATGAACTGGTGTAGAGTTCGAATAGGTTACCTGTGTCTATCCAGTTCGGTTATGATATGGAAGGCGTATTGATCCTATCTCTACGCAACGTACGTGAAAACAATTTAGGGTTTGCCTCTCCTCTGTACTGCGCCGCCACCGTAGTCTATTCCATCCCCTCCGCCGGCGTGCACCGGCAATCGGAAGAGCAGGTCTCCAGAACCATCGTCCTCGTGAAGTCCTGCACCGGGAGTGGACGAATAAAGTTTTTTGGGAAGCGCTCTGCGCGATTGCTTAATGTTCGTCCACCACGGCTCGTCTTCCTCGTTAATCGGTTGCGGCTCGCCGTCGTCCATACCTTCTAGTGCAGGTTGAACGTGCAGCATGTGTTGAGTCATCCGCTGCTGCAAATCCTCCTCGACAAAAACCCTCGGTACGTTATTACCACGTTTAATCTAAGATATAATATTATGTTTAATCTATTCATGTGTGGTTCTTTTGTATACATGTTTAGATTAAATAAGAATGATATGATTATGCTAGTTTATTACTGTGTTATCATGATTTATTTATGGAATACGTTAACTTATTATGTGCTTATTTATATTTTCAGTAATGATGTCATGAGTGTTTAGACAAGGAAACTGTATTGTGTCCTAGAAGTAACTATCCACCCAATGCATATATATTATTTCTTTCTTATCCAGCCTATTTTTTTTCTCCAAACCCTTAAATCCGACTAGAATATTGGGGGTATAAATAGTGGGGTTAAGCACCAACGCTGTGACGGGGTTGGACACGGCTCCTCTGCCTTTACCATGGTAAAGTCACAATGTGACTTTAGACATCATCACCGTCTATTCAGATCCAATGGTGCAGGTTTGTCCGTGTGTTTCTGCTAACTCATCAATATAATTTCTCAATTAAACTGAGTACTAAACCACTCACATAATCAGTTTTGGCAGCATAACATGTTGAATAACGAAGCATATTAGCATATTCAACAGACAACAACATAGTTGATTAGTCGTCTACAAACACTTCTCTCTCGGATACGTTTAAGGTTTTTAAGCTAAAAATAATCAAGGCAGTAATCCAAGATAAAGCAATAAATTATCAAAAACTTGAAAGAAATAAAAAATACACATTTTAGAAAAGAACGACTATTTTGAAGTATCTAATCCAAAACATTACTTCCTCCCCTAATTTTTTTTATCCCATACTTTAGTTTGAATAAGTCAAACTACGTATATTACTGCAATAGAGAGATTAATCATAAGTACATTTAGTGGAAAAAGTTTATGCCACCAATATATTCATGTTTCAAAAGTGTGTTTAAAAAATGTTGATCTTCTAGGTACTCAAGGATACTGGCACTTATTTTATTTCACCAAAGCAAAGCAATCAACATGTTATCCTGCCAAAACTGATTATGTGAGTGGTTTAGTACTCGGAAATTTTGTTAATGGGCAAGCATCCACGCACGGACAAACCTGCACCATTGCTAATATGCTTCGTTATTCAACATGTTATGCTACCAAAACTGATTATGTGAGTGGTTTAGTACTCAGTTTAATTGAGAAATTATGTTGATTGGCTAGCAGCCACGCACGGACAAACCTGCACCATTGGATCTAAATGGACGGTGATGATGTCTAAAGTCACAGTGGTAAAGGCAGAGGAGCCGTGTCCGACGGGGTTTGGAGTCAAAAACTCTCGACCACACGTACCAGGACATATCTCGCTAGTCAGCTGGCCTGGCGCATTTGTTTAGTTACACACTTACACTTTAGTTTGTAATGTCATTGAATTCTATTTATACTATGTGAAACACTAAAATATAATTCATTTGTAGCAGGTTCACGACTTAAAAAATCAAACGGGCAAGGACGGATGTGTTGTTGGTACGATATGATCCAAAATAGAAAGAAAGATTAAATGAAAAAAAATAAATTTCACTAAACCACGTGTTTTATAGTTACGTATACTTTTAACACTCGTGACTTATATATACTTTAACACTCGTGACACCTATATCCTATACCGGGAGTAGTTACTCCCTCCTAATAACGAGTGTAGAAACTTGGCAGGACTCTATTGACAATCAATCCATGTGCAGAAACTTAAAAAGTAAGCAAAACATGATTATAAATTGAGCAGAACATCAACTAAAAAGGAGCAGGATATATACCTCGGCACAGATCTTGAAACGAGTGCAGAAACTTGGCATGACTGTGTTGACGATCGAATCTATGTGAAAAACATGAAAAGTAAGTAGAACATGACTATAAATAGAGCAAAACATTAACTATTAGGCCTAGTATTTTCAACTTATTTTGGATTATTACCCACCGGATTATTGTGGACACGCTTCCCAAGCCATCAAACGGTGTATTTAAAAAAAAACTTTTTATATGAAACTTCTTTTAAAAAGTCAAATAAATCCATTTATAAAGTTTGTAGTTGCTAATACTCAATTAATCATACACTAATAACATTTCTCGTTTTACGTGTCTGAAATAATCGAACTCTCCTAGTTAGATTCAAAAAGGACCTAAAAAGGAGCAGAATATACCTTAGCACATATCTTGGAACAATCTCTACCGTCAATGAAGTGGGAGTAGCTGCACCTGGTAGTAGGATATAATAGGAAAATACAAAAATAATCGTATGTACACCGTAGAAGGGTTTTGAGATTCGTGCGAAGTAACGGGAGGCGCGGCCGGCTCCGTTAGGTGGTCACACACTACATCAGGTAATTAGAAGGTAAGGAAGGCAACGTACATTTTTGCATTTTCCCAAAATGCCCACAGCGTGCACTTTTGCTAAAAACCCACAACGTCCATGTGATCGATTTGACCGGTCGATGCATAGCATGTAAAGCGGGCAGATGTGATACTTCAGTACCTTTTATAGCTGATAATCCATCCATCCCAAAATACAACAACCTAATTAATAATCTTCCCATCTTAAAATACAACAATCTAGATGGGGATTTAATCATGTCTAGGACAATGTATTAACACATGCCTTAGACAATGTATATAAAACATTTGTCTCACGGTTTCCAAGCTAGTCATAAAATTAGTTTTTTATTCGTATACAAAGACCCATCCTAACATACGGTCAACGTTGATATGACACCTAGAACCAAAATATTTTTGAAAGTAAATAATGCCTTAATCTACAGCGGTACATGGATGTGAGCAGGTGACCAGTGGTAAAAAAGAGGTGGCAATGTCATGTTACATCATAGAACAGGATGTGCACGACATGGCTGAGTGCAACGTGCAATGACTGACAATTTTAGTATGACGACAGCCTAAAACTTGCAACGTACAATGATCGACTAGACTGGTCAGAGTGTGCAGCCATTTTTGCTTTGAAAATGGGCATCGGTATTTTTTAATAAAACACATTAACATTGTGTGTTTGTTAATATGTGTTTGTTAATATACCAATGTTTTTTTAGGCTATAGGTGTGTGTGGATGAAATATATACCAATGTTTATTAATATTGTGTGTGGATGAAATATATACCAATGTTTTGTTAATATACACATGTAGTATGCAATAGTATAGAGCATTTGTATATAAAAGATGGTCCTAATTGTGTGACCTCATTATGCAAGAAGATAAATATCGTGAATTTAAAATTTAAAGTCGATGATGTGGTGAATAATTTCTTAAGTTAATAATTCAATTACTATAGTAACCATATAAATTAACGGATATATTTCATCCATACTACTTCCACAAAAAATTAGTAAGGGTACCAAGTCCTTGTCACCGTGCCTTGTATATGAGATTAGTCAAATACAAAGACAACCAGCATGCCTATTCGTGCAGCATAGTGCTTGCATTGGTACATGCAGGGAATCGTCATGTCATTGAACCAGCCATCAATGAAGCATCTCATTGAACTACTAGCTATCAATGAGGCATCTCATTTGTTCCATCGCAAGTCAGTCAAATCCAATGAGTCACTCTTGTATTGTCACAACAATGTCATGTCTCTGGGTAAAATCATGTTCATTAGTCTGCTCGTTTACTTGCTGTAAACAACTAAGCTGATCGGTGCATGTTACTTGGTTCAACGCATCGTACAAATTAGACAATACACATAAAGCCAATAGTCTGCACTAATTCATAGAGCCTTCATCCACATTAGACAATCCCAATCCCGATTTCAACGTATATAATCAATCCCCGATAATAGACAATGCCGATCCGCATGTCTAAATATGTATTCGTTTGTTGTACCGATACATACACGCCTCATATTTTTATTTTTCATGTATATACATGACTATCTAAAGAACATTTACGTACATTATCAGGGTGTTTCTAAGTAACAAATATATATCTTGGTATGTTTATCATCTGCATTTGCATAACGTGCATATATTTTCAAGCGATATCTGTACATACTAGTATTTTGTAGGGTGCATATTAATAGTCTCTTTGTGCACCGATATGACCTTCACACACCCACGTCACACGTACACATCAAATGTACAGTGTTTTTAGCATGCCTGCACGAATCCGACTGCGTGAGCGAACGCATGGGGGCATTCTCGTCAACGAAGCATGCTTGCCGGCCATTGATTTTCCTATATAGACAACGATTTGATAGGTACATAATCACATGCATCCTTAGGCACATAATCGCCGTGTGGTCTAACGGACCAGCTGCCAAGTGTCCCCCTATGGATACTAATGCAGTGTACCTGTGTTCATAAAATCCAACTCTCATATATATATA
>CM002483.1:7251363-7274713 GCA_000325765.3 Leersia perrieri
GGGTGATTCAAATACATGATATTGTTGTTAGTTGTTGAGATAGTATACATATTTGAGGTTTATAGTTAGAGAACTGCAATATCTCAAGATCAGATGGACTAACAATTCCTGTTTTGGTTTAGAGATTTGTTTGTACACAGGCAAGAGTTAAACACACAATATGGTTATTCTTGTTAACATTTATGGAGAGAATTTGAGCTTTCATATTGATCCAATGTTGATATTTTCTGTTCTTTTGCAGGATACTCTCTGTTTATTGGGTTGATTATTGACCGACTACATCACTATATCAGGGAATTACGGACGATGAAGAAAAACATGGAGGCCGTAACAAAGCAAAGCAGGGCCTTAGAAGAAGCGAAACATGGAAGCACAGAGGAAATTCAACAATATCAGAAGGAGATTTCTGGTTTGAATAAGAAGGTGCAAGAACTCAAGCATCTCTCAGAAACAAAAACTGAGGAACTAAAAACAGCTGAAGCGAATGCCTTGGCTTTACAGAAGCAATCTGAAGGTTTGCTTACTGAGTATGAGCGTCTCATTGCGGAGAACGAGGAATTCAGGAACCAGCTGCAGTCAATGGACCGTCGCTTGTCGCATTCTGATAACAAAAAGAACACATGACTACACAACTGTGTGATGGATGGAGTATACTGTAAATTTTCCTGCTGTCGTCTAATATTGTTGAATGTTGTTGATGTGTCATGCTGTATTTGAATATATAGGTAATATAACATACAGATGAAATATATCAGCGCGTGTCGTGTGTGTATGTGTATGTGTGGGGTTCAGCAGCGACCAAAAGGGACATAGTGTCATGACTAAACGATGACATTATTTTGTTTTCTCGCAGTACTATTGCTTTGCCCTCGTAGTTTCTCTACAGCCTCTTTTTGCCAGTTAAACTTTGTTAATGTTAATAACGACTTCTCAAAAAGTTAAGTGCTACAAACAACGACTGATGGCTCCATTAATTAATCTGAAGAAATATGGAATTTGACTTGCCTAAAGAAATGAACAGCCAATTATTCCATTAATTAATCTGTATGTTGCTTAATCTCACACCTATGCTACAAACAACGACTGATGGCTCCTCCTTCCGACGACCCGACACAATCCTCCGGCACAAGGATGTCGAATCCACTCAGCGTCCACTCCGCCTCCGCGTGGCTGCTGACGTAAATCTCCGTTCCGACGTCCAGCGACGACCACCGCCTCTTCGCCGGCGGCGTGCCCGGATCCTACATCAATTGCAACATCATCATTATTCATCAATTACACCCTCACAAATCAACCAACCCAAACATCCAGTAACATTACGTCTAGAGCACACACAAAAGAAAAAATCAAGACGAAACATCAACGTGCAGTATCTATACCTGGTAGAAATATAGCGCCTGCGACAATGCGCCGACGTCGAGCTCCCATGTCCTGGGGTCACCGATCCAGCCCTGCCCTTTGGCCGTAGGGTACCCAAACTCTCCCCAAACCGGGTGCGGAACGAGCTGCATGATCTCCTGCGGCTGCGGGTTGCTGTATGGGTCGCAGTATGTGGTCGGCTGCACGGCGGCGCGCGCGTTCCCGGGGGAGCAGTACACGTGGTAGGCCGCGTAGGGGAAGCGCGCGGCGTCGGTGCGGTGCACGCGGGTGCCGTTCCGGAACGTGTGCCACGGGGGGCACTCCTCGATCCGCCTCGGCGTGCACCACGACGGCGTCTCCGGGTTGATGATCATCTCGCTGTACCGCGTCACGTCCGTCGTGGCGTCGCCGTCGCAGGGACGGCCGTCGTTCTTCCAGCAGCTGCCCATGTCCATCAGGTAGAACTGGCTGTTGGGACCCCCGCCTTGCTTCACCTCCAGGGTCACCCTCACCTTGAAGTTTGGTGATTCGGGCACCTGAAATAACAAAGTTTCGGTGACGTGATCTTTTACTAGGCGACTAACCCAGATTATGGAGAAAATGTGTACAATACGACAACATAAACTTTTGAGTTCTTACAAATAATATAATTTTATCAAAGATAAAAAAAACAATTGTTTCGGTGTGTAAGTTTTGACAATAACAGGACCACCCAAAAAAACAAATCACCATGCCTATTGTCACGTTGTTTGACAAGCCTATTGGACTTACATAGGCCATTTTGACAGTAAGATGTGTTGGTCATGTAAAACTTGATAGGCCATTAAGCCTTGCCAATTTTTAGCAGTTTGACATGTACATGTCTGTGACGGGCTGTAACGATCTCTTTTCGTTATGACCCATATCGAAAAGCCGGGGGACCACATGCTTGAACCGAACAATATTTCTGTGATTTTTCACTAACATAATAGTATTATTTGTAAAAAATGTATTAATGTGATATTTTTCAGCCTCTCAAGTAGGTTGCAATGCATACAGTCACACAGTTCAAATACCAAGACTTCAACATACCGGACAAATCTTCATGTCAGGAAAAGCTAAAGAAATAATAAATAGGCCAAGTGTATGACAAATCATTGCTTCTCTGCACGCCGAAGCAAGTATCAAATGAATGCGACATACTACAAGATTGTTAACCTAATACAGAAGGCGTCATACCAACTACCAATCATCTAAGAACAGATATAATTGTACTTCTTTAGTGAGGAATATATAACTAATTAATAATCTCTTAGTCCTATCTCGTTGAAAATAGAAACCGTAAGGTGAAGAAAACTAATAATTCAATTCCGATATGACACAGTTCAGTGACAGTGAAAATGAAAAGGGCATCACATTAACAAAAGAGACTTACAATCTTGGTCATGCCTCTGGTTTCGTAGTGGTATCCACCGGAGAATCCCGTGGTGGCGTCGGACCGGAGGTAAAGCATCAGCCATGGATACTTGGGCGAAGTGCGCAGCTTGTGGTGGAACACCCACCCTCCATCGCCGCCGATCTCCTTCTCCCACGTCACTGAGTAGTACGACACGTCTCTGCTGCCGAGGCTCGCCGCGGCGTCGAGGTCGTACGTGCCGAACAGCCCGCCGCTGAGGCGCCGGCCGGCGGCGTCGAGCGCCGTGCGGTTGTGGAACACGAGCGGNATGACACCTCTTTGCTCTCAAGGTTATTCGCCGTCGCGTCGAGGTCGTACGTGCCGAACAGCCCGCCGCTGAGGCGCCGGCCGGCGGCGTCGAGCGCCGTGCGGTTGTGGAACACGAGCGGCTGGTTCATGCACCCTGCTCCGCCGGGGCACGGGAACCTGGAGGTCTGGGCGAACGGGCGCGTCGGGCGGCCGTTCTCCGGGCAGATGGCGGCGGTGGTGTCGAGGTTGCCGTTCTTGAGCATCACCATCCAGAACTGCCACGGCGCCGCCCCCGGGCTGTTGGACACCTGGCAGAGGTCTCCCAAGTAGAGCTCCTTCGCCGCCGCGTACCGGTCGACGTTGTCCGTGGTGTTCGCCGCCGCGCTGCCGCCGGGGAACGGGTCGCCGGCGCGGAGGCTGTTGTCGGCATCCGTCACCCGGTGCACTAGCTCACCATTCTCTGCGGGAAATTCACCTTTCTGACGGTTAACTCGACGGAGTAGCTTGACCAATTTCGCAGCCGTGACATGAATTTGTTGGATTCTAGGAAAGGGGACAGCAGGATGGAGTACAAACTACAAACCGAGGTCGAAGCAGTCGGCGCCGCGTGGGCTGCCCATGCCGGGAGCCTCCTGGCCGACCTCGTTGCAGAAGTTCCAGGCTTCCCAGGCGACGTGGAGGCCGTCGCGCTGCATGCCCGGGTCGCCGACCGCCGAGACGTAGCTTCCGCCGCCGCCATGCGTCGTGATGGATTGCGCCGCAGAGGACGCAGCGAGGAAGAGGACGAAGCCGAGGATGGTGAGGACAGTGGCGGCCGCGGCCGCGGCGTCCGCCGCGCACACAGCCATTTAGCGCGGAGATATCAGTGGCCAGCGGCAGGCACGGAGCTGATCCGATCGACGGATCGAGGACGACAACACAATACTGTGCGGGTCCAGGTAGAAGGCGTACAGCAGCAAGTGGTGTCGGTGAAGTGAAGACAACTCAGAGTGGGCGTAGAAATGACCGGGGAAGGTGAGTACTCCAAGGTGACATGTGAGCAGCCACCTGTACAGGATGTACGACAATTCACAAATCACAAGTCGAAACGCTTCTACACGGCGCGAGAAAAGCCACGGCTCACGCAGTGATGGATGTACCCGTGTCGCCACGACACAGGTTTCCCCATCTTTAGTGCACGAAGTTTTTCCAATTCGCCCCTCGCTCCTCTTTCACTCTCGCGCTCCGTCTTGACCACAGCGGCACAACAAACCGCGCTCAACCGAGCCAAACAAAGATATGCTTTTCGGCCTTCGGTAGTTTCATGTTTTTGTCCTTCGGTTTCTCCGCGACACAGTTTTTCTATTTTTTTTAGGTGCGAAGCTTTTTCCAACTCGCCCTCGCTCTCCTTTCACTCTCGCACCAAAAGACACCGTTTGGATACATGAATTTTTTTTTCCTATCATATTAGATGTTTGAACACTAATTAGAAGTATTAAATATAGATTATTAATAAAACACATCCTATATTTTGGACTATTTCACGAGACGAATCTATTGAGCCTAATTAGTCCATGATTAGCGAATGTGATGCTACAGTAAACATTTGCTAATCGTGGATTAATTAGGCTTAAAAAAATCATCTCGCGAATTAGCCTTTATTTATGCAATTAGTTTTATTATCAGTCTATATTTAATACTCCTAATTGACATTCAAATATTTTATGGGACACGAACTAAAAAAATCTTTGGATCCAAACAACCTCCAAGAGTGGATATAAAATAACAGGACACAGAAGTACACACCAAAACGGACTCAACTGAGCCTCAGATATATGTGTTTTTTTCGTCTACTGCCATTTTACTCGACCCGTAGTTAGACCTTTGGTGTTCAGTTTGATCTTTACTAGCCAAAAACGATTAGCCCGAGAAATTGAGCTACTGTCAACTTAGCGGATGAGTAGTAGAGGCCCCTTGTCCTAGAGAAAAGAAGAATACAAAGATTGAAGCCACAATTAGAACACCCTTCACATCGTGGATGTCGTGTCAAATGATTTGTTTATTCCAGCTGCGAATTATAGGTGTCGGTTCCTATGGGTGATTGGTCAAAAGTGTTGCTTAAAACATGCCGGCTGTGAAAACTGGCGTCTTTTAGTTTTAGGGTTTCTCTGCAGTGATAATTCCACGACACCTACTGTATCATGGTTTATTTCCCTTAATTGTATCCCCAGAAGTTATAATTAAGATATTATTATTATTATATAAAGAATAAACACTGAGGTATCATTTTTGTAATTTTGTATCATCGAGGTTTTATTACGAAGAAAAAGAAAGAATGAAATGGGCCAAAGCCAAGCTCCTTTTTTTTGCGCCGGGGCAACCGGTTGGCAAAGCCGAGCCAGGGAGCATTGGCCTAACATGACACAATCTGCGCTAAGCCAATCTGGGCCTGCCTGCACTCGGGGGGCGCACGTTTCAAGTAGAGGGGCATGTAGGGCCCTCGCACGGGTGACGGGTTTGTACAGCACAGGGAGGAGCCACAGATTGGTATACCATCCTGACATCGTCTATTTTCCCTTTTTTTTTTGTGAATTCCATTAATTAATCTCTCACTGTTGTTTTTCACCCACCAGCTACAAACAGCGACCCATGGATCTTCCGTTTGACGACCCAACAGGCCAACACATTTAATCCTTGGGCACAAGGATGTCGAACCCACTCAATGTCCACTCCGCCTCCGCATGGTCGCTGACGTATATCTCCGTCCCCACGTCCAGCGACGACCACCTCCTCTTCGCCGGTGGCGTGCCCGGATCCTGCACTCATTACAGCAACATGTAATTCTTATGGTTCTTTTAAAAGAACGACAGTAAACACAACGAGGAAAAAAAAATGAATCTTGCCATACCTGGTAGAAGTAGAGCGCATGTGACATGGCCCCAACGTCAAGCTCCCACGCCCGGGGGTCACCAATCCATCCCTGCCCTTTGGCCGTTGGGTACCCAAACTCGCCCCACACCGGGTGCGGCACGAGCTGCATGATCTCCTGCGGCTGCGGGTTGCTGTAGGGGTCGCACGGGGTGGTCGGCTGCTCGGCGGCACGCGCGTTCCCGGGGGAGCAGTACATGTGGTAGGCGGCGTAGGGGAACCGCGCGGCGTCGTCGCGGTGCACGCGCGTGCCGTTCCGGAACGTGTGCCACGGCGGGCACAACCCGACCTTCCCCGGCGTGCACCAGGATGGCGTCTCCGGGTTGATGATCATCTCGCTGTACCGCGTCACGTCAGTGGTCACATCGCCGTCGCAGGGCCGGCCGTCGTTCTTCCAGCAGCCGCCCATGTCCATGAGGTAGAACTGGCTGTTGGGACCCCCGCCTTGTTTCACCTCTAGAGTCACCCTCACCTTGAAGTTTGGTGATTCGGGCACCTGACGTAACAAACTTTCGGTCAGATGCTGGGGCACTTCCGGTTAAGGAAACAAAGGCCTTCTAAAAAATTTTCTCCCCAAAAATATCACATCAAATCTTTAAACTCATGTTTGGAGCAATAAATATAGACAAAAAATAAAACTAATTACATTGTTGCGCCGTAAACGACGAGACAAATCTTTCAAGCCTAATTTGACCATGATTAGCCATAAATACTACAGTAACCCACATATACTAATGATCAATTAATTAGGCAAAAAAAAATTCGTCCCGCGGTTTACAAGCTGGCCATAAAATTAGTTTTTTCATTTGTGTCCAAAAACCTTTCCCGACATCTGGTCAAATCTTTGATGTGGTGTTTTTGCAAAAAGTTTTGGCAAACTAAACGAGGCCAAAATGTTATTTTGAAAAATGACACGGTGTACTCATGAATACAACTGTCAGTGGGATATTATTATATAGGAGTACTATGGTTTCAAATGATTGCGACATTCTTCGATAATTGTCAACCTAATACAGAAAGCGTCATACCAAACTACAAACAACTATACCAATCGTCAATCGAACAAGAGCAGATGCAAATATAGTTTTCTAGTCAAGAGTACACAACTAACCATATGAATATTTGTTGAAAATGGACGCCAAATTAAAGATAAAGAATTTGCATGTGGCATATAGTTCAACGACTGTGAACGGGCAAAACGACTTTAGATAGATTAACTGAAAGAGACTTACAATCTTTGTCATGCCTCTGGTTTCGTAGTGGTATCCACCGGAGAATCCCTTGGTGGCGTCGGAGCGGAGGTAAAGCATCAGCCATGGATACTTGGGCGAAGTTCGCAGCTTGTGGTGGAACAGCCATTTTCCTCTCCAAACATCCTTCTCCCACGTCACCGAGTAGTATGACACCTCTTTGCTCTCAAGGTTATTCGCCGTCGCGTCGAGGTCGTACGTGCCGAACAGCCCGCCGCGGAGGCGCCGGCCGGCGGCGTCGAGCGACGTGCGGTTGTGGAACACGAGCGGCTGGTTCATGCACCCTGCGCCGCCGGGGCACGGGAACCTGCCCTGAGGGAACGGGCGCGCCGGGCGGCCGTTCTCCGGGCAGATGGCGGCGGCGGTGTCGAGGTTGCCGTTCTTGAGCATCACCATCCAGAACTGCCAATGCGTCGCCCCCGGGCGGTCCGCCACCTGGCACCGCTCGCCCAGGTACAGCTCCTTCGCCGCCGCGTACTGGTCGACGTCGCGCGTGATGTTGCCGCCGGCGCCGGGGAACGGGTCGCCGGCGCGGAGGTGGTTGTCGGCGTCCGTCACACGGTGCACCACCGTGTACGCCGTCTTGCCGCCGTGCCCACCATCCGCGCCATTTTCTGCAATGATTTCACATCTTTTTGACAATCAATCCGACAAATTAACTCGTCCGTATCATCGTAACGGCGATAATTGTTGGATTTAACACTAGCAATGGAAACGTACCGAGATCGAAGCAGTCGGCGCCGCGGGGGCTGCCCATGCCGGGAGCCTCACGGCCGACCTCGTTGCAGAAGTTCCACGCCTCCCACGCGACGCGGAGGCCGTCGCGCCGCATGCCGGGGTCACCGACCGCCGACACGTAGCCGCCGACGACGCCGTCACCGGCGGCATTCTTCCTGATGGACCGCGCCACCGAGCAGCACGAGAGGAATAGGAAGAGGACGAGGAGAGTGGCGGCTTCCGCCACGCGCGCGGCCATCTGGCTGGCGCCTGGCGGTGGGATCAATGGACGGCTGCAGGTGATGCGATGCGATCGAGGAGTAACGACAACACCGTACAGCAAGTGGTGTCGGTGAAATAGAAGTACGCGAAGAAATAAAGACGAGAAAATGAGCGAGGAGGAAGGGACAGCAGGTAGTGGGCGTTGAGAAATGAGCGAGGAGGAAGGTGACATTGTGAGCAGTCTACAGCTGTGGCCCTGTTTTTCCAAAAATTTTTTAAAAAAATATCACATCGAATATTTCGACACATTTATAAAGCATTAAATATAGATAAAAAATAAAACTAATTATACTGTTAGACTGTAAACGACGAGACGAATCTTTTAAACCTAATTATATCATGATTAACCATAAGTGTTACAGTAATACACATATATTAATGACGGATTAATTAGGATTAAAAAATTCGTCTCGCGGTTTCTAGGTTAGCCGTGAAATTAGTTTTTTCATTCGTCTCTAAAAACACCTCTCGACATCTGAACAAACGTCTGATACGATCTTTTCGCGAAAACTTTTTATGAGCTAAACAAGGCCTATATATATCTTCACTATCTACCTCTGAGATTCGCTGGTCATATTGATTTTTCATATCATACTATCTTATTACACTACAGCTGGTAGTTTATTTTTTTTTACAAGAAAGGCTTCTCGTTTCTTTATTTTTTTATGTCAGACGATTATTTTTGTCTACCTTGGGGATTGAGATTTGAGAGAGGCGTCGCAA
This sequence comes from Leersia perrieri, assembly GCA_000325765.3. Taxonomy (NCBI): domain Eukaryota; kingdom Viridiplantae; phylum Streptophyta; class Magnoliopsida; order Poales; family Poaceae; genus Leersia; species Leersia perrieri. Next base: position 7,260,286 of record CM002483.1, read on the forward strand.
TCGGAAGGGCAGGTATAGGCAGTTTCTGCTTTTGTTGCTTTGCGTATGCACTTTTGTTTGACTGGGTGCATGGGTAGGACCATTTCTGGAACAAATCCGTGATCTGTTGATGGCCCTAAATAAACAAGGATAAGTTATATATTTTACTAGCATATGTATTGTGAGATACGCATAGGCACGCACAATACGCTTTTAAAAAATTTATTCACATAATATATATCAAAATAGAAAGAGGCAACAAGCAATTGCGAGATGTCAACACTTATATTTCTGCATAGAGAAACACTACAGGGTCCATTCCGACGGACCCCCGACCCTGCGCCGCCGCGCCGCGCCTCCCGCTTCTCATTCCTCCTCTCCCCCTCCTCCTCCCCCACCAGACGAGCGGCGATGACAGGCGGCTTCGATGGCGACGCCGGCTTCAACGGCGATGGCGGCTTCCAGGGCGACGGCGGCTTCAACGGCGACGACAGCCTAGATCCGGCGGCGTGGCCTCGAGGGTAGCTAGATCTGGGCCGCCATCGCCGTCACTTGTCGTTGCCGTCGCTGTCGAAGACGCCGCCTCGACGGCGGGCAATGGGGGCGGCCGGATCTGTGGCGGCGGGCCAACGACGGGTGAAGAGCGGCGGCCGATGACGATGGCTAGAAGAAGATAGGTACCCCTTCATGCTGTTGCAATGGGTACCAGATCTGGTACCAGGGGTACCGAGTCTGGTACTTGATACCCTAGGTACTTAAAAAATCTGGTATCCCGGGTAAAAAAAATCTGGTACCTGAGTTAGTAGGTCCGTTGCGTAGTCCGGCTCTTATACGTACCTCTTCGAATGCCTTTCCTAGGTACAACCATTGATCAAATCTCAACAAATCAACCACTACTGAACCATCAACTGACTGGCAGAAAAGGGGCAACACCAAACATGGTTTGCAATTTCAGCATTATATCCATGCCTAGCAACTATTTTTTCAAAGATTTTGACTATGCTGTTAAGTTTAATGCTACTCGTTGTTGAGATAACATTAAATTTAAAGCCACTTGCTTTTTAGAGGGAACTTAACTAACAATTAAAAATTCTTTTAGATTGTTCCATCGTACTTAAGAACAATCTATTTATAATGATAGTAGCTACTATTTTTTTTGACGTTTCCATCGTTATTATAATAACAACTTATTCGGTCTCAATTTTCCTTTTGAAAGATGTTCTTTTGTTAAGGTAAATCCTTGTTGTAAATAAACAAGTAAAATTCAATTTTCAAAATTATCTTTACTCTGAACAATTCAAAGTCTTGAGTATTGAATGGACAATAAGGTGTCCATTTAACTAGTGTGTATCTGGCTCTTGTGTTAACTGCACGTTTACGATTCTAGGCATACTTTATAAGAAAAACAGGGTTTTGACAAATGAATGGTTAATTAAAGCAAAACCTAAACAAACAACAGTACCCTGCATATGTCAGGGTTGCCAAGCATTACAAAGACAAGCAACTCCGACTTTAAAGGATAAGTCAATAGCTTGACCACCACCCAAACAACCCGTCTAGGGAGCAAGATCTTCTGAGCGAAGCTTTCGAGAAGCAAAACAACATTGAAGATATTGTCCGACACCCATTCAGATTGGATTAGGTTTTCATCTATAGAGGAGAGAGTCAACGTAATGAGACCTTCGAGGAGAGAACGATGTCCACAAGGATCCATATTGTCCGTCATGGTCAAGTATTAGGCGTATTGGAAAAATCCGGACCGGAGCATAAATCGTCGTAGTCACTGGTTCATCGGGTCAGCGGTCCAACCGCCGGTTCGTCCGGGTCAGCTGCAGAACTAGAGGCATAATTAGAATGCATATTTCTTTATTAACTCAAGTGGCTGCGTAGCCTAATGGTCAAGCGCGTGCGTTTTTAACTGGAGGACCAGGGATCGATCCCCCACCGAAGCATAGTTTTTTCACCTTTTCTTAAAAAAATAGCTAGTGGGCCTTTGCAGTTAGTGCTTATGGGCCTTCGTCAGCCCACGTAGGGATCGATCCCCCACCGAAGCATAGTTTTTTCACCTTTTCTTGAAAAAATAGCTAGTGGGCCTTTGCAGTTAGTGCTTATGGGCCTTCGCCAGCCCACGTCTCCTTTACAACTCATAGAAACAGCGGTTCAAAAGTCTGCCGGTTCACCGGTTTCATATAAAATCGCCCAGTTCGCCCGGTTTACTCCGGGTCAAATGCACGAACGGTCTTTCAAGTAACCCGACCCGGTCAGGCTGCTAGTTCCGGGTTTTTCCGGTTGAACCGCTGGACCGGGCCGGTTTTTTCCACTATGGTACTAGGTAGCGCTTTCGCCTAAAACTCTTTCCATTTTTGCTCTGCTTCCAACCTCTAGCCTTGATGTATAGAATTACTTTAGGGTTTTTACTGTCGAACTTGCCACTTCTGGCCAAGTAATTCTGACTCTGCCACGACAAACAACATGATAGCACGAAAGAAGTCATCTCTCCTGCACGGGACAATATGTCTTACACCGGAACCCATCTGCCGCAAGCGAGCTAAAAAGAACAAAGCGAAGTCGTAGGCACGGGACACAGGCACACCGTGATCTCAGTATAAAAGTTTTGCAACTTGAAAAGAAACAGCAAAACTTCCACCGGTGACCAACAAACTGAACCTCTATCACATTGAGATGATCAAGCAGACACACAAGAATGAAGCAGCAATCTTCAGCCTTCACCAAACCTTAGCAGGCGGCAACAGTAAAGCTTCACCGTGGAAAAGATAGGAATGCCCCTCTCGTTCGGAACACCGTAGATAAGATCACAAGACTCAATAGAAAAAAAAACATTTTTTGTAAGCAACAGAAAAACTAAACTAAGCTGACTTGTACATACGCAATGGCTATTATTTAGCAAGGTAATTAGTATCAGGATACCAGGTATTATCATTTTTCATATGGTATTATTGGGATACCGGACTTTAAAAACTAAATTGATTTTGCTAAATTCAATTGTAAAAGTTAACTTATTCATATTACTCCCTCCGTCCCAAAATATAAGTTTTTCTAGTTGTATCTCTGGGTGTCTAAATTCACAGCATCACCAATGAATATAGATAATTTTTTGTCTGAGTTTATTTAAGATGCTCTGAACCTAGCAACTAGCTAGAAATACTTGTATTTTGGGACGGAGGTAGTATTTTCTATTCATTCCATTTTACACAATATTATTGTAGTATATATGGATTAGAGTATTGGAATACTACCTAGAATCATATGGATCTAGATAGTAGAATCCGAATGATAAGGGAATTAGGATAGTATTGGTATCATTCCAGCTCCATAGGATCGTAGTACGTAGGATACTAGAATGATACAGGAATTAGGATAGTATTGGTTGTAGTTACGTAGGATACTAAGATACATAACGTAAACCTTGCAAGGGTATACAGGCTATGCCATAATGGGCTCCAACTGCTTGACGTGCATAGGCCCTACATCACTCGTATGAAGATTGAAGTGAGTAATCAAACCAAAACTGCCTGCATGTGCGACAGCAGTACAAGTGCACAACAATGCTTTGCTAATACACACATGATGAGAATATGACCGGATCGAATATAAACGTGACTACATTATTTTTAAATAAACCAAAGGTACACTCTATCTATATTAAATATACATTTTATATATTTAAATAAGTGATGCTACACCATAATTTGCTATTATTTACATTTGCAGAAGTGCTTGTATGGATAAAACAGATGGTACTAGGCTCAAGTGAATTGTGGATGATCAAGGAGGTTGATTGGGGACCAATGCATGACTTTTCTAAGACTTCTCCAACTACATCACGTCGTTTTTGGGCCAAGAGTGCATCCCAACTTAAGTCTTGTTCGTGGGTTTGGTTCTTATGGATAGTACCAACTTGAAACGGACTTTCCCGTTGATCTAGAAGGCTTCTCAGGGCCCATGAGTACTTGTTGGAAAGCTTATAGAGTCTACTTTCAGATGGATTTGGTTTCACGTCAAAATTCGTTTTGAGTCAACAGGAATCTTCGAAACAAGTTACATACCTCATTCAGTCCGAATCTGATTTGGGTCTTGGACTTTGTAATTATGTCGTGGGCTTAGCCCAAGGGGGTGTGCGTCCTGGGGCAACCCTAGGACGTCCCTAACTCATATATACTCAGTAGCCGTCACTGTTTAGGGTGGGTTTTTCTTAGATTATTCTGCCGTTGCAGTTTTCGCCGTTTAATCGGTCTGTGGAACCCCAATTGTGAGCTTCATCTATATTAGCAATATATTCAGATTGCCTCTACCTTGTTCTTGTCTATGTTCTTCGATTCTTCGATTCGCATACAGGGATTAGCCTTCTCGGCGAGGTCAATCGGGTTTTGGCACGGTTGATAACCAGATGAGACGTGGTGCTGCGATTGCGGGGCTCAAGAGCGTGTTCGTTCAGAAGCCGGATCAACGTGTGTTACGACTCCGCCCAAATCATTGTTTATCTTTACCTATCGGAAGATCGGAACCTAACATTCCTCATCAACTCAAATAATATATAGAAGAATTAAACAGTACTCTACTCACCTAAACTAATCTCTTTGTATTGCCCTAAACTAAATTGACTCTAAGTTGTTGTCTCTACTAGGATGGGAACATGGGCAACATCAACCCTGGCCATGCCACGGTCTAGCCCGCCGTATTTTGCGCTACCTATCCACTTTGACACTAAAAATAAGTTTGGCATAGTGGGCTTCTAGACTTTTAGGCATGAACAGTGCTACATGACGACCTAGAAAGTCTCTCGCGCGGCGTGCTACCGCGTGGTGCACGGTGGAGCGGTTTTCTTAAATCGTAGGACAAAAACATTTGGGCTTGAGCACTGTGAGGAGAGTATGGGTGGGGTATGTAGACACGAAAGTTCAGTGTGCGGGTGTGAAACTGGTTTGTTGGTTGCCCTTCTCTATGCATATTTTATGTCTTTTGTAACGTTGGTGTGCCCTGGCTGAGCATGGGCAGCAGTCAGCAGCGAAACATGGTCTCATCTAGTTATCAGACAAGACAACACAAATTGAGTCCTAAGAGTCAATGCATCAATGTCCTTAACTTGAGGTCAAATAATATCTTTTATGAGTCTTTTGTTGACAAACCAAAGAACTACTGCCTCTGCTCTTTTTCTACATTCATCTCGAGCTTCATCAACCATTATGCAAAACATGCTATCGTCCATTTATTCTCTAAATGATTTTGGCACATTTTGAGCAATTTGCGCTTAAAACTTCCTCTTGGACATCAGATGAATTGTACTTTGCTTTTCTAGGAGCATTTTCCCGCACTTCTTTCACCTCGTTATATGAAGCCAAACAAATGACTATTTCTATAAATACCTCGATATAATGAATTTAGAGATTCATTATGGCCTATTGATGGGCACCCTAGAACTGTTAACCACCTACAAAGGTATACACAATATGCAGGGTAGCCTTAGATATGAATAGTATGCAAAAGAAAAATACAGTCATGTTATTACCTAATGGACTCAACTATAGTCGCAAGTCTTACTCGTGCTCGTGAAACCAATTTATCATTTTGTTTAATCATAACCTTGTAAATAACTCAATATGAGTCTTACTATTTTTTAGATTATTGAAACAACCAACAAAATATCTAATTATGATAAGATTTGACATTTCTCACGTGTTTTAGGAAAAAAAATATTTTTTCTGCATTAACCATCTTCCAATTTTGAAACACCTTGACCAAGAAACTATTTGATCCGTACTTCCCAATTGGTTTCTTCGAAGAAAGAAAACATGGCAGACATTAAGCAGTCTGTGTGATGAATACTCCACCCAACTAAATTGTTTAAACCAACTTTGGTATCGACAAGCATGAGATGCATCATTCAAGCATGAGATAAATTGATATGTGCCTTATATAGAGAGATTTTCTTAGGTTCATCATGTTGATCAGAACCGAGTGCAGAAAATTTACCTCTCAAGTGCCACAGTTGCAATTCCTATCAGTTCAGCTTCTAAAGGTGTACTTTGAAAAGTAACCAGGTCAATGACTTTCATGTTGGTTGGTTAGGTTTTCAATATAGCGGCCCTTGGAACAACTAGCTTGTAAAAGAAATAAGTTATATTCCTCTTCAGATATGGTTGCTCAATTTTGAGACATGGCTGAAATTGTGAACAAGATGGAAAATCACAAAACTGAGTACTCACCGGCTGACTCCATTCTCTAGATTAGGGGAAAGCGACATGGTTGGCTGGTTGCCTATCGGGGATGGAGATTCGCGACGCCTTGACAGTCGACAACAGTCTTGCTGGTAGCAGACTGGATTCATCAGTCGATGGAGCTCGAAACCGATTGTGCGCATGCTATGCAGAACCTCAATTCTACAGCTCCAGAGCGACCACGTTGGTCCTTCATCATCCAAAATTCCAAGTCAGCAATGGAGAGACTACAAGAAGCCCAAGATTCAGCAGTGTATCAGAGTTTGTGATAGGGTAACTCATGAACTTGTTCAACTGGCAAAATGGATGGTGCATTGCGCAGTTTGGCATAATAATGCTCCGACCTGTGTTGGTCAGATCCTGATGCAAGATTGTACTGCTATTATCTAAATCAATAAAGTGCACTGTTCCCTCAAAAAAGAAAAGATCACAATTGAACTCATTTATTTTCAAAGAAACACAACAACCTCAAAAAGCATATTGTTTCTAGATGAAGTATTCATTATGTCACGGAAAAGGAAAACTTGACCAAAATTAGGGTTTGTATAAAGTGACCATGAAAATATAACTCAATAAAGTAATTTGTACGGATTGATCTTGCAGGACTTGAGTTTATATCATCAGACAAAATAATAAGAAGATTGTAAACGATGTTCAACCTAGAGCTAGCAGAGCCTTAAGTTTGATGTTGGAACCATTGCTTGATTTACTGCAGAAGATCGGGCCATCCTACATACATTGATTCCTCACGGACTCCAGGCCAAATAGATGAACAGGCATCCACCATTATTTGACAGACACTCACGACAGCACCAGTAGCATACATCAGAGATGCCATATTACAGCGTACATGCCCTATGTGGGGTTAATGTAAGCTTAAGTTAAACCCTCGGTTATTTCCTACATGACAGATAAACATAGCATCACATTATAAATATTCACAAGGAAATCAACAAGACTGTAACACACAAACAAGTTGATAGCTAAAGCAGCATTGTTGTTTTTAGGTCCTCAAAGTGGGCTCTAATGATTACTAAATAGGTGTGGACCATGTAAGTTGCAGACTATGAGATGCATCAAGGAAAATAGTGAATGCCCTATATCTGAAGGCATTACCATGGGCTGTTTTTAACCCACCAGTTGAGTTTTTTTATATCTGAAGGTATGGCATTCAGGTAACAGTTGTAAACCCCCCAATGCCTGCAAAGTACAACTCTACCTGGTTTGAACAGGTTTTTTTCACAAGCCATTCTAGAGAGCCACATTCAAGATCAATGTTAAATTCCATACTCCAGTATGCAAACAAGACACGGTACTAAGATTACCTACCTGAGTGCCCCAGCCCCCATGACCACTCAAAACCAGCCACATAACACATGGGGCAAAAGAATAAGAAAATAATAGGATCCATTACAATATCTATTTAGAAATATTATTTTCCAGATTTTTTCTTATTTGTTTCTGTATTAAAAAGAAAAAAGACTAACAAGTGCATTTAGATTGTGGCATATGACAAGGCAACAAGATAATCTGCATGCCATCACTGAAAACCACTTGCAAAGCAGGGCTAGGGGCATTTTTTTAAATTTGAAATATTCAAAAGAACAAAAACACATATTGTGCTATTGAGTAATATTAGACATTGTGTAGATGAGAACTACAGTTTATGTGATGAGAACTACAGTTTATGTAATATCACACACAAAAAGCAACATCAATCTCATTTGATTTTCAAGGGAAAGGATTACTCTTGAAAATGGTTGTGGATACTTGGAGCATATAACAGGAATCTCGGGGAAAAGAAGTAAAGCAGACAGAAAAATAGAAAGATTACAGTAAAGTATTGCCAATAAAGTTGATGCGTTGCAAAAGTTTTTATATGTGATTTTTCAGTGTGTTTCTCCCAGTTAACAGCTTGACTACAAGTTTTAGCACAATACTATGAGTGAAGGTACAAATTAGTAAGTATTTTATAAAGAATAAATCTGTAAGTGTATTTCATAATTACGATATTAGAGAGGACATGATCATCTGTTAAGCCTACCAATTAACAATGAAATTAATAATAAGAATCCAATTAAAACTTTGAGTGAAATTGGTGCTTACTGTCTTTAAAGGTAGCAACATAATTTTTTTCTCAATAAGATGTACCAATGCTTCAACGATATTGTCCTCCGCAATGGTCACCTTTCCCACTTCTAGAATGCAACTTGCAGGCACGGGTGTAGACTTAGAAATGGTTGATAGGATGTAACATCCAATAACATAATAATTAACTCTGGCAGGAAACATAGTAAAATGTAGAATTTACCATTTGGCATAAAATGCCATTGGCATTGGCATGTGTGGCATAATATCTAGAGCCTAGTTAGGCGGCCCAAATCAGTGATTTCCCTTCCGCAACTGTCATCTCTATCTCTCAGTTGCCAGCGACACAGCATGGGTTCTGTGCCGGATGACAAATTCAACACCTAAAAGTAACAGCATACCTACAATGTGCTAGCAGACATCTGATACGATGAATAACATAATTACTTCTTATGTCCGAGAATTAAGCACAACACCACTTAGGCCCACTATCTTTTTTATCCCAGCCTCCTGCATCACCTCTCCCATTCTTGTAGCAGCATGCCAGTTCCCTTCTTCTAAATACATATTCCTAACAGTTACATACCGTCCAGGTTGCTGAGGACCAAGAGCTATCAATTTCTCCCTGATTTGAGCAGAAAGCTCTATATTGCCATGGATCTTGCAAGCCCCAAGAAGTGCACCCCAGACAGAAGCATCAGCCAGAAACGGCATCCTCTCTATAATCTGAATTGCCTCCGTAAAACAACCAGCACGGCCCAACAGATCTACCACACATCCATAATGCACCATCATTGGAACCACCTTGTATTCAGTAAACAACCTTTCAAACAAGTCTAACCCAGTCTCCACCAATCCTGCACGAGCACAGGCTGTCAATACAGCAACAAATGTTATATGATTTGGCGAGAACCCTTCACTTCTCATCATCTCAAACTTAACCAGCGCTTCAGCCTCCTTCCCATGATTAGCCAATGCAGACAAGAGCGCATTCCACGTACAAACCTCCTTGTCTCTAACCAAATGAAAAGCATGGCTACAACAAGTAAGCTTCCCATACTTACCATACATGTCGATGAGCGCTGTGCCCAAGAACGCAGTGAACTGAACCTCATGGCGAACAACATACCCATGAACAAACATTCCAGCCACAAGCCCCACCGCAGCATCCAAATTAGCACAAGCTGAGAGAACGCTTACCAGTGTGGCCTCTGTAAGACGGGATTTGTTCCACAACAGAAATCCCCTGAACATCTCAATGGCATCCCAATGACATCCATTCCTCGTTAACCCAGATATGATCGTCGTCCATGACACGACATCTCTCACCACCATGCGATCAAACAAGCAGCGGGCAGTACACATGTCCTCGGAGAGACACAGCACATCAAGCATGGCATTACAGGTAGCCAAATCCGGACTAGCCATTTCATCAAACACCTTACGCGCGTCGCGCACAAGACATCCGTCACGGCCGTATGCGACGAGAAGCGAGCAGGCGACAAAGCAGTCGTCATCTAGGCCGCGGCGGTGGCACTGTCCGTGGATGGCCGCAGTGGCAGCGGCAGCGTCGCCGAGGCCGGCGGTCGACTTGAGAAGGGAGGGGAACGTGTGGCGGTTGGGGCGGACGCCGCGGGCAAGCATGGAGGAGAAGATCCGGAGGGGGCCCAACGAGGGGAGGAAGGGGAGCCGCGGAGGCGGAGGTGGGCGTGGATGAGGCAGTTGTAGGAGAAGGCAGTGGCGGCGCCGGCGGGGTGGGGGAGGGAGAGGGCGCCGGAGGTGAGGAGGAGGGCGTGGAGCTGGAGGACGCGGCGCGGGGCGGAGAAGCTGTCCTGCAGGAGGTGGTCCAGGCGCTCGTAGGAGTGAGGAGGCGACGGAGAGGTGGTGGTGGTCCGGCGTGGTGGTGCGGCTGCGACTGCGAGCGAGGCGGCGTGCCTCGAGCGGGGGATCATGGGACGCACTCCCGCTCGCCGAAATGAGATTTTTTTTAAAAAAATAACCAAAATAAAAAGATAATTATAAAAAAACCGGCCGCAACTTTATCTGCGCCGGTAACCCTTTTCGCCGCGCTAAAATGGGCGGCGCGGCGAAACAACTTTGCCACGCCGCATGCAGTGGCGCGGCAAGTGTGCCACTGTGGACCACGCCGGCTTGCCCGCCAGCGTGGCATCGGCTCTGTCGCGCCACATGCTCTGGCGCGACAACCTTGCCGCGCCAGTCGGGGTGGCGCGACAAGCGCAGCATACTTCCGCATGCCGGCCTCCTCTCCCTCTCTGCTCTAGACCAAGCAAGCCTGACCTAGCTCCCGAAGCTCATGCGCCGCCACCCCTAAATCGACAGCCAAATTTATCGTTTTGAGGTGCGAAAAGTGGGGGGAATCGATCCCAGCGTCATCCCTAAGGTATTTCTCCAATTTTTGTCTTGTTGCACCATTGGATTTGAGATATATTTAGTTCTTTTGGTGACTTAGGGGTAGGATTAGATTTCGCAATTTAGACAAAATAAATGTTTATGTTGATGGATCGGATGCTTATGTTTCGCGATTGAGATATTGTTGATAATGTATATGCAAGATATGATAATGTAGGTAGTGTATGTGAGTTTTTCTTGCTTAATGTATAGGTAGTGTTTTGTCGGTTTGAATTCATGCATATAGTGTTTGTGCGCCGATAATGGCTATTGTTTATGTAGGTGCAATATGGTTTGTTCATGATACGTGATTTTGAAATTTGCTGTGCAGGCTTAATGTCGAAGGAATATTTGAAGTCCAGGGGCTGGGGGTGTTACCCCGATGAGGCATGGCCTGAGGGTCCTGTGCCTCCGCCACTCCCGATCCCATTGTGCTTATGTGAAATTCCTGCTATGGTGAAGCAATCAAGAAAACCGAGAATAGTTGGATGAGCCTACTATGTGTGCAGGGACAAGTATAATAGTGAATGTCCGTGTTACTTCTTCCAGTAGATAGATGGTCAGGACAAGTATGACCTAAGGATACGTCTATTTCCTTATGACGAGAAGGAGTTGAAGCCATACAATGAGTTCAGGAGATGGGTTCCTCCTCCACCAAATCCAGCACGAATGACAGTGGAAGAGAAGTCGGAGGCATTGTGCATCCGTGTGAAGAACCCACCGCTGTGCCACTGTGGGAATCCTTGCAAGCTGCAACGTCCTAACTAACATTGGTGTTCCTGCAAAGTTCACATCTTTCTTCCGATGCAAGCTAAGCACTCATGTTAGTGTTGTTTTGTTATGTTTTCATTATTCTGTCGTGCTGATCATTAATATATTATTAAAATTTTTCAATCGTATGTGTAGGATGGATGGCCTATGTGGGACTTTCAGAAGTATATATATGGTCTGAAGTCTTTTTGGCCGATGGATGAAAATGTGCGGTTGTTCGAGATAGGAAAAACGCATTGGCCTTGCGAGAGAAGCCCCCATCCCCGTTGTAAGTGCGGGATTCTGGCAACCGTCGGTGTTGTAACAAGTGAGCTTGGATATGGGTATTATTGTGGGAATGCATATGGCAAGTACTGGGTAAGGAATAAGAATATGCATCGTTTGATTTACACAGTGTATTCTTAGTATTGTAGTAATGGTTATAATAAGGTAAATATGTTGCTAACTTATGTAGGAGGGAAGAACGTGTAATTGGAAGGATTTTTCAGGACTTACGAAGTTGAGGGAACAATTGGGGAGGCAGTCGGAGCCACTAAAGAGTAACATGATAGAGAAGATACGGAGAAAGTTGAGAAACAAGTACGATATTCCCCTCCCCGAACGAGAAGTAGAGGCTATGCTATCTGAAGATATGAGGCGTCACAAGGGTCAGCCTACACGGGGGTACTACACCTATGAGGAGTGCATCACATATTGGAGGCTGCACAGAGAGAAGTATCCAGTGGACCTTACCCCAGAAGAGAAGATTGCAAAGAGGCAGAAGATTAAAGAGGAATGAGAGAGGCAAAGAAGGCTCTCGAAGGAAAAAGCGCGTAAGGACCCAAATACTGTGTATCCATATGATACATGGGAACACTATTTTAAGACAGTAGAGGATATAGAGAGGAAGACCAAAGAAGAGGAAAAGGAGATGAGAGCTCGAGATGCACAAATGGAGGTAGTGAGAGCACTTGTTGCCGAATTGCCTTCGCAATTGCCTGTCGGCAAGAAAGGAAAGGGAATTGCAAATGATAACCAGGGACCTAACTTGTATGATGGTGTTGACCGTGACTGGGGCGACGATGAGTTGATTTATGATGGTGACTCCAACTAGCTTCACTTGTAGTATCCTATTAAATGTGTACAATGTTTGTTGAAACGATGTTTGTGTGGAACATGTCAAAGCACTAAAATATTTGTACTGACAAAGTTATATGTTTCACGTATCCAATATGCTAGATCGGTAATTTTATTCGCAAGTGTATGACATGTTGTAACGTACGATTATGTAACGAACGATTTCATCTCATGATTAAGCGACAATAGGTAGGATACACACGGTCAAGACTACACAATCGCAGTGGCATGTACGACACTTGCACTATTGCATGGCTAGTGCGTCGTTACTAAACCCTAACATGCCTTAGGTAATTGAAAAATATCACGCCTCGCTGCACTATAAACTCTAACATTACTACCAAGTGAGCACTGACACTGGCAATTTGAGCACTGACACTGGCAATTACTACCGCAATAACACTCCGGTGCGTCCTCTCCCTTAGGTCTAATGTATGTATCCCTCCACGATTTATCAGGGTCGTTTCTTGGAGCTCCTTGCATGGACTCCAACTCATGATACAACCTTACAAAATTCCAGTTAGCTCCCATTGCATCCCTGCATCCTGAGCTTCTCATGGGTTTCTTTTATACCGGGTTTGCCCGGATTCCCCCCTCCATTATGTATAATTTCAATTCGGTGAAGTGACGGCGCACTGAAAAGGCTAGTACGTGCTACGCAGTGTAGAAGTGATGACGCACTGAAAAGGCCAGCGTTGCTGCGCCATGCGTATCGGCGCGTCAAGCGCATGCCGTCGCGCCGAGCGATTGCCCTGCTCTGTCGCGCCATGACGCCTGGCGCGACAGGGCAAGGCTGTCGCGCCAATCTACTCGGCGCGACAGAAGCACACCCACACCCACCTTACCACCTTTTCACCGTTCCAGCACCCAGTTTTTTTTCAACACGTGTATAGCAGAATTCCTGAGGTTTTGGCACAATTTAACTTATATGCAAACTAATTGGCATAAATTCATAGTCTCATACAAATTAATACATAGATTCACATGAATGTGCATAGATTTACATAAATGCACTTTATCCCAAACAAATGCACATAGTCGCACACAAATGCAATACACATAGTCCCACAGAAATGCATATAGTTCTCACACAACTGCACATCAATCCACATAGTGAGCACCAACAAGTCGAACAAGCAAAGAGGGACACATAAATCAGTTCTGACGGCGGCGTTGATCCGGCGGGCTGAAGGGATCCCTTGGGCGGCGCTGCCTTGGCGGGTCCGTAGGCAAGATGTTGGCACTTCCTATGTCCGTATGGTCCCGGGTACGGCGATGAATGCGGAGTTCCCTCTCCGTCGGAGTTGCCACCTGAAACAAAGAACACTGCCATACCATTGTCATATATTTGCGTCCAAAGTTCATTGCACTACCATCATAAATGGGGTCATCTTATTCCATTGAAGTGGCAAACCTGGCTTGACTCTCCCTGCGTCTGAGTAGGTGGTGGTGCATCGAAGAGCTGGGACATCTGCAACTCCTCACCATAAGTGGGGTTATCTTGTTCGGAGCTCCTGTTCCTAGCATCGTCGTCACTTTCTTCGGCAGGTTCCTTGCCACGTGAGCCAGAAGCACGTGCTGCAGCCGCTGAGGTGGCATGGGACGTGGTCGACACTGAACGGGCGGGAGTGCGACGACTCGCCCCCGAAGCAGTAGCAGTAGCAGCCGAGGGTGGAGCGTGTGCCACGTCTTGTGCACTCATGCAGTTGAGCCTCAGCGCCATACGGTGGCAGCTCCGTCGAACCCTCTGCACAAAATACAAATCTTAGCAACTTTCAGTTTTGAAAATGTAACATGAAGCAAAAGAAGCTTGCGAACCTCAGCAAACA
>CM002483.1:7274813-7301953 GCA_000325765.3 Leersia perrieri
GGCGAACTAGACCCATGAACCATGACCAACTACTATCGTTCTCCCCCTCGGCCAATGCAAAAGCTAGTGGAACGAGCTGCCTTTCTGGATCTACAGCCACTGCCATCATCAATGTGCCCTTGTACTTCGCAGTCAAGAATGTGGCATCCACAAGAATTACAGGACGACAATATTGGAAAGCAATTGAGCACTGCGGGAAGCACCAGAAGATCCGTTGAAAACATGCTTGTAAGTTCTGTTGTTAGGCAACATGACCCCAGAAGAGTAAGGGAACCATCTAATGCCGGGATTGAAGTGAGCCATAGCGTTGAGGACACGTGGAACCTTTGCATACGACTCTTTCCAATCACCCCACAACACTGACATAGCATGTTGCTTTGCACGCCATGCTTTTGAATATTTCACCCTAAACCCACTGAAGGCGAAGATTGATTCAACAAGAGATGGCACCGATCTGTCGCTGTCCTTGTATATAATACCAAGGATTCAGCGGCCAAGGTATCTTGCTGTGCATTGCGCATGCTCTTGCTTCGGCTTAGCCGAGCGGCAAGTGTGAGGTTCCACCACTCTAGTAATCTTCCATTGCCCAGTGCCTCTTATTAGTCTACACCAAACACGCCACAAGCATCCTTGCTTGCACATAACATCGTACCTAAGCTTCCGGTCAGAGTGCACAACAGTGAAAGGCCTAAAAACCCTAACAGAATAGTCAGCCAAGAAAAACTGCAAATCTTCAAGTGTACTGAACTTCATTCCCTTGCGAATCTGTGGGTTCTTCATATCAACAATACCCCCCACCTCTACGAATTGTGAGTCACTTACGGCTTTATGGCACATGCTTATGTCCTTAGCATTGGCCGTCGAAGGTAGTTCTACATGAACTTCCTTGAGCAGCTGCAACTCTCTCTCCGTATAATTAAACCGGTCATCATCATGTTGACCGGATGGCAGTTGTGATGTCTCTTCATCTAACTCCTCCGTTTCCACACCATCTCCCACATCATCTTCACACACATCCTCTACTACAACCTCATCTAAATCGACATCTTCCCAGCCTAATGATATTCCATCATCGTAACCATTTTCTTTGTCTATCTCAAAAGTATCATTTCCAAAATCATCTGAAGCAACCGCCAAATCAAAAAAAGGGGAGCTAGGAATAGGAGACGATGAATTGGGTTGAGTTTCGCTAGTAGCCACAGTAGGAAGTTGTGAAATAGTTGACTGTTGGCTAAGGTTTTCAATAACTACATGATCGACATCAACATTTTTATCTACTCACATGGCAAATATCAACCACCACCTCGAGACAAACCACATTTGCATTATCAACTATTTCCTTGTATTGCCTTCAATGACATTTCGAAGACAATTTCATCAACACATAATGTGACCTAGCTTTCCCACAATCAAAACGACCCCTCAATGTCACTTCATCCACCCCACATGCAAACTTTGTCATCACACGATCAAGTACNAAGCCTGTGAAGTGGAAGTGTGAGGAGGTGGTGTCAGTTGTGCCCTACCAAATTGCCGCATCACCCTTTGCGGCAAGTGCATCTCCACAACATGGAAAAATATGAGTGGGGTGGTGGACCTCCACATCGTAGTGTCTCTGCGGCACATGGGGCTAAACTCGAAGTTATCAAGACCCGCATGACTATATGGCTCCCACTCAACCTATACAAGTGGCACAACTAGAAACTAAGCATATGACTAAAGAGTTCATGCACAAATGTTGATGGGATTGTACGTTACCTGAGTTTGTGTGATGCAGTCAAGCTTGTTTATGTAGCTTTTTTAGCGCCTTGCCGGAGAACCACGAACATCCACAACTTGCTTCCAAATGTAAGCAACCGTGGGCCTAGAATCGTCATGTGTCCATTGCTGCAAAGTCAATCAAATAGCATTAAGTTTGTAGCAAAGCATATGATTGCATTTATACGAATACAATGAGCAAATGTAAGTGGTACAAGATAGGTACCTCCGTATGGCCACGCTGTGGACGACCAACTGAGATACGCTCCCAAATCCAAATTTGTAGCAGGTAGACACATCCTCCAAGGTTGGAATCATCGCCGCTACGTCGGCATGCATCACACAACTGGCGATACAACCAAGCAAGCACTACTGATCCCCAACTGTAGACACGGATGATCTCCCACATCTGTCCCAATATAGGAAGAATGATCCAAGACACTGTGTTACCCGAAGCATCGGGGAACAAGAAACCACTGAGAAGGTGCCACAGCCAAACCCGAGCGTAGCGCTCAACTGTGGCCTCGTCTTCTGCCTGTGGGCAGTGGTTAAAGTTTGCCTTCAACCACGCCGAGCTAACTCCTGAGGTCTTACGGTCTCTGACACCCTCGGGGGGCGCTGGAGGCCGTAACCCTATGTGCAGCTCAACCATGTCCCTCTAGTTGTCGCTCTCTACGATGCCGGTAACTGGGATACCCTCCAATCGAAGCCCAAGTATCATGGCCACATCCTCCATTGTGACCGTCATCTCCCCACAAGGCAGGTGGAAGGTATGGGTCTCTGGCCGCCATCTGTCCACCATAGCCGTCAATAGAGGAGCATCCATCTGGGGAGCCCACCAACAACAAGGCGAGCTAGGTCAAGAAACCCAGCTCTCGCGAGGTACGAACTGTACCGCTCATCCCACTCGAGAGGCTTGTGTGACTGTGGCCTCAACACCGACAACTCCTGTAACATGTGCAAAAAAGGTCCACAAGATGATATCATACAAATCGACATAACATACGTAGTTAACGAAATTTATACAAAACAAAACAAACCTCATGGTTGTCGGAGATGAGGTGTCCATGGTGCTTGTTGTCGTAAGCCAACTCAAGTAGAGGGTACTCCGGGTGCGCCATCCTGCAAATACAAGAAAGGAATGCTTATTAGGTAAAATGTATATATTGATTAAAAAAATGGAAATTGCACATATGGAAAACAGTTAGTGAAAGAAACAAATTTTTTTCCTATCAATGCATCACTTAGCAATTATATTATAATTGTGATACCTGAGTGACTATAATTTGGTTTGTGGATTTCTTTCCCTTGGCCTTTTTCTTCCGACACTTACAATTGTTAATAAAGTTATGACACTTAGAGCATCGATTCTTCGTCTTCTCGGCATCAAATTCCCCAAGGCTAAAGTCGGCAATAAAATGGCCTTGGGAGGCATCCATGTCGCCTTTCAACCGCTTCGTCTTCCTCCTTCACTTTTGAACCTTCTTCAAATTTGAGTCCGGAACATATTCCAAACCAAGGTATGGTGGCCATTGTTTAGGATCAAGATATGGTTCAAAGCTTGATTCCCATATCTTTAGTGTGTTTTCCCTCCCGTACAACGGTGACATGTATATGTGGCTCATGTAATCAAGGCCTCTAGCCTTGTAAGCTGTAATCAAGTGTGAACATGGTAGGTGAAGCAATTGTAGAATCATGCATGAGCATTCTCCAGCCTTGAGGCCTACTTTATATTTGTGGCTTCCATGGCTCTCACCACCAATTGTTGTGCCTGCGGCACCTCTAACAGAGTATACCATTCGTTCAGGCCCATATGGTTCTTCAAGTTGGTTGACAGAATGCTCTTCCGCTTAGTCAAGTGTTCGTCGGCAATAACACCAAGTTTATCACCATTGTCAAGCAAAGCACGCGCTCTCTGCCACCTATTCACAAAGTACTCATTGCATTTTTGGAATGAGTACTCCACGATTCCAGCTACGGGTCTACTCCGGATTCCTTTGAAAACATTGTTCAATGCTTCGGAATTGTTAGTGGTCATAATTCCATAACGCTTACCGCCCTCATCGAAAGCAAGTGCNCGCGCCAGAGCATGTGGCGCGACAGCGCCGATGCCACACTGGCGGGCGAGCCGGTGTGGTCCACGGTGGCACGCTTGCCGCACCACTGCATGCGGCACGGCAGAGTTGTTTCGCCGCGCCGCCCGTTTTGGCGCGGCGAAAAGGGTTACCCGGCACAAATAAAGTTGCGGCCGGTTTTTTTATAATTATCTTTTTATTTTGGTTATTTTTTTAAAAAAATCCCGAAATGACTACCACGGGTCGGCCTTCTTAGCCCATAGAATTCTTCCCCTCCCCTTCTTCTCCCCCTTTCAGCGAAGCTCGCTCGGGTTTGCCTAGACCACGTATTTAGAGTTTGGGTAAGGAGGGGACGCTGGAGAAGGAGGTTCAGGCCTAGAGGGACGTCGGGGAGGCGGCAGACCGATGACGGGCAAGGGCAGGCTGCGAGGCCACGGCGACGCTGCTGCTAGAGCCACAGGGTCAGCAAAGGGCGGTGGGCGAGATCGGTGGCGAAGGAAGCTCGCCGCCGACCAGTTAGGGTGGGCGGGGCAGCGGGGCGACGGCGCCGCTGGCCGCCGAAGGTTGGGGAGAAGGTGGGGGCCTGGGGGAGGGGTGCAGAACTGACCTAGGTGAGGTCGCTGGGGCCGCCATCGTCGGAAAGGGTTGCCAGAGCAGGACACGGCAGCCAGAGCGTGCTCGTGGGCCTTATCGGTTAGTGGATTAGCCGTGTTTCTCTCACGCGTGCGCTGGCGCTGCCCCTCTCACACGAGACAAAATAGCTTACATCATCAAGGAGGTGGAGGGGGCTGGCCGGCACCGTTGGCGTCTTCTGGTGCCGGCGAGCCCTAGTGACTGTGCACGGTGGCAAGAAAGGAGGGCGGCGCGATGGCAAGGAAGACAAATATGGACACGAGTGCGCACGACTTAGGAAGATAACATGCACGTTCAGGATAATGATTCCCATCATAGGGTTGTGGTGACGACGGCGGTGCTGTGGCATCACGGAGCGAGATGAGCAGAGAGAGCGGAACAATAAGGCCTGTGTGGGAGGCCAAAAGGAGGCCAAGTGGCATGGGCAGATAGCCCACAAGGATTGAAATCCTCTGACTTTGGATTTAGCACAACATTGTCACAGGTATGTTAGCCCAAGATTTATCAGACCCATATATATTAATGATAAAGTTATATGACTATCAATGCTAAAGGATCCACTGTCGGTCAAGGAGTATCCGTATTTTACACTGACGGTGGAAGAAATGAAGATAATTTATACTAGTTGAAACATTCAAGTCTCTTAAAATTGGAGTAACCGCCAGCACCTAGAACATGGCCTAAAAGTTAAAGACGAATAAAATGTAAATCCTTTTTACTGCCGGCTCATGTAATACAACTCCAACTCCGAGATTCTTGTCGCGTGGAGCTGGAGTCGCCCCACTTCCCTCCATCTTCTAAGATTGCGAGGTTTGGAAAAATCCGAATCGGTGTGTCGTGCTTTCGTCCAACCCTACCTAGGCCGGATTCATCACCATGTCTTGTTTACCTGTCTCTACGTCAACCTCCAATTTTTTTTGTTTGTTTCTAGGTCCTTTCTTCTCTTAGCTACTTAGCCACCCTCTTCTGCTTGTAGCTTGTGAATTTTGGTGGTGCTCATTGTTGTTGAACAGCTAAACTCATATGTTTTTGTGTGAATTGCATCCCATTGAATTTCTTCTTGCTTTCATTTGCCTTGTCTTCTTTGTCATCCTTCCTCTCTTCTGTTTTCTTGTAATCAGTTGAGTGGCCCTCTCCAACTCCCCCAACATTTTCTACCTCCCATCTAATTTTGTAGCCCACTTCATTGATGAAAATTGGAGTCAACCATATACCTCATCTAGAGAGCAAACAACTATCTTCACTCTGGTCAATTTCTAGGTAAGCTAGCAGCATTTACTTCCACCAGAAGACGCACTGGGTAGGCAATCTTCTTTACAATATTTTCAATTTTTCATCTTGGTAGGGATGCTGTAAGCTTTCACCTAAACTTTCACCAGCACAGCAAAAGCCTCTTCAGTCCTATTTGTGCTTTCATTCCTGATAGGGAAAATTCCACACTTACAAACTTGGTGGGTTGCCATCTCGCTTCATCATTTCGGAAGTTGATCGGAAACAATTTCTCAGACAAGCTTTAACCCCCTATTCCATCTGACACTAGTATAGAGATTCTTCAACTCATTTATAATACTCTCCGTACAACTTTTCCCTGACTCCACTGTTAGAATTTCTTTCACTTTGTGTTGTTTTTTGTTTCTTCCTCATCTACCTCCACCTGTAGACTGTAAAAGCATTGGCCAACAACTCCAAATCCACACATTGTATATCTCTTGCTTTGTTCTGGTTAGGGCAGTTTGCTACAATATGCCGTATGGATTTACAAGCATAACATAGTGGTCGGTTAGAGCAAATTTCCTACTGATGCCCTTCCTGTTCACACCTGAAACACTTCACTTCAGCTCTAGTTTGCCCCCTGCTTTCCCCCTTCCATCTTCAGAGCTACAACATCTACCTTCTGTTGAGTGATGTTCTCATTCCTCCAATCCCTTTGCTCCCTTCTGAATTCTCTCTGCCCTCCTCTCTGAACTTCATGGGTATTTCCTCTCCTGTCTGACTGATCCTCTCTCTGCCCATCTCTAAAATCCTCTCTGTAATCACCCCTGCATCTCTATTGAAATCCTGATCATCACCTCTCCACTCTCTGTGGTAATCACCTCTTCCAACTCGTTCTATCCCTCAGTCGATCTCTCTATTCCTCTTCTATCATGTCCTCAAATCTCACTCATCATCACCAAAACGCCTCTTCTGCATATACCAATTCGCCGGTGGCCTCCATCTCTCCCACAACTTGAGCTAAAGAGCAAGAATTTACTAACCTGGGTTTGATTCTCGTAATCTGCCTCGCTGTAGCTATGAATCTCGCTACCTCCTTCCTCGTTGCCTTGAACCCTAGCTCGGGATTGAACACCTTCCCCTTGACCCCTTCTGAATCCACAACCACTCCTCCCTGCCCGAACGTCAATTTTTCCCTAAAACTTCAAACAAATTGTGCTGGTGCCCTTCTCATCCTAGGCCAGGCACCCATCCCCCGATCCAGTACCATTCCATGCCTCGCGGCCCTCCTCAGAATCCCACGAAACCAAATTTGCATTATTTTCACACATCGTTCCATACGGAAACTACCTACAGAAAAAAATATTCTCATAGGCACTCCATGACCATGAGGCGACCAGCTTGAAATCAAAGTGTGGGGGCCTGTGAAAAATGCTTTTTTACAGTGATGTTCCCTGTCCATTTTCTCTTCGCGAAGTTGTCTTCTTGATCAAATTAGAAAGAACGTTGTTTGACCCCTATCTTCTCTAATGCCAAGAGCGCCCTCTCTATTGTCCCCTTATATGGATGCTCTTTCAGGAAAAGAAAATGTACACTGAGCTGGCATTCCAGTAAAACTGAGAACTTTTCCTAACCAATAGAAATATAGTACCACCAAGAAACCTCTTAATTCCACTACATATAGAAGAATTAATGTGAGAGATGAAATTGATCTAGCTCCAAGAAAAAAGGATTCTTTAATTGCGCCATGTCAAGAAAGGAAGAAAAGGGGAAGCCAAGAAGAGCCGACGATGTGCATCTGGTCCATCTACCTGAAAAGCATCTGTCCGTCGTCACGTAAGCACGACAGTTATCGTGTTGTTCCGCAGATCAATATCGCGTGCTAACACAATTGGCGACTCCACTGAGGAAGAAAAAGAAGAACGCAATGGGCCCTGAGGAGCCTGCAAGCGGGAGCGACATCCACCCTGACAACATTATCGCCGTTACGCTTGATGATTTGTCCAAGAAAGATCGGCTTGAGTTGGAGCGGGAGTTTGCAGAGGAAAACCTGGAGCGGACGAAGGAGAAGCTCACTTGTTTTCTGAAGACGAGGTGCGGTGCCTTCAAAAGGGTAAATCCTGAAGTAAACAAATCGATTTATTCTGAAGATCAACTTGCTAATTTAATAAATGTGTCGGTAGCTAGTAAATTCGGCACACAGATGGATCACATGTTACAAACAATTGTTAATTCCATGTCTAATAAACTTCAAGATTTTCAAAATAGTTTACCTCGTCAAATTCAGTCAATAGTACTAGGATTTAATGATGCTCATAGTGGAAAACAGCTGGTGTCGTCTAGCAACCCTGATCGAATACAGTAGTCAACACTAGTACATTGGCCGGTGTTTTGCCGAGTCATATCCTACCAACTGTTAGCCCCACGAGTGGCACATAACTCAATATATGTGTTTTAGAAGTAAAATAAAAAAAAGCAGCCGGAATATTGCTAGTATTTCAGCTATTGGTTCGACATCTAATTCTACACCTAGTGCTACTAACTCAATTGTCCCAGTGTTAATCCCACAAAATATTGGTAGCAGTAGTAGTGCTGGATTTAATTCTAATTTGCCGCAACCATATTATCAAAAGGTGGCATTCAGTACACCACCAGTGCCACCTCCTCTTGGGTTGGTACCAGATGAATTCTTCAATTCAGTACCTACACCCTCTTTGCCTGATCTGTCACATACATATATAGCACCTACGGCTCCTGTTAGTTCCTTACAACCTTCTGCAAGTTTCAAAGATCAGTTGGCTAGTGTGCTCGGGAGTTTGGTTTAGAGCCTAAGGGTAGAGCGCGATCATATAGAAAACCATATCCTCATTCTTTTGATTCAACTCCATACCCTCGGGGTTTTAAAATTCCTGACTTTGTTAAGTTCACGGAGAGGATGGTAGGTCTACCTTCGAACATATAGGACAATTTTTGGCTCAATGCAGTGAGGTTGGTCAGTCAGACATTTATAGAGTAAAATTATTTCTTTTATCATTGTTTGGTACTGCATTTACGTGGTTTACATCTCTTGCGTCCAATTCTATTGCAACATGGGTTCAGTTAGAACAAAAATTTCATGAATATTTTTATAGTGGTGAGACTGAACTAAGACTTTGATTTGACAATGGTTAGACAAAAATACAATGTGTTTGTATCTGATTATATTACGAGGTTTAGAGATGTAAAGAACCGTTGTTTTAGCTTGACCGTAGCCGAAAAAGATTTAGCCGATCTTGCTTTTTCAGGCTTGGTTTCTCATATTAGGGATAAGTTAGAGGGTCAAGAATTTTCAGATATAAATCAGGTGTTACAGAAGGCTTTGGCACAGGAAAACTGTGCTAGAGAGGTTAAACAATATAGCCGGTTTTGGGATGGCACATATAGCCTGTGGTTAACACTGTAATGATTCGGCTAGTGATGATGAGGTCGATATATGTGTAACCGAATGGGTACAAACATCTAAATCAAAACCTTTTGTGTGTACTGCATTGAAGCCTACACCTTCTAGAAGACAGGAAGTAAAGTACACTTTTGATATTAGTAAGTGTGATAAAATCTTTGATATATTGTTGCAAGGCAATCAAATTAGACTAACAGAAGGGCATAAAATTCCATCGCCCGAAGAATTGGGTAGGAGGGCTTACTGTAAGTGGCATAATTTTTTTTTTCTCATGCTACCAATGATTGTAATATTTTTCGTCGGCAGATACAATCGGCGGTTAATGACGGCCGATTGACTTTTAAAGATAGCACATAGATGAAGCTTGACAGTGATCCTTTTCCTATTGATTTTGAGAACAAGAAAATCTCATTCGGTCAAGTCAGACCGAATCAGCGGTGGGAAATGATGCTATTGTTGATGACAATGTGGCTCCAAGGATGATCAAACCAAAAAAAAAAATCTAGAAGTGGGAGTATGGAAGGTTAATGAAAATAAAAATCAGTTCCAAGACCAAGGCCGATAGATAAACAATTGTTGGACAAAATACACTGCGAAAAAGGCCAGCAATGTGTTTAGTCGGCTTGGAGGTACTAAACGTCCTAGATTGCCTCGTGGGAGTGGTTTTGTTAATCGTGAGGGTTGTTCTTTTGGTTCTGGTTATGGTGATCAAGGACATTGGCAAGGAGGACCGTGTTCAGCCACCGTATTTCGGAATGGAGCCAATGCATTGGGACTATCCACCTCCTGTATACCCCCTAGTTCATGTCATGGAGTGCTGATCATTGGATGCCATATTCAGCACGACCGGTGGATTTTTATCAGGCAAGATGGGATACGCCAAGGCATGAGTTTGGAGCAAGCTCATATAATCAGAGAGTTAATTTAAGAGTTAGGCCAAGCAATGCTATTGTGATCTGTGGTGCTGATGGTAGGAGAGCTTCTGGTGGTTTTGATTTACTCATGACGGAAGACAGTGGCTCGCCTAAGAGGAAAAGAGTCATATTGTCAGTAGGAAGCAGATCGCCAAGGAATAACACGAATGGAAGCCATGCTACAGGTGGATCAAAAAAGATATGGATGCCCAAAAGTTCTATGAAGGAGCCAGACACGCCTAGTCTGAAAATTGGCGATGTTGTGATTTAAGAGCCCGAGCTAGCGGCAGCTGCTGTTCAAGATCTGAAGACACGTGGTATTTGCAAGATGATGGCTGGATCAGAACATGAGGGAGTTTTCAGCACTGAAGAAGGTCATCATGGAAAAATACTGATGATAAACATGCCACTCGGGAGTGAGTCTGCACATCGGATGAGCGTCTAGGGGGGCAGCAACAGATTTGTGCAACAACCAGGCAGCAGCAGGATTGTACAGAAATCAGGGATCAGGAGCAGCAGCAACTCACGTTATGTCAAGATGCAGCAGTCAGCACGTGTATGGCGAGAAAGAAGGCAGCAGGTTAATGCTGGTGCTGGGAGTAGTAGTCCTATACAAAATGCACCAGGTGTGCAGCAGCCGTTTGGGGCTTTAAAGGCAACAAATCAGAGGTGGCCGGAGAGTTCTAGAGGTGGAGGCAGCAAGGTATTGCTGTAAGGGACTAAGCCAAAACCACAATGGTACCCGTCGGGAGCATTCAACCACACGCGAAAGAGAAGGGTGCAGCGGCTGGGGGCATTGGAACTCAAAGAAGAGCAGGAGGAGAAAGATCTTGACGAGTGGTTTAATAAGTTCAAGCCAATGGTGCCCGTGAAGAAGACATGGAAAGAGAAGCGCATTGAGAAGGAGGGAGCTATTGATGAAAGTCTTGAGGATAAACTTGATGCCACTACTAACATGGATGTAAACATGGTGTTCGAGCTACCCACAGATTTTCGAGCGCCCGAGGCAGAGGATGCACAGCTCGCTCTTGGTCCAAAGAGTGCGGTGTTTGAGAAGCCAGCAATACCAGGTGAGCACCTAAAGCCTTTGTTTATTAAGGGGCATCTTGATGCTAAACCTGTTGGTCGCATGTTAGTTGACGGGGGAGCTGGGGTCAATATTTTGCCACTTTTGGTTTTTCTAAATTAGGCTGGAAGTAGAATGAATTGCTGAAAACAAACATGGGGCTTACTGGTTTTTCTGGGGAGTTAGCTGAGGAGAAGGGTATTTTGTCTATGGAATTTACTATTGGTAATAAGACCATACCTACTGAATTTTTTGTAGCTGATGTTAAGGGTAGATATAATGTTTTATTAGGTCGTGATTGGATTCACACAAATTGTTGTATCCCTTCTACTTTACATCGGTGTTTAATACAGTGGGTTGGTCATGATGTGGAGGTCATTGTGGCAGACGATTTAGCTTGTATCGCTTTGACAGAGACACCGGTTGACCGGCAACATGGCGACATGCAGTGTTTGACAGGTAGAGATTTATCAGGTTATGATTATGTTAGTATTAGTAAAGATGGGTTTGTTCCTGTACATGTACAGCCGGCTAGTATAGCTTGCCTTAATGAGTTACCAATGTAACCAATGAATAAAGAAGACAATATTAAGTGGTTGCAAAAGCATATAGAGGAATACAATTCAGGAAAGAACGATATGAATGAAACTATTGAAGATTTCAATGATATGGAGAAGCTTGGTCAGGGGTTTTCATTGGCTTGATATTCGAGATGGAGGTGTTTCTCATGCAATGTTTATCAACACCAATATGATGACCGATCATAAAAGCAAGGTATGTAAATTACTTGGAGAATTTGTTGATTACTTTGCTCGGAGTTATATTGAGATGCCTGGTTTAAGTAGAAATTTAGTGGAGCATAGATTACCAATCAAATCTGGTTTTAGGCCGTATAAACAACCTCCTAGGTGTTTTATTTCTAATATGTACGACCACATCAAAGAAGAAGTTGACCGGTTATTGAAAGGTGGGTTTATTCGGCCATGTAGGTATGTAGAATGGGTCTATAATATTGTGCCTGTTAAAAAGAAAAATACCAACAAAATTAGAGTGTGTATAGATTTTAGAGATTTAAATTAGGCTACTCCTAAAGATGAATATCCTATGCCTATAGCTAACATGTTAATAAATGATGCCTCGGGACATAAAGTGATTAGTTTTTAGATGGCAATGCGGGTTATAATCAGATTTTTATGGCCGAAAAGAAAAACTAAAGTGATTAGTTTTTTAGATGGCAATGTGCGGTTCTAACACAGGAAGACAATGGGAATATGTGGTTGCTTATTTGAGTCACCATCTGCTCGACACTGAAAGTCGGTATGTGTATGTTTGTCTTTATATTATGTGTGCACTAAATTTCGCCATTATTTGCTTTCTAATACATGCACAGTAGCTTGCCAAAATATATGCTGCAACAGCCGATCCTTAGTGGTAGAAATTGGAAAATGGGCTTATTCATTAATATAGTTTGATCTGTTATATGAGCCTTTGTGTGCTATGAGGAGGCAGGTATTTGCTGATTTTATTGTTGATCATATGGTAGCTGGTGATGACACATATGCTAATTTTGTTAGTATCTGTCCGTGGAAGTTATATTTTGATGGATCGGCTAGTAGGAAAAGGAGTGGCATTGGTACTGTGCTAGCGTCGCTGAATCATATTTTGTATGAAACATCGGTTTGCTTAGAGTATCCTTGCACTAATAATCAAACTGAGTATGAAGCTTTATTGTTTAGTTTACAGAGTGTAGTAGATATGGGTGTGAGGGATATTGATGCTTTTGGGGACTCACTTTTAGTGGTTCAGAAAATTAACAAATTAACAGTGAATTTCAATGTTTTGATGGGCTATTGAATAGTTATTTGGACTGATGTTTAGATATAATTAAATTGCTAGATACTTTTACTATTTGTGACATATCTAGGGATGAGAACAGTAAGCAAATTATTTGGCCCAAAGGGCGCCTGAGTATCAGGTTAATAGGGGAGTATTTTGCATTATTGAAAAAACGGTGCTACTGTTGGAAGCGCAACCGATCTAGATGGAGCTGGTTCGACATAGGGTATTATAGATAATGGTGTGATGAGTAGTACAGATAAGGCTGCAGGGCTAACAAAGTCATTAGAAAGTGAGCTGGGTGATTGGAGGATTCCTTTAGTGAATTATTTAGAAAACCCAAGTGAGATGAGGGACAGGAAAGTTCGGCGGCAAGCGTTGAAGTATATTTTCTTAGATGAGGAGTTATATCATGGGTTACTTTGAAAGTGTTTAGGTCCAGATCAGTCAAGAGTAGCCATTGTAGAAGTACATGAGGGAATTTGTGGGACACATCAGTCGGCTCGTAAGATGCAATGTTTATTAAAGAGAGTGGGTTTTTATTGGCCGACTATGCTAGATGATTATTGTTGCTATTATAGAGGGTGTGAAGCGTGTAAAAAAATGGAAATATTCAATTATTATCCGTGGCTATGTTGCATCCTATTGTTAAAGCGTGGCCATTTAGAGGATGGGGTTTAGACTTTATAGGAGAAATACATCCGGCTTCTTCTAAGAATCATCGCTTCGTCCTAATAGCCACAGATTATTTTACAAAATAGACAGAAGCGGTTCCTTTGAAAAATATGACTCATACAGAAGTTATTAATTTTATATTAGAGCATATTATTCATAGATTCGGCATCCCTCAGACTCTAACCACTGATCATGGTTTGTCTTTTATGTCATATCAGTTTCGTGATTTTGCCGAATCTTTTAGAATTAAATTGTTAAATTCATTGTCTTATTATGCTCAAGCTAATGGACAGGCCAAATCTAGCAATAAAATTTTGATTGAGCTTATAAAAAATAAAATAGAAGAGCAACCGAGAAGGTGGCATGAGGTGCTTTTGGAAGTTTGATGGGCTCATCGGATATCAAGCATGGTGCAACTCAAGTGACACCGTATGAGCTAGTGTATGGACAGGAGGCTGTGCTACCAGTGGAGATAATTTACAAGCTCTTAGAATAGCCAGACAAAATATTTTGTTGCCTGTAGATTATAGGAATATAATGTTGGACAGGATAGATGATGTGTTCGAAGAGAGATTAAAGGCCTTAAGAGCAATTGAAAAAGAAAAATTGAGAGTGGCTAAGACCTATAATAAAAAAGTTCGAGAAAAATTGTTTCAAATAGGTGATCTAGTGTGGAAAACGATTTTGCCTGTCAGGACTAGGAGTAGAAAGTTTGGCAAGTGGCCACCAAGTTGGGAATGTCATGTCTGTATAAGGTTGTAGAAATTGTTCCAAGGAATTCATATTTTGTACAATCTTTGCAGGGAGAGAAGTTGCATAAAGCTCTAAACGGGAGGTATTTAAAGAAGTACTATCCCAGCATGTGGCAAGAGGCTTAATAACATTACCTGAGAAGACATATGGCCGCGATGTTGTGCAAGCATCGCCCTGAGTAAAAAAGGCCGGTGTGTTAGTGAACATCGCCCTGAGGAAAATATATAGGCTAGATTATTTTTAGTAAAAATAGTTATCTTATACCAAAAACAGGGGGGCATGTGTTAATGGTGTAATTTGGCTACTTTTAATCGGTCAGCCAGATTATTTAATTGATAAGCTAATTATTTTGTGTGTTTATGTGCTTAGTCAAAGCAGGTCCTGATATAAATGCAGCATCAGGTTGGGCATGGTGATCTACTTCATCAGAGTGCATAGAAGGTAGGCTTTGTTGCTGGAACGTGTGTTTGTGTGATGAGAAAATTGCTGCCGGCGGCGTGCTTACTCAGGAGCTAATTCTTCATATCCAGGCTGTGTATGTAACTACCTGGGGCTTGTATGGGCTTTATTGAGTTACGTGGCTGGAGATGGAGATAGAATCGTACTTGATTTATGTTTGTTACATGATCGGCTAAAAACAGGCTGGATAGTCATGTACGTGTTTGTGCTGTTTTAGAGTCCTTGCCGAGTCCATTTGCTAAAGACCGTGGCGCACCATGCCGATTGGATTAACAACAACCAATCGATACAAACTCGGTTTGTTATTTTTCCATCTACTATTTTCTTCTTCTTGATGTTCGTTCTCCCTGTTCAGATTCTAATCACCTAGAGCTTGATCAATCTTTACTGATTTGCATTAAAAATCAGTTGGGTTCTTCCACAAAAGAGAAGATTTCTTTGTTGCTTTACCTGAAAAGCATCTATTCGTCGTCACGTAAGCACGACAGTTATCATGTTGTTGCGCAGATCAATTTCGTGTGCTAACACAATCATGTTACTGGCTTCTTTCGTTCGGTGCCTTTGTTTTGTTCATTTGAAAATTCAACAGAACTCAGAAAAAAAGTAACACATATATTATAATTCAGTTTTATAATTCTGAAACTCGACCAATATTTGTGTACATCTCATTCTGATGACGTCATTAATCATCAGATGTGTGTGTATATATGGAAGTCGTTGTCGTGTATATATATGTAAGTTGCAGTCACACAAGGGACTGACGGATTGCAGGTGAACCCGATCCTACTCTGTATAATGGTTGCTGCTTGATACTGCGCTGTCATGCACCCAAATTGCACAGCTCGATAACCTCCATGCATATGGTTAGCTCGGTCGATCTGAAGTACGTCACTGCGCATAGTTGCACAAGCCGTAGGTGCACCGCTTGCCGCACCGGTTGGAGCAGCTGCCGCAGTTGTCCCTGTCGAAGAGCAGGTCGACGCAGCGGCCGCCGCAGCAGGTCCGGCCGTGCTTGCACGCCTTGCTGCAGCCGCCGCAGTGGTCGACGCTGGTGGCGGTGTCCACGCACCGGCCGCCGCAGCACGTCGCCCCGGGGCTACCCGCCGCGAGGCACAAGGCGGGCGATTTCTCGGAGCAGCCGTATATCGACGGGAGAGGCCGGAAGTATGGGTCTCCGTCGCCACCATGCGCCAGGAGGAGGAACCGGCTCCTCCCGACGACCGGGATCGTCTTGCTTGTGCTGCTGGCCGCCATGGATGCGGTGGTGGTGACAGCGGCGAGCACGAGGAGGAGGATGATCGCGGGTTTAGTCATGGTGGAGAGAAAAATCAGTTGTAATGAATCGAAGGTGTTTAGCTGCTGAAGCCACAGTGGGTATGGGTGTAGTGAGTCTGGATATGTTTTGTGGGGAGATAGGAGAGGATGCTTATATAGATCGAGGTGAAGAAAGGAAGTCAATGCAGCAGGGGTAGCTCAGCTCTGCTGCTAGCTTCATGCATGCATGCCAGTTGACTTTTGATATGCAAATGGTACTTCGAAGCAAACATGACATGCACACCGGCTCTTCCTTGTACGCTACTACGCTTACGCTATTCATCCTAAGGGTGTGTTTAGTTCCCAATTTTTTTTTTCAAATTTTCAACTTTTCCATCACATTAATCTATCATGCGTACACAACCTTTCAATCACATCATTCCAATTTTACAACCAAACTTTCAAAAACATCCAAACTAAATAAGGTCTAAAATCGTATGCTTGCAATAATATATATCCAAAAACTTTCATGAAGAATTTTGTGTCCAAATCTTTATAATAATAATAATAATAAAACTGGTTTCTTTTTTACGAAACATGTATATATGATGCATGCATGGTGCTTATTCACATGTCGTTAATTGGCTGTTGCTCTGGCTTGTATAGTACAACAGTCAACAAGGTAAGCTAATGCTAGTTAGAGTCAACATAAGACAGGCAGCCAAATTTTGGCAACTCGAAGGCGACAAAGGGCTGAGCTCCAGAAAAGAAGGAACCGGGAAAATGCAAGTAATTTCAAAATCAAAATGACGGCCGTTACCTCATCCAAATGCTCAGTACCACAAACTGCACATGTTGATGATGAGACTTGAAGGGAGCATGATATATAACTATTATAGAATATGATCATCAACTTCCTACGTGGAACTTGTAGGGAGTTGCCTTCTGTTCTACACCCACAAAATCATGTGAGGACTGAAGGATGCGATCCAGCTTCCTGCAATAACAAGTTTTTAAACCTCTACAGATTCATCGTACTTAATTATTTCCAGAAATTCATGCCGCCGGGCTATTTTTATAGAAGACGATCAAATCATTGAACTCAAAAACAAACTCTTTCTTTTTTCTCATGAGTCACAGCCCATTGTTTTTTGAGAGGGATCCCATGAATCAGCCGGGTATACAACCCAACTGATTTATTTGGAAACTAATATAGGAAGCACTTGTCTAGGTGCATGCTGAGGGAGTATAGTAGCATTGTATAACCTACAACACTAGGGGTACTGACCTATTTTTAACCCGGGATCTACGTAAAAATTTAATGTGTAGGATAATATTTGATTTAACAAATCCCATATTCAGTTATACTTCCAACTATGAATTTTATATTTAAAAGGTTTATAAAATATAATGAATATATGATCTGATGTTGTGATATTAGTTTTGGGACAAATCTACTACTTAATTCATTTTCCATCGCTTATAAACTAAGCATTTGATACATTGTTCAGGGTCATAACTTTTTGACTTAATCATATTCATCAAAGATTTACAATACTAGGGAGGGATATTGGGTTCATTACTATTATCAAACAATTAACTTTGAATAGAGGTTATGGACAACTAAACAATATCGAGATCTCGTCCGATTGTATGTGGTAGCTAGCCTAACCTAACAAAAACATTATAGGACTATGGGCCTACCTATAAATTCAATCGATGCTGCTCTCTCGCTACGAGACCACTCTGTGCATCCCACCGCTCCACCGATCAGGGAATTGTTAGAGTTTATGTTGTATATACACACACTCACTTACCGACAGAATTTGGAGTTGTAACAGGTGTATGATATAATCGGAGCACATGCCTAAGTCAATCGCAATGCAAATGTAGCATAGGCAAATGAACACTTCCAGGGATTAGGCAATGGTTGAATCTTGTTAACAAATTCCTAAGCCTAGTTACCCATTGAAATCATACTTCAAAGTTTCAATAAACAGAATATAAAAGGAAAACATATGTAAATTACACTAGTTTAACCGTAGGCTTGAGCAAGCGTTGAATGCTTATATAGATCTTAATGCCAGCAAGCACCATTAGTTCATGCCTCGACCAAGTACATCGACATGTTTACACCACCATCACTACTGCCAATTAAGGGTACTGTAGGTGCCTGTTGACGGTCCTTAAGTACCGAATTTAACTGTCAATTCTCGCATATAACAAATAAAAATAGCATATCCAACCCAGTGGTAGGGTTTATTGCTAACCATTTACATAAGTTATACACGAAATTAATTAAGAAAACACACCCGTCATGCAAAGCAATGCACCTTCAACAAATTAGACGCGAGTACATGGATTGTAGGGCCCACTAGTTAATGCAAACCGACACAAAATTGGTCAAATCACCGAGCACCGCCTTTGCGGCCCACATGATAGTGACACAAGCGAAACTGGTGAGCAGAGGCGGTGACCAGGGGTCGGCCGAGCTAGCCGTGGCACCCGTCGTCTCTAGCCTCCACATGTCGCTTCCCTGTTGGCTTCCGATGATTGTTTTTGACGTGAATTCCAACGACAGTTGTGGACACTACCGACATATGCAACCGCCATAAGGCCCTATAAAAGAACGAAAAGCTCTCACTCATGACACATAACTCTTTGTAGAATTCTCTTCTTCCTATCAAGGGCCATTGCTCTTCTTTAGAGTAGAAAATAGATTAAAAGTATTCAAGATCTCCTTATGTTTATTTAATGATTTTGCCTAAGATATATTATCATCATTGCTGATCCATTGCTTAGTATTTTTACTAAGTACTCTAGTAGTAGGACTCTTGACAGAGAACGAACTACGCCCCTACGAGGGAGGCGATGATGCCCCAAATCAACCGATGGTCTTACCTTAACTTAGGTCAGAATAGTTAATCCATTGGAATCCTCTCTAGACTCAGCCTACCATAATTCTTGTCCTTGGACTGATCTACCCTTAGATTCTAAACAAATATTCTCTATGTTCGGTAACCATGGATTACTCTAAGGTGAAAAGCTACAAGGATATTTCATGCGCTTATAGATTTATCTGTGATCGTAAGAAATACTAACAGTGCACAGAAAAAAGGAGCATGGGGAGGGCAAGTGCACACGGTAGTTGTGTCAAAGCACGAGAATTCTAGAGAAGCTGGTGCATTCCCTGCTTCCATAGGCAAGCATTGCGAGATATGAGGCATTGTTGTATCCACAAATTCAAGTTGTAGTGCACAAAACAAACATGTAGTAATTATCATTAATACGAAAACCATCTTTCGTGACAGCCATTTTGGGTCTTTGCTGCCGGCATTTGGCGCCGCCACAAAGCAAAGGCCAGGAAAGATGAAGCATCTTCGCTAGCAGCGAAAAACCGCTAGAGAAGTTCAATTTTCGCTAGCGGCAAAAGTAATCTTCCCTGGCTGCTATCTTATGTGAACCACCAGCGAAAACATATTTTCACTGGCGGTGGACGGTAGGCGGCCACTAGCAAATAACTAGTTTCGCTGGCGGCAAGTAACAAGACTCACAAGGAAAATAATTTTGGAGAAAAAAATCGGATCCGCAACCCTAGCTTCATGCCCACATTTTAAGATCTCCAAAATATCAAACTTCATGTTCCCATTTCAAAATCTCTTCCAAAATCCCAAATCCACAATTCACATTTCTGCCAAAAAAAAACCAAAATTCCCAATCCCCAATCCCAAATTGCTGCCCTCCAATCCCCAATCCCCAATTTCCAATCTCTAGAATGATTTCACTGGCGAGGAAGAAGGGTCACCAGGAAGTAGAGGGGAGGGGGTTGGAGTCGCGGTAAACCGTCGTCGTCATCGTCACGGTAGCCATCATCGTCACAGTCACGGTAGTCGTGGTCGTCATCGTCGCAGGAGCATTGACGCCAGCGGATCCACGCCCACCCATCCCGCCACTGTCGCAGCCCTCCCCGTCGGCCTTCCCCATCGTCGTGGCGGGATCTAGTCACCCTCGTTGTCGTGGCGGAGGATCTAGCCACCCCAGTCATCGTGGCGGCAGATCCAGACACCCCCGTCGTCACGGCGGATCCGGCCCCAAGCTCGCGGCGCAGCGAAGAGGAGGAGGTCACGCCCCGCCTCCGCAGAGAGAAGACCGTACGCCGCTCGCCGACCGCCCATCACCACCACTCGCCGGACGCCCGTCACCACTGCTCGACAAGGAGGAGGAGTTTTCGCTGGGCGAGTCCGGGAGGAGGAGGAGATAAAAGGATAACGGTGCTCATTTTAATACAGTGAAAGTATTTTTGCAGTCGGTGCTCATTTTAATATACCTCTATTTTTACTAGCGGAGCTCTTAAGTGACCGCTAGAGGAAACTAATTTTCGCTAGCGGTTCTAAAATCGCCGCTAGCGAAAATGGAATTTTGCTAGCGGTTCTAAACCCTCTATCCCTCATAAGAATTTCGCAAACGAATTTCTCATATAACCGCCAGCGAAAAAATAGGATACCGCCATGAAAAATCGTTCTTCTAGTAGTGTATTATTCCTTTTTGGAAATGATAGGATGGGATGTGGTCAGGGATCACGGAGTTGCTTAATACTTTGATCTTCAAGGTTCGTCCTTGACGGTGGCAGCAGGGACATGCGTCTGGCCTTGATGAATATGGTGGAATACATGGTGGAATAAGAGACATGGGGAGGTATATTGAGGAAATGGGGTGCTCTTTGGCGGATTTAGCCATTAGAATAGAGTAAGAGACGGATCAGAATCTTGGCACCGAAGTAGACGAAGAAAGCAGATTTATCACCATAGTAGTGGAAGAAGATGAATATAGGCTTCGTTGCAGTCAGTTAGTTTCTTTTGTTATACTTTCTCGTGTTCAAGTGTTTCGCCTTTATTTTCCGTATGTTGCACCAAATGACTGTTTTCTTCGACGTTGCACATAACAAAATGTTGATGTTGCAATAAGTTTTTTGAATGTTTCACCTGGTTGAAACAATTTTATTGAGAAATGAAACATTTTTCTCTAAGCGCTGAAACATGTGAAACATTATTTTGTTGTAACATTTTTTACTGAATTATGTAACAAGTGAAACATTTTTTAGCACTTGGTGAAACACCATTCGATAATTTCAGAGAGAGAGAGAGAGAGAGAGATTCCTAGTGCTGTCCTTTTTTTCCCACCACTTGTGCTGTCCCCAATTTCTGTCTTTGGTTCTGTTACAAAATTCCAAAAAAGTACAAAATGAGAGAAATGTACAATAATTCAGTGTATACTCCCTCCCATTAAGAATTTAATCTTGGCGAAATATTTGTGTACAGAACAGATCATAATCATGACATCATTAATCTTTATATTAACGTTATACTTCTCGTGATATTTATGTTACTTTTGTAGTGTTTACATGATACGTTTTCTTTCATATATAGTCTGAGCAGCGTGGATCTTTACGCATGTGTTACGCAAATAATGTCTTAAGCTCTTGACCACACACCTCGATCAACTCGAGTCTATGTCGTAATTTGTCAAATGGCGTAGTCACAGAAGCCATAGTTGCATTTCTTGCTGCACTGGTTGGCGCAGCTGCCGCAGTTATCCCTATCGGACAGCAGGTCGACGCAGCGGCCGCCGCAGCAGGTCCGGCCGTGCTTGCACGCCTTGTTGCAGCCGCCGCAGTGGTCGCCGCTGGTGATGGTGTCCATGCACTGGCCGCCGCAGCACGTCGCCCCGGGGCTACCTGCCGCGAGGCAGACGGTGGCGGCCGACTTCTTGGTGCAGTAGTAGTAAGGATCGGCGCCGGCCGCCTGCTGCATCATGAGAAACCGGCTCCTCCGGACCGGGACGGCGGTGGTTGTGGCCATTGCTGCGGTGGCGGCGAGAATCAGGAGGAGAACGGTGGCTTTCCCCATGGCGGCTGGAGCCAGAGGAGAATGGAGATCGGTTTGTGATGAAGGTTTGCGTGGTTGCAGTTTGGGAACTGAAGCCGAAGCCTGTGAGTGGGTGAGTGGGTGCAGTGTGTTTTGTGTGGAGAATGTCTTTGAAGTGGGATGCTTTATATTGAGGAGAAGGAAGGAAGTCAGCCGGGATAGTAGCTGGTAGTTCTCCTGCTAACTTCATGTTATAGCATATGTAGTTGACTTTTGAGGAAAATTGGGGAATGGGACTTCAAAGGAATGATAACAATGGCTTTTATCATGTAGAAAAATGAAAGAAAAAAAAACAGATGGAATGTGTGTCAAGTTAGTACGCACTCTCACAGTCTAAAATATTTAGGGTGGCAACGAATCTGGGCACCTCTGTTTGGATTCGTGTACTAGGATTAGGGTTAGTCACATGCACCTAAAATGTTTATATTTTTTAACGGAAGAACATTCTATCAAGTGCAAATGATAACAGGGATTTATGGGTTATAAATGTCACAAAACTGAATATTGCTTGTTTTTCCACTTCAGTCCCAGTTTGCAACAGATCATATGCAGCAGATTACTAATTGGATTTATTGTTCCATCTAGTCCAGGCGTGAGTAAACTTTTTTTTTGAGAAATAAACTTAAAACCAAGTTTTTAATTTCAAAAAATGGTTTTAGCGACGTACGTGGAGCAAATAATCCACCATCTGAAGAATTAGCTAAAAAAACAGTCAGTTCTTTTTTTTCCAACTCTCTGCTTTTTTAAAAGCATAGATTTGTTTTCAAACACAAATATATTGAAACCATTAGTAAATAGTATATAAAGCCATGCATTCATGCGACTCTAACCGTATTGTATCCTGTCATGTACCATATACATCACTCCCTTTGTTTCCTATTAGTTGCTGTTCAAGCGATTTTATGACAAAATATGAAGGTGTGACCAAATACTATTCTACCCCTATTATTTACAACTTAACAAATAACTCAAGCCATTATTCATTTACATGGGTAAACCTTCTGCAGGTTAAATGAAGAGGCATGCATTCGTTCTATGTAAAAGTAATAAATTTTGTATATTTAATCAAGAGGACTATTGTGAATAACAATACTTAATTGTAGTATTAATGAGGGATATGTATGGAAGATTTTAGCTAAAATTGTCTTGGAACGTGAGAAGGACATGTATTTTGGCACGAGTAATATGAGTAATAGTATGCGAGCAAAAGAATTTTTTGTCAATATAATCACCCATTCATCCGGTTGTAACCGCATATATTTAGAGGTTAGATTTATTTATCTATACTACTTTAGAGAGTGGATTTTGTAAGAAGCCTATTTCAAAATACAACATATTTTTGTGATACATAATATCAATATTACGAAGGCAATGAATCATCACCAAAATTTAATGTAAAGTTTTTATTCACATGATATACTAAATTTACATAATTTTATAATTATTTGCATCATCTTTGCCATCACATAAGTCAAAGTTTTTCTATTTAGCTTCTCTGCCATATAGGGATGAAAACGGATTGGATACGAATGGAAACCAACTGTAACATATTTTTTTCATCTTTTTTTATTCGGAATCGGAAACCCCATATAAAAAATGGAATCGAATATTTTTGAATATATATACGGAGTGAATACGAATTGGGACGAATACGGTATCGAATATTTATCGGAGTATGAAAGCCCCTCAATATGAGTTTCTCAAATCAAGGAAGAGATATAACCCATTTGTTTTTCTAAAAAAAAGATCAACATTTTCAAATTTTAGGCAATGCAACTAGTTGTACAATTTATTTTGCACGAAATCATAGTTAGAAAAAACGGCGATGAGCAGCGATATCTAAATATATTGCCACGAGCGCTTCTCTCTAGACTTATCGTGTCTTGTGGTGCAACTAGACCATGCCACTGAGATGAGAAGTCCTCTCCCTACCGCTAGAGCCAACTTAGATTTATGTATATGGGATTTATATATCATTCCTAGAGACAAATAGCACCACCTTTATTGAATGTATATGAGATAGATTAATTGTAATATATTATTTCACGAACCTGCATGTTTAAATTCAATTTCTATAGGTTATATAAAAATAATTAAATTAACTGAGGATATATGTATACTAGCACTTGAATTTGAACTTACACTTGTGAAGTGATATATTTCATCTAATTCTACCATGTCAATTTTTTTTAAAAAAATCTACAACTATTTTGAATGGTATACAAAACATGTGTAGACATCCACCTGTGTGATTAAAAAGTCCATTTCCATTATATGTAACATGTGCAACGGAGACTAGTCCTCTTTTTCTAGGCTAATTGGATCCAAGATATGCCATCCGTTAGTCAACGATATGTGGAGCACGTGAGTCAATGACATGTGGGTCAGGATGTCATATCTCCAATTTTAAGAAATAGTAATGGCATGGCTCTTATTTTCCCTTTTTGGGCTTTCAATATATGCATCATGCATGTTGAGCGCCTAATCGACCGTATGAATTAATTAGCTTATGCTTTGGCTTGTAAAGGACAACGGCTGGTAATCAATGATGATAATTGGGTGTCAAGACAGTCAGGCGGCAAAGTTGCGGCAGCTTGAAGACGACACAAGGTTTAAGCTCCATAAAAGGAGGACCTAAAATGATCATAAGAATTGGAGAGTCCACTTGTTAGCTCTAACAAAACTTATAATTGGTTGGCTATACGATTGGCTTGAATTCTCTTCATTTATCTCTATACATTAAGTTTATTTATTTTGGAGTTTTGTAGAGCTAGATATTGCATGAGAGTTGACTTTCTCTTTTTCATTGTGTCTCTCTCCTCTATATAGCCTTATGCTCACTCCTTCCCAAAATATAGGATGGGGTCCAACATATCTAGACTAAGGTTCCAAAGGCAGCTATATTTTAAGACGAGGCTAGTAGCCAACTTACAGTCTATTATTCTATTATTGTACTTGCTCTATAACTAACAGCGCGTCGAGATATGCACTGCCATATCTCCTGATGTCGATGTCATTGATCACGACTTCAAAGAAAGGGTATAATATAATATGATCATTCTAGCCTCTTACTACATGGAACGCATACGGAGGTGTCTTATGTTCTACACCCACGAAACCGTCTGAGAACTCAACAATGTACTCCCTCTATCCCAAAATATAACAACCTTTGGAAGGATGAGACCTCATACAACGAATCCGGACAGTATCCTGTTCAGATTCGGTGTACTAATTTATGTCTAATCCTTACAAAGGTAACTATATTTTGGGATGGAGGCAGTACTCTAACTTCCTGCGGTTACAATATGTTTAAATTTCTAAACATTCATGCCGGCGACTAGCTGATTTATAAAAGCTAATTAAGTCAACTTGCATACTCATTATTTATTTTGCGGGCCAAATAAACAGCATTTCAGACATTGAAACTCATGTCATCATTTTCATGTGACTTTGCTATAATTTAATCTACAGTTACACACATATGAAACCTTAATTTGCTTGTGGCACTCATACATTTGTATGCCACAGTCTATCACAGGTTTATTTAGTTGTCGCATGTGTGTCATTCGCTCACGATCAAAAGGATGGAAACGCACCCAGATCTACATTTTTCTAAGATAATGAAAATGTTTTACATGCTGACCTCCAACATAAGGCATGCAACCAATAGGCTATTAACTATAAAAAATTAAAGGACGATAAAATGCCATTGCACAAGCGCCTTGTTACCACAAATGCCACAACCGACACATTTCGTCAATCACACTGCGTTAATCCCAACAGCAAATTTCAAAATATCCAAAATGCCCTCAGCTCTATCTCTCTCCGATTCTCTGTATAAAAAAAGTGACACGTTTGCACGGTGGGACTGGGAGGGGGGGAAATGAGAAACCCTAAGATTGGGGGCCGCCGGCGGCGGCGGCGCGAATCTAGGCAGGGTGGTGCGGATCCAGGTGCGACAGGGGAGCTGGTATGGCGGCGGCCTCGTCCCGGCGGCAGGCCTCATCGCAGCAGGGGTGGCGTGGATTCAGGTGGGGCGACATGGATCTAGGTGGTGGTGGGCTCCTAGGCGGCGGCGGCCATCTCCCAATCAGCTTTGGGGGAGCAGGATGCGGTGGGGGAGTAGGCGGCAACCACGGCGGCAGTTGGACAGCAGGCCCAGGAGGCGGCGAGCGAGCACGTAGAAGGTGGCTCAGCTCGCGCGTCCTCTCTTATGTATTTTTGCTGTAAAATCTGTTTGACACTTCCAATTAGTTTGCTTGTGCAAGAAATTTGTCTCCAAATTGCCATGCGATGTGTTTTTTAAGTTTGTATGTATGTGTATTAAAGTATGAAATTTGCCCCAAATCATTATCCAAAAAAATTTATCTCTTTTTCTGAAAATGAGTACGACTGTATTGGGAAATATCTAAAATGGATGTGCAGAGGATATTATTCCTCTTTCATATGCATATTTTTGTAAATGATTGGTATATTTTGCAAAGGATGAAAATCTACCAAAAAAAACTTGAGCTGAGACCTCACACCCCCTATCTATTATAGGGGCAAAATGGTCAGTTTATAGGGGCTAACGGCAGGCAACTAACGGGAACGTGATGGTGATGTTGATGGCAAAAACAGGACAAACACGCTTGTAGGATGGCATTTTCAGGAATTTGCACTCATCAATGGCATTTATAGAAATCAGACACTTGTTAATGGCATTTGTTAGAATTTCTCTCACACACACATATTTATATATATATATATATATATACGGTCACGCTAGGGGCACACAGCGTGCTCCCAAAATACGCGACTCACAGAAGTCATATCCCCCTCCCGTATAGCCATGTAGTGAGTAAAAATTCAACTAATGAAAATCAGTGGATCCCGCACATCTTGAAATTGAGTCAAAATTTAAGTGAGGGTGTACGTGTGGTAGTCTTCTTCTTTCAAGTTATAATTTTACTCAGGTTTCAGAGTTGCGGGTAGACTTGGTCTGTTAATTGAGGCAG
Source organism: Leersia perrieri (assembly GCA_000325765.3). NCBI lineage: Eukaryota > Viridiplantae > Streptophyta > Magnoliopsida > Poales > Poaceae > Leersia > Leersia perrieri. Next base: position 7,301,809 of record CM002483.1, read on the forward strand.
TTAAAAATTTACTCAAGATTCAAATGTGCGGGGTGGGAGTACTCAGTTTGTTTGATTGGGATAGTTAAAAAACAACTCACGCCGCTCCATGGTGGGAGGCGCGCTACTAGGTCTGGTAACACGTTGCGTGCCAGGTAGTAGTTAT
>CM002483.1:7302053-7315150 GCA_000325765.3 Leersia perrieri
TAAGATTTCACTCGTTGCTCCATGCCACACTCTAAAAATTGACTCCATCCCACACAACTAAAACCTGAGTTAAGATTTCACTCGTTCCCGCACATTTCATGTTTAAGTTCAAATTTTACTGGATAATTTCCCTCCTTGACAAATTTCCCTTTTTCTATCCACAAAACATCCCCCATGAACATGGTGAGTGAAAAATTAACTTGTTTGTTTTTATTTTATATCTGTAATACATCCCTGCATGAACATGATGAGTAAAGATTTTATTTCTATTAATTTGTATGGTTAGTAATTTTTTACTCACATATATCTGTAATTTTCTTGTCCCGAGGCACTAAAATTTTCCCATATCTGTTTATTTAGTGTTTTTTAGTTAGTAAATCTTTTTACTACACATATGTGTATTTTTTTCTAGTCTCTTCGGTGAAGCTAACAGTAAATTTTCACTCATACAACAAAAAAAATGAATATTTTCACTCATACGACGAAATGGTAGTAAAAATGTTACTACATATAATGTGTGAAATCAATTGTACAAATTTTTTCTCATACATATGTCAACTACGATATGTTTATGTATGAATAAAAATTACACAATAAATCCACCAAATGAGGCAATGAATTAATGCAAGCAAAACTCCGGCGAGCAATTGGTCTTCTCTCCCGACGGCGATGAGACCTGACCTTGGCAGTGGCGTAAACCCAAACCACATGGAGAAGACGACAAGCGCCACTCCAGTCTAACACGCCCAGGCAGAGAAACGGAGTGGCACGTCCAAGAACATGCCTGCGACGACGACACAACTGTTCGTCGTGTTTCAGCTAGATCACCAACTCTGTCAGAAAATACACTAATGCATTCAGGAGACAAGAACATGTTCAAATGAAAAAATAATAATGCAGAACTCTGTCTCCATCAACCCATGGTAACGCCATTGAGAAACAAATGTTCTTCCGAGCACCATCCGAAAAATCGTACAAAAAGTCACCAGAAAATCTAGTTGCCTCCTGCACAAGCAAATGATCATCACGGATCCAAAAGCTAAATAGAAAAAACAAAATCAGATAATAACAGGAGCTTCCTCCTTAGAACTCATGGTCTGAAACAAATCGAAATTTGTTCTCTGATGCCGCCCAGTTGAGCGTTGAGTAGGCAATCAGCAAGAGTGAGTTGACTGTGCCTGATGCACTCGAGATTGAAGAACACAACAGCCATGATATCTTACTAATAAGCTAGAGATCCACAACCAGTATTGCTCAGAGCACTGTCTGCCTCCCAACCTGAAGCACCACAGGCAAAAAAAGACAGAGCAGATAAATCAGAAACACATGCATCCGAAATTCAGTGAAGCAATTGGAGAAGAACTTTTCAGCATGTAATGGCAGGGTGGAGGTTAGGCCATACCACCACCGAGGAGGCGCTGACATGGAGGTGTAGCCGGCGGCCTCTCTGCATTGTCCGGAGTTGCAATTGGACAAGCTAGATGGCAGGTTGGAGGTCAGGCCTGACGCAGCGTGGCACGGACTGAATTTGGCGACCACGTCCATGCCTCCACCTATGGCCTGTTGCCGGATAATATGTAAATGATTAATATTTTCTGGTGCATATTGTTACAGTCATTGTGCAAGTAAAAATATTACACACATATTTACAGAAAATTATTTCTACGGCCATTCTCTCTCTTTTTTTTTTCCTTCCAATCTGTTGACATCTGACATGGTTTTTCAGCGATGGATGCCTTCTGCTTATCAGATTGGCACCAATGGCTGCCTTCAATGGTTTCAGCAATCTCAGCAAAATCGGCCTGAACCCATTATCTGAAATTCATTGAACATGAACTAGCTACCAGATCCTTGCAGATTATACAAAATGTTCAGAAGAAATGATTCGATTGACCCATTCAGAAAAATCAGAACACAAAAAAGATGACCACACGAAACTGTAAGAAATTGGATGTCTGCCCCTCCTCACCTGGACGGCTTGACCTTGCCATGGTTGAGTTGCTCTTGCCTGCAACTAGAGAGGACAACGCAGCAGCAGAAGTCATGTTCCTCCATTCAGATCCATGAGACAATATCGAACAGCAAAGAGAGAAAGGGGATCAAGTCGGCACTAAAAAATTAAACCTGATGTCTTTGTCATCCTGGTGCCAAGCAGATGCTGCCTCGACGATTCTGGCCAAAAATGCTCTTCCCTCCTGTCACTACAAGGCCACCACCGTCTTGCTCGTCCCCACATTCTATTGTCTTCCTGCGCCTGCAGGGGATAAAATGGACTGCTGTTGACGAGCACCGCCATGTAACGGGAGTAAGGGCATATACAACCAGAGCCCCACTAGCCTGTGGTTCCAACGGGGCCCATGGGCTGAGGCCACGGTTAGACCACGGGCTCCCAACGGAGGCCGCGGTTGCTGGGGCCCAAAAAATTTGAGACCACGGGCTGAGGCAGAGGAAATCACCCAACGCGTGCCTCAGCCCATGAAGCCTTGCACTAGGAAAAGACCGATGTACCCATGGCCGTTGCCCTTCTTCTTCCCCGTGTCTGCTCGTTTTGCAATCAATTCCCCACCAGCCAGCAGCGAAGCCATCGAGGAGGAAATCAGAGTTGCCGGCGATAACTCGTGGAAGCGGCAGGAAGAGAGTTGCCTCGCCATCGCCGGCAGCCACCCTGCCAGCCACCCCGCCAGCCGCACCACCCGATGTCTTTCTTCGCCAGTCGCGTCGCCAATCCCGCCAGCCGCAGCGATATGGAATGCCACTGGTGGAATACCGCGCCCCACCACCAGAGGTTCGCTGGTGGGAGGAGCGCGAGTTCCCTCGCCGTAGCCATCGGTTCATGCGCCCGCCGGTGAGGTATGGCCAGCCTGAACCTGAAGAGGTCTCGGGGGGATCGATTGAAGTATGGACTGAGGAGAGGGTTATCGAAACAGTGATCCCGGATGATGATGCCTCCTCATCAGCTCCATCCACCTCTATAGCACAGTCATCTGTGCAAGGGTCGTCGTCTGCTGGACCTGGACAGGTAAGATTCCATTTTTCATGTTCTGTTCATTTCTGTGGTTCATGTGTTTTAACTCTAATCATACAATGCAGATGGCTGGACAGATGGATCTTGGGAAGGGGAAGGGTAAGGCGAAAGAGTGAAGATGTTTGAGGAGTGAAGCTGGCTAAAGATGATGGATGCAGATGGCTTTTGGGTTTAGGTTATGCAGTGCTCTACTAGTAGGTTATTAGAAGATGATGAATGGTTATCCCCCTAGCTGTCAAGATGCTGTTAGGTTGCTAATATGAAAGGCTTTTGGGTTTAGAACAGATGTTAGTGAAGAATCATGAAAGGGCTTTTGTGTTTTAGAACTGATGTTAGTGAAGTTATGCATAGTTTGGCATGTAATGGAGGCAATGCCTCTGTTTATTATGTATGGATCATGCCAATATATGAAATATCAAGTTATTGTCTATCTCCAATCTCTGGTTTGTCACTTGTGGTATTATTGAAGCACACTCATTTTATTAAATTGAAGACAGTTTACATTATTGAAACTACATGGTCTAGAAGACCTTATTACATTCAAACTGGAACTACATTGTCTAGTAAGACTTTATTGAAAATAGAGTGGCTTCGTTGAACTAAAGACCTTATTCAGCTTGTCAAGGACTAGATGATAAGCAAAGTAGAAGAGTAGATGCTCAATTTAATCTTTCTTACAAGATCTTATTCAGCAATGTAAAAGTCTAGATGATCTTGGCAAGACCTTATTCTGACCTTATGTAGATAATTTTATTCAGGCTGAGGTGCCCCAGGACCATATTTGGTCCATATATGCTCAATTAAATCTTTCTTTAGCCGGTGGTTTGTTGGTCTATCATGCAGCAACTTGTCAGTCTGAAGAACTTGCAAAAAGGAGGTGGAGCTCCTCTAACATGTATGGGTTCTTCAACATCAAAGTCCCCAACGACCTCCTCCATAGGTGTCAAAGCTTGCTCTCTTTCATCCTCAATGATCATATTATGCATAATGATGCAAGCTGTCATCACATCACCCATATCAACCATTCTCCATAGATTGCAAGGGACAGCAATAATTTTGAACCTAGTCTTGAGGATTCCAAATGCACATTCTACATCTTTTCTTGTTGACTCTTGAGTTCTTGCAAACAAGCAGTGCTTTTCAGTTTGAGGTGATTTGATTGAACTAATTAGAGTAGCCCATTCTGGATAAATTCTATCTGCTAGGTAGTAGCCTTTTTCATATTGATTGCCATTTACAGTGAAACTAACTCTAGGAGCTGTGCCATACAACAAATCTGTGAAAAAGTGGGCTTTGGTTGATCACATTAATGTCATTGTTTGAACCTGCAACACCAAAAAGAAAGCCAAATCCATCTATTTTTGGATGCAACAGCCTCAAGTATAATTGTTGCAACCCCTTGGTGTCCGCTGGTGTACATTCCTTTCCATTCATGTGGGCAATTTTTCCACTTCCAATGCATGCAATCTATACTCCCCAACATTCAAGAAAAGCCTCTTATCTCATTCTCATAAAGAAGCCTAGCAGTGTCATGAACAGTGGGTTTTCTTAGGTACTGAGGTCCAAAAACAGTGATCATGCCTTCACAAAACCTTCTCATACACTGAAGGGAAGTTGAAGCACCAATTCGAACATATTCATCATTTTGATCAGCACTTGTCCCATATGCAAGCATATGAAATACTGATGTGCACTTCTGGAGAGGAGTTAACCCATCTCTACCAAGTGCATCTGTTCTTAATGTGAAATAAGGAGACCACTCCCCAAGTGCTTCAACAATGCGCAAGAACAGTGGCCTATGCATTCTATATCTTCTTCTAAAGTTCACAGCATCATAGACAGGATTTTCAGCAAAATAATCTATCACCAACCTAAAACTGCCACTTTCTCTATCTCTTGGAACATATCTTCTAGGACCAGACTGTCTAGGTCTCCTAGAACTGCTAGCATGATCAATAATTCTAGTTGCAATATCTGAGACAGTACTATTGAATTCTTGCTGCCTAGCATTGTATTCATCTATGTTAAACAGTTCAGTTGGATTAACCATATCATCACCAAAAACCTCTTCATCTGATTCAAACATGCTCAACAATCTAGTGTAAAAAGACTATAGGCAAGCACAACAGATTACCTGAATTGGGGACAATTCCAGATTAGACAATTCCAGAATTCCAGAATACAAATCACACAATTTCAGAATCCCAGAATAGAAATCACACAATATCAGGAAATATGGATCAAGCTCTCATATACATCTCAGATTAGTCTAGCAACAATATGTTCTACAAGATAAAACTAAACAGCAACATGGATGCCAATATATAAGCCTAGTGATTCATTACATGTCCTCTGTGTTTTATTACATGTCCAGCAACCAAAAAAACTACAGCATATCTTCAACTTAAACTACCAGCTACCACAACAGTACTGCAGCATATCTTCAACTTCAACTCCAGCTACCAAAAAGTACTGCAACATATCTTCAACTTCAACTCCAGCAATCAAAATAGTATTGCAGCAACCTCAACTTCAGCTTAATATCAGCATCTCACCTACAAGATAAGGTCACACATATTTTCCATTACAATACCATATCAGCATCATTGACTACAACAAAATAAGGAGACCAATCTTACCACTTCAATTGCCCCCATCCCTCCAAAGAGCATCAGTGATCTTGGTAATAGTAACCTGATGGAGTTCCTTTGCCCATGGTTCCACTTTCGATGTGTCCTCCTTCAGCATCTCAGTCAACTTGAACAGCAACTGTTTCTTGTGATCTAGCTTCTTTGCCTCAAGCTTCTTCTCAGCTGCCATCAGAATGTTGTTGGTGGCCTCTATCTTCTTCTCTGAAATCTGAAGTTGGAATTCTTTCATCTTCTCATCTTCTTCCTTATTAGCCACTTGTGATCAGTAAGGGTCTTGAGCATTTCAACCACTTCTAAACCAAGAACTTTCTCTTTTCCTTTCTTTGCCTTCTTAATGCCAATTGGCCTTGGGGGCTCAGGAGGTGGTGCATTCTAGTTGAGATCACATACAACAGGCCTGTTCTTCTGAGTACCAGTTAGGAAATGTATGTTCCATTTGGGTGAGTCCTTCACCACATCCCACCAATGCTCATATGTGAATGGGGCACAACTTGCTTCAAAAGCATGTCCTCATTCCTGCCACTCACATATGTATCCCTCAACTGAATATAGCATCCATTAAAAAGGGTCACTTTTTTGCTAGTCTTGTGCCAATGGCTCTTTAGGTTACCCACTGATCTTTGCCTATCCTCAGGGGTTGTGCTGTTGTATTCAGCAGCAACCTGGCTCCAGTAAGTGTCCCCTTTCCTATTGGTTCCTTCAATTGGGTCTGTGGAGTTATTCAACCAAGCACTAACCTACAAGAACAAGATCAAGATGATAATGAACACTGTGAAAAAACACAATTTTCAGGACTTATGCAGTGATGAACAAGATTAAGATGGACATGAACATGAACACCTACACTAATGTCAATTTTCTAGCTGCATACACTCGATGCATTGATGAAAAGACATAATTTTTACCATACAACCATGACCACCAGGATGTACATGATGTTTTTTATCAACATATACAAAATAAAATGATGAAAGGACAATTTGCAGTCTCTGGCCATGATTAACAGAATGTACATATACACTTAGGGTATGAAAATTCATAATTTCACAAGCAAATAAACAAGACATCTATGACAAGTCCTAACATTCAACAAGATATAAACAATGAACAACATGACATACCAGAAGAATATCTTCCTCCACCCTGTAGAACATTCTCCCCGGCCCATCTCCTTTATGTGCTGCTTGATCAGCCGGTGCAGCTTCTACATTTGTGGCTGGTGCTTCGGCTGTCACCCTCTTCTGTCGTCTTGAACTCGGGCCAGCCTTCTCTACGGCAGCAGACGGTGGCGGCTGCGTGGAGAAAAGGGGAAAAGGAACATGTGCGTATGGAAAGGAATTGAAGCTCGCAAATCCAGGGGGTGTGCTTGACTGCGAAAGATTTGCAACAACAGTTGGATCTTGGAGGAGGTTGAGAAATGATCCGGACGAATATCCATCCTGAACATCACACTAAAAATCGTTATTTCGAGAAGAACACGCCAAAAACAACAAAGAATAAACGACGAACACTCTAATTTGGGGGAAGAACACATCGATTTGGGCAAAGAATACGGATTCAGTGTTACCTTCTTTCTGCTACGGAGAGGACTATGACGGCGGACGACGGCTCAACGGCGGGAGTAGACGGGCATCAGGAAGACGGCGCGAATCGCCGGGATTGACGAGGAGAGCGAGAACGGGGCGGATGCATCGAGGAGGAGAGCGAGCAGGGATTTGGGGAAGTTGGTGGAACAGTTGGTCCAAGCCACGGGGCGACAAAGCCACGCTCTCTCTAACCCATGGTGCTACGCCCCAGAGCCGCCCAAACCACCAGGGTCTGCAGGAGCCACGCTCACCTCGGCAGACCACGGCGCACGACAGCCACGTTGGACTGCGTCCGAGCTGGAGGTCCAGAGCCACGCTCCAGCTTGGCGTGTTGAACATGGCCTAAGGCGGCCTGCTGCTTCCCTAGGCCGCGTGCTTCCTGCCGCCTTCTTCTTGAAAAAGCGCCATCCCTATGTAGACCAAGTAATATTTTAACTATATGAGTTTGACTAAGTACTTTTTTCAATGAGTTAGTTTAGACTGAGTAATATTTTTACCAAACAAGTTTAAACTACGTGATTTTTTCCAAAGCAATTTCAAATCAAGTAATTGTTTTACTAAAAAAAGTTCAAAACAAATAATCTTTTACTGAACAAGTTTAGACAAAGTTAGCCTTGCAATGACCAAAGAAAAATTACCATACAGGGATATTTTGCATGTTCCATTGAACCACTGACTTAAGTAAAATAATTACAAGGATGAAAAACTACAATCGGTCATCCAATAAGAGTACACACAGCGTCGACTTGCAACAAAAAGAAGAAAAAACAGAGAAGGTTCTCTGTCCACGGCGCCATGCACAATTACATGGACCAATTATACAATTCAAAAATAAGAGGAAAAACAAGTTAGATGTTCTGTCAGATGGATCGGCATATTGACATAGATGAATCGTAACTAGCAGGGACTTGCCAATCGTAACACCGATGGTAGCCTATACAAATATACAATCTGGAGATGTTTCCAGTTGTTTTCTTAAATTCACTACCATTAGACCTGCTCTATTGAACATGAAAAATTCAGAGAACGACTAGCCTAACAATGAAACAAAGAGAGATGTAGCAGGACTATACGCAGCAAACAATCCTCTCCAAACTTCTGAAGCACACACGTGCCCATGGTCAAGCATCCATACTGCTAGAGGAAATTCATGCATTCCGATGATCTCCCCCTCGTCACCATCAAGGTGTGCAAATCAAATGGAATAAACAGGTCAAATTTCCCAGGACTCAAGAATTGATATAAAATCTAGTTCATAAAATTAGCGATGCAAAGGCACCAGTTTTGCCGAGGACACCGCCGTCGCTATGCTGCGACAGAAACAACTAAAAATATTAGTACGTGCTCATGAATCAGTATCAAACTAACATGCTTCACCAACCAGTAAGAATTAATTCATATATTGAGAAGGAATAAAAGCTGCTCTGCATGAACCAACCTGTGCCTGGGTGCTGAGTGCTGAGTGCCATAGTGCATCAATCATCTATAATTAAGATCAATAATATCATCTGCAATAGCATTGCTAAAACTACTGAAAGTTGAACGTGTCTCAATTTATTTTTTTTTTGCATAAAGTAAGAATAAACACCTGAAATCAACAGCAAGAATTAGTTCTCGTTGATAAGTTTGTATAATGCAGAGCATATAATTCAGACATCAACCATGTAATCAATTGCAGATTAAAACAAACTGACCACTGACATCTCTAGCTGCAAGTTTACCACACTGATTAGAACCGGCCATCAACATCAGCAGCATCTCATGGAGGTTCCTTGTGGAGACCATCCGCCGCCGCCGTCGCCGGGGATTGTGGCGGCTATCGCTGAATACAGAGGTGCATATTGTTAACAATCATTATGCAAGTAAAAATATTACACACATATTTACAGATGTATTTCTACAGCCATTCTCTCTTTTTTTCCTCCCATCAGCAGATTGGCTCCAATGGCTGCCTTCACTGGTTTCAGCAATCTCAACAAAATAGGCATGAACCCATTATGTGAAATTCATTGAACATGAACTAGCTACCAGATCCTTGCAGCTTATACAAAATGTTCAGAAGAAATGATTTGATTAACCCATTCAGAAAAATCAGAACTGAAAAAAGATGACCACATGAAACTGTAAGAAACTGGATGACCCTGCCCCTCCTCACCTTAACAGCCGTGGTTGAGTTGTTCTTGCCTGCAACAAGAGAGGACAACACAGCAGAAGTAGAAGTCCTGGCCACCTGTTCCTCCGTTGGGATCCATGAGAAAATATCGATCTCACTAGAGAGGACAACGCTAGCCAGGTCGCTGCTCCAGGCTACCCCACGCAGCGCATCGTCAATCTCACCATGCGGAGGCGCGGCCGGCGGCGGAGGGTCGCAAGCTCAGATCCAGTCGCCTGCAAGATGGGGGCTCGCTGGCTTCCGGCCGCCGCGTGCAAATCAAATGGAATAAACAGGTCAACTTATCCAGGACTCAAGAACAGATAAAAAACTAATTTCTAAAATTGGTGATGCAAGGCACCAGTCTCGCCCAGTACCCTCACTTGTGCGCCGCCACAGGTGAGTCACCGTCGCTGGTGGGGTAGGCACCAGATCTAATCACAGTCCTTCCCGTGGCCTCTCTCGCGCTCCGAAGAAAGGTAGGTCGGAGGCTCAGTGAAGGGGATGAGCCATCATGCTGTCTCTAGTTGCCTACTCCCTCGGATCCCTCTGGTAGAAGATCTTGTCGCCGTCGCCGTTGGAAGTCTCGCTGCATCGCCGGCCATGGGCAGAGGGTGAAATCTGGATCGGAAAATTAGGGACTGGATGTCGATGCCTCCCCCAAAACCCACCGGCGGGGAGAGCTGGCGAGATACCACCTTCCGCTCCATCGAAGCACACCGGAGTCTTCGTGGTGGAGATGGACGATTGCCGTCGTCGTCGTCGCAAGGTTATCGCCGGCAACCTCTCTAATCTGGCTGGATCCATGAAAAGGGGAAAGGTAGGCACAAAGGGTAGGGATTATTTACCATAGATACAAACTGTAAGAATGTTAAGTCAAATTTTAACTATAATCTCTTGTGTGCGGGTGTACGTGTGGTATCTTCTTCTCCCCAGTTAAAAATTTACTCAGATTTCAACGGTGCGGAAGAACTTGGTCTGGTTGATTAGGCTAGTTAAAAATTAACTCATGTCACTCAATGGGGGGAGGCGCGCTATCAAATCTATAGCACGCAGCGTGTATTATAATATATATATATATATATATTAAATTTATTTCATGTTTCATGGTGTATGGCCTTTAACGTTCAAAATCAGTTTGAACTATGTTTAAATGAGTATGAAAAATTTTAAAATTTTTTGAGTATGAATATTAACTTGTTTACTAACTAGTTCAAACAAGTTTGAATTAAATTTTGACTGATTCATGTGATATTTGGTTAAATTTTGATTCTAGATATGCAACATATATACTTATAATTATTTTGGGTATGTGATCATTATACTCAAATATATTTGAATTTGAGATGTTTTATTGCTAGGTATGGGTGTTAAATGCATTATTATGACTAGGTATATATCTACAAGTTTCAAATTTTGAAAAATTCAAACTGAATTTATGTATTTCATACCAAGAAGGACATACACTATGGTGTCCCATATATATAATAATACATTTAAAACTTGTAGGTATATACCTAGTCACAGTAATACATTTAAAACTCGTACCTAGTAATAAAACATCTCAAATTCAAATATATTTGAGTATCACATACCTAGGATAATTATATGTATATGCGGTACATATCTAGAATCAAAATTTCATCAAATATGACATGTATCAGTTCAAATTTAATTCAAACTTGTTTGAACTCAAGTTAATATTCATACTCAAATTTTTTTGAAGTTTTTCGTATGTTATCTATTCTGTGGGTGGATATAGCATGTGTGGACGCTACATCCACCCCTGTGTTGCTGCCACATAGCACGGTAATAATCACAAAAAAGCATTGAACCGTGATCAATGGCCATTTAACAGCATGCAATGGTTAATCATCATACTTCTAAAAGTAACGTCATTTCTATACAAACAAGGAAAATAGTCATCAAATCCTTTAATTAGGTGAGTCCTTAATTACCTAATTAACTAGGTTTCCTAATTATAGCAGTTAGTGCACCATGAGACTAACAAAAATGCTCATGGCTCGTTCAAACAGACTCAGGTGCAGCGCATGCGTTGGCTGTGTAATTGTAATTTTACTAGACTACTCCTGGAGTAATTTATAATTGTAAAATTGCGACCATAGTTTGTTGCACCCACCCGCGAGAAGGAGACACATGTAAGTAAAATTGCAACAATTGTAACAGTCACAAATTACGAAGTGCTATATTTGCTGCCATAATAAATAATTCCATCTAAATAATTAACCATATCTTATAAATCATGTCCAGATATTACAACATACAAAAATAAATATAATTATAATGCTATCTGAATTTGGTACTATCCATGCTTTCCTTATCACACGATATTTAACATGCTTTCCGAGACACTACAAAATCTGTGCCACAATCAAATATCAAATACAACTAATTTACTATAATATTGTAAAATTTAAAATTACCACACTGACCACCTTATAGTAACGATCTAAAAGCTTGCAATTTTACAACTCATATAACTAATAGTAACAGTGGTTGCAATGTAAATTCTTCATTACTGTTCAATAGTTGCAATTTTACAACTATGTATATTAATTGCAACATTATGTTGTTGTAAAAGTACAATATTATATTTTACAATTATAAAACTTAATGATCCGAGTGAAAGTAAAAATACTTCATAATTTTATTATTGCTACGTTCGAGACCAATAATAAATAATGACAGCCGTCATAAGGTGCTATGTTGTCGTAGTTATTATAATGTAATTTTATAATAGTAATTTTACCCCTTCTTTATTGTCATTTTTATTTTGTAATATTATGTTGCAACAATTTCAAATAATATGAAAAAAATATCCCTGCATGTGTCGCCTATTATAGGCAGGTTTCCCAACAATTTAATTAGATGAGTAATTTATTACTTACTAATTACCTTTCCTAATTACAGGAGTATGTGCATGAGCTACCCTCACCACCTCTGCTCACCCAATCTGGCATCACAGAATGACTCGGGTGCAACTCCTACGGGGGTTGCACCCACCCACAGGATAGATATATCCATATTTCAATCCGCTGCATACAAATCCGCTTAATTTTAGGGACGTGATAGATGGGTTGCAACGTGCGTCAGTTTAAATGATTGTAAAGTTTAACGGCAGTTTGTGTATCGTAAAATTTGCAACCTGAGGTAAAATTGCAATCTGCAACGTGTAGTTTGTTGTAATTATTAACAGTTACGGCACATTTTACTTTTATATTTTTATGATTACTTTATAGTAACGATTTAAAAGTTTGTAATTTTACAATTCATGTCGCGACATCGTAAAATATTTGATTTTTTTAAGAATTCAGTCCGGTTCAAATATGGCACCGTAAAAGTCAATATAAATTATAAGATATATGGTACAATTTTACATAATGACCAAAATTAAAGTAAATATTGAAATGTTTGCAAATTTACAATCAACCAGCGACAAAACAATGAAGCCGTCGTAATATTATTTTTTGTACATAATGTGATGGGGATACATTACATGGGAGAAGTCTCAAGTCTACTTTCCAACGGATCAAATGGCATATGGTTTGGATGTTCCATTCAACAATGGCGGCAATTTTACGAGTGGTTGCGCACGCTGCAAATTGATGAACGGGAATTGCAATTTGGGAGTGTTTGTTCATCATATGGCATGATTAGATGGT
>CM002483.1:7322885-7345108 GCA_000325765.3 Leersia perrieri
CTTTTGATAAGATTGAACACTCAGTTATACTTAACATTCTCAAGCATAAAGGGTTTGGACAAAAATGGCTAGGCTGGGTAAAATCTATTCTAAACTCTGGTACTTCAGCAGTGTTGTTGAATGTGGTGCCAGGAAATAAATTCAGGTGTAAAAGGGGTGTAAGACAGGGGGATCCCTTATCTCCCCTGCTTTTTGTTCTTGCTGCAGATCTGTTGCAGTCCATATTAAATGAAGCAATGCACAAAGGCCTAATTCAAGCTCCATTCCATCTGCCAGGGCAGGTTGAATTCCCTCTAATCCAATATGCTGATGACACATTGGTGGTGATGCCAGCATGTGCAAAACAATTGTTCAACTTGAAGGCTTTACTCAATACTTATGCAAACTCAACTAGACTCAAAAACAATTTTGCAAAATCCTTCATGGTGCCCATCAATATCGGTGAAGACAAAATGGAAATTCTCATCCAAACAATCAACTGTCAGCTAGGAAGCTTTCCCTTCACCTATCTTGGCTTGCCTTTAACGTTGCAAAAACCAACAATTCAAGACTTCTTTCCTCTGGTGCAAAGAATTGAGCGAAGACTAACATCATGCGCAATTTATTTGCCTTATGGGAGTCGATTGCAATTGGTAAACTCAGTGCTATCTTCCCTCCCGACCTTTTACATGTGTACTTTAAAATTACCAATTGGAGTAAGTGAACAAATTGACAAATACCGATGACATTGTCTATGGAGAGGTTCTGATCTGCAAAATCAAGGGCCGCCTTTGGTGGCTTGGGAAAGGGTTTGTCTGCCCAAAACAGAGGGAGGACTAGGTGTTATTAGTCTATCAGAACATAATAATGCTCTTCTGCTAAAAAACCTTCACAAGTTCTTCAATAGACTCGACATTCCTTGGGTAAATCTTCTTTGGACTCTGTATTATTCAAATAAACTGCCTCTGAAGTTGACAAATGGTTCATTCTGGTGGAGGGACATTTTAAAACAATCAGAATTGTACAAAGCTATCTCTCTGGTCCAGCCAGGCAATGGAAGCACAATTTTTTTCTGGCATGATAAATGGCACAATGGAAGAGAAATCGCACTGCAAATGCCTCACTTATACTCCTTTACTAAAAAGCCAGATGCCACTCTTCAATTCTTTCAAGATGTGCAAGATTTAAGCTCTTTTTTCAACTTGCCTTTATCAGAGGAGGCTTTTCAGCAATACCATCTACTGCAAAACATAATTCAGTCAACATTTCTCTCTATGGAAGGAAAAGATGTTTGGAGTTATGTTTGGAATTCAACCACCTATATACCAATGAATGTATACAAAATCTTGATGGGAAGTCATCCACAGCCACCATCCCTTCAATAGTTGTGGAAAAGCTGTGTTCAGCCCAAACACAAAGTCTTTTTTTTGGTTACTCATGGTGGATCGGCTTAATACCAGAAATATGCAGCGAAGGAAAAACTTTGATAGACCTTCTTATTTATGTGAGCTATGTACTTTGGGAGTGGAGGAAACTCAGACAACATCTCTTTTTCACATGCCCATTTGCAAGGAGAAACTGGGATTTCATTTGTCTTACTAGGCAGCAAAATCTCTCAGTCCAGGAAGCAATTGAAGACCTCAAGAACAAGTTGCAAGTATCTTTCTATATGGAAATAATTGTGCTTATGGCCTGGAGCATTTGGTTTACGAGAAACAATAAAATCTTTAGAAATATCCCACCTTTATTACTCTTCTGTCAAGCACAGTTTAAGCAATAATTTGCCTTGGTTATCCATAGAGCAAAAGAGGATAAAAAACCTTTATTTCAAACATGGCTAAACAACTTGTAAATCTTTGTTGTATAGTGTAACATTTGTTTATATTAATATATATATATATATATACTGTAGGAATTCCTACAGTTTTTGATAAAAAAAACATATTTGTAAACTTCAATCTTCCTTCATAAATGGCCAAATGATTTGTTTTCTGACTATATATACCAATCATTAGTGGCATGAGAATTGGAGTTATGCCACTTACAGTATGATATGGCCTTGTGATAATTTGATCTGTTTATTTTCTAATAAATAGTTGAGGATGCTATTACATATGGGCACATCAAACGTGAACTATTTTTTCCTTACACCAATTTTTACGACTAATCAGCTTAAGGATGGACCAAATAAATGGTACAGACTTAGAGGTCAAAACCCATTTGGTCCTACACATGTCAACCATCCTATTGTCTGAAGATACAATTTGTCAACTATATTTTCCGCAGGACGATCATACTTAACCTCTTCTGAAATAGTTTATTTGACTTGGTCCTCTTGAACTGAAGCTATTTTAATATTACCTCCGTTTCATAATGTAAGGTGTTTTGACTTTTCGAATGCTATGTTTGACTATTCGTCTTATTCAAAAAAATTAATGCAAATATAAGAATGATAATAAAGTAAGTCACAAACAAAGTAAATGGTATTTACATAATTTTTTAAATATGACGAATGGTCAAACATTACAAGTAAAAAGTCAAAATGCCTAACAATATGAAACAGAGGGAGTACTAAAGTCAGCTTTCTAAGCAGTTTTGAAAACTTCGGCTATCTCATCACCAATACTTTTGGGTTTCAGAGGAATATTAGCTATTGGAGAACTAGGAACGGTTGATGGAGGAATTAGACCCAAAAGACTAGTTGGCTGTGATGTTACCGGTGACGCCCCTAGGTTGGATTGGCCACTACTTCTGGTGGTACCAGTGATGTTACCATGATCGGACCGGCAGCTTATTCTTGTCTAACCAAAGGTATTAAATTAGCCTAACCGGCATACTAGGTTGTAGGTATTCATCTACAATCTAACATTTTATGAGGATTGTAATAAGTATTCGTTAGACAGTTGTCTTGTATATAAATTGGTGGTACATGATAAGCTGATGAAGCACTATGAATACGCCCACTATTATATGAAGTAAATGCACATCCTAACAACAAGCTATTTAGCCTATTCTCTAGTTCGTCAATGCAAGCTTCAAATGCTTTCCCAAAAGTAATATTAAAGAATGCAAAGCGATTCATTAAACTAGCAATAATAGCACCATCTGCTATTTGATCAATTTTGGATCTAATAGGGGCATTGCTGTAGTCGGTCATCACCTTAAATTTGGTGACGTTGGGCAACATGAATTCCTCTTTCTTGATGATGCCTTGCCACATTTTATGGTAGCATGAAAGCATATTTCACCTGATCTTCAGCATAACCTTCAACTGCCAAATGAAATTGTCCATTATGGCATTAGAAGCTTATGTTGAACATCTGGCGAAAGATGCTTTTATGCTACTAGAAGACAAGTGTAATGCCCCGAACCTCGTATTCTTAGTTCGGGTGCTACTGAAACCTGTGATTTAGTACCAGTCCCAGGACCCAAAAGCTGATACTCACACAATACAATAGTGGATCAAAGTAACTAATTCATTACAATACTGGGATACATCCTTACATAGGCTACGTCCAGATAGGCCCGGACAGTAGCACGGCTTTACGCTTGACACTCACAAACAGAGATTACGATCACACAAGCGAAAGCGAAACAACTAAGGCAGCGGCTCGGAAGGAAACTAAGCGGCTAGGCACACACAACACACATGCACGGTTGAGAACTAGGACGATACTCTAGAACTCCTCGTACTCGGTCTGCTCCTGGTAGAAATCCTCGGCAGCAGTCTCGTAGGGATCTTCTTCTTCGGCGCCTAATTAATTATATAGGAAGCAAGGGTGAGTACTAGTGTACTCAGCAAGCCACGGGAATTTGTGACATGCAAGGCTTACGAAAGAAGCTAAGGGATGAGTTGCGTAAAGCTACGGTTTTGAAGCAAAACATTTAAAACAACCTACATGTGAGACAAATTTTTAATTGTAGCGTGAGGAAAGGTAAAGAATCGGGGTAAGGCAACCATGGTTCGTCTCAACGCGCGAACCAACTTTTTATCGAGCATCCCAGATGCCTCGATCTCTCGGATCCCACGGATCCTTCTCTGGCCCCAAAGGCCTACCATTGGCACGAAGGCCGATCTCGCAAAACACATCGCGACTCAGAAGGTTTTTCCCGAAAACAGTTGGCAAACAAAACTACGCTAAGAGAATCGTCGCACAATCCCCCTTATCCGGGGGCACGGCTATTCGAACAGGTTTACACTTTGCAGAGGTCGTACGCTTTTCCCACACGACATGAAGCTGACTCCAACGACCCGTTGATCATCAGAAGTTCGTGACAAGGTTTTTCCATAGGTAGATTAGGCTTTCCCATATTGCATAGTCGGGTTGACTAACCGCGCAACCAGTATGAGGCTATTCACATAGCCATCGTCTACTTAGGGTGCACACACAGGGTACTACGGATCCCGTGTCCCCCTCACAAGGCCAGACCCCGGCGATCCCAAGTACTGAGTCCCCCTACACAAGTAAGGACCCAGCGGCCTGTCGCGCGCTGCACACCTTACCCTGTTGTGCCCCGCAACCATCAACATGCGGACAAGCTTAACCTAACTAAGTACTCATCCAGGGGCATACCCACGTAGCCCGTGTGGCCACACTGAAAATAAAGGCGGATGGAATCCCCAAAGGAATCTCGACTAAGCTCTACACATTTCGCAAAACACCTTTTTTTTCATTTTCATTTTCTTAAACTGAATAATTTTTGCGAATAAACATGAAATAACAGGTTCAAGCGGAAAAAGTAAACGTAGCAGTGCTAAGCAAATCTAATTTCGGAAATACCATCTGCTGACAGCATTCCGACGAAATTTTGATGGGGTTTGCCCAAAGGTTCAAAGTATTCAACCAACGGAAATTGGTGCGACTAAGGGTAGGTCCACCGACTTTAAATATCGGGGCCGACAGAGTATAGTTTCGGTGTAAGCTAATGCACGATTTACAATCAAAATACTTTTAATAACATATAGGAATTCAACATGGTCAAAGATGGCTTGCCTGGTGACGGCAAGGGGTCGTTTCCTCTGTACTCGCTGTTGGGCTCCTAGTCAGGTTCGGCGTCTAGACGAACAAACACAACATAAATAAGAAAACAAGCAAAACAGTACAAAAGTATGCCAAAATAATAGTGCCAACGGAAAGAGGGTATTTTTAGAAAATTTTGGGAGGTGGAACGGGGTCATTTGGAGTTGTGGTTGAAAAGATATGGATTTTTGAAGCTAAAAAGGATTTTGAATAAAGGGACAAAGAATCCTCTTCATTAAATCCAAAAAGAAAAAGGCGCGAGGCCCACTGGTCAGAGACAGAGAGAGGGGGATTGTTGCGCGGTGCACCATGGACTCTGTCCACGGTCGTTTTCGGTGAGTGCGGGAGAGAGAGAGCAAGGAGGGTCCCACCTGTCAGCTCCCCTCCTCTTTCCCCTTTCTTCTTTTTCTTTCCTCCTCCTCCTTCCTGTTCCTCTTCTCTTCCCGGCGAACAGCGGCGGACGACAGCGAGCGCTCCGGCGAGGACGGCTACGGCATGGCGGAGTGCAAGGATGGTGTGTGGGTGGTGCGGCGTCGGGGGAAAAAGAAGGGGGGTATTTATAGGGGGGATGCTGGCCGACAGGTGGGGTTTGGATGAGGTCGGCGGCCATGTCGCACAGATGGGACGGGACGCCGGTGGCCGGCGCAGGGGTAGTAAAAGCGGCGCAGCACATTCATGCAGGTCGCGACAATGGCTGCCGGATGCAGGGCGGACGGGACGGGACGCCGGCGCCGAGCGATCGCATCCGGCGGCGCGGCAGGCGAGGCGAGCAGCGCGTCGGCTTGTGGCTAGTGGCAGCGGGGCGGCGCGTCGACGCGGAGGGCGGAGAGGGCCGGGACTGCGGGCGGGCGAGGCGGCGGCGACGCGCGGCGGCGGTGCATCGCGACGCGCGCGTCGCGTAGCGTAGCGTCGGCAGGGTGGGAGACCGATTTGGGGGCAGCTCGGGGCGTGGCAGGTGGCGGCACGGCGAGCGTCGGTGTTAGGGGAGGGCTGTCGGAGTTATTGTGGCGGTGTGCGGCGTCTGCGGCGGTGGCAGACGTCGGCAAGTGGCGGTCAGAGGATGAAGACGGCCGCGCGTTGCGGCCACCCGCGGGTGGTCGCTTGATTCATTCGCGAGCGGGTCCCAGCTGTCAGCAGCTGCTGCGTTGCGGGTGTGTGCGCGTGGGCAGGAAGGGGAAAGCGGGCCGTGGGCCGTGGCGGCTGTGCTGGGCCGTCTCGGCTGGCTGCGGGAGACGGGAAGAAAAAAGGAGGGGGCGGCACGGGAGAGAGGAAAAGGAAACGGGCCGGCCCAAAGGAGAAGAAAAGGTTTAACAAAATAAATGGATGGATTTAGGTGGGTAAAGGGGTAAATAAAATTTGTATTTGGGCTAGGAATTTTAGGAGGATTTTGAAGGAGGTCAAGGAAAAAGATTTTAGGCACTTTTAGGATATAGAATTATTTAGTCTGAATCTAATTTTTAGGGAAATAATTTTATTTGACAACACCAAATAAAGAACCAAACTTCGCAAACGATTTTTAATTTTAGGAAAATAGCTTTTGGAAATAAAACAAAAATCTAGGCTTTACAACAAGGCAACTCTTCATAACCTGGAGCCATGATATTGTCTTTATCAAGATCGGTGTGTTGGAGCCTACGGTGGAGGGGTAGTGTTTCGGCTATTGCAACCGAAATATTTCCCCAACGAAGTCACCAATTCATGTTGGTGGTAGATCGATCGTGGCCAACACATGTGTGTGCATGCCCTTTGTGCAACTCGCAGCGGTACCCGAAAGCGCACTGCCATAGGAGTAAACGTCACCGAACGATCACCAAGGAAGAACCTCGTCAAGGTGGTGAGCACACCCCGGATTGTCTCAGGCTCTGCAAGCCATCTAGGACGTCCTCTATTGCTGTAGAGATGAGGCAACGACGAGCAATTATGGATTAAGGAGAATACACTTGGAATAGGCAGAAGGAGGAGGGATATGTACAAGTACGTAGAAGGTTGTACAATTGATTATGATTATTGATTGGTTGCTTCAACTGGCTTTGGCCTCCAATATTTATAGGAGGGGTGGTATTGTAGTCCTAAGGGTCCAAGGGGTCTTCTCTACGTCCAATTAGACTTAGGAAAGTGTTAAAACTCAAAAAACTTCGTCCTCCAACCCAGGAAACTCGAGCTAGCAAATTTGTGTTGATCTCGGGAGTCCATTGGTTAGACTGGCCACATACAAATGGTAAGACCGTGAGGAGGTGTGCTCTGACCGGCCACTAGGCCAGATTGGCTTATTGTGGACGGGCATTTTCGCCTTTCCAGGCGGGCGCCCGCCGCGGCCCATCGGCGTCGCCTGCATTGAGGCGGCCTCATTGTAGGCGGCGCGGCGGCCCGCCCGCAATGCCGCTCTTCCCAGGCGGCCGGCGAGCCGCCTGGAAAAACTGCCGCACGGGAAAATATTTTTCTGGGTGATTTTTAATTTATAATAGCCGTTAAATTTGCGTATAATTTAATTTTTGTGCATTGACACTAGCGATAAACTTTTGTACACCATGCGTTTCCGATTATACAATAGAAACGTAAGCACAATGGGAGGAACAACCAAATAAATATAGAAGAACCAATGCATGTAATAAAAATCATACGAAGATCTGGCTAATACGCATTACAATTAAAGTTTCATAAATGTTTGACGCTAATAATTAGAGTAGCAAATATTCGAATACAATACATAATTAGCGGCCCCGGGGCCACTCTCTGTTTTTCTCCCACTGAATAAGCTTGGTGTACTTCGAATCGTCCACCATATAGCTGTTCTTGTTGAAGAATCGACCTCTCTTGTGGCAAATCTCACTACGGAGAAACCAACAGAAGTCTGACATCATCATCTGGATTTCTCAATCGTCGATGTTCCGATCGTGAGCCTCGATCACTGGCATCTGTGAATACGAAAAGAATTAATTTTGGTCTATTAAAACAATCCTTTAAATAATAAAAAAAGCATTAAATTGCTTACATCCTCGGGATTGTTGTAGTATCGCCCTTCACACTTAAGGAAGTGTCGCACATAGTACCCACATAGTACATTACTGAAAGGTTGAAAGGTTGCTTGTGGCACTGACCAAAAAATATACAAGTTATAAAGAAATTGAAACAACCCAGTATTTTTAAGGTAATTTAAAAATAAATATAATGTGTTATATATTAATAATTAATCAATTAACAACTATAATAAATTGGTTCTAGGAACAATCCATTAAAAATTTTTGATAACCACATCCACATGTGTTAAAAATGTCCAAAGCACAACCACACCATAATAATGATAATCCTAAAATATAATACAAATTGATAGTGTCCGATAAAAGAACATAATTTATAAAATAAATATTTGTGTCAGACCCATATACGCAACGACGCATATTAAACCGTTCACCGACATACCCAGACCGGCAAATACCATATGGCACCTCTCACTTTAGTCAGGTTCGTCATCTGGCTAATTATCACTAAAATGCCACATCTCAATTTAAGAATAAATCTCAGCAAAGGGTTTATATTTCAACCAATCACATAGCTCCACATAAGCCTCACACAAGACCACATAAATCGGCACAAACTCATCACACTTGGGTCAAGCAGTCAAGGCATGGCTACAGCCCAGATAGATAATGCATCCATATGAACACAAGCACCTAGCGAGAGTGAGCAGAGAGGGGAGTATGCGAGAGGAGAGCTGCATGGAAGGAAGGAGAAATAGCCAAAATCCCCAAATCAACAAAATTCATCAATTTGCATCATACATTGCTGGAACCAATTCCATTCCCAATCACTGATAGCCACATTAGTTCTTGCTCAATACTCATCTTACCACCAAGCCGGCTAGGAAGGGGAGAGGAGAAATCGGCAAGCGTATATGATATCATCATCTGGAGGAGGAGAAGCCAACAGGTCAGTGAGGACGAACGCGGGCACCCGATGAACTCGTCATCTATACAAAGGTGAACCCCTCAGTTCTTGCCATCCATTTCAGCACCTAGAGCAGCCATGAGTGACCAAAACACTCTAATTCCCCTACACTTGCACATCACCAAATCACCCATTTACATCCATCACAGCACAAGCGCTAGAACTTGAGAGAGGGTGGAAGAGGGGGAGAGGGAGAGCAGCAGCAGTAGCATCCACTGCCACCGCTGCAACCACAGTCGCGGCTGCACCAGCCGTGAGCCGCCGTCTTCACAGCCGTTGCAGTAGCAGCGAGCCATTGATGCCACAGAAGGGTAGTAGAAGAGTTGGCGCAGGGATTTGGGGTGGAGAAACAACCATTAACAGCAGCAATAGGAGATATCAAGAGAGAGAGAGAAGAGGAAGAGCTGGATGAGAAATGGAAGGAGCCAAGGAGGAACCCATTAGCAGTAGCAGCATGTAGGGAGAAGGGGAATAGCAGCAGCTGGCTGTCTATGTCCTGTACGAGGGTGAGAATGAGGGATAAAGCAGAGAGAGAGAAGGGATTAATGGGGTAAACCACTTGATGCACATTCGTAGTCTACACCAAACAAAATAGATTAAATTTAACACTATGTAACTACAACACAATGTAGGTAATTTAGCCAATGCAATGCCACTTTTAGTGTAGTAGAATTTTATAGAGTTGGTCACGTACGAATACATTTTAATGATACCTTAATTGTATCCTTAGTATTAATTAAAATTTACGTAGACATCAATGTGTATCAAATGCAGGAAATCGATTAAGGTGGAAATGGGTTAATGGCAGTAGTAGATAACGTTGATCTCAACTACAGAAAATTCAGGCAAGTCTCTCTTTTGACCATATTGATAGATGACGATGACTATATTTCAATTACAAATTATTTTACAAAACTATTATTCCTACTATTGCATCAAATATTATTTTCCTACAACCAATATTGATGAGGAGATGATTAATAGCCTGATGATGGTGGAGATCGTTAGGAAATTACTATGGCGGGTAGAGGGAGCTCAGGGATGTGATGACTCATGGTGGCAGGTCAGGGCTCTCTCTACATATGGATATAAATATAAGGACTAATCACCAATTCACTCGTATCCGAGACCATAGATCTGTCTGTAGGCGGGCGGGGCCTGGTACTTTATCTAAGTTTATTATACTCCACACGGGTAGATGGGCGGTGACAAACCCATCGAATGTCAGACGAAGTGCATTCCAGGCACATATAGTAGCGAGGTGGTGTGGAGGGCTGTTTGGCCTAACACAATCATGGAGTGTAATAAATGAAAATAAGGGAAAAGTCTTGTACTCTAAGCATGGTGCCGCATCCCGTGAAGTGCGACAGATAAACGTGTGCAGAGTAACTATGGGTAAAGTGATACAAGCCTGCGCACTGCTAAATAAATCGTGATTCATGCCTGTCTCCTAGATTGGAGGCTACGGGGAGTTGCTACAGACTCTATTCAATGTTGCGAGTGTACTTTAGTATTTGTAACTGCCTTTTTTTTAAAATCCTTTCTATAAAACAAACTCGGATTTTATGATGATTATAAATGATGATGGTATAGGATATAGGGGTAGAATATATATATGCAGATTATTATTCATGCATCGATAATTTATATTATTGATTTGCAGAGTACGAAAGTACTCACCCTTGCTATTACCCTCCTTGTACAGATCTTTCAGTGAAAAACACATGTAGAAGGTGTACAGGTTAAAGATTGTGGTCTTAGGATATTTGGGTACGAATTAATTATTTAAAGGTAGTTTCTAACTATTTCTCTGTTGCAATCTCTGATGTTGGGTTATTATTTAACAAAACAGGAATTTGTTAAGTAATAATCCATTGTCTTGTACTTTTATCTACAGTGATAAAAGTACGGGGCGTCACAGAAATGCACATTGCGCATGATATATTTGGACAGTACTGTGTATTTACAGTTACTACCGGCCACTGGTATCTAATGAGAATTTTTCCCTTGTCGATTCGACGACACCTTTATTTTGTCGATACCACATGAAAGCACTGTGTAGAATAGAAAATTATGGTTGGGTAATTAACAATCAAAGCTCCGAAAAATCGACTTTGAATGAAGTAATACTACCACCACACATGAAATGACTTACTAATCTATGATGTTGATGAATTCTAGATATTTGCTAGGGTCGACATCCATTGGATCTAACACGATGACCTGAAGGAGCCTTGGAAATAAGACGAAGCAGAGCCAATGGTTCCTGCAATATATAAAACCAACATTAGTATATAAAATAATTATGGTAATTACAACTCGAATCGTACATCTCAAAACTTACCCACTATTATACGGTGCCATAATGCATTTTCTATCGGACATTATCAACATCAAACGAGCAATGTAGACCCCGACATCCATTCACTTCTGCTCTGCTTCTTTACGAACAACTTCATCTATCTTGGCCTCAGACATTTTTTTTGTATGCCTCTGAATTTCTGTTGATTTGAAATGTGTGGGCTAGCTTAGAGATTCGGAGGGGGTTGATGTAAGCGATATCGAGTTTCACATTTTCAGCCATGTCGTGTTGCATCCTACAAATTTTATAGTACGAAACATTATAATGTAATACAATAGGTAATCATGATGTTTTTCGCACCATCGATTGGACTTACATGCACCAAACAGCGATTAGGTTGGCGTCAAGTTCTTCATGCCGAAACATTGCATGGGGATCTTTAAATTCCACCCTGACAGTGGATCCACCGTCCATGAAGACAAATTTATCTGCTACCGCCGTCATAGAAAAAATCTTAACTTTTCATGCCTCGTCGTACCATTCATGCAATCTCTTCATCTTGAAAGGCAATTGGTTAACAACATAATCCGGAAAAAATGGCATTCCTGGCACGTATGTAGCTGGACATTCAAGCTCCATTGCGTCCCAAGTACTATCCATGTCTGAAGTGTTGGCTAGACCTCGTTTGATTTCCTTCGTGCAGGGGCTATGCATCGATCGTTGCATTCTCCCTTCCGACAAACGGCGTGAGGATCCATCGTTTCCTCTCTATGGTCTTCCACCTTGGATTAGAATGTGCCACTATTGTTGTTAGCACGGGAGAAGATGATCTTGGTTGGGCAGATACATCGGTCACTATGCAGATACACCGGCGAAGGTTGTCTTGGCACCGGAGAAGATTGTCTTGGTTGGGCAGATACATCGGTCACTATGTTGTCTAGTTGAGGAAAACACGTCAGCGAAGGTTGCCTTGTGTTGACACCAGATTTTCGTATCGGCTTACAAACCGATGAGAAGCTGGATCGGGTTGACGTAGGACTGGACATGAAGATTGATTTGATAGAGATTAGAAGCCGATGGAGACCAAGTCAAAACAAGACATGTTGAGCTGAGTTGGATTCAAAGTGTGTGATTTTCTTTGTCTGCGAGTTATCAGAGTCCTTGTTTTGTAAAGTTAAGAGTTAGTTTCCTTTTATGTAACGATCACATATGTTAAGCTGATCGAGACGTGTGGCATTAGGAGTCGGTTGTCCATGGGTATAAATATTGTAGCCCAGGAACTGTTATAGGGATCGACACTCTTTTAATACAATTTTGACGCATCGCCACCCTAGCTCCCGCTAGGCTTTCGGGTTGTGCTGCATCGATTTGGTTCGAACTACGACAGTTGGTATGTCTTGTCAAACTTCATGCTGATCATCATCGTTTTAGATGCCGATCAGTATGTCGCGTATCATATGCATTGCTAGATCCTAGATCAACCGTGATATGTTGTTATCGGTTCATCTTATTAGAACTTTCTTAGTTAAGTCCAATATTCTAATTAAGATGCTAATTAGATTTTTCTCGGTTCAGTCCGATAGTCTAATTAGGTTACTACTGCTAATAACATATCAAGGCTATGCTAAGTGTAATACGATGCATCTACCAACATGTGTATCATTGATTAGTGAATATGGATCGGTTAAGGATGGTATTAGCGCAAGCTGTCTCGACTCTGCTCGATCCTTCGGGTTAATACTGGATGTAATCGGTTTAGATATGCTAGTTGATGATATTCATGTTTCTATCGGGGTTTCAACCGATAGCTTACCCTTAATTCAATTTACTATATCTTTTACTCCATCGGCTCAATAGCCGATGCGGCTTCTCTTGACTAAACAACCGATCGCATAATGTGCTATCGGCTACCTGTCATCGGCCCAGTGGCCGATGACGCAACAAATCTAACCTTGATTTTATTCCTTGTTGATTACAGGGTCAAATCAACTGGCATGGCCTGAACCCGATTGATAGGACCTGCACTAGAGTTAAGCAGATCTCTCAGGCCTTCGGTGTGAACACGTGTAACCAAATTTCACGTCAACACCTTGGCATCGGAGAAGATGGTCTAGACTCGGCACTAACATCAATGATGATGTTATCAAGATCAAGATAAGACGACGGCGAATGTTGTCTGTGGGTGTCATCGACACTAGAAGTCAATACAATATCTTTTCTGTGCCACAGTATAATATGGTCACACGGTATCTCCTAGGAATTTGATGCCCTTGTCTGTTGGAATGTCAATCTCGTACATGGAATGCTCTTCTTTGACTATAAGAACCGAGACCTTGGTGTATTCTTCCGTGACAAACTGGAAGTGGAACATACGACCCGGCAGTGCTCTCCCGCGTGCGACCTCCGTCGTGCGGTCTGCCCTGCCAATCGGAATAAGCAGGACACATGGCGTGGATTCTTGTATGTTGTCCACAGGGAACCTTTGGCAGACAGTAGACCCGGCGTTGGTCGGTAACTTGACTTGAGGAGGATTGTTCACGTCCAAGGTATTCACTGATGCTTCAAGCGCAGCCTTAAATTGGCAATAAACTGTGGATTGTTTTGCACTACAAAGTTGGCCATCTCCTTGCTGACTTGGTACCGCACGACCTCGGTAAATTCTTCCTTGTAAGCGTTATGGGTTTTGTACATATCCATAAACTACGGGAACCCATGTTTCCAGTCTGTCTTATATGAGGCCCCCGCACGTGACCTCCGTGCTCTCGGGTGCCTAGCACTTTCGATAACTGATCCTTCTCCCTGCGGGACTTGAACTTTCCATCCCTTATCAATGCTTCCACATTCTTGGCCTTGTTGGCTATCTCTTGAAGATCTGGGTCATCAAATGAAATATCTCCCGACTCTAGTACCTTTGGCTTGCGTGCCCTAACCCATCTCCTGGTCCGTGACAATATAATTTGCTTCCCTTGGGCTATGAAAGAGTCATCTTCCTTCTTCCACTCCTCTTTTCCCGCATAAACACCTGAACCAAAGCGATGGTGCCACTTGTTTAGCTTTGCTAGTTCGGACATCTTGTTGCCTAGAGTGTGCTTATCTTTTGACATCATCTTGAAGACAAACCTGTCCCAGTCTGCTGGATTGATATTCCCTAGATCTTGAGGACGGCATCCATTTTGTACATACGTGGTGTTTAGTTCGGACTTCCAATCCTTCCAATGCTTGGCCATGGTAGAGAGTGTGGCTTTTCTTGCTGCTTCATGGATTTCCTTCTTTGCATCTGTTACTTCACTCCACTTGTCAACTAATATTGAGACATACTGTCGGACTATTGCCCCGCACTGGCTTCGCCACTTTGCAGCTGCTCCGCGAGGGGCCCGCGGAAACCTTTATCATCAACCACTTCCACCACGTATGGTTGACCTATTGGAAGCAGTTTAGTTCGTGTGCGCGGGGCCCTTGTGTGTTCTGACGGACTATCGGTTGGAGCAGGCGGGAGAGAGGGAGATGCCGATGGGACGACATCAACTTGTTGTCTTTTTGAAGGAATCCTGCGTCGCATTGATCTCCTCGGGGCAACTTTTTTCTACAATACAAGCATGAGAAAATTCGTTGGTCCTATGTGCACACCGGAACATTAAAGCAATAATTGTAGGTTGCAAGATAGCTAACTTATGGTCTTCTGTGGTGGGACAAAGTCATCATCGTCTTTGACAGGTCTTTTCCCTTGGCTAGGGCTTGGATGCGGGTCACTCGTCGAATGATACGATCCTTCGTTTGGCTTGCTATCTTCTGATGATGGCCAATCAGGATGTACCTCCTCTATATTACCTATGACATGATGTACAACATGGTAGGCAATATTTTCAGAGTTCGTTTCGCGTCGATCGAAGTTAATTAGAATTTCTACTGATTTTTATACATAGGCGAGATATATTGCACAGTAATAAATACAATAAAAATTACTAAAAAAATTATGAAACTATCACATGATGTACAACATGGTAGGAAATATTTTCAGAGTTCGTTTCTTGTCGATCGGAGTTAATTTGAAATTTCTACGGATTTTTATACATAGGCGACATATAATACACAATAATAAATACAAAAAAAATTACCAAAAAAAATTATGAAACTATCACATGATATACAACATGGTAGGAAATATTTTCAGAGTTCGTTTCGCATCGATCGGAGTTAATTTCAATTTTCTACGGATTTTTATACATGTGTTGTAATTTCAAAATGGAAAATACGCTTTCCTTTCTGGAAAGCGTACTTACAACTTAAGCATAATAAGGAATGCGCGTATTTCCAGCTAGGGCAAACCCTAAAAGGAAATACACTTTCCCAAAGGGAAAGGGTATACCGCACCTTGTTGAAGAGAGGAGTTGGAGGCACGACGAGGAGATGGCGGGCGGCGTGGCCTCCGCGGGACCAGCGGCGGCGTCTCCGGCAGGGCAGCGGAGGAGGAGAGCGTGGCGGAGGAGGAGAGCGCGGCGGTGGAGGCGCTCGGTATGAGTTGGCGGCGGCGTGGAGGGGGCGTTGGCGGCGAGCGCAGAGAGGACAGCGGCGACGTGGAGGCGCGGCGGTGTGGAGATGAGTTGGCGGCAAGCACGGAGAGGAGCCCAGCGGCGTGGAGGCGCTCGAGCGGCAGCCAGAGGGCAGAGGGGATGCGGAGATGGAGGCAGTGGCGCTCGTCCGGCGAGGAGAGGCGGAGCGCGGAGAGGGCGGCGGCGGAGGGGGATGCTGGCGGCGGCGGTGAGCATAGAGGCGGAGGTCGGCGCCGACGGCGGCGGAGAGCGGAGTGACGGTGTGAAGGGGCAGCTCCGCTCAGGCAAAAATTTGGCAGCCTGACGGCACCAAAACCAAAATTTTCGCTCGGGACTTAGAATTTTTCGCACCCGCCACCCCCTTTATAGCCTGGCACTAAGTCATTCCCGGCGGGCCGGCCACCTCTCGGAATACCACCGCCGCCCGCCCGGAACAATGACGCCGCCGGCACGCAATGTGCTGGCCGCCGCCCCTATTTTTATTCTATTTTTTCCTTTCTCTTTCAATTTCAAATTTCGATTTCAATTTTAAATTCAAGTTCAATTTCAATTTCAATTTTAATTTATACTTTCAATATCAATATCAATTTTTACTTTCAATTTCAATTTTAAATTCAATTTCAATTTCAATTTTAATTTTAATTTGTACATTTAATTTCAATTCAAATATTTACTTTCAATTTCAATTTGTACTTTCAATTTCAATTTCAATTTTAAATTCAATTTCAATTTTAATTTTATTTTCAATTTTTACTTTCAATTTCAATATGTACTTTCAATTTCAATTTGTACTTTCAATTTCAATTTAAATTTAAATTTGTACATTCAATTTTTACTTTCAATTTCAATTTTAGTTCCAATTTCAATTTTAATTTGTACTTATAATAGGAGTAAAATTTAAAGAAGATTTAGAGAAAACAGATAAAAATAGGAAAAAAATAAAAAAAATCTCACACATAATATATTAATACACCATAATTTGATGGTACCCATAATGGTTCAAAACATTCACATAATTTAATACATCAATAAATCCATTACAACCAAGCCAACTTAGCATTTCACCGTTTTCCCAACTCCATCGCTACGCATGTAAAACTTCAAATTTTCTTAATCGATGGTTGCCGCCACAGCCTTTATCTTGTTACGAAAGTCGGTGAAGACCAGCAATTGGTCAAACTAATTGTAATCATCTGCATCTTCAACATTTTCAACTCCTATAATACTTTGCTTTCCGGCGAGCACTACATCTTTCTTCTCTTCTGCCGGGTCGGTTACACAAAAAATTTGTGCAACATGATTGGCAAGTACCCATGGATCGTCCTTATAACCTATGTCGTGAAGGTCAACAATTGTAAGTCCAAAGTTGTCGACGATGACTCCAGGATGCTTAACCCACTGACACCGAAACATGGGTATCTATATATTCAAACCATACTCCAGTTCCATATTTCTTCAATAAAGCCATAATACGTGTTCTTCTTTCCATTTGTGTCAATTGCCTCTACACGCACTCTATTGTTTTGTGCTACTATCCTCATATTCCTTGCCTTGGTATAAAATGTATAGCCATTAATGTCATAACCTTGCCAAGAGGTTATCCAACTCAACGGACCGCACGACAACCTTTTAATGGTGATTTCATTCGTGGTTTCACCATCGGGTAGGTCTAGGTCCCTAAACCAATCTACAAACAAACGTCTGTGCATCTTTAGGATCCAATCATCTGAGCGTCCAACATTTTGGGATCTAAGCATGTTTATATGTCTCTCGATATATGGCTCCACTATAGCAAGCTGCTGGAGGACACTAAGATGCGCTTCTTTTAGTTTGTTATAGTCATTCTCGCTAAATCTCTTCTTTCCAACGGTTCCCTTTCCTTGTAGTCTACCCTCATGACGAGAAACCGGTAAACCAATTGCTTGTGTATCTTGGAAGTAATCAATGCAGCACTCAACCGCTTCCTCTGTTGTATAGCCCTCGATCAACGATCCCTCAGGATACCGGCGATTCCGTACGTATCCCTTTAAAATTGACATGTACCGCTCGTATGCCCACATTTGATGCAGATATAGAGGACCCAGTGCAAATATCTGAGGAAAAATATGAACCATTAGATGCACCATGATATCAAACAATGAGGGTGGAAAGCACATCTCTAAGTGGCACAAAGTCTCAGCAATGAACACACCTAGCTCGTCTGAATTGATGACCTTTTGTGAAATTGCATTAAAGAAATAGCACATCTTAGGTACGACCATCTTCACATGTACTGGCTCTATGGCCCAGATTGCTATAGGGAGGAAAACTGTGAGCAACACATGACAATCATGGGATTTATATCCAGAAACCATTAGATCTTTCATGGAGACAAGCTTCTTTATGTTTGACGAAAATCCAGTTGGATCTCTTACTCAGTGAAGGCACTTGCACGGTGACAATTTCTCCTCGTGTTTCAATGTAAAGCTGGCCGGAGGAAGGAACACTCTTCCATTTTCTCCATATGTCGGATGAAGCTCTTCCATTATCCCAATTTCTACAAGATCATTTCTTGAATTGGGCCCATCTATGTCCAATTGGAGGCCTTGCCTTGCCTTGCCTTCAAGCTTACAAGCTCAAGCACGGAACGTAGTACTGAGAACTCTTTTCCACAACCTTTAGACTCCTTATATAAAAGTTCATATGCAACCTTCTGTAATGACTCGAAATTATCAAGTCCTCTGGCTGACCTCATTACCACTTCTGGTTCAGCATGTCGCAACATTTCTTCTATTTCGACATCACCACCATCTGACATTTTATGGTCATGATCTTGCATCCCAGCAGTACAATCAACCGTCTCGATGTTGTTCCCAACTTCATTGCGGCTTCTATCAGATTCGACAGTCTCGCCATGCTTATACCAAATCGTGTAGCCTGCTTGAAATCGAACCATGCTTTCTTGTTGTTGCAGTCCACACATGGGCATAGTATTTCTTTCGATGTTTTGCTCAAACTGTGTTCTTTCGCTGCTTCGAGGAATTTTGATAGCTCTTCGAAATACACTTTTTCATATCTTGGCGTATTATACATCCATTTGTGCCTCTCCATCTGTTTAACACTATTAATTAGTACAAATTTACATTTATGAATAAATAATACTAATACTTGCAATTATCTGAGAAACAATACTAATTACTACTAGTAATATTTCGAAAAAATATAATTAAACCTTTCAAACCAAATGTTTCAATTGGCGCATTTCCTACCCTTTTATAAGTAGAATAATGAATTTAATTTAACCTATAACCCTTATTATTATATTCTTTCTCCATAAAACACAAATTAATTAAATTAAACCTAATTATCTTCTATGTAACCTAATTATATCATCAATAATAACTAGTGCTAATTACATCACAAATTACTATCACAAGTATTGCAATTCCAAATTTAAACAACAAAAACATCGTATGTGCTCTTATTCTCTCTCCTAGGGTTTCTCTTCTATTCTCTCTTCAACCTAGAGGCATCTAATCAAATCTATATAGATAGCCATAATTTCTTAGAAAAAACCAACACATATGGAAGAGAATCCTCATGCAGCACATATTTCACCAATTACTTTCTCCAAATTGTTGGATTTAAAGGCACACAAATCCCTAAAAGCAACGTATGAAAAAAAAACCTATTTCATTATAAATTCCAAGACTTTTGAGGTTTAAATTATAGATTGAAATGCGAAAAATGAAAGGTTCAACATGACCAACTTACTTATTGGAGCCAATTCTATCAAGAAAATCAAAATCAAAACCTCCCCCTATTTTTCTTCTTCCTTCTAGGATGATGAGGACATCCTCCACTATTACTCGCTGACAAAGGCGCAATACAGAATCATCTAGTACGGTTGTAACGTCTAGTACGGATGTAGTCGGGCGGCGACCATGTGAGCCTCTGAATAATTCCACCTTAGTTAGCTTGGGAGGAGAAAGGCACCTTAAAAGGGAGAGCCACCCTTCCCAATCAGACTAGTCTTTTAGGAAGATTGGGCCTTCCCCAAGTGGGTGCGCCTAAGAAAATTATTAGGATCTGGGCAACCTTAATTTATTGGGCCTCGGCCAACCCCACCTGGACCGTATGCATCATTTGGTATCAAAGCTGGACCCTTACTAAGAAGAGGAGAATGATGAGGACATCCTCCACTATTACCCACTGAAAAAGGCGTAACACACAATCGTCTAGTACGGTTGTAGTCGGACGGCGACCGTGTGAGCCTCTGAATAATCCCACCTTGCTTAGTTTGAGAGGAGGAAGCCACCTTAAAAGGGAGAGCCACCCTTCCCCTATCAGACTAGTCTTTTAGGAAGATTGGGCCTTTTCCCGAGTGGGTGTGTCTAAGAAAACTGTTGGGGGTCCAAACAACCTTAATTTGTTGGGCCTCGGCCAACCCCACCTGGGTCGGATGCATCAAGGGATATAAGAAGAAAAATGAGAAGAGAGGTCGAGGGAATTTTTTTAACCCAGGCAACAACAATGCAGGCGGCTCACGCCTGCAATGACCGAGGGATTTTTCCGGGCGGCCGCATCCCAGACGGGCGGTGAGCCGCGCCGGCCACTCCCTGCATTGCAGGCGGCTCACCAATCGAACTGCCTATAATAAAAACGGCCGGCGTCCGCTATGTGGGCATCTGGCCTACTGGGCCTTGGGCCACACGGACCGCGGAGGGTATGGTCAGACTGACCTCAACAGGGTGGTAAAATTAGCCTTCTCGAAGAATTCATGTTCCATTTTAAATTTGGATCGGATTCTTTGCAAATACAAACCATAACCAGTTTTAGGTGTCAAGAGGTAATATCTCAATTAGTGACAATCACAAGCAATAATCAATGAAACGTTTTCTCTTCAATTTCGTATGGAGCAGTCATTTCTCTGCATACATCCTCTACACACCCCCGAGGCCTAGACTCTTTCAGCACCGCCTACAGAGAATCCATATCTACCTCACCTTCAAATCTACGGCTTTAATATGCCTCGTCTAATACCATCCGCTGCACATGTTGTTTCAATACACATATGCACTTGTTCAGGTGACCGGGCACTCTTTTTTTTTTCTTAATAATGCAAATTAATCCTGCCTCTACAGGGCTTTCATATACTGCTACTCCGTATATATACTATTCCGATTCATCTACTTAGTAGATGATATAGATGACGACAGATTTAGAGATCTCAGAGCTACTAGGCGTAGTCGCAGAATCCGTAGTAACATTTCTTGCTGCACTGGCTGGAGCAGCTGCCGCAGTTGTCCCTGTCGGAGAGCAGGTCGACGCAGCTGCCGCCGCAGCATGTCCGGCCATGCTTGCACGCCTTGTTGCAGCCGCCGCAGTGGTCGCCGCTGGTGATGGTGTCCACGCACCGGCCGCCGCAGCACGTCGCCCCGGGGCTCCCCTCCGCGAGGCAGACGGCCGACGATTTCTTGGAGCAGCTGTAGAGTAATGAGTTGGTGGCGAGCAAGAACCTGCTCCTCCTTACTGGGAGCTGCACTGGGACGGCGGTGGCGGTGGCGGCGGTGGAAACGACGAGCGCAAAGAGGAGGAACGCAGTGATCTTTGCCATGGCGTTCGGAATCAGATGGCACGTAATTCTTGGCTAGATAGTTTGGTCGAGCCGCGCTCCTCTTAAGCTAGAAGAGAATGTAATACTACTCTGTGTTTTGTGTTGCAGGTGTTGTTTTCTTTTTTTTTTTTTTTGTGGGTGTGGAGAGAAGTGAGGAGCTTAAATACAAAAGGGAATGCGTGCCCAAGGGAATGTCAGCGCGCGGCTTGAGTAGTGGAGTTTGAAAGCAAAGAGAGGACGAGAATGTAAAGCATACTGTGCATGGAGTATGGCTGGGTGAACGTACGAGCTGCGGCACCGTCCTTGGTGTCCATTGCACACCGTCGATCGAGCGTAGAAGTCCGGGAAACATTTGATTAATTAATTCGTTTGGCATGTCGACGTTAATCTTATTTTATCGTCATATATATAAGTTGGAGTGATGGTGAAGTCATGAGCGTGTAATATATTCTACCCACCAGGTTAATATTCTCATAAATATGGTTGTGAGGATTCTCAATTGGTACAGAGACCAGAGTTAAACTCTTTTTTTTTTTAAAAAAAGTCACGTGGTATAAGCCATCATCCCCTATTTCAGAACGAAAAAAATTAAGTGGGAAATTATAATTTTGATTTTTGGGCTGAATTTATACATTTTTTTTGGCAATAAATGAATTTACACATTTTGTTGCTGAATTAAAATAAATCCAAATTCCAAGCCAAGAGACCATCCTACTGGGAGTCTAGCCCCTCGTAAACCCAAAATTCTAAGGGCCTATTCGGAACGGAGGGTTTTCACGTGATTTTTGGAGGAATACTGATGAGGACATAACTAGCTTAGATATGAGCAT
>CM002483.1:7351488-7368541 GCA_000325765.3 Leersia perrieri
ACTATCTGTGAAGCCGGTGATTACTTCTTCTCCACCTCTCCCATACTCTATGCCAAAGTGCATGGTTTCTTTGAGATAACGGAGAATCTACTTCACTGCCTTGTGATGCATCACCGTTGGTCTCTCCATGAATCGACTCACCATGCCAACGGAGAAAGAGAGGTCCGGCCTGGTGTGGAGAAGATAGCGTAGACACCCGATAACACGCCGATACTCAGTGGCATCAACGGGATGTCCCTCTGGGTCCTTGTGTAGCTGGGTCCTTGGTTCCATGGGAAACTTGGTAGAGTTGCAATCAAGCATGCCGAATTGTGCTAGTACCTTCTTGGCATAGGCCGCTTGCTTGATCATGATACCACCATCACCCTACGCCACCTCAATGCCAAGGTAGTATGTGAGTAAACCAAGATCACTCATGTCAAACTCACCCATCATTTGCTGCTTGAATGTCCTGATCGCGCTTGGATCCTCCCCCGTCATGATCAAGTCATCGACGTAGACGCCGACGATAACGCCTGCATGATCCTTGCCCCGGGTGTACACAGCTTGCTTTTTTGTGCACCTCGTGAAGCCAAGCTGCTTCAAACTCTTGCCCCGGGTGTATCATGCACGTGGTGCTTGTCGTAGTCCATACAATGCCTTGTGTAGCTTGAGCACCATGTGCTCCTTGTTCTTCATCGTGAACCCTTCTGGCTAGGCCACATACACCTCCTCCTCAAGCTCACCATTGAGGAACGCTGACTTGACGTCAAGATGATGCACCTGCCACTCACGGTTGGCCGCGATGGCAAGTATGACGCGCACCGTGTCGAGACGAGCAACCGGCGCGAACACTTCTTCAAAATCAATGCCATGTCGTTGGACATAGCCCTTCGCCACCAAGCGAGCTTTGTGTTTGATCACCTCCCCATCTGAATTTTTCTTCAACTTATACACCTATTTTAGCCCAATTGCTTTGTGCCCCACCGGCAACGTGGTAAGCTACCACGTCATGTTCTTCTTAGTGGCCTCAATTTCCTTGGCCATGGCCTCCTCCCAGGCCAGTTGGCCAGCAGCATCGCGGTAACAAGATGGCTCCTCCATCTCCACAAGTAGGGCTTCATCATCAGTGTACTCATTTTCTAGGTCCATGCGCGGTGCATCGCGCATGATGTCGTCGATGTGCCTGTACTGAATAGGCCCATTGTTGCTCTCGACATGTCCGCCTGACCAAGGAGTCGGCAGTTCCGCTCCTCTTGCCGAGGTCGGCGTAGCTTGCGGAGTGGTCAGTAAGATAGTGGGTATCGATGACGATCTTGCCGAACCACCTGCTAGAGTTGTTATCGGCGTCGCTGGAGTGGTTGGTGTAGTCGTTCCATGTACTGGGGTGGGCATCAGCTCGCCTGCCGAGCTACCCACGAAAGCGGTCGAGCTGACTCTTGTCTGCACAACATTTGCCTCCTCCCCAACCTCGAAGTTAGGAGAGAGTTCTCCTCCATCTCCTGTCCATTTCCACTCAGCATTCTCTTCAAATATAACATCACGACTTACATGGATTTTACCGCGATGTGTGTCCAGCAAACGGTGAGCTTTGCATCCTTCTTCAACACCCAAGTACACCATTGCTTGGCTGCGGTCGTCAAGCTTCTTGAGGTTTGGCACAGTCACCTTGGCATGTGCCGTGCAACCAAACACACGAACGTGTGCTAGGTGCGGCTTCTTCCCTGACCACGCCTAGAATGGAGTACGATCACCCATTGCCTTGGTTGGGAGTCGATTAAGGTGATAGACGGCATGACGCACCGCCTCCCCCCAAAACATTCCGGGCACACTCATGCTTTTGAGCAATGAGCCGTCCTGTTGCGCCTCTCCACCACACCGTTCTGCTGTGGTGAGTATGGTGCGGTGAAGTGACGTTCAATTCCTGCCTGCTCGCACACCTTTGCAAGCTTAGCTGACAGGAACTCACCACCACGATCGGACCTGAGAACCTTGACACGACGACCACAAGCATTCTCGGCCAGCATCTTGGTCTTCATGAATGCCGAGCACGCCTGGTCCTTTGTCTTGATCACATGCATCCACATCCACCGAGAATAATCATCAACAATTAGCATAAAGTAACGATTACCGGCTGGAGTTGACGGTGTGATCGGCCCGCACAAATCGATGCGCAGGAGTTCGAGCGGCTCCTCCGCTCGATATTTGGCTACTACCGAGAATGGCAGTCTTATCTGCTTTGCCACCAAACACGCCCGACATAGCTGGTCAGGATGTGTGATCGGTGGCACACCAGCCATCATTCCTTTGTTGACAAGCATCTTCAGAGCTTGGAAATGGCATGGCCAAGGCGTGCATGCCACAACCACGCCAGATCATTGAGGCTTGTTAGGAGGCATACTGGCCTCGCCAACTGTAGCTCGATGCAATATAGGCGATTCTGAGTTTGCCTCACATTCATGATCAAGCGTAGAGGGTTTTTGATAGACACCTCAAGTTCATCCTCATCCATGATCACTCGGTGACCAGTCTCGGTGAGCTGACCAAGACTTACCATATTGCTGCGAAGTCTAGGGATGTAGTACACCTCCTGTAGCAGCCATTGATCACCATTTTTGCATGCGAAGAGAATTGAGCCCTTACCCTTGATCTGCACTGTTGAGCCGTCAACGAACCTCACGCTCCCGGTGATTTCTTCGTCCAGCTCATGGAATTTTTCCTTGTCAGCAATCATATGGTTGCTGGCACCGTTGTCAAGGTACCAAACATCTGTTGGCAGCTCAACATGCTCGGTAGTGTGCAGCTTCAGCCACACTTTCTCTTTATTCAACATGACAACATCATGTTGATCTTCCTCAACTAGCGAAGTCTCTTCTGAGACCGCTAGTAACAACGCCGGCTCAGCATCAGCGGCGCATGTGAGGTGTGCCTCCTCCTTTGGAGATCGACATTGTGACATGTAATGCCCCATCTCCTTGCAGTTAAAGCAACGAATGTGACTCTTGTCACAGCCACCGCCGCTAGAGCCACTTGCCCCATCTTTGTGTGGTAGTTCGCCACGACCGCCTCTGCCACGACCTCTACCACGACCGCGACCACGTTGGCCACGGCTCCCACCATCCGTGGGAGTCTTCCCCTTGTTGCTTGATGAAGAATCAACACCGTCCTTCTTCTGCCGTGCCTCCCACTCCGCCTGAGTGAGAAGGATCTGGCCATCAGTGTTGTTGCCACCGCTAGCCGCACGTGAGCGCGTGCGCTCCTAATAGGCCTTAAGCCGCCCCACAGCCTCTTCAAACAGCATCGTGTCAAGGTCGTAGAATTGCTCGATGCCGGCGATGACGTGGATGAATTTGTCGAGTACGGTGTCGAATAACTTCTTCAGCAATGCAGCATCGTTCAAAGTCCCCCCAAGGTTGGCGTACCTGACGGACATGCCGGTTAATCTACTGGCATATTGGTCCAGGGACTCGCCGTCATTCATACGCATTGCGTCGAAGTCACTCTTCAACGTCTGCAAACGCGCACTCTTGACACGATCAGCCCCGACGAATCTCGTCTTGAGACAGTCCCAAACCTCCTTGGCCGTCGCCTTGTTCGCTACTTGCATGAGGAGGTCTTCTGAAAGCGCTTGTAGAAGGTGCGACCTCGCCTTCTTGTCAAGCCGTGCATCGACCTCTACTCCTTCTGCCGGCTCGACAGCTTCCCAAACGCCTTGATCGTCCATCATGGCTTGAACACGAATCACCCAACTGGTGTAATTCGTGTTCGTCAGCTGCGGGTACTGGAACGTACCACCACCACCTTGTTGCGCCCGCGATGTCTCAGCTGTGACGATCGACATCGGGTACCGAAGGATCTTGGGCATGCACCAGAGCTCTGATACCAAATGTTAGGAAATGATACCAAATGTTAGGAAATGGCACAGGATCTCACACCCAAAATCACAACGAACACGATAAAGTGCTAAAATCTTCTCGGTGGTGAACTAAAAAAATGAGCAAGGGAATTTTCGGGGCAATTTCTTGCTTTATTCCTTCTTCAAATCAACTCTGTGATTCACTCCTACATATACTGGCTGCTGCTATATATAGGAATGAAATGTGCACAACGCACTTACAAATTTATGCATGAAAAACTGCACACCGTAATGGATGCATGTGAAACTCACTCATGCAAACTAATGCATGCAGTAACCTACTGACTTAATGCATGCTGAAATCAAATAGGCTCCAGCGGTTTGCTCCTGTAAACAACTGGAACACATGTGGGTTAACACCAGGAGTAATTTCAACACACGCTACCACAAGCTGGATTTTCCCAAGTTCGACGGCAAAAGTGATCCCCTGCCATTCTTGAATCGCTGCGAGCAATTCTTCCGCGGGCAACACACCATCGAGGAGGAAAAAGTCAAGCTCGCCTCGTATCACTTGCTCGACGCGGCGCAACAATGGTATATGCGGGTCGAGCAGGAGCATGGTACACCGTCAAGGCGGCGCTTCTCCGAGCTCCTCAATCTTCACTTCGGCCCACCACTCCGTCAGGCTCCCCTTGGAGAATTAGCGGCCTGCCGCTGGATGACAACCGTCGCTGCGTACTGCGACCATTTCCTCAAACTGCTGTCTCGTGCCAGGCCGCTTAGGGCATGCCCAATGGTAAATTTCTGCTGTAAGTAAGAAGTATCATGCAAGTTTTTTGTATAGGTGGAAGAAAGAGAATGAAGAGAGAGAAAGAGGTTATATATTAATTTGCTTACGGTAAAAAAGACAGCAGCCGTAAGTTATGGATATGATTTTCACCATTATAGCTCTGCTGTCTCTTAGATGAATGATTTTTATTGGCTTATTTAATGTTATTTTTTAAGGATATACATATAACACAATAGACAGCCTATTGTACATAGTGTCTCATACGCTGTCTCTAGATGAGGTGGAAGAAAATTACTTACAGCGCCGTTTCAATCATTGGACGTGCCCTTCCGGAAGACTAGCAAATCCAGCTCTTCACGGTCGGGCTCCAGAAACCACTTTCCATCAACGTGCAGATGCAACATCCTATCACGCTCGAGATCGCCATGAACCTTGCACGTTCGTTTGAGCGTCGCGATCAGGCTGCCCGCGACACGACATGGCCGCCTCGACACCAGGGTCGTGGCCTCCTGCCAACGCCACCAGCTCCAGCCCACACCGGCGTGTCGACGTCCGCATCACCTCCCTCCAATACGACAGCCCGTTCGACGCCAGGCGGTCGGCCCGTGCGCCGACGTTCACCGGCCGAGATGGAGGAACGATCCAAACTGGGTCTTTGCTTCAACTGCGATGAGGCATACTCCCGCGGCCACAACAAAATCTGCAAGTGGCTGTTCTTAGTCGAGCTAGATGAGGCCAAACAAGCTTTAGATCAGCTTGGAAGATACTGAAAGCATTATAGGATATATAATTCATGAACTGTAAAAAATATATGCCCATAAATTTTCATGGTCAAAATAAAAAAAAAGATGGCAAGAGCAACCAAAAATAAATAAATGCAAATGCAAACTTGTATTTTTATTAAAGTTTAAATTGTTTTGGATATTTATATTTTCCATTCCGCAAAGATGTATTGAATGTAAACTTCAAATTTGAAATAAAAGGATGGTAAATTAAATAAAACAATCTGTAAATGGTGATGTATCTTTGTATGCTGGTTTCGTGCACAAATTATGGCCGTCGGCCCCGAAGCAACGGCGGTCTGCGTCGGTGGCCCTAGGGCTTGAGTCTCCCTCGTGCGGATCCACCGCCGCTGGGCTCATGGGGCGATGGCCGGCATGGGGGCAAGTGGCGGCTTCGTTCTTCATATGTTCTTAATGTTTGATATTTTTTAATGATTTTTTTTATTGGTGATGATATTGGGTCTGGCTTGAGGAATAGGCTCGATTCTTCGAGCCGGGCCTTTTTTTCTCTTTGGCTCGTGAAACTGGTATCAGTCCCGGTCCCCAACTGACACTAGTGCCACCCCTCCTCTTCTGTCCCGCCTTTCGAGTGCCAGTTAAATAACTGGCACAGAATCCGGTTACCAACTGGCACTGAAAGCCTCAACTGGGGTGTTGATGGCTTTTAGTCCACGGTTCTCTCCTTTTGTTAATCACCATGTGGCTGGGCGCTGGGGAGCAGAGGCGGATGGCCCCATACGGCACCCTGGTGCATCTGGCCCAGCTACTTCACGGCCCAGACACCCCCTACCCCCATGAAATTTGGCCCATGGGCTGAGACTACAGGCTTGATCTTCTCGACTTGCTCCCATCCCAACTCGACACATTGCCTTCCATCCGACCATTCCCTATTCCCCATCCACAAACCTAGCTCCTGCCGGTGCTGCTGCGCCGCCGCCGACCGCCTGCCGGTGCTGCTGCGCCGCCGCCGACTGATGCCTGTTGCGCCGCCTCCGCTCTCTCGGCGCCTGCTGCTGGCGTGGCTTGGTGCCCAAATGGAGGACCTGTTGGTTGCAGCTGCAAAAAAATCATTTCTTTCGAGTGCATATCCCCCACGGTGATTTGCTCTTCTTCTTCCTTGCTTCTCAGATTTGTTTGTCTGATTTTGATTGCTATTCGTGAGTTCGATCATTGTGTGGTGTTCGCGTGACAGAATTGGTAGTGGATTGGTGACTTTTTTATGATGATTACTTGCTTAGTTCATTCATGTAGATACGGTTGTTTCTACAGTTCTGTTGATGTTCTTTTACACATATTAGGGCATGCCAAACTAGCTCCTGGATTCAGAATCCATGGACGTGTTATTGGTTGGAAAATCCGTGATAAGCTGCCGCTGAAATGATCTAAGCCATTAAACAATACGACTAATATACGGACCAAAATCATACATATGTTCATGTCTTGACCCACCTATATTTTTTGGCGTGCTCCGCCACTGCTGGGGAGCAAGGCACCTGTACATAGATATACCCATATATATGGTCTCTGATCCAAATATTCTCTTTTATTAACCTGCTATAGGGTCGACAGCACATTTCTGTTCTAAACTTTTTGTTATTTCATTTGCTATCATAATTGGTTGTATCTATGGTTCTAGGATGCTGACATTACGGAGAGTGATGACAAATTCATAATGGTACACAACTCAAATCTGTGGTTATTTTACTACCTTAGATTTATTACAGTGAGTGGATAATTTTAGTATGCTTCAATGCTTAATACATAGGAAATCATAGAATCTTTCTCTTGCATTTTCAGGTACCACAACTGTTGATACAGGCATCAGGAACTAGCTCTCCAATCATGTGTAAACAGTAAGTATCGACGATATCCCTTCACTGCTTTTTTAAGTTTTATCTATTTTTCATGGTTCACAAACCAATTTCCTTATACACGTAAACACCAAACTAGCCCTGTTCCACTTCAATGCTTAGGTCCTGTTTCTTTCAGCTTGGGATTATTATAATTAAGATTATTTGAAAGAAACAGAGATTATTGGTGAGTTTTTTCTAGCTTATTGGGCGGAAAATTACCTACCATGCCACCCCAATCCCCATTTGCACTACAAACCCAATAATCCTGCCTACAATAATCTAGGAAAGAAACAACTCAGCTTATAACAGTCCAGCTTATGGTAGGCACAGGGCCATAAGCTTAGGCACAAATTAGCCATATCCTGGATATTCAAAAGGCTCTGTTGTATGAACCTCCTGATTATTTCTTTCCTATACTTGCAAAATAGCTGAGCATCAGATCCTAAAACACATGGGGCGTTTTTTTTTTCTTAATTACCATTCCTAGATGGTGGCATGGTGAAGTCCACAGAAAAAGCAGCTAAGTCACTTTGCTCAAATAGCTCCTTTTGCTTTGTGCAGGTAATGATTGAACACTGTATGCGCCACTATGGGAATGCATAGTTCGGTAGTACAGTGAACTAGTGATCTGTGCGAGAAATGAACATACATGGACACATAACAAACCATTACAGAACACTGAACTGGTACGTGCTGCTTAATAGAACTGAGGAATTTTCTTGTTGGCACTTAATTTAAATTTTAAACAAGATAGATGCACATTGTCATGCACAATACATACCTTTCTTAAGACCAGGTGACACATCATCCCCAATGAACATCAAAGGAACATCCATTTTGAGCAGCGCCGAAGAATCATGAATGTTACATTCAGAGGTTCATCAGTGCCTCGTGTAAGTGTACCTGAAAACGTGGAGACAGATTAGTCACCCAACAATGAGACTATGTAGATTGCTACATGTCCTAGAACTGCACTAACTATTCATGCAAGAAAAATACTTTTGCATAGAGATATTACTAAAGGTATAGTGGCAGTTTACGATCGATATTGTAAGGTAAATAAGGTGTGCCAATTCCTTGCATTAAGCTATATGAAGCTATAATGTATATTTCATTGTTAAGTAACCAGTCATGAAATTAGCAAGACCAAAATGCTGCATGTAAGCTCATATAAATGGTAAAAGCAGCAAAGGTACGTAAAATTTGAATCTCTTGTTGGGACTGGACAGGTTGAACAGACATAATTTGGGTCCAATAACCAACAACTGCGTGTACTATGAGAATATAGTTTTTTTTTTCTTTTGGCCTTGGAAGATATTGAGGAGTAGAGGTGAATCCTCTGATGTTTTATCTCAATACCTCCTTAATAAATGCATTTACTAGTCAAACTATAAAAATTTCCAGAAAAAAAAAGGCGATAGAGCATGATTGATACTGGGTAAAAATTTCAGCCTAAACTAGGGTGGGTGAACTCTTACACTTTCTGTATACTAGGTTGGGCCATATCAATTCAACCAAGACCAAACGATACACAGGTGGATATTGACCAACTTCAGAGGAAATGCAGGGGTAAATATCGCTGAATAGGATAAAAAATTACAGATCAAATAGCTTATTATACTACAGAGTAATGTCAATTTCTCAAATGAACGTACTGTTATATTGTCACCAACCCAATCTAATATTGGGGAAAAAATCGCTTCATAAACAAAATTCAACACATTCACTTTGAAATTTGGCAACAGTTATGCTAAAGTAAATTTATTGGCTCGATAAGAAATATCTAAACTATGTTAACCTGAAAGATTTATGGCTTCTCATAATGCACCGCGTAATCAATACCCAACAAAGCAAACTTTACCATCAAAATTGGCATGTGACAGGGCACTCAACTTACCCAGTGGACCGTGGGTGTGAGACCCGGTCAGTGGACCGCGGGTGTGAGGCCCATACGTGCCCGTGTGTGGGGCCGATCAGTGGACCGTGGGTGAGTCCCGCGCCCATGTGTGGAGCCGGTCAGGGCTAAGGGGCACCAATATGTGACGGGGGAGATTGTTGGG
Organism: Leersia perrieri; assembly: GCA_000325765.3. Classification (NCBI taxonomy): domain Eukaryota; kingdom Viridiplantae; phylum Streptophyta; class Magnoliopsida; order Poales; family Poaceae; genus Leersia; species Leersia perrieri. The sequence goes on from CM002483.1 coordinate 7,360,809, forward strand.
AATAGTCTCACATTGGAAGTTTAGGGGGAGTTACACCAACTTATAAGTGAGAGGAGTCCCTCACCTCATAGGCTAGCTTTCGGGGTGCAGAAAGATTTTCTCCCGGTTGGGCTCCCGCCTATGGGCCAACAAATGGTATCAGAGCTGGGTCCACAATCTCTTGGCTCGTGCATAGTTGGGTGGTAGGTCTAAAGCCTAGAGGACCGTGGGTGTACCTGAGCCCGTGTGTCGGGCAGGTCAGGGGGCGGTGGGTGTGAGTCCCGTATGGGCCCGAGTGTCGTGCTGGTCAGGGATGGGGTGCACCAATGTGTGACAGGGGAGATTATTGGAAATAGTCCCATATTGGAAGTTTATGGGGAGTTGCACTAACTTATAAGTGGGGGGAGTCCCTTACCTCATGGGCTAGCTTTTGGGGTGCAGAAAGATTTCCTCCCGGTTGGCCTCCTGCCTATGGGCATCAAATGGTATCAGAGCTGGGCCCACAATATCTATTGCTCGTGCACACTCGGGTGGTATAGGCCCAAAGCCCAGTGGACCGCAGGTGTGAGGCCCGTACGTGCCCGTGTGTGGGGCCGGTCAGTGGACCGTGGGTGAGTCCCACGCCCGTGTGTGGGGCCGGTCAGAGATAAGGGGCACCAATATGTGACGGGGGAGATTGTTGGGAATAGTCCCGTTTATGTGGAGTTACACCAACTTATAAGTGGAGGGAGTCACTCACCTCATGAGCTAGCTTTTGGGGTGCAGAAAGATTTTCTCCCGGTTAAACTCCCGCCTATGGGCCACAGGGACAGCCTCTGTAGCGGGGGTGGATAGGTGAGGGCGGAGGAGCAGGAGGGTGAGGGCGGAGGAGGGGTCGCCGGAGCAGCATGGCCATTGCCGACGGCCAGCGGGTGTAAGGGTTTTGCGATTCGGAAGAGGTGTGTGGTGGGGAACAGGAGAAGTGGGCTTCTGGGCCTTTGGGTGGGAAGGCTAAGAGTATTTTGGGCCTTAAAGCTACATGGGTCAGAAGTGAGAACACAAGGCCATAAGAGTATCTAGCAATCAATGGCTGTAGGTGTCGAGTGAATTTTCAAGTTGCTTTCAAATGGATTTGCTTCAGAAATCTCTTGTACCGGAGAGTGCTAAGTGATTAATTAGTACGAGATTGATAGGTTCAGAAGGCACTTGAGCAGAGAGGAGCATGGTGATCACTTGGCAGTAAAAAAAAATGATACGGAAAGATTAGGGCATTAAAGATCACCAACCCGATCTAATATTGGGAAAAAATCGCTTCATAAACAAAATTCAACACATTCACTCTTCCTCGGCATTAAAGATACAGAAAGTGATCTGCTTTTTAGAGCGGGTACAAAAATAGATAATAAGGCGGCGAATTAGAGTGGGTACAATAATGACGATAATAGCAAGAATTTTTTTTTCATGTTATACACAAGTAACTTATAGCTAGTATATATAACAAGAGGCTCTAATACCCCCATCTTGTTCTTTCATTACAATAATATTATATTATTCATGATTCTCATATATCTTTTTTTGTCTGGTAAATGGTTCCTTTTCTTAGATTGTGTGTGCAGCCTAACTCTAAAGTAAGCATCCATCCATCTCCTCTCCCCTACTTTCTCTGTGCTAACTCAGTAAAAAAATTTTAAAGCTGGCTTAGCACTTTTATTTACTTCTATTGTACTCGCTCTAAGAAGGTCGAGTCTACTTCGGTGCTAACCTGAATTAAGGGAAGCAACAAATATATCACTCGGATTGTCTCGGTAAATTACGGGGGAGAGAGCGCTTCACGCCAACCAGCAGAAAGTGATCCATTATGAAATCATGTAATCAATTGACATTTGGCAGGTCAATTACTATTAGCGCTGGGATGTTTACACATAAAACTGGAGAGAAACACTTCAGTAATTGCACCCATTCGTGAGCTTTATACGCCCCACATGGAGCATGCTAAACGGTCCACACACAAGAACTTACAATCCAATAGGAAAAAAAAACAGTGACTGAACATGCATCAGGGTTTAACAATTTGTCGACCTTTTTATTTCACTCTAAACTTCATAACAACCATTCACATTTCAGTTGAGAACTTGCCTATGAAGCTGATTATATGCTCACTAACTTCCTTTGGCTTTTCCTCATTGATGAAGTGGCCGACACCTTTCATGACCACCACATCATCCAATAGTGGGACATACTTCTTGAAGCCACCTTTGTGAATAAAATCCTGGATGCCTGGAGTATGATATGTCAAATCCGCGTCTCCGACAATGAACTTTGCTGGCACCTTTATCTGAGCACCAGTCCAGGGTGCTGTAAGCTCCCATGTCCTTTAGAAAAGCACAAAACATGTTATTTCTCTATTGCAATGCTTACCATGCACAAATTATATAAAAGATGAATTATATTTGTTTTATATTAAAAAACTAATAAGACTCTTAATCACTTCACGTAACAATTTTCTAATAATAAAAAATGATTTACATCCCTGGTCCCCTTCCTTGTTATGTCAAATGGCCAAATTGACAAAAGTTCGATAATATAACTCAAAATAAGAGTATTGGATGGTTTACTTGTTTAGAGCGCGGTAGTAGTTGAGTCCTCCGGTGAAACCAGTATTGTCGAACTTGCTGGCGTAGTACTTTATGTCCTCCTCCGTGATCCAGCTTGGCAATGGCACCTTGTCGTCCGGCGATCCCCACCCGCTCTTGGGTGTCATCAGCGGGCCAGGAGTCCGGTAAGCCAGGAACTTCCTCAGTACCAGCTCCGTTCCGAGCCGAGCGAACTCTGCCTCGATCGCTCCAGGCTCCTGCAAGTCAAAATTAATCAAGTCAAGCGGTCATCCATGGCAACGGAGGGAGAAGACGAGTGTGAAGTGTTTGCGCACCTGGATCCGGCAGATGTAGTAGTCGTCGCCGTAGAGCGCCCTGAGGCCGTCGACGGGCCGCCTCGCAGAGCTCCGGGGCGTGAACGCGACGCTGAGCGCGACGAGCGCCCGCACCCTGTCGGGGCGGAACAGGCACAGGTTCCACGCCGTGAGCGCGCCCCAGTCGTGCGCCACCACGAACGCCGGCTTCCCCGCGCCCACCACGGCGTCGAGCAGCGCCACGAGGTCGCCCACCACGTGCATCGCCGTGTACTGCTCGGCGGAGGTCGCAGCGTCGGTGTCGCCGTAGCCGCGGAGGTCGGGGGCGACGGCGTGGTAGCCGGCGGCGGCGAGGGCGCGCATCTGGTGGCGCCAGGCGTACCACACCTGCGGGAAGCCGTGGAGGAGCAGCACTGCGGGCGCGCCTGCCGGGCCGGCCTCCGCCACGTGCATCCGCAGGCCGTTCGCGTCGACGGTGCGGTGGGTGATGGCCACCACCTCGTCACCGGCGGCGGGGCCCATTTCGCTGTGGTGTTTGTTTGGGGAGGACGGCGCGCCGAAGCAGCAGATGGGGCAGAGCTCGTGTAGCCAGGCAACGGGCATCAATGGATTGGGACGGTAGCAGCAGCAGCAGGGGTTCGTTTCGTGGGATGAGGGCGTACTACCCATGTGATGAGGTGGTTTTTATGTGGGAACTCGACAACTCAAAAATTCCAATGTGCCACGGGCCGCGGCGCATCCGGTACAGTTGTTGGTGAGGAAGCCGTGTGTCAGCCGCGTGCGTTGAGGGCCCCCCCTGTCGTGTTTCTCATGCCACATCGCATTATCCTCAGATTTTGCCACCTAGTCAACACGAATCTGGAAGCACCTTACCCTCTAAATCTCGCATTAGGGCGGAAAACAGATTAACAACGCCTCGCGCGTGTACGTAGGAAAGGGCGGAGGTGATGACGACTTGCCTGGAGGCGTGCTTACACAAAAACACATCAGAGATTGATGTATATATAAGTAGTAGCTTTATATTGGTCTTTAGATCGATCACGGCAGGCCATTATGTAAAATATCGATGATGATGCTATGACGGCCATGAACGACCAAGCTACTGGACATCATCAATCAAGTCAGACGATGATAATCATGTAGATTGCAAGAACGAAGAAATTCATCCAAAGTTCCATGAGCTAATTAATTGATTGATGTTTTTTTAATGCTTAGATTTAGATACGGAATGTATGCATACAAATAATTGTTCAGTACCTGTAACAACAAAGCAGCAATGTTTTGCTTGATGTGTCGCAAAGCAAGGTTGTAGAGATCACATTGAGCAGTAAATAACTTTCAACATAGGGTAAAAATTTAAACTAAGAGATTCATTCATGCTTGTTAATTGATGCTTGCACGCGTCAATGAGTCATGTCCACCTTCTGACCGCGCGTCGTGGCCGTGATCTCATCTGAGGCTGCTAGATGCATGAGCGAATCAGCGTTGATCTCCGCCGTTGTGTGTGCATGCGCGTCCCAAGGCGGCGTCGCCGCCGCTGCCCTTGCCGCGCCGCTGCCTGCGCCCCGTGCCGCGCGTCCTCCTGGGGCTCCCCGATGACGACGGCTCGATCGCGGCGGCGACGACAGCGACGACGACGGTGACGACGAGGGCAAGGGTGACGGCGGCGACGGCTAGATCCGACGGCGCGGCGGCCAGATCTGGGCCGTCGCCGTCGTCGTCGTCGAAGCGGCCGCCTTGACGGCGGGCTACGGGTGGCGATTAACTGCGGCTGCCAGCGATGGACGGCGGTTCGACTGCGGTGGCCAGCGACGGCGGCCAGAGAGGTAGGAGAAGGAGTACTTGTTTGTATACTTATACCCCCGGTACCAGACTGTACTCTGAGTACCAAAAAATCTGGTACCCCCAATCTAGTACCAGGGGTACCGAACGTCCGTTGGCTAGTGGAGCTCTTATTTGTTTTAACCCAAATAGAAAGTCTTCGGAATTCGTTTTTGCTAGGCGGAAAGATTTAAAGAGTGATACTATACTTGTTCTGTAACATGGCATGCCGTATAATTTTTTCCTGAACGGAGTGTGTGGTGTGGTACATTGTCGAAATACCCCTCCATTCAAAACAAGAAAAATCTAGGGCATATTTTGACCGTAAAAAACTGGCAGTGTAAACTGTTGAACATAGCCTTTTGGAACGAAAACAATATTTGTATAGAAAAACTCAAATATTAATGGATTAGTTGTTAGTCAAAGCTCAAAATTATTAAAAAAACAAAATACGCCTCATATTTTTTTTTATTTTAGAATACAACAGAATACTTCTTTCGGACAAACATAGGGTACGATGGTACTCAACATAACACAAGTAAGAAATATCATCTTCACATAATTTTTGTGTGCACACTAACCATGTACAATAACTAATAGATGAGATCAAAAAATAAGTTGTACAAGTATTTCTGATAATGTTACACGTATACGTAAAGTCTTAATGTTATATTCATTATATGTTTTGTCATGAAATAAAAAGAAAATATCATAAGGTTATAACACGGTATAAATTTTCGAAATATTGTCCTTTTTTTTCTTCTCTCTATGTATATATAGTGAATTTGAAGTTGGGACATTACATGGAGTTGCATAGTATCATTAGAAGTACACATATAATTTTTACAACTTTTATTACGTTTTTTGTTGGTGTCCATCATGAATGCCCACAGAACATTGGGAAAAAGTCCATTTAACTCTCCCAAACTATACCACTGAATTATGTAACCCCATACAAACTATTTTTTAACTCATTTAACACCATGAAGTCTTAAAAAATGATTCACATAGCATCCTAACAACATTTATGTTCTTTGTTCATCTTCATGAAAGCCATATTTTAAGACCATATTTTGTGGAGCCATAGAGGACACCATATCAAAGTTCCAAAAAATACTTTCAAATCTTTACATGACGGATTGCTTAACATTGAAATCCTAATGTTTAATTAGTCTTACGTGCTTTCAACCAGCACGAATAGTGATGAAAAAATTTTAAAATGTTGAGAGGTAAGTTGTAAGGTATCTATTCCTCGTACCAAATTTCTGTTCAAAATACAACTTACGTTGATTGAAAGTAAAAGAGAGAAATACCGATTATAAAGTAAAGTGAACCATTTTAAAATGAACTGAAAAATAGTTTGATTTTTCCACAAAATTTATGTACACGGGATATGTTTCCTAAAAAAAACGGCAGTGTTAATTATGAAAGCCAATTAAATGCAATATAACAAAGGCATCTTTGAAGATAAATGTATAGTTTTCATGTATTAAATCTGAATATATAAAAAAATAATAGTCAAACAGCTTCGAAGATCTAATTTCCTACTCCCGAAAGAAAAAAACAAATTTCATACGGATACAAGGGGCTGTTTGGGAGAGCTCCTCTCCAAAAATAATAGCTCTTCTCCAGAAAATTCTTCTCCACCTTGGAGCTAATGGAGCCACCGTCTGTTTGGATATAACCCAGCTCCACCAAATCATGGGTCCCAACTGTCATATCTTCTTCTCCCCAGCTCCAATCCACGGATGGCATCATCGTCTTGCAACTCCGGCGAGCTCACCGTCGCCGCCTCCCGCGGCCTCCGCCATGCCGTCTCCGGCGCCGACAAGGCAGTGGTTGGCCCAGTGCCGCTGCCTCCTCCCGACGGACGAACGCCTCCCACCTCCTTGCTTGGCGCGCCGCCGTGGGGGAAGACTCTGTCGTCGTCTGCCGCCCTCCACGCCGTCGTCCTGGGCTTCCTTGCTAGCGGCAGATCTACATCGACGGAGAGGAAATGACGGTGGCGGCGGGTGGGAGGGGAGAGGGAGCAGACATCGCCGCCACCGCTCCCTCCCTCTCCGCCGCCGGGCGGCGTCGGCAGTGGCGGCCTAGGGAGAAGGGGCGGATCTCGCGCTAGGCCCCGCGTCGGCGGTGGATCAGGCCCCACGCCGGTGGCGGATCTTGCGCCAGGCCCCGCACCGACGCCGGGAGGGGAGAGGGCTGGTGAGGGGAGAGAGAAGACCGATGAGGGGAGAGAGAAGAATAGAATGAATCGAACCGTTATTTTTGTTTTTGTGTAACCAGTGGCATGGTGGGTAATTTTTTTCATCTCTACCAGCTCTAGGTTTAGGTAGAGTACCTCTTGAGGAGCTCCACAAAATTTATGGAGGTGAGCCCAAAATCTAGAGTTAGAGCTACTCCAGCTGCTATGTTTGGCAAAAACAAAAACATGGAGCAGAGCCTATTTTGGTGGAGTAGAGCCCTACCAAACATCCCCAAAGTCTCATTGGAGCCAAAAGGAGTATGCTGTTTTTTTAAGTACATCAATGCTTTCGTTCGAGTATGGTGAGTAGTAGTATTTGATAATAAGTATAAGGTGTTAGGTTCATGGAAGGATTATTTTAGGCTCCATTCATAGCAGGATTATTCTTAGCTGCCCTCCTAGGGAATGGCCAATTAAGCAGATCAGTTGCAACTTTAACCATCATGCTAGCTGTGCCGTACATATGTTTATTATGTATTATTCCATATATGCGTTGCCTATGCAAGTGAACATGGAATAAGTCATCGCTTCATGGATTTGCGATGCAAAGCACGTGGATAACTTAAATTAAATGGCTTTGTGGCAAGAAGGTTCACATGCAACAAATTACATAACTTCAAAGCTGAGAGATTTGCTCTACCTGCTGATTTTTTTGCGCTGGCATGAATGTATCCATAGTTTGACACGTCAGTTGGAAGTCTCTGCTGGAGGATTCACAGCTCTCTCGTTCCTCCTTTTCTGGGCCGTCCGATTTGCATCTTGTGGATGATATTTCTCCTTATCTACTCCCCTGTGTCAGCC
>CM002483.1:7368641-7401174 GCA_000325765.3 Leersia perrieri
TACACCAAAACAACACCTATGAAAATATATGTACACGTACAAAACAAAATAGGAAAAAAACTATTTGAATTAATAAGCCTGCATCTCATTATTTCCATTAGTGCAGCCCATATGTGCTGTGTGTACTCTAACTTTTCCAGTGCAATTGATAAAATATACTGCAGCTGTTATTGTACGAAGTTATCATCATATGGTACAATATTTGGTCAGCATTTTACCATTTCCTACCAATTGCTGCCGCGCGCAACGCGCGCTTTACCTCTAGTATATACTTCAAACCACTGGGCTTATTGTATGGTATTACTCCATGTCACTACATCCCAAATTCAACTCTTGGAGAGTGTCTCGCTACGTTGGCCCGGCATCTCCAAGTAGTTGTGCGTAATATATTATATCCCCCATAAATATGTGGTGGTGTCAGAATTTGTGTATGTATATGACAGGATTATTTACGATACCCAATACTATTAGTATATTAATTATACTAGTGAATAATGGTCGAGATTAAATGTATATATACCCGTGGTCGTCTATGGTAGTATACACCAGTGATATGCAATTGTATATGACATTTGTATAGAAAGGATGGTACTAACTATGTGACCTTATCATGCAAAAACTAAAAATATTGTGAATTCAGAATAGCATACTAGTTAAATCAATAGCGTGGTAAATAATTTCATAAATTAATAGATTAATTACTTATAATATTTATAATATATTTTATCTATACTAGTACACGATTCCGATCTGCTCGCTTATGATCCAGTTGAACAGAGAATACTACAGGCATTTTGAAAATTCGGGAAAAGATATGGATTGGTTGGATTGCTAAATCCAGCATATGCGGATTATCCGACAAAGTTATATTTGGATAATCCGGTTTTTGGATGAATCGTCATGCCATATGCTACCATATATGCTGCTCTGATATATAGCTCATAACAAAAATTTGTCTATCTTTTTTGTTATGCTCATGTAGTATAATCTGATTTTTTTATTGAAATTTAATTAACCTGAATCCATCTCGACTTTGCACCACATTTCCGGCACCGCATCCGAATCCGCTAAGATAACGTGGTTTAGGACATTATATTCCTATCCGTTTTCACCAACAAGGTGGCACTTCTTTTGCTTACATTTTTAATCTTCTTACCTGTAAAAAAAATTAAGATTGGAAATAATACAATTCAAATTAGTTTATCTAATTAGGTGTTTTGAAGCACATGATGATGGCGTTGGTGACGATGGCGATGGGACGTGCGGCGCTGGTGGCGACGGCGTGGCGCCGCCGCCCATTTGTTTCATTTTTTATTTTATTTTATTTTTTTGGTGGATTTTTGTCCAGAAAAATCCACTTTGCCTGCGAAAACGGATTTTTGCAGGTAGGGGCCGGCCCACCCCAGGCAATTTGAAATGGGCGCGGGGCTTCCCCGCCCGAAAAACATTTTAGCCCGCCTGTAAAATGGGTTATTCGACTGGTGCAACTCGTGCTCCTCTGCATTTGCACTGAAGAAGTGTGCTCATTATTTCCCCGCAGATCTTCCAGCTCCTCACTGACAAAAGTGTTGCCAGTCTTTTGAATATATCCCACTAAGTATTCCTACCTAAAGAAAAAACATCAACTAGTAGAACTGAATGGTGAGTGCGTTTTTTTTTCCTTTTTTTGTCTAAACTTCTCGTGTAGCTAACTAACCAGTTGTTTTAATCAATTTGTTCGCATCATTGCATTATGCCATTTCTCGTGCCAAATATGTGCGCTCATGGGCCTTTGTTGAACTTATAATTATTTGTAGTTGTTATTTGTTCGTGTTACATCTTAGAAAAACTCCCCAAACTAGCCATACCTTTTCCCACTAAATGGATACATTGTTACATATTTGTCCATATGTTTTGCATGTCTTTCTGATCTATATAATTTTGCACTGCTTTGTTAATTTCTTCACCAATATATTTTTCCTAGTAGAGGATGTCAGTTCTTTTTAGTAATGGTAATAATTTCATTAATTAATAAAATTACACCAAACATTTGTATCTTGCTAAGGATGCATACATCCCAAGTTCCTCTCAAAAAAAAAAGTTCCCAACAGAACACAAACAGATTACGTTATCTTTGCAATAAGAAAAGAGCGCAAATAATTTATACCTCTAAATTTACCGCAAAAAAAATCTCACTTCTAAATTAATAACGTCATCATGAACGACCTGCCGCTTGGTATAGCTGTACATCGCTGTTTATAACAAACAAAGTGCTTATATACGTCAGGGAATTTCCTGAGCTCCATCCCCATGCCTATCCGACAAAAAAAACCCCTTCTTAACTAATCATCCATGCTCCCGCAGAGATTGACCTCACATTATGCTGCATTTTGCTTGCTGCTGTTCGTTCACATCATATATAGTATCATAGGTGGGTTTAGTTGGAAAAATATTTTGGGTTTAGTTCACATCAAACGTTTAACTAGATGTTAGAAGGGGTTTTTGGACACAAATAAAAAAAAACTAATTTTAAGGCTAGACTGTAAATCGCGAGACGAATCTTTTGAGCCTAATTAAGCCGTCATTATTATATATGGGTAACTGTAGCATTTATGATTAATCATGGATTCGTCTCGTCGTTCACAATCAACTATGCAATTAGTTTTATTTTTTAAGCTATATTTAATACTTCATGCAAAAGTTTTGGGAACTAAACGGGGGCCTAATTCGAGAGCCAGAATGAGCGTGAGCGGGCCAGCCTTGAAGTAACGACTTCTGTTCGGCCATTATTAACTAGCCGAAGTGTTAGTTACTTAAGGATTAGTTGGTACACGTGTAGCGCATGAGCCAATAAAGTTAAGTTGTGGCTTGGTGTTTGTTTAATCAGATAGAAAATGGAGAAGGAAAATAGCTAGCGTGGAGAGGAAGAGGTAGGGCGGGGTTATTAAGGAGACAAGGTGGATCGGTTAGATTGCAGTGTTTATTTAAGCAACATGAATAATAAAGTCGAAAAGAATAATAAAGTGCCATAAGGATCACGAGCGGTAACATCTTTAGAAAAAGACCCCAAACTATGCAGTAAGTTGGATAGAGTTTGAAGAGAGATTCTAAAGTGAACCATACATTCCTTTTAAGATTAGTTGCTCTGATGGTGCTTCGCATATGAACTTGAACTTGTGAGGTAGACGTAGTTTCTATATACTACATAAAAGAAAAGTAATATGAAGGGTGTGTGTCCAATCAGGACGTACCCTCGTGATGTCCAATCAGGAAGAGACGAGTGATAACCGATTGATGTGACCATGGCTATCAGTGATACAATCATTGCTCATACAAAATCATCAAGGTGAAATTCGTGAAATTCTTCGAGTGCTGGAATCCAATTCGGTCATTGGCGGCACTGCTGAATTCAAACAATCGCCAAATCTATATACAACCTCCGTTTTTGTCACATGAGTACTTGATGGAAAGCTCTCGAAGTACTCCTTCCAACGGATCTAGCCTCATCTCTGAATTCCATTTTCTTTGGCTGCAATCACATAAACAAAGTGTTGTATCACCTGTACTAGTAGGCTTGTAACTTCGTCTGGGACCCCGGCCCAAGTTGGGCCCATGTGGGGTGCGCCCCAATCTGGTGGAGCATGACCCTTGGACCCTCTTGGTCGTCCTCCTACATCTTTAAATAGTTAGGTACCCCTTTATAGTTTCTTAGGTTTTGATTAATTGTAAGTTTAGCCATTGTTACTTCGCTTGTAACATGTGTCGGATAGACCACTCGGATACTTGTTCGGAACCCCACCTTATTGTGTATCGATTTATTGTGTGTCATATGCATCTAGTAATTCAATTGCTCACTTTTATCTTGTTCTTGCTTGTTCTCGATTGCTTGCATGAATATGATTGATCTACACCGGCAAGATCAACAATCTTAGGAGAGGTGTATCGATCGCTAAGACGCAACACACAACGTCTAAGAGGTGTATCGATCGCTAAGACGCAACACACAACGTCTTGTATGGTTGTAGTTGGATTGTCAACGTTACTTCCAAATCGTAATCATCATCAACTCACTGAAAGACCAGGCCACCCCCGTACACATAAGTGGTATTAGAGCTTTAGTTGCTCGGTGAGTTTTTATCTACTATAAATCAGCAAATAGCAAAAAAAAAGAGTGATTTTTCCTAGTCATATTTGTGCCTTGCATTATCCTTTTCATTTTTTTGCATTGTTGACTTTTGTATTGTATTGTCGAGTCGTATTGCTGGTCTTAGCGTCTAGTTCGTCTAGAGTTTCGAGTTCTAGATATGTGTACCTCTAGTCCAAATTGCAATGCTTTGTAATAATATCTGGTCCTAAGTGAAAATATATATATGCTAATACCTAGTCCATCGTGAAACTAAGGTAACAAAGCCTAGTCCAACATGCAATTCACTCTAATTTATTTTACAACATTTTTAGTGATTGGTGTCTCCATAGGTAGGAACCTCTCCAAACTGAAATACCTTAGGCATTAGCAATATCATATTCATCATATATATTCACTAGATATTTCATGGTGATCGCATCTCTCTTCTCTAAAGCATCTCGACATGGGCAGGATGAACCTTAGCACAATGGTTGTGTGGACTCATATATTATATTAAACAACCTCTTACACTTAAGAGTATTGCGCTTGGAAATTAGAACAATGTAATATAATGGTTTGTACTTCATCACTTCCAACTCTCCACCTTACGGTTCAAGAGGAAATGGACCTCTCATTGAATCCTTGAAATAATCGAACCACACCCAATTGTTTCTAGATTCTATCTAGCGTCAAGAGCCTTGAACTTGATAGTTGTGTTTGTTTGGTTCATTTCTTGATGAGTTAGGAAATATGACATTGCTGCAAATCCATCATCTCAAGGGCTACTATCGATGGGTTGCTGCTAACAACATTTAAAATTTTGTGTAATATGAAGTTCTTCGGTATCTCTTTCAATAGCATACATGGTGTGGGCGTAACATATTTTATGGAGAGGCCACTAAATTATAGCGTGGAGAAATTGCAATATTAGCACGTTATAGGAGCAAATTTAATTTGTAGTATGGAGTCAACCCCGGATTTTATTTCAGGAATGTATCAAGTCCCTGGATCAAGTAGTTATCACATAGGATACAGCGTTGATACAAATAGCTCATGCACAGTCTCCCAACTATATTACAATTATATCACTAAGGCAAGAGTAATCTATATCACTAAGTCAAGAGTACTTTAGAGTACTAATTAGATCTATGCAAAATACCATTGCAATTCAACTAATTGGATCTATGCCACTCCAAGACTATATGATTTGCACCCATGCCAAAATGTACGCCGAAGGGCAGTTGACTCGATTTTTGACTAGTTTTGACTACTGTATTTTAGTATAGACCGAAATGCCCCTGGTTCTTATCTTCTCTGTCTAGAAACAGATCGAGGTTCAGTAAGCCACACCAACCCTGAAACCCAATCCTACCGAGAGCGGCGGCGGCGGCGTCCAAGTGCGACGGCAATGTCCCTAATCCCAGCGTGAGCAGCGGCTGCGGCAGCAGCGACGGCGCCGGCGCCGACGAGCAGCGATGGGCGATGGAGGGGGACGGCACATGAATCTAACAGCGTTGATGTGCCATATTGCCGTGCGCCGTGCGGAGGCAGGGGCGATGAGCCGCGGCGACCGTGGCGGGCAATGACTGCGACCACGGCAAGCATCAGCAACAGCATGGCGATGTTATCAGTGCAATCAGAAACAGCAATTGGCCTGAGCAAGCAGCAACAGTTTGTGCTTTCAGAGCAAGAGCTACGCAATTTGTAATTTAAACACATTTTGTTGAATTATTATATGAAATATATATGCTAGATCTGACTGTACATGTTTGAGCTGCCATGTAAATGCTTGATCTAATTGTTGAACAATTTTTGCTGAACGATTCAGCCGCTAGCGCTTACGCTAGCTAAGGCGGGGAAGGGAGAGGACGGTGGTCAGTCACTTCGCCGTCGCCGCTCCGGCTCCCGCTCCCGTTGCCTTCTGCAGGGTTTCAGTCGATGAATTGGAAAGAAGCAGGGGTAATAAGGTCCATTGCCAAAAATGGCAAGACAAATTCAGTGGAAATACAGGTCAATAATGACGTCGGGCGTACAGCATGGCATGGGTGCAAATCCTAGGATCTTGCAGTGGCATGGATCCAATAATTGAATTGTAGTGTTATTTTTCTAAACTACCAAATTTATAATGGCAGGATCCAATTAACTCAAGCAGAAAAGGGAAAAGGTGGCAGAATAAGCGAGCGATAAGCCTAAGCCACAAACGCCGACTGATCTAAACCTACTGGCACCATCCTCTTCAGCTCCATCATTGACGTAGTAGTCATACGGTTTTCCCCAACGGCATCCTCAACCTTTGAGCTTGTTAAAGCAAGGGTGAGTACAACCATACTTAACAAGCCATCAACAACACCAAATGCAAGATCAATGGATACAACAAGTAAGGGCTTTATGTCTCATTTGCTCGAAGTTGGCATAAAACATCTTTATAAATCGTAAGACATAGCAGGACTTAATCCAGGTTTTAGTTTCTAAATATTTAAGTTAGTGTGGCTCTGTCCACTAACCCATGTCTCGGGTAGTGTGGCTCTGTCCACTAACCCATGTCTCGGGTTGGCTACCCAACACTGATTGTCATACATTTTCTATTTAACAACCCCTTCTTGTTCCCCGAGAAAACGTCAATCGACACAAAACATATGCAATAACTCATTCCCTCCAATTTATTCAAGTTATTATAGCCAAGAGTAATACATGTCCTGATGGTCAATAACCACGTGCACAACTATTTGAATAGATTAGTTTATTCACACTGCAGCGGATGTACGTTGTATCCGTGCTCCATGACTATCCTAACTCATGAGCCAAAGTTCCAACAAATGGATCATGCCATGTCATAGCATTTCAATATTTTTATACTGTGACGATACCACTCCATAAACTTCTTCCATCATACACTCTAAGCGTCTGTTTCCAGCAGTGAGAAGAGTTTCGGAGTTCCATTACCAAGCTATGGGTGACCTCCCCGATGACCCTCGCTTGTCTAATACAACCCACCATGATCTGATATCGCCCCTATTCGTTCACTTAATTTGCTATGTCTAGGTCCATACGAGAAACACAATCGTACTCTGGTCGTTTCATGTTTAGCATCAAGGCTCGGTCCTTAACTGGTAAGAACAGAAACCTACTCACATCCCCACATATCCACCATGCCAACCATTCGCTCCAACCTTAATGTTGTTTATTTAGTGATCCATCCTCATGACTAAATTTCACCATCTCATGGCCATGTGGTGCTCATGTCCCCACATGCCTTTGTTCGATCACCCTTCCCCGAGGTGATCGCCCAAGCATAAAGCATTTGTAAAGTATGATGAGAACATGCATCTATCAAGCTTGTCTAAGCAATTTGTCATAGTTGACTAGGGACACTTACGTAATTGGGTACAAGGAATCAAGATAACAATATTGAAGCAATGGCATAGCAAGTAGGTAGGTAGTGATTCAATATAGCATGAAATTTATTTGTAAATCAAAACATTTCACAAATTGGGATCAACATGAGAGTCGATGGTAATAACTTGCCTTGCTCCAAATTCAGAGGCTCCGACTCCTCCAAAGGTGCTCCTCCAACCTTGAAATCTAAATTACAATAAAGGATTTAATTTGAATTATATTCACTTTGTGTCGGCACCCTAGATTTAATTAGTGAATAACCTGATGCGTATACTGTACTAGTCCCATGATTAGTAGATAGCACACGCATTCACAACTCAACAGTATAACCAAACCATAACTTTATTTAGAGACAGAAAAAGGTACATAATAGTTTTTAATACCAAAACTCCGGCCTATTAGCATGGGATATATAGTAGGTTGGCGTAGCGGTTGGTAGAGTGCCCAAATAATGAGTTTTTTCAGTAAAGACCACTAATTTCACGTCTCTCAGAAAATACCATCTAATCCACATGCCTTCTATAATAAACCACCGGGACTGCAAATTCCTTCATTTCACACCACTTTCTTCTCTTTTCCCAATTTCTATTTTTCTTAACCTTTTCTTTTTTTAATGAGACCTGAACGAACGGTTTTTACGTTGGGACCACTTGTCATAAAAGAGGAGAGCAACAGGATCGATGCGTATTGGGGCTGCCGGGATCGACGAGAGCTCGCACCTTCACCGCCACCATGCCCTCCGCCGTGCCGCGGCTCTTCGCCGCCACCAAACCTCTCCGCCGCTGGGCCTCTTTGCCGGGCTCATCCTTGCCCCTCCGCCATAAATCTCCGATCCCCCGCGTCCTCCACTGCCCTCCATTGTGGTCCTACGCGTCATTGCGCAATCGCCGTGCTTAGAGATTATAATGAGGATGCAGATGAGTAAGCAAATTTGGGATCATGACAACAGGCAGTCCCAGTTGATATATTTGTTGAACACCTTCATAAGCCAACCATCAAGAAGAACTATAAGGCGACCGAGTCAAATAAGCACTCGACTGCTCATCAACTAGATGACTCGGTTGTAACATTATTACAGGACAATTGGAAGGCTCTATTCGTTAGATATTTAACAGATGATGCTTTTATGCTTATGAGGTGTATCAACATTGAGGAAGGGCAATAACTTATTCAGGAAATTCACTTGGGATATGTGGGTAATCATGTCGGATCCCGTACCATGGTTGGAAAAGCCTTTCGGCAAGGCTTTTACTGGCCTACATCAGTGAATTCATGTGAAGGATGTTAGTTTTTTAAAAGGCAAATTCATGTCCCTAGGAGGATTTACGCATCTATTTGTAGCTGTGGATAAATTCACCAAGTGGATCGCAGCCAAACCAGTTCCGAAGATTACTGCTCAGTGAGCAAAGGATTTCGTCATGAACATCATCTATCGTTTCAGGATTCCAATCAGGATAATAACTGATAATGTCACCTAGTTCACAAGTAGAGTGTTTTAGGATTTCTGTGAAGATTTTAGGATTAAAATTTGTTTTGCTTCGGTAGCTTAGCCTCGAAGTAATGGTCAAGATGAGAGGGCCAATGGCATGGTTCTGCAAGGAATCAAAACTAGAATATTCAACAGACTCAAGCCATATGCGAGTAAATGGGTCCAAGAATTGCATGTGTTTTATGGTCCTTGCGCACCACAATCAGTCAGGCAACAGGTCAATCGCCGTGTTTTCCTGGTTTATGGATCAGAAGCAGTTTTACTGACTGAAATTCAATATACTTCACCAAGGATTAGTGCTTATGATGAGTAACAGCCAGAAGAAGCACAATTAGCTGACATTGATCGCAGTACTCCAGTTAGCCCAATATTAACAAGTCCTGCATTGTTATCACAATCGCAATATATGAGGTCGAGCTTTTTTGGTCGGTGATCTCATTTTGAGAAAAATCCAAACAAGCCAGAACAGACACAAGCTATCTACAATCTAGGAAGGCTCATTTATCATTACCAAAGTGACTCGGCCAGGTGCCTACCGCTTACAGCGTAAAGATCGCTCTATGGTGGACAATTCATAGAATATAGAGCAACTACGTGCTTTTTACACCTAGATTTTACTCTTATCTCATATTTTTATTCCTTCCTTTGACCGCCCACATCAAGCAGATTGCTCGCTTGATTAGCTAGTCGAGGTGCTATGTGTACATATTATATGAGTAAACATATATAAATAAATTCTTGTTTTGTGAATATTCTATGTCAATATGAAGCTCTATTTACCGATAATTTTGTTTTAGTGCTAAATGGGGCTACGACTGCATTGCGCAGTCTTTGCACTCAAGATCTTGTCGGGATTTGTGTTTAATACGAACAAATGAACATTCTTAAAAAAGGGTTCTTTCTTATTGATTTTTAGAGTATTTAAGTAATAATAACTTCAGAACGTGCAACTTAGCTCTTAGCTCCATATTGGGCACGTGTATAAACATATGGGGTAAAATGTTGCTTAAAGAAATATTCATTGATAAGAAGGACATTTCATAAAATGCTTAATAAAACTAAGTGTTAAGCAAATATTTACATGATTGTTCAGAATCTACCAAGTCCTACGTTATCTGTTGAAGTACTAGTGGCTTTAGCAGACTTTTTCTTGAGACCGACAACAAGAAGTTCATTCAGAGTATTTGGTATACATGCCTTCACGTTGTCCGCTTCATTGGCCAGAAAGGATGGCTTGCGTAGTAGCCAAAGTCGTAAAATCTTGCGATATCCAAGCAATAATGGTGGCACCAAATTAAATAGGCAATAAGAGGTAATGAAAATTTTCCTTACTCTCTTGTCCATCGTGTGGCTGCTCCTCCACATTTATTCTTAAGAGAAATGACAGTAGCTGGTAAAGCCTTATAAGTACTCATAATTCCAAGACTTGTCTCAAATCGTTCAGCAGAAATGAGATTATATATGGAATTTTTTGGCTGATATACCTTACTAATTAAATAACATTTGCCTACCCGTGCAAATCTTTGATGGAGTGTGAATTTGCGATCGTAGAATCCATAAATAAAGAAGGAATTGAAACAAGCGATCAATGAGTCTAGGACCAGTTGGTCACCAGAGTCTTAGTAGCATCAGGCCTCAGCAGGAGGTCCTAGGTTCAAATCCCTTCGGAAACGAATTTCGAGGGGATTTTTTCTGTATTGCTGCAGCCTCAACACATGCTGGGAACTGGTGTCCGAGACTATCTCTTCAAAGCAGGCATAGGCATGTGAGTGTAGGGGTAGGATTTAGCTTGTGCATGTCTGAGACCATCTCTTCAAGACAGGCATATAAGTGTGAGTGTAGGGATAGAATTTAGCTCGTGCATAGGTGTGTGAAGGGTGTGTGAGTGAGGCTCTCTAAAAAACATAAAGTTCCTTTCAGACGCCCTAGGAGAGTATTAGAAGAGTATCTAGTGGTGTATATCTGCCATAAGTATATCCAATTGCTCAGTCATGATCAACTGAGTAGAGCACAAGAAAATGCTTAAAAGGAGATGTGTTCTCATCATGAGACAATTTACTCCATGCCACTGACTTTGCATCGATTCAATGATCTACCGTCGACTTTATTGAATTCTCTACAATAAGCCACTGGATCCTATGTCTTCTTAACAAATGCCTAAAATGCCCTTGTAGACATACAATGTTGACAATTAAGTTATCGTGTTAGAAGATTGAGAAAATTATGATTTTTTTCCTAGCATCCTAACAAATTATTATAGTTTGTGGGTAAGATTATTTTACATGCTTTAATTTGGGAAAAAAAATTAATATGAAAGATAAATCATTTATATAAAAGATAAAAGAGTAAATTTCACTAAACTACATATTTTATGGTTCAAGTTGCAGAAAACTACACATATTTTGGTATTTGTCACTTAACTACACATATCTTGGTATTAATGTTTCACAAAACTACATTAATTTTCATAAAACTATACTATTAAAAATACTTAATAGTGTAGTTTAATAAAACATTAATACCATGATATGTGTAGTTAAGTGACAAATATCAAGATATGTGTAGTTTTTTACAAATCAAACCACAAATTATGTAGTTTTGTAAAATTTACTTAAGATAAAAAGACATTAATGGGCTTGTTCGGCAGACCTAAATCCCACGGCCAAACTGCCATGCATCAACAGTACAAACTAACAAAATCAACTGTGGTAGCTGCAGCTGCATGCAGCAGTTGTGCTACACAGAATAGGGCTGCCGAACAGTTCCCAATATTTCATCGTAGTACATACGAAAGATTTGATTTACATTTAAAAATAATGTGGAAATGTTATATAGCATATACAAGATGAGTTATATTATTTAAAAAATAATAATGAAAAATATTAAAATATACTTACAAAATATAATGATTTGTCAGGAACTTAGGATGCTAGGCAAAAAATTTCATAATTTTTCCGATCCTCTAACATGATAAATTAATTGTCAATCTTGTATGTCTATAAGAGTAATCAGGGCATTTGTTGAGAATACATATGATCCAATGGTATATCGTAGAGAAAACTGTTCAACTTAGTGTATATTATAGAACTTAACAAACTAAGTCGATGGCAAATCATTGAATTGATGAAAACTCGATAGCATGGAGTTGATTTTCTCTTTCATATTTCATAATCTTAAAGTAGCATTGTAGAACAGCAGATGTGTTCATGCATTAATTAATGCATATACGATAGCCTTTTATTTCTATTAGCTAGGTGGTTTTGAATTATCCTCCTGAAAAGTTAACCTAACCAGCAATAGCTATATCTGAATGGAGACACAAAAGGAATGTCGTTGAGAGAGGATAAATCAGTGTAGGAATGGTAGGTATTGGGATGCTAACCATTCTTGATGGGAACAACACTGTGTAACGTGTGATCAAGATGCAAGCTGAAGAATCTTAACCTATGGTTATCAACATGAAAAACTAGATGATTTCCCACGCGTTGCTGCAGGATATTTGTAACGATTGAGATAACAAAATCTATTGACACTTAAGAAAGAAAAACAGAAATAAGAAATTAAGGTAAGCAAGTGAAAAATATAAGGCATTGTGATATTCTGGGTGATAGTTCAAATTATAGCCAGTTTTGTATGAGTGAACAGAAAACAACGATAACATGCATGATGTACCACCTTGAAAGAGTTGAGATAAGATCCTTAAGTATAAAATCATAGGATGGAGTCTTTAGAAAGTATGAGCTTATTCAGACACGATAGAGCAATAAGATTAACTTAAGGAAAAAAAGCTTTGTTATCAAGTGACAAATTTCAATGGTTGCATGCATATCGTACTTTCCCCCAAAACTATGGGGTAGCTATTGCCCAACTGAGCACATCAAAAAGTGAGGTTACAACGTACAAATGTGCAAAGTCAGGTAGCTATTGCATATATGTACTTATTACTATGAAGCTTATAATTGGCTGGTAACCGATCCACCCTTTATGTATGTACCACAGATGGAAGTTTGAACATAATCAGCACGGAGTCATCTACTAACAACAATATGAGTCACTGAAGATGCATACAAATTCAGGAGAGAAATTTTAGAAATAACGGATTGACTGACATGGAGGTTTCTCCCATATGTGTAAAATGGGATCTATGAATAGTTGGTTGATTCTACAATTTAGCAAGTACCACTATGAAGCAAGATAAACATCAGCCAATATAAACTCTTGCGGTGAATAAATAGGAAATTAATTTTAATATATTCAATGAAAAAGGGACACCTTAGAGCTATAGGTAGAACTTACATCATTGATCATTGAAGCAATGAAGCCTTGAAGAATCCGTACAAAATTATTTATGAAACCACTGTGAAATATACTGGTCCGGATGAATCACAAAATTCCCCGTGAAATCAAAGCCTGAAATACAGCTCTAATTTCATAACTTTTGATGGAGTTACCCGCAATAATTTTGTACCTCATTGTTTAACGTCAAGGCACATCGTGTACAAAATGAGCTGCATACAAAATCACTGGTTCATCGCTGAAAAACGTGTTCCAAAAAAGGAGTTCTCTGCAACAAATCTAATTTACTACAGTATTGTAGTTTTGTATTTACACTAAAGAAAACTAATTAGACCGCACACATACCGAATAAATTGAAGATATTGTGCGGTTAATCGACGCACTGCCCGCTGCCCCCCACTGCCACAAATCTGCTCTGCGGGATAAAAACAGAAGAACAGGATGTAGGAGTAATACTAAAACACGTTAAAAATTAACAGCTGAATTGCAAAAAAATTAATTTGACTGCTCAATCCACATCAATCAATATTAAGGATTGAGGTTGAACCTACACTGGGAACACTGGATATCGACATGAAGTGGAGTTGTACTTCTTTGTTGGCTGAGCAATCGATCCAGAACAGGCGTGTTTGGAGGAAGAGCAGCACTGATCAGGCACTAATCTGCACACATGTGTATGTGAAGAAGATGAGAACCAGAGAAGTAATGCACACGACGGAATTGGAATAAGAAGCGGCTGTTTTCGTTTATCGCGATAGCCCGAGGAGGCGAACTGAGCGAAAGACTGTGAGGTGGAGCCGAGCGAGCGAAGGAGAGGAAGCGGAGTGATAGGGGAAGGGGCGTCCGGGAGGGGAGAGGTCGGCGACGGCCACCGGGGAGCGGAGGGATCGCTGCCTCGCCGGAGCGAGGGAACCCTCGCCCCCCGGGAGGATGGGGCCGCTGGACAATCTACGGGAGGGAGTGGGTGCGCTGGATGGCTGCCACGAGGGCGTGGGGTGGATGGAGGAGCGGCCGCGATGCCGCGGTCATGGCGTCGGCGAGCGGCTGGTGGCGGCATGTGGGGCGTGCGATTTGCGATCGAGAGAAAACGCGGAAGTGGAAGGGGTGAGTACTGAGAAGCGACCGTGGGGAAGGAGGAGAACGGGATGGGTTGGGTCTCAAGCCGTAACTCTGTTGACGGGATGGCAGTGGCCATCGAGATGACATCTAACGGCTGAGGACAGATGAGATGACGTGGAGCAACCACGGAGCAGCAAAATCAGTTAGTGGGGATCACTTGTATATGTATATAGGATAAGTAATTAACTGACGGCGAGGAACAGGTGAGGTACCTTATTATGCATATTCCATGCTAATCGGAACTTATGTGATAACTTTTGCAATGTTGGCTTCTTAATTTGCAAAAACTGTAGATCAGCAAACATACAACATGTGATTCATGGCTACTCATTCTATCATACCATTGTTACGATATTTTTATTTGTCACCGTTGACTTTTTTATAGCATGCTCAAATACTCCCTTCAGTTTTAAAATATACTCCCCCTCCTTAAATATAAGGTGTATTACAATTGTACACGGCCTTCAATATTTTACTTTGACCCTTAATTCATTCTACAAGATATTATAAAAAATAATAAAATTTATATTATATGAAAACATATTAAAATACAAATTTAATAATGTCAAATGCATAACATTAAACATCGATATGGTTAGTTTAACTATTAATCAAAATGTTTAAATATTGATTTTGCGGAAAACAAGACGCCTTATGTTTAAGGATGAAGGAACATTGTAGTTTTATGAAATTTATTTTTAATGAAGGGAGCGGTTGTTGTAAAACAGACCAAACAATTTCGTAGTAAACACAAGGTCCTATGTGAAAAATCACCCTGGTAAGTGATGAGTCTGATGACCATATGCGCTCAGGCTCAGCGCTCCAGTCTACTGACGCCTTCCACCGTTGCGTCCTATCGTCATTCTTCACCAGCCGGCGAACCCCCAAAATCCATGGGCGGCGGCGGCGATCTCAGCCCCTCCAGCGTCCCCACCTCCCCGTCGTCGTCGTCGGAGCCCCTTCCTCATGGTAATTTCTCCGGTATCAGCCGATTTCGATCCTAATTGCAGGCTTTTGGCTATCAGTTCTTGGGCTTGACCTCCTGCGGCTGCAGAGTTTCCCGATTACGTGGCCGTCTCTTCGGTAATCGAAGGCGACTCTGACGAGTGCTGCGTCTGCGATGACCCCGAGGTGGAGGCCTTCCTCCATGGCAGCCGACTCCAGGACCGGTCTCTTCGGGAGGCGAAAGAATTCGTCAGGAGGTGACGTCATGTTTCTTGTTTATCCCCCCATCTGGTTTGGTTATCCAGGGCTCCAGGCAGGTAGAGCGATCTAGTAATATACTCCATCGATTTTTTTTTCATGTGATTAACTGGTTTTTGTGCATTTGTGTGGATATAGCTTGGAGTTTCCGGTTAAGCAATCACTGTAATAATCTAATTGAGAAAGGACGGCTTTGATCTAGGACTTTAGAGTATGGTGATTATTATAGTAAGTTGAACCATCAGCTGTAAGGGTAATCACTGTTTTACCATAGCCTCTAGGTTTGGAATTATTGGTCTGTTGGACTCTGAATATCCCAAGACGATGGGAAAACTTTTCTTTCTATTAGCTTTGGGATTAAGTGTTAGATATCTTTCCGTGGATTTATTGTCTTTTTCGCAGAGCCTGGTCTGATATGAGGGACGTATTCGCCTCTGAATATATTTCATTTTCACTTTATCTTCTGTGCTTGCCTCCATCTAAATTCGAACTTTTCTTAGTAAAATGGTGAAGATCTGGGAAATAAGCAAGTTGTTCATGTCTCTCCTCATCACAAAAAAAGAATAGAACAGTGAGAAAGACTAAGGGCTTGTTTGGTTTGATGCCCTACCAAATCATTGGTAGTGCCAAATCATGGGCAAGTTTTGGCACTACCAATGTTTTGGTAGAGTTTGGTTATATAAATTGTATTGGTTTTGATAAATATTCTCCATCCAAGCAGGCGATAACTTAGAAGTAGTGCAAACTTATTGCTGACTATACCCTTTTAACTAAAGCATTAGATATAACTATGGAGAAAAAGGATTGTACAATGAATCAGTAACTAGCAAGAAGATAAGACATTAACCATAAGTTCCTAAGATGGAGACCTGATCTTGTTTTTGTTGACAAGTTCTTTTTTGATGTTAATCATTCTATAAGCAGGTATAAACCTGGAGACTTGATTGAAGGAGTGTATGGCACAAAAGCTGAAGACTATGTGTTGCCTGATATAACAACGTTGATACTGGTGGGCCCTAGAGATGCTGGGAAGAGCGCACTTGTGAACCGAATTACACGGGTCTTTGACAAGGATGATGATCCTGATGCACCAGATCGAGCACAGGTCTCCTGTAAGTTTTATCATTTCAAGGGTCACTGGTTCGTTTGGATCTGTCATCTGTCCAACTACAGCTTATTGTTTTTGTTTCCTTTCTACTTTTCTAGGTAACTCCAAATCAACCGGTACAAGCTCCCTTCGGGAGTACAGAGTCCCTAGGAATTCAAATTCTATATGTATTTATGATACAAGGAGCCTCTCCAACAACCATGAAAATAATTTTAAGATGCTGCGACAATGGATGACAAAGGGACTTAGCCATGGAGATATGGTCACGTGGTAAGTGATGGCTCTTGCTTTGTTTTGTACATTATCCTTTTCTTTATTCTTGCTTAACATTTGGTTTGGAGAAATTTCTTTGTTGGGACTGTGTTTACTATCCTAGCACTGGCAGTGGTCAAGGTATTATGTGCTCACTGACTGACTGACTCTAGGACTCTTAATTCTCTACACTCAAAGAACCAGATTCAAGTATATGTTGTTTGTGGTAACAGATCTGAGGTTGTCAACATCTTGTTATTCAGGACAAAGTATATCTGACTTTGATATATACTCCCTCCGTTCCATAATATGAGATTCTGACTATTCACTTGCAATGTTTGATCGTTCGTCTTATTCAAAAATTTAGTGCAAATAAAAAAATTGATAAGTAATACTTAATCTACTTTTGATAATAAAGTAAATAATAAAAAATAATAATACTTCCAAAAATTTTTGAATAAGACGAGTGGTCAAACGTTGTAAGCAGAAAGTCAAAATTCCTTATAATATGGGACGGAGGGAGTAATTGTTTTGTCACCTCGTGTTTCTTTCTTGATCCAAGACTGATTGTGTTTTACAAGATTCGTTTGACACTTTGAGCTAGTACATTAAGGAATCACATGAATAATTTAAAGAACTTATTTTATCTTGATCATTTTGAATGTGCATTGCAAGGTGTCCAGTCTATTTTTCTTCATTTCCTTCGATCTCACCTGGTCTTAGTCTTAGGAAATAATACACATTGATTAACTACTCAGCATTACACTACCTGGATTAATTCAGACTGCTTCTTAAAACAGGGATAATGATAATTACTCTAAGATTCAGAACATCAAGTCAATGGGAAGACAATACAGATTTCTGCGTTGCAAGACCAGGAAGGTCAACTTTGTGATTTTTGTTGTTAATGGTGCTTCTGTCCTTGAGTCAATTGACAACAACAACAACAAAAACTACATTGATATGCTCCATGAAACATTTATGTATCCATTCTTGTCATTTGGAGGTATGAATTGCTAAGATTCTTGCAGTGTTATGCAGTTATTGGGAGTGCTTAGCTATGATATACTCCCTCCATCCCCATATATTTGACGTTGGTTAGTTCATTTTTTAAGTAACCAACGTCAAAAAAAAAGGAAAAGAGTTTAGTTGAAGAGAGTGAAATGGACCTTTTTTCCTTTCATAGAACACTTTTTAACACAGACTGCTAGTGAAAGAGGACTATATCACTTCTGTAATTTGTGTATATCCATTTTGTATAAATTAATGCTTTTCCATTGGAACATGTTCTGTTGATAACTTTTTATATATGCATTTATATCTGCAACTAAATATATATCAAGTGATTATACACATGCTACTGCAGATGATAAGCCTGCTGTTGTGGTCACTCATGGAGATAGACTATCATTGCAACAGCGCATACATGTTCGAAATGAGTTAGTAGAGTTGCTTGGCATTCCTCTGCAGCAAATTTTTGATGTATCAGGTATTGCAGCATTGTTTTCCTCTTGTTTTTTTTTAATAGTGAGTATTTCTACATTTTAACTTTTACGCAGGATGTGATGACTACGAAACTGACTTGTCTGTAT
Source organism: Leersia perrieri (assembly GCA_000325765.3). NCBI lineage: Eukaryota > Viridiplantae > Streptophyta > Magnoliopsida > Poales > Poaceae > Leersia > Leersia perrieri. The sequence continues at coordinate 7,387,202 of CM002483.1, forward strand.
TGGATATGTTGCGTTACTGTATCCAACATGCTGAGCAAAACTTCCCAATTAAAATGAATTTTCTTTTAGAGGTATGCTTTCTTCCCTTGTCTTTTATCACACTATCTTACATCATAAATTATGAAAATTTATATATATTATATGGTGCATTGAATATTTATTTGATTTGTTTTTATGAGGACTATAAGTTACTAGCTCCACAAACGGTTTTCCTTTCCATATTATTATCCCTTGGGTAAAAGATTCGCCCTGTGCAGCCTTCAACCATTTCATATTTGGCTCCTAAAATATAGCTAAATGGATTCCATTTCTACTTGAAGTAGAATTGACGTGAATTTTATTCAAATATCATTACTTCGTGTCAATGCCCTCTAGAATTCTAACAAGAAACTGAGTTTCCTACTTATAATGTAGAAGCAACATAGTAACAAGCATCTAGAATAAGCAGAGTTCGGATGAAATAAATTGGACGATGAAGAACAAATTGATTAAGAAGGGTCACAGAATGAATTAATTCCATAAATATGTTAAGATGGCTGCTGGACGCACCTACTGGTCCTACCCTGAAAAACCAATTAAATATCCAAACCCATTTTAAGGGACACAGTCAGCATATTCTACCGTATTAGGGTCAACTTTATGCAAAATGGCAAAATAGTACTGACGACAGGTCCATGTGTCCATTTTACACACACAAAATGTTTTTAACTATGTACTCTGACAATTACTCATTTACTTGGAAATATATGTACATGAAATAAGAACATGTATTTACAAAATCTTGTGTTCCTATTTGACAACAAGATTTTGAATCTAAACTCTCAGAATTTATCTGAATTGTTTTTTTATATAAAAATGAAAATATCAAGATAAGAGAAGAGAACAGAGAAGGGTAACAGTGAGATTTTTGAAATTCTGTCACAATTGGACGTTAATGATGCCTTTGAATGGAAATGCTAACAACGTTGGCATTTCCAGTCCACCTCAGTCCTCAGTTGTGATGGTGTTGCCAACTCTGTGATGTTCTTGATTGTATTAACCAAATTTGTTCATTATAGTTTGTCAACTGGAAATACTGAAGGAGGACTACTGGAGTCTGTAGTAACTGAACCTACGCTACTTTCCTTCCACCACTATATTAGTGTTTTTTTCTTCTTTCTAGTGATATCTCACCAATTAAGTGTAGAAGCATGAGTAACCAGGAAGAGCAGCGGTTGTAACTTGCAGCTTATATAACTTTCAAAGTTCGAGCCCACACTTTTTCAAAAAATAAATATTGCTGTTGTGCTAGAGAGGGTCAGAAACTGTTTTATTTTTCATCTATTCTACAGCACAACATCGAGATTGTTGGATGATTAATTTACTCATTGAAAAACTCATTGGACAGATGAATGGGCGTGAAACTCTTTCGAAGGTAGCTGTGCGGTTGATGGGCTTGGATGCAATCATTGAAGCGGCCATTATTTTCCTATGCATAGTAGTCTTTCTGCTTCGTGTATCAGATAAAATTCTGCAATGGTAGTCGAACTTCTGCTTATGGATTGTATATATTATAAAAGGGGGAGAGTTGTCACCTTCTCATGAGTAGCAAAAAATACCATGGATAATATGATGTAAAGAATGCACTGACATCCTGTATTTGTGCCTCCCTTTACTGTACGAATAGAAAGTATACATGCAGCACTTGTATATGCAACAATTACTCCCTCCACCCAACCATGTCCAATAATGTAAGCATTTTTTTAATAGTTAAACGGTACTAACTTTTACTCTTAATATAAAAAACTTAAAAAAGATATGTAAAAATAATGTTACTAGATTTATCAATGGAGCACAGTGAGTCTACCAGAACCACGGCTGCGGCATACAACTTTGGATCTAAGGGCCGGCCTGATTACCTTTCATTCATAATGAGGGATCAAACTATTATAATACAGTTTTTTTTATTTAAGTAATTTTATGTTATGTATATAATAAGGGCAATGTTGACGGACGTTATAGCAACATTTTGACCGTCAATTCAACTAAAATAAAGGAGAATAGTATATGCTTGCAATGCATATTTATTTCAGAATAATAAAGTTTCATATGTACTCGGAGAATATTTGCTTGCAGGGGAAATTACATAAAAATAGAGATAATCATGAGGAAACCTCACTCTCAAGCAAGCAAGCTTGAGGATGAGAGGGCCAGCTGGCAGTGAAGATAACTGTCTTCGCACCAATAACCGTTATAAGGGCCCACCTGTTAGTGTACCAGAGAAAGCTAGAGTTGGTGGGAGGCTGGCCTGGTTCGACCGAACCAGAGGCGCCGTCTCTCCCACCGACCTTACACGTGGTGACTTCTGGTTGGCTCCTGATAGCGGTTACAAGGGCCAATGAAGTCATTTCCTATGAGAAGTTGTCGCCATAAAGAGCCTATAAAAGGACATCATCACTTACTCTCCACACACACCAAAGTAAGGAATCAAGCTTCTCTACTTGTAGTATTAGTACAAGTAATAGTAGGAATAGAATAGTTCTAGTTCGAGGTAGCCTTCGAAAGAATTCTGGTAAAGTTCTACTTTATTTTCTAGTTCATTTGTAAGACTTTCATTCAATGTAATCATTCTTCTTTTATACACTTATGGTACTTTAGTCTAAGTCTTAGATTATGAATGTCATGCTTAGCTCATACATGATTAGTATATTTGGTGTACATTATCTGTTGATTTGCATTGGTGCGGGAATAATGTTTAAGAACTGGGTTAATATATAATCTGCTTATGTTGAACCAAGAGTTATTAGTTTGGAACTTAGGTGCTCTACTTCAATCGCGACGCTGTAGAGTAGGGAGTGATAGTTTAGACATGGTGTCCAGGCAAGATCTTACCATTATTTGGACGTATATACTCTAAAGGAAATGCGGGCCGCTGATTCCTACATCACTTTTCCTAGAGTTAGATGCACCTCCGCATTTAACTCTTGTTGGATGGTTAGAAAGGACTGTCGTAAGGAACTCGACAGTCTGAAGTAATTTTGCAAAGCACCGGAAGGGCATAGCTAGGTTAAGGCTTAGCTATAGCTGCATTGTAAGGAGAGTACACTACACTGTTGTAATCTAATTAGTACGTGCTAGGTTGTTATACAGTACACTACACTGTTGTAATCTAATTAGTACGTGCTAGGTTGTTGTATAACAGAAGTACAGAAATAGAACTTATCTACAACTACTCTTCCTACGACTAGTTTAGGATTAATTATAGAGATAGCATATTCCTTTGCTTGTGTCACTCTACCCAAGATATTTATCTTACCCTGCTTAGAATTGTAACATATGCAAGTGTATGATATAATATTAGAAAGGTTAGTTCTTTATAAATTTTTCTTTGGGATTAAATAAATACGATACCTTGTAATACTTCCGGGTGAAATGTTACAATGGTATATCCGTATTAAATAAATATGATACCTTGTAATACTTCTGGGTGAAATGTTACAATGGTATATCCGTGCGCTTGCAGATTTATTCTGTGAACCATAGATTACCCATTGATTATTTCGAGTCGCTATCGTTGGGAATTCTATTTTCTAGGATGACGATAAGAAATACCAACAAGCATTTCTGGCGCCCTTGCCCGAGAAGATTTTAAAGAACTACACGTTTCTAATATTTTATATGCATCATTGTATAGGTTATCGTCCTTTGCAGGCTAACCTTGGTTGCTTTCTGTCTTTTGATGTGAAAGTAGGGTAGTGTATGTCTGGTTTCAACCTGTCGGAAAACTTTCACGACAATCCAAAAGTGTTCGTTCGGAGCGTTCGGGCCAGGTCCATTCCACCCCAGCGAACAGCCTCCGACAAGGAACCAGTAACAACATCCACGCCACCACGCTTCACGATGGCTGAGAGAACACTTCGTGAGTATGCTGCCCCCTCTACTGACAATGTACCCATAGGGCTGCATCTCAACATCGGGGATGGTGACTTCGACTTGAAGTTCAACCTCATCACCATGGCGCAGGCGAGCCCGTTCTGTGGCAAGCCACATGAAGATGCCAGTGCACATCTCCAGCGGTTCCTGGAGATATGCATCACGTACAAGGTAAAGGGAGTCTCAGCTGATGCAATCTGACTCCGACTGTTTCCGTTTTCCCTCCTCGGGAAGGTGAAGCAGTGGTTCTACGCCAACCTTGCGGCCGTCGACACCTGAACAAGTGTTCGACGGCATTCATTGCGAAGTTCTTCCCGATGGGCAGGACAAACTCCCTTTGTGGGAGGATTTCTAACTTCCAGCAGATAAAGGATGAATCCATACCAAAAGCTTGGGAGCGTCTACAGGAGTACGTCGCCGCTTGTCCTCATCATGGGATGGACGACTGGCTCATCCTATAGAGTTTCTACAATGGACTCCTTCCTTCATCCCGCGATCACCTGGACACGGCAACTGGAGGGGCCTTCTTCTCCAAGACAGTTCAAGCAGCTACCGACCTGATCGAGAAGATGGTCTCCAACATGGGCTGGAGCGACGAGCGACTCCAACCCCGTCAGCGAGGAACTCATACCGTCAAGGAGTCAGACATGCTTGCTGCGAAGATCGACCTCATGAAGAAATTTGAAGATCAAGAGAAGGGCGATAATTTGGCATGGTAAATTCCTTGGACTCGCACATGACATGCGAAGATTGCGGCGGCACGAGACATTCCGAAAAGAACTGCCCGAAACTCCTGCCGAGGCGATGTACATGGGGAACAATTTCCGTCCCTAGGGTGGTCAAGGGTGGAATCAACCTCGACCACAGTACCAAGGAGGCAACAACGGCAAGGTAACTATCCAACCTCTGGTTATTCTGGTCCTAGTCCCTTGAGGGATGCTATTGCTAGCCAAGCTAAAATTAATGATGCAATTAATAAAAAGCTAGCTGCAAATGATAAGCTCCTGAAAAATATTAATGTTAAGCTAGATGGCTTTGCTTCCACATTCCAAAACCAGCTTAGCTTTAATAAAATGCTAGAGACACAGCTGGCACAGCTTGCTGCTTTAGTACATGTTCATGAGTCTGGGAAGATACCTAGGCAACCAGCGTCTTCCATAAAAAATGTTAAGGCTATGACCACGAGAGGGGATAAGACCACTCGTGATCCGCCAAACCCTAACCATGAAGGGACCAGTAGCAGCAGCATGGAAGCAACACCATCCGACCCTGTTGAGGAGGCAACAGAACCACAGTCAGTGCCGTAGACCTACTCCGACACAACATTGCTGCCATTCCCTTAGCGACACAGGAAGCTATCCATGGGCAGTTCACTCGGTTCGTGGAGGTCATCCACAAGATCCACATTAATGTGCCGCTGCTGGATGCCATGAGGGTGCCGACTTATGCTCGGTACCTGAAGGACATCCTCAACAACAAGAGGGCACTGCCGACAGAGGTAGTGAAGCTAACAGAGGAGTGTAGCGAGGCTATACTCCACCAGATTCCCGAGAAGAAGAAGGACCCAGGATGTCCCACCATCACATGCTCAATTGGGGATCAATAGTTCAGCCAAACTCTATGCGACCTTGGAGCCAGCGTCATCGTGATGCCCAAGGCCGTCTTCGACAAGCTCAACTTCATCGAGTTGATGGGAAGAGGGAAAAGTTCGAGTTTTGTCCCAAGGTCCCAGAAAAATGCTCAATGATCAAGATCAAGTATGGGGCCGACTCACAGAAGATCCAGGAGGTTGAACTACATCCGAGGAAGACGGACAACCTCGTCGCTTTCATGAGAGACTGCCTGGAAAGGAATGCCGAGCTCCAGAACCTTGAACGGAGGAAAGCATACCGAAGGAGGAAGGAACTGGCTAAACGCCAGAACCAGCCAACTCCCAAGGATGGACATCAGGCTCCGCTTCCCCAGAAGGCACAACCACCGCCAACCAAGAAGGTTTGGCGGGAGAAGAAGATCACACCCGCTCCATCACCTCCGGAGACGGGAGTGTCCAAGGATTGAACGCCGTCAGACTCGAAACGACATCAATCTTGCCAACATGCAAATTGGTACATATCCTCATATTTAATTTCAGCATGTTTAAACTAAAAAAATTCCAAAAAATATTTTTCTTTCAATTTTGCATTTGGACTAGAATTTTTGGAAAAATTTTGCAAAATAAAATAATTTTTGAGCCAGTGGGGTCGTTGCACCACTGGGCCCACTATTTTTGGCCGTTAGAGTCCAACGGTCGAAATTGGGCCCGGTCGGACCCGATAGTGGTTCGGCCGAACCAGGGTAGCAACGGCTACCTGCCATTTTTGGCTGGCCAACGGCTAGTGGGACCCACATCCCGATACTAGCCGTTGCCCTTTGTCCTATAAATGGGAGGTCGGCTGAAGCGGAGTCCATACCATTTCCACACATTTTCACTCCCCATCAAGCTTCCACTTTGCTCCAAACTTCCATTATTGCATTTTGCAAAGTTTGCTCCAAAATCTTTAGTCCATTTCCTGCATTTTAGTTGCATTCATAAGTTGCTTTGGAGTTATACATTCGGCGGGTAGAAATCTTTCTTAGGCTTAACCCCCGCCTGAGTGCTGCGAAAATCTTTTGTGCAGGATGAAGAAGGGCCTCAATCGTCTCTTCTCGAAGGGTTTCAGCTCTCAGTCACGCCCTCGTCATGACGAACCAAGGATGCCCTCATTCGCGGACACATCCATGGATGATGTGGAACTCTTCTTGCCCCTTCCTTATCCAAAACACCTTCTATATACGAGATATGATTCTGTATAAGGCATGGTAGATGGTGGGTCTAGCCGAGCCTTAGTGAGTACTATTGGGTATGTACTATCCATAACCCTGACAGTAGGCCCCGACTTCAACTCAAATGAGCTCTCACTGTTATCCGTGACTTCTCTAGTCGAATCGATGTGCTCGCCTGATCGTTCTTGAAAACAAGAATGGGAGTCCAGCGGTCCACAAGTGAGTTTGAGTTGAAGTCTAATCAACAGCCATAAATGAGCCTTGCGACTGCAAATGAACGAGTTGACGTTCTCGACCAAAGACATTGGAATAACAGTTGTTGTGTGACTATATTGTCAGTCTTGCCATACTCGAGAATTTGGGTTATCGCAAAGAATCTTCATCTCGGCAGGTACACCATCGCTTTGTTCCGATATCCTTGTCGATCTCCACCATTTGTTCTCGAGTAGTCAAGTAGTTGTAGAAACTGCAACAAAGTCTCGAAATCTGACTTTTCTGAAATCGATACTCAGAAAAGATAGTTAGATACAAATAGCCCCCGAGCGAACGCTCAAGGGTAACATGATGTAATCTGAAAAATTGACGATAAACTGAATTTGCATATATGACAATAAAAGAGTACTCTCGCTAGAGCTGGCTCAGCAATCGGAGCCTGGTACTCTCTCTAGACCCCAGCTATCTTTACAAAGATACCTTAAATCTTATACCAAACCAAGTTGAATGCTGACAAAATCCTAGGCCCCAGCTGTGAAGTTGGGAAAATTCCGACTACACGGCTTGATTAATACGTATTAATATTTGGGATAATCTATCTCTCTGTTGTCAAGTTAGCGGCAGCGTAATCGAGGTTAGAGATAGCACCATATTTCCTTCATCGGCCTGCGTAGGCACCAGATTAGGTGTGTCTAGGCTTGTCTTTGATCTCGATGTCGGTGGCAGCGTACTCGACGATATGGTAGTCTGCTTCCTGAGTACATTAATAGCATAAAGGAACAATAGGATCGACTTTAAAGACAAGGTGATATAAGAAAGGAGGATCATTAGGAAAATATTGTATATACAAATACTTACAGAGGTTGTCAGCGAATCCATGTCTTAAATCCATCTCGTCGAAAACCTTGAAGCGTCGAAATCCCCCTACCTAGCGCGCTAATGTCAACGTATGGTATCCGCGACATGGTTTTTGTATAATATAGGGGAATGTCGGCACCAGGGTTATGCAAGATCGAAGTAAAAGACAATCACAGAGAGAGACAAAGATTTTTATACATGTTTGGGCCCCTTATCTGACAGATAATAGCCCTACTCCTGTTGGCCGAAGCCGGTCTCGATCTATATTCATCGTCATCATACAGGTACAAATATGAGGTAACCTATCTAATTGTTGTTAACTTGGCAGCATGGAATACCATCACGTAGTCGACAACGGGGTAGTCTTCAGTCGTAGATCCTATGTTGGCTTCTCTTCCTCCTCCTGGGGGTCTTATATTTATACCCATAGAAGTTTTCTTGTCCAAGTAGTACTAGAAAGACCAATATGAATACTCTCCGAGTAGTCCTTGTAGTCTCCATACAAAACTCTTCTCGTCCTTCCTTATCCGGAACACCTTCTATATACGAGGCATGATTCCGTATAAGGCATGATAGATGGTGGGCCTAGCTGAGCTTTAGTCGAGTACTATTGGGTATGTATTATCCATAACCATGACAACTACCATTCAGGCATCCGTGTCGAGACATATTATCGGATGTTGTTGCACTCCACGTACAAAAATATTTCACATGTTTCGCCACTCTATAAAAAATGTTTCATCCCTGGAGACATCAACGAACTGACAATAATCGAATACACAATGTGAAACACCGTCAAATATCTATTGAAACATTACAGATCAACACAAGAAACATCAATAGGCATTAGCTGAAACATCGAGAAAAAAAGAAAAATACAACTGCATAGATTCTCCTTGTACTCACAAAGTTGCATCGTCTCCACATCATCTTCCTGACGCCAACCAACATACAGTTGCCATGCGCCGTGGTCGCCGCCGTCGACACTGAATTTGCTAGTATCACACCGAGCTCGCGCCGCTGCCGCTGGATCTGCTAGAGCCGTGTCGAGCTCATGACGTCGCCGCCTTCAGATTTCCCCTTCGCGCTGCTAGAGCCCCTCGGCCTAGCGCTGACCTCGTCGCTGCCCTTGACCCACCGTTAGCTCCGTTGTTGCTACATCTGTTGCTGCTTGTTGTTTGACCGTTGCTTGTTTGAGTGAGTGAGAAAGGAGGTAGAAGAGAGAAGGCGGTGAAAGGAGAGGACAGAGGAGGAGATGGAGTGGAGGCTGTAGCTAGCAACAAATAAAGTTGAATGTGTGGTGGAGAATTGTATGTGCGAGGGAGTTAAAAACAGAATAGGAGCCGGCGTCCGGAACATCCGGATGCCCGGTCACTAGTGTTTTCGTTTTCATTTTGATCATATTTATCCGGTTGAACAAATGGTTTTAGTCTGGACCATCATCATTCATTAAATCCGGACCATCATCATTCATCAAATCCAATGATCCATATCAATCACATTAACCCAGCGGCCCATATGACTTCCTCACTTCCACCGTGCACCTCCTGATTCCCGATCCCAAATCACGCGCCTAATTTTCCTCTTCCCAGTCCCACAGGGCATTCGCGACCTCTTGAACCCACGCGCCTTCTTCTCAGCTATCCCGTGATCGTGTGCGCGATGGGCAGCTATGGATGACCGAAGCAGTCGTGTGTCCTATACACCTTCCTCCCACCACGATGCCAATTGATGTCGCAGCCAGCAGGTTCAGGGCTTCCTCGCCACCTGTGCCGTGATTCAGGCTACGAGCTCATAGCCTCATAGCCGTCTAACAATGAGAGGTTGCCACATACGGAAGCTCACTGCCGTTTTGATTTCCTGCTACTTGATGGATTGTTTTTTACACCTTCATTTGTGTTGTCCCGAGCCCGGCTCAATCTTGATTTCTTCCGACAAGAACACAAGATGAGAACATCATAGCAGATCTCAGAGTCTTGCTACCCAAGCCAGGGGCGGAATCAGGGGTAAGCCAGCTTGGGCTGCAGCCCTACCCCGGCCTAGAACAACACTTAAAAATCTTTAGCCCAAGCCAGGGACGGAATCAGTTTTAAGGGATTTTGTTTCTCTATGGTAAACATTGCAACAAATCAAAAATGTTATCTTATTGACCACTTTCTTTTGTTTTCCCGTAAAAAAAAATAGTCAATAACATAACATTTTTTATTTCCTGCTCCACATTATTTCGATGTTCTTTCAGATACTTCGTGAGCTGGTATTACATTCTACTACCAGCTAAAATTGAATACAGAAGAATATCCTTGAAAAAAATCTGAAGAACATAGTTACATTAACATCATTAATTGTTTCCCGGTGATGTTTTCTTATTTAAACTAACTGGATTGCTGCACGGAATGACCATATAACTAGATGCTTTGCTTCTTATGTTCCATTATTAGTTAATTAGCACTAGATGGAAATTAATACTTCCTCCTTCCCAAAATGTTTGACGCCGTTGACTTTTTGAGATACGTTTGATCATTCTTCTTATTCAAAAAAATTACGTAATTATTAATTATTTCGCTATCATTTAATTTATTATTAAATATAGTTTAAATATGTCATATAGTTTTGCATATTTCATAAATTTTTTGAATAAAACGAACGGTCAAACGTATCTTAAAAAATCAACGGCGTCAAACATTTTGGGAAGGAGGGAGTACCTTATTGTTGCTATGTTTTAGCAGTGATTGTTCGTCCATTTCTGCGTACTACTGTAACCACATCCTATCCTTAATTGTCCTTTCATTAGATTTCACTAGTAATATGCCCGTGCTAATGCTACAGCGACACTTATAACATTGAAATTCCTAAGCTTTACAATTTAATAAAATTTGTCTATTATTACCATGTCATAATATTTGATAAGTTAGTAAAAATACATTTATTATTCTTGAACAAAATGTTTTGAGCTAAAGGAGTTGATAATTGCAATATTCATCCATCAAGGCGTGACTATAGACAAAAAGGAAAAAGAAAAGTTACTTCTTTCGAAACCAAGCCAACCTAATACAGTGTTATATTATTGTGGATAGAAAGGGACAAAATTTTATTTACCGAAATAAGAGAAAAACAGGACCAATGATGTCTTAGTGTCAAAACATACTTAAATCGAAAAAGAGTAATGTAAAAAATATGGGAGCACCTAAACATCTTGCAATAGAAAATTTTTCAAAAGCCTGTCAAATGTAAGTACCATGTAATTATAGTGTGGTTATATTGTAATTTACATGTAATTACAATATAAATTATATGTAACTTGGGTGTAACTACATACAAAGTAAACGCTAGTGTAGCGGATAAAGAGATTCCATACGAATGGTAGGTCACTGGTTGGATTCCTTGCCACGCATGTGGGAAAAATTTTACTGATTTTGTCTTGCACGAATCTTGAAGCAAAATCAACGGCCTAAAAAATCACTAGATATTTCAATAGAAATCTGTCGACGGATTTATAGCCTTTCCGAAAAATATGCTCTCTAGATAAATCCAACTGGGCTGACAAAAACTAATTTAATTACATATAGCAATGCGATTCAATCCACCATCGGCTATGATACAAGTTATCTACACACCTGATAAGCCATATTAACTGCTGCAACAGGACCAACAAAAAAAACAAGAAGTGTGGTATACATATGGTAGACAAATGAGATGTTAGTTACTTATAGATTTCGACCAATATCAACAAGTAGGCAAATAAGATAGTGTTACAAATAGAAGATGGGCATATCAGATTTTAAATTCTCCAAGAAAAAAGAACCATTTCATATAGCTGATTTTAATTTAAGACAATATGCATGCAGCAGGTGTATGAGAACTGTCAAAAAATAATTTCCAACACTAAGTTGTACCAAAAAAAAACAGAACTTAAAATATTCATCCATCTCAATAGCTAAGTTTGTTAAGATACTTCTGTGTGATTAATTTTCAAACAGAGAAAACATGAAACATGAGTGGTCTTTGAGAACATTACTTACTAAGAAACAGTAGCTATTCTTTTTACATTCAAAGCCACCTAAAGCAGAGTTTTGTCTGATCATTTTGAATAAAAAATACATGGTTTACAAATATAATTCCACAACAAAATGAAAAAAAAAGACACAACAACAAAACTTTTTACTGAAATAAAAGAAACATAGCACGCCTCTGTATGCAACCTCTACTGTCAGTTTATATTTAGAATATAAAAGGCATAGACTTTACTCGAACATTTCAGTCCTTAAAAAAATGCTTGTCACTCGCTAAAGACTTTCATGTCTTTAAGTTCCACGGTTTTTCCTAATTGTTGGTTAATATTTGCTTGCATGTCTTGGCACAAGGTAGCAACTCTTTTCTTTTAAGAATAATCCTATTGTAATGTTTTGTATAACCAAGCTAAGCTACATATTATGATAAATTGATAATAACTTGAAGACAAATATTAACATGTCCTTTTTCATATGTCACATAATTATTTAGAATAATAATATATGTAGCTAAACATTAGAAATTTTTGACTAAAGGTATCCGAAAACGTCACGGTCTTGTGCCTTAGACTACATTGTTTGATGTGTGCATTTCCCTGGAGTTTTGCAATACTTTCAGGATCATAATTCGATAAGACAAAGGATTATTACTGGGCATGAAACCAAGTCAATTCATATATTCTTATGTAACTTGATCCACTGAGGTTTGCCTTCTACCTATATTGACCATACCACTGTCAAAGCCGTATGGATTTCAATATAGAAGTGGTCAGTAAATATTTCTTCGGCGTCCCACATTTGTCCCCTTGAATGGTTTGTACTACTCTCCACTCATTGAATTACTCACAGTTTTAGACATCCTTTTCCATCACTTCAGCTCATGGATATGATTACTGTAACAACCCGGGTTTAGGCTATAGTCTTAGTCATGCTAATGACTTGGTCAAACTGGTTGAGAGCGGTGTTGGTCGAGCCATGATGCTAACTAGGACATATTAATTTATCCTAAATTGCTTCTTTGTGCTTTACATTGTATTTTCGTCGTTTTTCAATATTTATCGTTTATTTCTCGACCATTACGTGCATGTAAACTAGGATTACTACTTAGTTAATTTTTGGTGAGGAGTGGTTTAACGTAAGTCAATTTCATGGGTCACGTTGCTGCCCATGAACTATAGCAAGGGGTTAGTTAGTAGTCGTCACACACGTCACACGTCACTGAGAGGTGCACATGCATAATTGAAATTTGAGAAACCAAAGGTCTTTATTAATAAAGTTATTTAATTACAAGCTTTGCATACATGCATACATCTCATGTGTTGCATCCATACACACCTCATCCAGCTATACATTGAATTTATATACATTATGAAGTTAACTCAAACATTGGGTACATGTCAAAAAGAATAATTAAAAATTAATTAGGAAATATTGCCACACAATTCCAACTTTTACTGAGGGACTCAAATACAAAAGTACTAGATATATATCAGATTTTCCAAATTGGAAATATTAGTCAATATCCACCAGTTTATCTCCACCGATCAAGCAGGAGTGAGGTGTCAAGCATTAGAGCAATCAACAGCTTCCAAGCAGGTGAGTCATCTTGTGTTCACAAAAGATTACCTATATATTAACCACCCTATTCAGTGAAACAACCTGAGAATCTTGGTTCATCGGCTGGGAAAACAGATACAGCAGCCATAGCACTAGAGCAGCAGCAGACTAGCAAATCTCTGTCGACAAGGGCAAAGCAGCTGTAGCTAGCAGCCTAGCACCCAGCAACAGTAGCAGTAGAAGCCTTAGCCGCAAGAGCAGCAGCAGCAGCGGCAGCCATGGCATGTCCACCATAGAAGCAGTTCATCTTGGCAGCAAGTGCAAATCACACCACAGCCACCACAAACCCTGAGAGATGGATTAGAGAGAAGGGTCAGAGGAGGAGGAGAAGAAATCAGTAGCAGTAAGTAGATGGATTGGAAATCAAATCAACTTAGGGTTAACCACACCCTCATATAGCCATAATCTTTCCATAGAGGGTTGAGTAACAAGAGAGAGATCAGAGTATAGGGAGAGGCAAGAGGTGCTCAAGTTCCAGGAGAAATCATGGGATTCAGTTTAAGAAGAGATCAACCAAGCTCCAGGAGAAACAAGAAGCTTCATATCAAAATAAAGAAGAGGCAA
>CM002483.1:7401274-7430959 GCA_000325765.3 Leersia perrieri
AGTTGGAGAGGATTACAGTATGGTGAAGTAGAACCCAGGATCTGGGGAAAACGGAGTAGTGGAGGTTGGGAGAGCTTCCCTGAGTTCCTACCTCGCCGGAGTTGGCCGGCGGCAGCGCCTCAAGTTGAGGAGGCCGACGGCTAGGGTTGAGTCAGGATGAGCTGGAGGGAGGAGCTGAGGAAGAGGAAGAGGAGAGGAGAGGAGAGGATATGGCGGCGGCGGTGGCTGGGGAGTCGCCGGAGCCAGGGAGCGGCGCGGCTGGAGGTTGCGGCGGCGCCGTGCAGCATCGTGAGGGGAAGAGGAGAACGAGAGGTGAGGAGGAGAGAAAGGGAAAAGTGGGCTGTTGGGTTTTCTTTTAATTGGGCTTTAACAATTGGTTGGTCCATTTAATCAAAAAGGAATTAAGGGCCAGTTTGGTTTTGAGCCAAACCTTGGCCTACCAATATTTGATAATTTAAATAGTATTTACTTATGTTTGGATTGAAGCTAAATATTGGCATGTCTTTAAAAATTAGGCCACTTCAATAGTAAAATGGACTATTTTGGCTTCAAACCAAACACCACTTGACCTTACCAAATATTGGTCATGCCAAAACATGCCAAATTTTGGAATGGCCAAAAATTGGTAAGGCCAACTTTGGCCCTAAACCAAACCAGCCCTAAATAAAGGAGAGAAAATAAATTCCAAGAGAAAAACAAATGTCTTCTAAAATAAAATTTCTGCATCAATCTCAAATCAGTCTGGATATTCTTTTGACAAATAGAACTTCAAGTTAATTGATAGTATTATCAATTGGGATTGCAAATTAGTCCTTTCACTTATTTAAGACCTCAATATTTCTATAGCAGAACATACTTAAACCTATATTCTTACAAAGGTTAATCTATTCATTGTTAAAGTAATATCATGATATTATTCTTCCAAGTAAAAATAAATAAATAACAAATCTTTATGCAATCAATTCATGATAAATTCATGCAAACAAACCTAATTAATAATACACCTTAAGTTATCTTGTTGGATACAGAAACATTCTGTATAGTTCCGAGTATGAGAGGCGATATCCTATACTGTTATAAATCATGCATTTTAAGATTAGGCATGACATATGTATTGCATTAGTATCAGCGTTCTCGTATTTAGTTGTTCTTCGTTGTGTTATTTCAGTTGGTCTTTATCTTGGATTTCTTGGACTTCTTCATGGATTTATTTGCTCTTCGGTTCTTCGGGTATCTCAGGCAAGTCCAACCCTTTGACCATCTCTCGTTACTATCTCAATATATCAATATATGTAATTGCAATCTATAACTTTATCACCTTGCATTAAATTATACTTTCTATAATCAATTGAAATGATGTGATGGAATTGGTCGACTGGTGGAGCAGTCGATTATATTATGGCTGGTAGCGAGAGGTCAAGGAATGAGATGTGATGCTAGTCAAGGCCTCTCCTACGTATGGTTATCACTTAAGGTTAAATAACAACTGTTGTATGGCATGCAAGCGCCGTAGCGACCGTGTCGACCACATGACCTGAAATGGGACGGGGTGGCCAAGTAATGCCTTCTTAATGCCAATATCTCTGCAGGAGCGTAAAAATAAGTAATAGTGTGAGGGTGCACGCGTATTCACCCATATGGACTTCCATGAACCCTGTGAGCGTGGGCTAGCGATGAGGATTGCTGTTGTTGCGGGATCCGAATAGATGATGTGGACTGCTGTTGTGGCAGGGTCTGATGATCTGCTATTGTGGCGGGGATCATGACGCTACATTGCGTGGTGGACAGTCAGTTCTTAAACTGGCTGGCAGAGATATTGCCAGATGGGATTGATGAAAAGCCTGTGTCCTTAGCCTTGCCGGCATATACCATGACGTGTGCTAAGGCGCTGGCGTGGTGGCGGAGAAGCGCGGGCTTTAAAAGGTTTAAGGCGTCTGTGGGTCCAGCGACACACATCTGTAGAGCATATGAATTGTGATATGTTACTCCCTGTTTCGGGTAGAAACTGCGAATGCGGCAGGAAAGGAACCTATCGGAGGTTCTAATACCTATGGTGCCTTATATACAGTAGCTTTATAAATTGCTTAATATGACCTCTTCAACAATGATTATGAAAGATGCATCGATATCTTGGTGGATTGTGGATCTTTGGTGGTATCTAGTATTATACAAATAGATAATGGGCATATTATTGGTGGATTGCTATAGTTGGACTTGTTGAGTACCATTCGTACTCATCCCCTATGTATTATATTCCTTTGTAGATGTGTGAGCTAACTCAATGTATACGAAAAAGTTTATACCAAGGATCAAGATAACAACTCTCATCATCGACTGTTCTTCATCAAGACATGGAAGATTTATCTACTTGGCAATTCAAGATGGTAGATGAGGACCATGCGAAGATTATTTATTCAATAGAGTAAGAATTATATTGCTAAAAGTTAATTTCCTTGGTTTTAAAATTTTGGGTTCCGCTACTATTGCTTTTGCTATGCTACTCTGGTGTGCCCATTTCTCAGTAAGTTTTACCTCGACAAGGAATGAGCCGTAGACCAGTATTCTACCCCGGAAGTAGAATACGAGGGTCGCCACAATTACCTCATGTTCACATCCGAACAAACGAAGATTGGACACAAGAGCTGAAGTGCATATTTTCGAGAACTACTTCTCCCCACACCTTAACAGAAGAGTTTCATTCAACGAGTTTGGCGCTGCAGAACCAAGAAAGTCAACCTATCACCATTCCATTTACATGACTGCAATTTTTTAAAGATAGTAGTACTGAAATTGTTTTGTTTCTACCTATCACAGTCACAGCTTACCAAGATTGCTGTTAGATGGTCCATATGGTGCACCTGCACAGGATTTCAGAAACTACGATGTGCTACTTCTTGTCGGTCTCGGAATCGGTGCAACTCCATTCATCAGCATTCTGAGGGATCTACTCAATAAACACACATATCGTTTTGTATGCAACTTCTCACCCCTTGCTTAGGGTCATTTTGGTTTGAAGCCAAAATGTGTCCTACCAATATTTTGGTTATTTTAATAGTATCATATGTATGTTTAGTTTGCTATTAATTCTTGTCCATATTAGTACAAGTTATATAAAAACAAATTTAGTAGTGTCAAAAGTTGCCAATGTTTTGGCACTATCAAAATTTAAAATTTAGTAGGACAAGAATTGGTAGCAATCCAAACAAGCACTTACTAATGTCTCTATATTCTCAGAATAGGAATGCACATATGTAGGAAGTCTTATCATTTCAATACTGAAAACTAATGGTCTCAAAGACAAAACTGGTGTGCAGATACGATTGTAGTTCTTGAGGACACAACTGGCTAGCATGATTACTGTCCAGCAGACAATGAAATAGTATAAACGTGCAATATTACAAGACTACATATAGTAGCACAGTGCCTCATCAGCTCAACACAATCTAATATTGTAGAAATCTAAGCAAACAATGAACTGAAACATGGTAGTAATGGAGAGGTGCTTGCCTTGTTCGATTTAGACAAGAGAACTACGATGGTTAAGACTTGAAAATAACACCAAACATGAAGTAAATAGCATAATTTGTACATGGGCAGAAAAAAAACAAGTTGTAAAGTATAGTTTAATGGGTTTATTACTGTCAGTATTCTATCTTTCACTGTCTTTTCTAATGAATAGCAACATTGCACGCCACACGCTGCCGATAACGAGAGGTGCCCGCCACGGACGACGACAAGTCGGGGGTATTCAGGCAGCGGATCAGGGAGAGCAGAGCCTTGAAATCATGTCAAAATATCACGAACTATTACCGTCATGAGTCATGACAGCGATGATATAGGACGGAACCTTTACGTACGCACAGGAGATGATGTGGCTGTCGCGGCAGGATGAAATTTTCCAAGGACCGTCGGAAGCAGCAGGACGAGATACGGGGACTGTCGCTGCGGGTGCCTTCATCGGCCGGCAATGTCCTCCTAGATATGCGGTGGCGTTGTCCGACTCGCCAGGTGTCGTCGTCCTCGATCTGGTGCGGGCGTGGGATCAGCTGGCGCCAGAGACTGTGGACAGACGATAGTGAATCTGCAGCGATGGCATCCTCCTCGGCCATCGGCGTACGTCCTCGTCGATCTGCAGTAGAGTCGAAGGGCGGGGGGCGTGGATTTGGTGAGCAGGAGGGGGAATCAGGAGGGGATTGCAGATGGTGGTGGGATACTGGGAAGGGATGTTTTCATTTCGGACGGAGGGGCGCGGCATGTGAGGGAGTCGGAGGATGCGGCCGGGGGCCGATCGTGCGAGACGGAGGAGGCAGCCGGATGGGCAGTGCGGAAGGCGACGCAACTCGCCACTTCGCGCGGAGTGGATGAACTGGGCTCTGGGCTGCGTCGCACGGGTCCTCGCGGCCTCGCGGGAGGCGCGTGGAAGGGGATCTGGGCTGCAATGCATCGCGCGCGGCTGATCTGCGATTGAACGGTGGGATCGCAAATAGGCGGACTCACCTGATGGCAGCCTTATAGATAAAAATAAAAACTGCTCCTGTCTAATATCCTTGGTTTAGATGTATTGTAGTATTGGTTAATTTCTTTTGAAGTGGCTGGATGTAACCTTCCCGCCACTTGCAAATGGAAGTTGAAGTGGGATTTTTTGGCGAGAAAAACAACATGCTGAAAAGGCTGTAGACTATTTCAGTTTATTCTATGGTTCGTTGCCATTCCTGTTTCTAGCTCGATTCTATCACCATTATTTTAAATAGTATATTAATTATGATGGTAATAACAATGGTTGATAATTACTTGCCTTAATACATGTGGGTTGAGAATCTTGTAATGAACATAAAAGGTGTAGCGAAAAGAATGTCGTCTTGTGGGACATTGCTCCTTTGGATCAAATGGTTGATAATCAGGTTTGGTGTCACAGCCTGATTTTCCAGGTTTTAAAAAATATATTAATATAACAAATTATTCATAGAATTATATTAAAATGTTAACGAATTAACGAGTGAAATAAATGTAAGATGTAAAGGTTATTAAAGTAAATCATGGTTGGATTTATTTTTAATAGAGTAAATTTCACAAAATTACATGTATTTTGCACAAATTATCACAAAACTATAGATTTAAGAACTTGTTTCATAAAACTACAGATTTAGTGTCATTGTGTATTACAAAACTACAGATTTAAGAGCTTGTTTCACAAAACTACAAATTTAGTGACTATTATCACAAAACTATAAATTTAGTGTCTCCATTATCACAAAACTATAAGTTTAGTATTTTCATAATCACAAAACTACAGATTTAAGCAATGCTAAAACATGTAATTTTGTGATAATGTATTATTAAAACATGTAGTTTTGTGATAATTGAGAAACTAAACTTATAGTTTTATAATAATAAAGACACTAAATCTGTAATTTTGTAAAACAAACTCTTAAATCTGTAGTTTTTTGACACATAAAGACACTAAATATGTAGTTTTGTGAAACAAGTTTTTAAATCTATAGTTTTACGATAGTTTGTGCAAAATACATATAGTTTTGTGAAATTTACTCTTTTTAATAAATTCTCCATGTGCTAACTAACTCTCTGAAATTTTCTCGAAATTTGCAGAGCTAAGTAAGTAATTTTAATTATACAAACATCATTTCAGTGTTTATTTAAATGGAAAACTAATTAAAGTCCCCTCCAAATCGTTGGGCTGAAAATCGGCCCAAAAATCCCCTTCTCTCTCTAAAACCGGTGGCCCGCTCCCTCTCTTCTTTCCTAATGTTGGGCCGAGGCCCAAGAGGCTGTCCACCCTGTGTCCCACCTCTTCTTGGCCGGCCCAAGTTTGGCTCAGCTGAGAGGGACGCTCGCGCGCACGTGCGTGTTGTCGTCGTCTTCCTCCTCCCAACGACCGCTGCCATGGCCGGCTAGACCAAGAACCGCCGGCGCCGCTTGATCTCCCTCCCTGTGACGTTTCTCTTCGCAATAAATACAAAAATCGGATCACTTTCTCTTCCTCATCAATTCCCACATAAAATCCCTTTTCAATTCGTCCCTAAACCGACGAATTTAATCCTCTTTGATTCCAGCCATAATTGGCATTACCGGCGTCGATCTCCCTCTCCGGCTGCCATTGCACCCAATTGAGTGACGGGAATTCATACCCACTTACTCATCTTTCATTAACACCAGTTTCCCTCATGAATACCTATCTTAAATCGCCGGATTTAATCCCTTTTAACTCCTCTCTCTCTCTCTTTACTCCGATGTAGCTCCGGCGACCGTTATCTTCCTCTCCCTTCCTCTTCCGCCCCTATAAAATGGGCATGAGCTCCCCCTCGACATCCCCTTTGCCGTACTCACCTTCTCTTGGCCCCTCACCCTCTCCACCGAGCTCCCCACGACGCCACCTCTCTCCACCTCACCGGAGAAACTCCGGCGGCCGATTTAGCCTCGCCTGAGCATCGAATCGGCGTAAAACCGCGTTCCTCGGCTTCGCAGCGACGACCTCTACGTCGGCATGTCCTCCTCCGTCATCCTCGACCACGGGATCAGCAACTTCGCCTCCATCCAGTAGCCTCCGCCGGCTGTACAACTCCGGCTGCACCACGCCGGCGACCAGGACCACTCCAGACCTCGACAAGACTACCTTCTGCATCGCAGCTGCAAGACGAAGGGCGTCCACCCTTGCTGCTTCACCAAAACTAGCTGGAGGCTGCCACGAATTCAAGCCATGGTGTTCGCCGCCATCATCGACATCTCCTTCGGTCGTCGCCATTCCCGAAGCCAAAGAACAGCACCGTTTCTGCCGTCGGCAGTGCCTCGTCGAGCTCGTTGTCGGCCCCTACTTCTCCAAGCCCGAAGTTTGCCGAAGCTCCACCGTCGTCGTCGACTCGAGGAGCGTCTTCGTCTTCGTCTTTGCCAGCACCCTCCGTCACCTTCTGTCACCGCCGTCATCGTGGGTGAGTTCAACGTCCCCTCCTTTGCCTTGGTCCTCCCAAATAAATCCAAGACATCAATATGTCTATATATGTTCTTGTTCTTCCTTTTCATCAATGACATATGGGTCCATATTGTTATATGTCATCCACCTAAAATTTGATCTAATCATTCCGGAGATTTTTAATTTAATCTTTCTCTCAGTTATAAATCATTTGCAAATTACTTAATTAATTGGAATAGTTTTTTCTTTTAATAGGTTTAATTGGAATAAATTGGTAAAATACACAAGTGCAACAGATTCCAACTATGGAGACTGATCATTATGGCCTTCTTATTCATGTAAAGATGGGAGGACAGAGAAAATACAAGTGGACGAGGAGGAAGGGAAAGCCGTTCCGGTATGAAGATATGTGGCAACGACATCTAGAGTACTCCGAATTCATTACCAGGGAATGGGATCCTGGAATTGGAGTTTGTGACTTGACTGATTTGCAAAATTCACTGTCAAAGTTGCAAGGGGCTCTCCGGGAGTGGGACAAGGAGGTGTTCGGATCGGTTAAGAAGAAAATCATGCAAATCCCGTCAGAGCTGGAGGAGGAAAGAAAGGGGACCTTGTATAAAGGTTCGACAGAGTAGGAGATACAACTTATGGATCAACTTGCGGAAGTGTTGGCCCGGGAGGAGGAAATGGAAAGATAAAGGTCACGGGTGTCTTGGCTTAAAGCGGTAGACCGTAATACTGCTTTTTTCCAAGCGAAAGCTAAATCCAGGGCAAGATCGAATAGGATGTAGTCGATAGAGAGATCGGATGGATCAATGGTGGTCGATCAGTCAGAAATTGAACAAGAAGCGAATCAGTTTTACCAAAACCTGTTCACAGCTCAAGAAGATGTTCGACCAAAGGCTATGACGCATTGTGTCCCTAGAAAAATCTCACATGAAATGAATGAGATTTTGGATGCACCTTTTCACGGAGAATGAAATAGAAAAAGCCCTTTTCGAAATGGCACCTGGGAAGGCACCAGGGGAAGATGGTTTTAACGCTGGGTTTTATCAAAAACATTGGCCGTTGGTGAAAAAGAATGTTGTTGATGCAACTCTGGGTTTTCTTAATGGAGGAGATCTGCTGGAAGTAGCGAACAAGACCATCCTGGTGCTCATTCCAAAAGTATTGCATCCAAAAGACTTCTCCCAATAATGGCCAATCTCGTTGTGTAATGTTATCTATAAGATTTGTTCAAAGGCTTTGGTGAACAGACTCCGATTGTTTTTGGATGATATAATTTTTGAAGAACAAAGCGCGTTTGTCCCTGGAAGATTGATTATAGACAATGTAGTTTAATTATTGCATATGAATGCATACATTATCTCCAGAAGAAGAAAGGGAAGGAAGGGGCTTTGTGCAGTGAAGATAGATATGGCCAAGGCGTACGATCGGGTGGAGTGGAGGTATTTAGACTCCATAATGCTTGCCCTAGGTTTTTCGGCTAAATGGAGAGGGTTGGTCATTAGGTGTGTTTCAACTGTCTCCTTTTCGGTGTGAGTTAATGGGCAATTTTTAGAGGAGTTTAAACCTACCCGAGGGATCAGGCAAGGAGATCCTATTTCGCCTTATTTATTTGTCATATGTGCAGATTATCTTGACTTTTAAAATCACAGAGCCCTCTTTATATCTCGAGGGGAATTAGAGTTGCACAGTACACTGTGGATTTTGCATCTCTTTTTTACGGATGACAGTATAATCTTCATGCCTGCTTCGAGAGTAAGTGCAGAGCGGTTTGGTAGAATTCTTGATGACTATAATAGGGGATCGAGACAGCTAGTGAACAGACAGAAGTCGGCTATTTTCTTCTCGGGTAACTGTGATGATGAAGCTAAACGAGATGTGCACTAAGTGTTACAAATTGCTAGTGAAGCATTGGGAGAGAAATACCTCGGTTTGCCAACTTCGGTGGGGAAGATTTCAGACAGGGTGTTTAACTATGTTCCTGATCGTGTCAGGAATTTTGTTAGCGGATGGGAAAGCAGTCTCACAAGCTGTGTGGGGAGAGAGGTACTGATCAAGGTGAATGTACAGGCGGTACCGACATACCCAATGAGCTGCTTCAAGCCGCTAGCGCTAGTGTGCAGGAAACTGAAAACTTATATTTTGAACTATTGGTGGGGGAGTGCTGTAGATAGCCATAAGATCCACCGGCAACGTTGGGAGTTCCTGACTAACTCGAAGTTTGATGGAGGCATCGGTTTTAAGGATATGTCGCTCTTTAACCAAGCAACACTAGGAAAACAAGGTTGGAGACTGATGACAAGACCTAATGCGCTCTGTACTAAAGTGATCACATGCAAATATTTCCCGACATGTGATTTTTTGTTTGCCACGAGGAAAAGAAACAGCTTTGAGACTTGGAGAGCGATGCTCCATGGACGGGAACTTCTGAAGATGGGTTTGATTAAACGTATTGGCCTGGGAACAACGATTCGAGTGTGGACAGATAATTGGATTCCTAGGAGCAATACATTTAGACCGCTTGTGAGGTTACCAGGAGTTAATATTCAGACAATGGATGAACTTATGCTTGCTAGTACTAGACAGTGGGATGAACGTCGCATTCGACAATGCTTTGTTCTTGTTGATGCTCGAGAGATTCTGAAAATTATCCCAGTGAGTCAACTAGATGAAGACGAGATAGCCTGCGCGAATGAAAAACATGGATGCTACTCAGTGAGAACAACTAAATGGTGGAAGGTGTTGTAGAAACTTAGGGTTCCACCAAAAGTTCGTGTATTATGGTGGAGGGCCATGCATGGTTTCTTACCTATCAAGGCGGAATTGAAGAGGAGACATGTGGTGATGTGACCATTGCTACCAGTGATATAACCATTGCTCACATCATGGATCAACAAGAAGTTATCAAGGTGAAATCCTCCAAGTGCTGGACTCCAATTCGGCCACCTGCTTTACTGCTAAATTCAAATGGCCGCCAAATCTGCATACGAGCTCCGTTTTCAGCTTGTGAGTACTTGATGGAAAGCTCTCGGAGTTCTCTTTCCAGCGGATCCAGCCTCAACTCCGAATTCCATCTCGTTTGGCTGCAATCACAGAAACAAGGTGCTGCGTCACCTATCATAGGCCTTTGGGCTTGTAACTTCGTCTGGGACCCTAGCCCAAGTGGGGCCCATGTGGGGTGTGCCCAAAACAGGTGGAGCACGACCCTAGGTCGTCCTCCCACCTCCTTAAATAGATAGGTACCCCTTCAGGGTTATTCGGGTTTTGATTAATTGTAAGTTTAGCCATTGCTATTTCGCTTGCAGCGCACGTGTCGGCTAGACCGTCCGTCTGCTTGTTCGGAACCCCACCTTTATCGTGTATTGATTTATCTTTGTGTGTCTTGTTTATCTAGCAATATAGTTGCTTTTATCTTGTTCTTACTTGTTCTTGATTGCTTGCAGGAATAGGGTTGATCTGCACCAGCAATATTAACAAACCCTCGGAGAGGTGTATCGATCGCTAAGGCGCAACACAACAACGTCTCGTACGGTTGTAGTCGGATCATCAACGTTTCTCCCTATCGTAGTTATCAGCAACTCACCGAAAGATCAGGCCATCCTCGTGCACATCATGTGGAGAGGGACGACTTGTGCGAGCTGTGTGGGGGATGTGGTGGAAGATTTCTATCACATGGCGATAGGATGCTCGTGTGCGAGTATTTTTTGGGCGGCAATGAAAGAGATGATATGATGCAAAATCCCCCGTTTGAACCTGGCTACTTGGGTGACAGATATCCTTTCGAGTGATGTTTGTGATTTGCTAGATGCTGAGTTGTTTGTGTGTGGGTGTTGGGTGCTCTGGAATGGACAAAATGCAAGGAGGCACGTGCGATCAACCTGGGATGCTGGTACAGCAGCTCCGTATGATGCGAATTTGATTGAAGAACTTATTTGCCTGGATGGGAAACATTACCAACGACTCAAGCATGGTGGAAGAAACCGGATTTGGGTTGGTTTAAGGTAAACACAGATGCATCCTTCTCGTTACAGGACAATTCAGGGGCCTTAGGAGCTATTCTGTGAGATCATCTTGGCGAAGTGTAGATAGCTAGGGCTAAATGGTATGCATCTTTACCAGATGTGCTCACAGCGGAGGCAATCGCGGCGAGGGACGGGATCCAAATGGTGATTGCCCATGGCTGCGCTAGGTTAATCCTCGAGGTTGATAACCAGGAGCTTGCAGGTTTATTGAGCTCAGAAACTGGAAGACGAAGCGCCATTTCAGGGCTTTGGCAAGAGATCAGAGATCTGGGAAAGTTATTCATTTCTTTCCGAGTTGTGTGGGTTTGTAGGCAAGCTAACATGGCTGCTCATGGCTGTGCTAAACTGCCGTCGGAGGTTGATCCGGTTTGGTCTTGTATTGATGATCTCCTTGTATAAGGGTGGTTGTCGACCGGGATTCTAGCTCTCTAGAACCTTATGATAAGCTCTCTTGATGAACTTAAAAAAAGTTTCTTAAAAATTAAAATAAAATCCATTTTTCAATGTAGTAATAGCTAATTAATCATGCGCTGACAGCCGTTCTCTTTCCCCATGCTACCAATAATCTCCACGGGCATTATCATTTGATTATAGAGATAAACAAAACATTTTTATAAATAATTAAATAGTTTTAAAAAGTGGTATAAACAGTATGCTTTCGAAAAGTACAACAAAAAAGCTGTTGTAATAATCCAGTGAATAAGCTGGAGGAAAAACGTGAGGGAAGGCTGAAAAGAGCAGTAGGCTGCTGTTGGGCTCATTCTTGTAGGTCTCGCACAAAAGGAAAGCCCAACGAAGCCCATCCATTACTGACCCATTCATCCATCCAACGCACCAGAAAAACCCTAGCCTTCCTATCCGACGGCCACCGCTTTCCCACCTCACATATATAATCTCTCTCTCTCACCACACCCTAACCTCCCTTTGGCTCTGTCGCTCCACCTCGCCGCCGCCGCCACCACTCGCCGCCGCCGCAGAAGACATGGGTGAGCTCCTCCTCCGCCGCCTCCTGTTCTTCCTCAATCTCTACTATCTTGGTATCTGATTCGCATTGTTGCGATGTGGTTGGTCCAGGGGCGTACAAGTACGTGTCGGAGCTATGGAGGAGGAAGCAGTCGGACGTGATGAGGTTCGTGCAGCGCGTGCGCTGCTGGGAGTACAGGCAGCAGCCGGCCATCGTCCGCCTCACCCGCCCCACCCGCCCCGATAAGGCGCGCCGCCTCGGCTTCAAGGCCAAGCAGGTCCCCCTCACCTTCTTCCTCCAGATCCCCTCGCCCTCTTCTTACCTGTGTGGCTGTGTAACTGTGTTCAAGCATTTTTATCAACGGACGATGGATATGGCCTTGATTTGCTGCTCCTGGTAGCTGTCTAGTTTTTAGATTTCCTTGCGAAACATGTGCGTCCTGTATACCAATTTCATTTGTTAATTCTGCTTGCTTGTATGTCTGGAAGGACTGATCTTTCCGCGATAGAAATGAAGGTTTAGTTTGTAAGATCTAGTGTGTAAGGATGTTGCCTGTTTATGTTTTTCATCTACTTGAGCCTGATGCCCCGTAATTTAGTTTTTTATAGTGACATTGTATCACTGTAGTAGCTGAAGGTTCTCTATTATGTTAGCTACTTCCTCTGAATCAGATTATAAGTTGCTTTGACGTTGATTCAATTTTTAACAAATATACTAACATTTACATCATCAAATTAGCTTGATTATATTTATAACTAAATATAGTTTTATAGTATATTTATCTTGTATTGAAAATGTTACTCCCTCTGTCCCAACTCACAACATATAACTACCTTTGACTGAATGTGACACTTCCTAGTGCAATGAATCTGCACACAACTTCTGTCTAGATTCATTATCTTAGGACGTGTCCCATCCGTTCAAAGGTTGCTATAGTTTGGAATGTAGGTAGTATTACTCTTCTACATACTTGGTCAAACTTAAAACAGTTTTGACTTTGATTTTGGTCAAAGCGACATAATTCGAAACGGAAGCATTAAATAGATGCAGTTTTCAAGGATGTCTTTAGGTACTACTCCCTCCATTCGCTTTTGATAAGCGTATTCCGTTTTGGCAGCCGTTCATATTTGATCATCGCATAAGCCGGATGCATTAATTTTTTGTCTCTGGTGGGTCTTTGTTTTCCGAACGAAATTAGCGCAGATATATGCAAATTAATTAGCTGACCACATGCAACGGCTGCTCACATGCAGATTAGATGGACGATTGGACGGGGCCTGCGGCATGCGCTTCTAGTTGTTATCGAAACAGCAGTATTAATTTGTTCGCTGCTGAGCCGGGAATATTGTTTTCGCTTCCAAACGAGAATACGCTGATCAATTACGAATGGAGGGAGTAATATAGTTCTGACATGTTTGGACTGTTATATTGCTTGGAGTTGGTATGGTACATTTGTCGTCTGTATTTACTGCATTATGTACCATTTAGCAATTTGATGCTCATGTTGGTAAATTCTATTGTTTGCTAGTTTGCTAGTTTACAAGCAAAGTTTTGTAAGATTGCTCCTATTTTGTAAGCCAACATGTTTGTATGCACATGCTGCTGTCTGATTCACATTTGAATGTCTTGGTCCTATAATCTAATCTTGCGCTTAACTATGTTCTTTTACATTTCCTTCAGGGCTATGTGGTTTACCGTGTCCGTGTTAGGCGTGGTGGCAGGAAGAGGCCAGTGCCCAAGGGTATTGTCTATGGTAAACCCAAGCACCAGGGTATTACCCAGCTCAAGTTCCAGAGGAACAAGAGGTCAGTTGCTGAGGAGAGAGCTGGGCGCAAACTGGGTGGACTCAGGGTGCTCAACTCCTATTGGGTGAATGAGGTATACTTGCTGATTTCACTGGATCATGCGAAGACATAAAATCATATCTGCTATTAATTGATTCCTTGGTTTTTGATTGCTCAATAATGCAGGACTCCACCTACAAGTACTTTGAGATTATCCTCGTGGATGTTGCTCACAGCGCTATCCGCAACGACCCAAGGATCAACTGGCTCTGCAAGCCTGTGCACAAGCACCGTGAGCTCCGTGGTCTAACCTCTGCTGGCAAGAAGTACCGTGGCCTGCGTGGCAAAGGCCACACTCACCACAAGGCCAGGCCTTCCCGCAGGGCCACCTGGAAGCGCAACCAGACCGTCTCTCTTCGTCGCTACCGTTAAGCTTATGTGCTGCTTTGATGCTTTGTTACAGTGGAATCCGATCCTAGCAGACCTCGATTATTATATCTGTTTGCCCTTTATTTTGGTACTTCGTTCTGAAACCAGTGAACTATCTATACTAGTTAGTTGCAAGATTATTGTGATATTTTCTTCCGAATATTCTCTTCTGGGATTGCTGGACCAGGATCTGAGCTTCTATCAGTCAATTCCAGTCCCACTTACAGACCGTTGTTTCTTGCATATATCTTGTATACTGATGAATATGAAATATGTTGTATTCGTAAGTACTAAACTAGTAAGAAAAATAAAAAAATGAGTCATAAGAAATAGCGTATCATTGTGATTTTATGCGCAGCAAGTACAACTAGATACACAGGTGAAGAACATTTTTGACAAATTACATGTTGCTTGTCACGTTAAACGTATTAACCACAGACCTTCATGGCTTAATTATTTACACCAATTGTCCCGAGTCATAACTAACATATAGCAATTTTACTGCTATCTGTGTTTCTTAGTGCAAGAGTTTTGGCCTTTTGCTTACAACATTTGACTTTTTATCTAATTCCAAATCATATTAAGTTAAATTATTATAAATTATAGTATTATAAGCTCATCTTCAAAAAGCTCATCTAGATTCTAGATTATAGAAAGTCCTAATAATTTGTTTCTTTCATATTACGATTTTTTTTGGGAAAAATAGTTTTTATTGGAAAATCACAAAAATGTTACGCGTCGGGGTGAAATTGTAGACCTGTTGCCACGAGTCGTGATGACAAGCCCCTTGTCGCCATAGAAAACAATGGCAGGCCAAAGTCGTTGAAGGCCCAGACGACAGGAAGGCCTATCGCCACTACCAATGGTGATAGGGCCCACGCCCCGCCAAATCAATGGTTGTCATCACTACCAATGATGATAGGGTGACCTATCGCCACTACCAATGACGATAAGGGTGATTTTTTTTTTATTTTTTACACTTAGCAGAGGCCCACACGCATAGCAGGCCCTATTGCCCTAATCGTCGGTCCAGAAGGCGATAAGAGGCCTGTCGTCACGGCCCGTGGTGACAAGCCTCTATTTTTGCAATTTCACCCCGACGCTATACATTTTTATGATTTTCCAATAAAAAATATTATTTCTAAAAAAACTCTCTTATTACTCTTTTTTCTCTTTGACGAATTACGGCAGGTGAGACCCTACTGTTGTATAATGTACATCAAAACAAAACAAAATATACATAGTGTTACGGACTGTTTGACCATGATTTACAGATAAGTTTGAGACGAGAAAGCAAGTGCAAGGCATTCAATAAGGTAAGCTAGGGTTTGCAGAGAAGAAGAATAGAGAAGTTCTCAAGTCAAGTAGACTGGGCTAGGGCCTATTACTATAGTAAAAGCAAGCTTATAGTCGTACCACTTTTCGAGGTAGTCACACTAATGGCCGGAGTCATGCTTTATAAGCTTAAAGCCAGAAAAAGCTTTACTATAGCGTATGCAGACTAGTGAAGAGAAAGCTGAGCAGAATTCCTCCTCACGAGCGACTTGTCTACTTAATACAATATGCATTTCGACATGAAAAGCTATCCCCATAAAACAAAGAAAAAGAATAGGGGCGTAAACCCTATGCAAAAGTAGGGTAAATTTCTCTCTAAAGAAGATATTCTACATGGTGAAGGAGTGATCAATATCGCTGAAAATTTTATCATTTCAAATTACTCTTAACAATCTAGATTACAATAATTGCAAATTGAAAGAAAGTACAACGGGACAACAACGCGTAAGCAGGCTGACAATCTAGTTTTAAAGAATAATCCATATGAAATGCAACTACAATTGGCAAACCTAATGTTTCACTGGTGATTTTTCTTAGTTGAAAGTTGAAACAGTCACCGGAAGACTTGAAATGCCAGCTGAACAATCACACTGCACTGGCTGCTAGTTTACAAAGTGCTGTAACAACAGCAAATCACCACGGTTCCACCTCAGGACTGTATAGGGCAAAAATGGAATGTCAACACTTGTTCATGCAAGTTTAGGTAAGCATCCATTCCATTTTTTTTCTTCTCAAGTTAAAAAAAATATGGAGGTCCAAAACATACACTAAAAGGAGCGTTGAATTAAAATTAGGAATATCCAACACAACCATGTTTTGATAATATGTGCTTATTTTATAATTGGAAGTACATTCCTAACAAAATAGAAATAAAGTTCCGCATTGGAGCAGAAGAGGTAAATGAGATCACCACAACTGACCAAGTACATAATATGAATCCAAAATAATTGGTTCTATAGTTTATAGTTAATTTGAAACAAAATACAAAATTGGAAGTAAATAAATGTGCTCTGTTACATTGATCCAATATATGCTTCCAAGAACAAGGGTAATATAAAGAGCCAGGAACAGATCCAACAACACATGCATGATCAAAGCTCTGCAACACACATAGAACATGCTCGGACTAAGAGACAAAATTAACAAATTACTCATAGCTCTTCATAAATTAGCACAACTGTATAAAGTACAAACAAACTTCATTAGACTAATTATTTGCATATGGTAATTAATATTTTTTTATGAAGTGCTTGCTCAACCATATGTGTAACTTTTCTCTCTATTGCACTAGTTTTTATCCCTTTGGAAATGGAAAGCACTAGCTATATAGACTAACATTAAATAAGAATGGCAAGCAACTAAACAAGTCATCTATTTGAGGTACCAAAATTCAGTATTTCATGACCCATATATTCAAAAAATTTCTGAATAACATAGAAAGAGATTTCTGTTTTATTTGTTGCACCAAGTAAGCTTATTTATTATAGTAGCAACGGGTGGTACAAGTGCAACTCCAGTTGCAGAAGAATATTCCCCTTATGCTAGTGGGGGAGTTGGCTTGTTAACCTGATGAGATAGCAATATTAGCTAATAGAGATAGTAAAATACAGTGCAATAAAATGGAAACATAATATTGAAGACTACAGTGTATTCTTTTCTGAACAAAACAGATTCCAGTGGATTTCAAGTACCTTATATATCTCAATGGTGAACAACTGATTCAACCCAACAAAACACGAGGCATGGAACAGCATGAGATTGTAGGGACAGAACACCATTTAAAACATCATAGGTATGTGTTTAATTGCCATAGACTTATCATTATACCTATCATTATCAATGGATAGTTCAAAAGCCTAACACAATATTCTGCCATTTTTTATAAACAGGTTTGCACTGTGGAATACCAACATTCAAGCATAAACAAGTAGCCCAAAGGTCAAAAACACATGGACAGCCCAGTCCATGAGACATTCAGAATGCTGCACTGGATCTACTCAATCTTGCACTCTGTCTTCAGAACAATCAGATGATCTACCAAATTCCATGCTTCTCCAGACACTTAACATATGCACAGAGAATGTGATTTCATAAGTACACTGTACACCTGTTGAAGAATGAGGAAAATCTATTTAAGTTGACGTTGTGAGGCACCATTTTCAGCTGCCGTAGTGTGCCACCCATGGAAATTGCAGGCTCTACACTGACTTCCCTATCAAAAATGAAACTCCATGTTCTTGAAGAGAACACAAAGATAAAACTGACATAAGATACAATTTGGTGTAGTAGCTTATCTTCCAAACTGAGCATCCTTTATACGGGCTTCAAGCATCTGCCACAACTTCTGATCAAAATTTTGGTCAGTATCTGAAATTTCAGACAGGAAGTCACGGGCCTCATCGTACCGCTTGGCTTTGCAGTAACTGTCGACTACTCTCCTGTATGTCAGTTCCATAGGCTTCAAGTTGTGCTGAATCATGTAGCTGACGACCTCTCTGGCCTCATTAAACATTTCCAGGTTAGCATATCCTCCAACCAGCGTGTGATATGTTACAACACATGGAGCCAGGCCATCAGCAATCATCTCAGATAGGATCCTCTGAGCTTCTTTTATCAGACTTTGCTTGCAGAATCCATTTATGACGGTATTATACGACACAACGTCAGGCTTCACATGAGAACTTTTGAGCTGTCTCAGTATTTTCTCAGCTTCCCAAGACTCGTTGGACTTGGCATACATGTCCATCAAGCTGTTGTAAGTGATTAGGTCAGGGCTCAGCCCACTCTTCTTTATAGAATCAAACATCTCCGTGGCCTTGCTATATAATCCATTCTTCGCATACATTGCAAGCATGGAGTTGAATATGACAAGGTCAGGTTTGTAACCCTGTGCTTTTACCTCTTGAAATGCCTTCTCAATCCCTTCTAATCGCCGGCACTTGAAGTTGGCAATCACAAGTGTCCGCAAGATAACCCAACTAGGAAAAATTGTACCATCATAAACTTCTTTCTCAATAGACTCTATCCCAGCTGCATTGCCACCCTTTGCGTAGCACTGGAGCAGTAGTGAATACGACTGGTCATTTGGCTTGAATCCCTTCTTCATCATTTTGCTTACTATGGACTGAGCAGTGGACCAATCGCCTTGTCGTGACAGCACATTCAGCAAAGCATTGTATGTGGTGAGGCAAGGGGTGAAGCCAGCACTGATCATTTCATCATACATCTTGAAAGCGTTGGTTCTCGAACCACACCGACCATAGGCAGATATCAGTGTGTTGAAGGTGTCTCGGCTCAGCTCAACCCCACAAGACTTCATCCCTTTGAGTACCTTGGTAACGTAGTCCTCCATACCCCGCTTCCCACAGATGGCCAGCATCGTGTTCCAGGTGACTCGATTTGGTGTGCATCCACTCCTTGACATCTCCTCAAGCATCTTCAGCATCGTGGTGAACCTTGATTTCTTCCCCAGCATACCAAATATAAGATTGTATGTGTTCACATTTGGAACATACCCATTATTCTTCATTCGATCAAAAAGCGCGAGTGCCTCATCTACCCTGCCAACATTTCCATATGCTGTCATGACGGTATTGTAGGTGAATGTGTTAGGCAACAATCCCTTGCTGGTCATTGTGTCAAGACACTTGGCAGCCTCCTCAAAGAAGCCAGCCCTAGCATATGTCCCGGCGAGCTCATTGTAGGTGACGGCATCCGGCTGGCAGCCACTATCCTCCATCTCCTTGAGCACCCGCAGCGCCTCGGTGTAGTTCCCGGCCTTGCCAAACACCTGCAGGAGTGCATTGTATGTGACAACGCAAGGGACATGGCCACGGGCCTTGAGGTCCTCAAAGAAGGCGACCGCCTCATCAAGAAGGCCATCACGGCCACATGCGGCGATCACCGTGCTGGCGGTGAATTTGTCGGGCTCGACGCCAGAGGCCCGCATCTCCTCCAGCAGTGCGACGATCCGCGTCCAGGAGCGCCCCATCCGCCCATATACGTCGAGCACGACGTTGTAAGTGACGAGTGTGGGCGCCACCCCCTGCCGCCGGAGCTCCGCGAACAGCTGGATCGCGCGCTCGTATCGACCCACGCGGGACAGCGCGTGCAGCACGGTGGTGTATGCGCGGACGTCGAGGCGCGTCCCGGGCGGCAGCGGCATTTCGTCGAGCAGGTCGCAGACGGCGTCGTGCTGGCCCTCGCGGCCGAGCGCCCGCACCACCATCTCGAGCGCCGCGGCGTCGGCGGCGCCCTCGTCGCGCGCCCAGCGGAGGAGCGCGAGCGCCCACTCCCAGTGGCCGGACAGCTCGAGCGCCTTGAGCAGGGAGGGCAGATCGGCGGCGCGCAGCAGCTCGTCGCGGCGGGAGGAGAGGAAGGCATGGAGAGAATCGAGCGGCTGCGACGAGATGGCGAGCACGAGGGACTGCGCGGCGGGGGAGAGAAAGGAGTGCGGCGGGGTCGGGGTTGGATGAGGCCGGCGAGGGGCGGGCGCCGGCGGCGGAGGGGCGGCCGCGGTGAGGTGGAGGAGGAGCGAGTCGAGCGGGAGCGACGAGCGCGACGGCGGAGGCGTGGGCGGCAGGAGAGGGGTGGCCACCGTGTTCGGAGGAGGGGCCCGCTTCTTGGGCCCCACCGGGAGGGTCGGCTTGTTGGGGAAAACCCCGCTGCCGGTGGCCTCCATCGATCACCGTCGATCAGCTTAGCTACGACGACGACGACGACGAGCTCATCACATGGGTGAGGTGAGCACGCCGCGGGGCGGAAGCTTGGAGGGGATACAGACTCGGAGACGATAGCGGAGGGCGGAGGGCGGAGGGCGGAGGGGATGGCGTTTTAGGATTACGGATGGCGGGCTGGCGGCAGCAGCCACGGAGACAGCGGGTGGACGGGATGCGGCTGGAGGAGAGTACGAACGCCAACTATCAACGGCATCCTGCCTCTAGCGAGAATATCTGAATCTCATCAGTTGGGTATTTGGTGTAGTGATGAAAACGGTCTAAATCAAAGTTCCATATATTTTTACTAATTTAACTTTGAGTAAATTTTAGTTTGGCCTAGGTTTTTTAACCAAACTTTCACTTTGGACCACCCCCAATCTACTGTTTTCACATAAGGCTAGATATGTTTACCTATTATGCACTTTGGACTACCCAATGTTCCTAACTCCATCTTTGTCTTCTCCTTTAGTTTCCTATCATGCACTGGCAACGCCATCACGACTTGAGGCGGTGAATAAACAAAGGGTGTAGGAGAAGAAGTTCCATGCGGAGGCGTGATCCAGCATTTCTCCGCATGATCCAGCATTTCAACCTGATCAGTCTACTTTGATTCTGCTTCGAGGGAACACGGCGGCTGCTCGTGTACGATCTTGCACGGTGTAGACATGAGAGAAACTAGCGAGAAAAAAACATATGGGAGAGAAGGGGGAGGGCACGTGACAAGTTGAAGCAACGACCAGAGTGGCCAAATGCTCATTCCGTATAGTTTTTCAAAAAAAAAATCTAAAAAAAAACCTTTATAAAAAAACTTAAATGGTATTTAAATGGTACCACTTTTAAGAATGATACTAGATCGGTTGGGGTTTTCGTAACGTTTTCATACACGACAAGTATTACCCTTCTGAGACCAAATTCAGGAGAGCAGCCTATATTTATGACATGTCTTTTCCCCCAAAATAATGAGATTTTTGTATCCAATGAATTTTAAAACATTGTAATTTTACAACATGTATTATAATTTTTCTAGTACACATTATATAAGAAGAGAATTATGATAAAAACAATTGATTACCACTTGGAAGAGGTGATAGAAGAGGTAGTAGTGAAAAACAAGATGCAAATATGCGATGCTTGGTACTACCCTTGCCTGAATCTGAACGTGGTTAATCACCATTTGTGAACCCACAGTGATATTGCATGGTTTATTCATTGATATAACCGTCGAATAGTGTCCGACATTTTTCTTCCCATCACCACAATGAATCACCTAAAACCTTGCGGCGTAGATTGAACAGTGCTGTCAACCACCTCGAAAACGATGGAGCCGATTTAGATAGATGAATGGTACAAGACCATCTTGTCAACGAAACGGAAGATTTATGGGATAAAATATAAAAGACCATCTTGTTGGTGAACAAACCTACAAAAGGGTATCACAGTATTGCAGCAACAACAAATGATTTACGGTGTAAGTTGACAAAGATGAACGAACTATTGCTAAAGTAAGGAAAAAAGTAGATAGGCAACGTACCCGTTGGCAGTTGTGACTTCGTCAATCTTAACATATACCATCCCAATACTTCAGATGTACTCATATAGATATGGTGTACATGAATGCGTTTATAGGGGTGAGCAAGCGTGTAAGCCATAAAGTGAGGTAAGATTAGTTCTTTAATCCTCTAGAAACATTTTTTGGTGACTCCCATCCTTCAATATAGTCAAATATCATACTGAAAAACCAGAAATGAAATATAGATCAGACATATAATGAATCAGAAATCTCCATAACCTGTCGAAAGGTAATTGATACAAACATGCCTTCAAGCTTCATACCTTCCAGCACTTTCATCACGTTATACACTTTGACAGGATTTGGGATCAATGGATCACCATTGTCCACAAACAATACATCCTATCAAAAATATACAGCATTCAGATCAGCACGAGGGTCTCAGAATAAACTAAACAAAGCATCTCATTGAGTTGTTCTTAAAATACGAAAAAAAATACAAGCTTGCTGAACCAATCCCCTTTCCCAATCTGTGCATTTTCAAAAATATCCAAAATGAAATACTTTGTTCTCTCTGGATTGCAATCAACACAGCACATAGCATGGTCTATCGGTGATTTTTCAGCCATACATTGGATGCTAGACTACTATAAATCTTAGATTTTAAGTTCAATGCTAATTCTTTCCAATCAAATTCACGATGGGAGAAATCAAACTCAGCAGCACACATACCATTGTGCCTTTCTCGATCATGAGATCGAAGATCTTACACTCGAATGGCAGATCAAGCATGTCGGTTACCACCACCTCCATGCCTGCAAGAAGTGAATGTTGGCATTCATCCCAAAATCCCAAATAACAGTGATTCAGTGACCATAGGGAAAGGAACATAATAATTGCATAAAGGAAACAAATACTGCTAGATTCACAGTGACCAAACCAGTAAAACCCTACCCTCCGAGCCCTGCTTCGTGAGGCGGTCACGCATTCGATGGATGGCAACGGGCAAGAGGTTGACACATGATGCCACTGGCAACGCCATCCCACAGCAGCTCCTCCCTGAGCTGCAAGTTGCCACACCTGGCCTCATGAACCTACCACAACACCACACGCACAAACACAATCATTTGCAGCAAGAAGAATCATAAATCCTCAAGAACAGCCACTTCTAATTCAAGAACTCACAAAAGGACATTTTCCCCACAGACAGACGATTTCAAGAATTTGGACGAAAAGAGATGGAAGGGGTATGGTATACTGATTTTTTTTTCCTTAAAAATTCATAGCTAATGGAGAGGTCAAATGTGGAGTCAATATTCCAAGGGACAAATATTTCTCAATCAAGCAAGCAGGGTACAATCAGGGCAGTAAAAAATCATCTGATGTTTTCTTCTCTACTGGAGATCTTCTTGCTGGCCTCTGGGTTGCCCAGAGGAGCCTCAGAGAATGTCTTCCTCCTTCAAGAGCTCGACAATTTCAATCAACGGGATGATGTTCTTCTCCATCCCTTACTGCCTGGAGGTGATGGACGCCACCGGCCTTGCCGAGGTAACCAAGCTCAGGGTGGTGGCTGCGGTGGCATTGCACCAAACTGGTGGAGAAACTTTGGTGGCGCTAGGGGGCGGTGGAGCGGCGGAACGGTGCCAGCAATGCACACAGGAGCAGCGAAGTGGCACCGGCGACATGCATAGGAGCGGCACAGTGGCGGTGATGCGCTAGGTCACACACGCTTGCACTCCGTATCGTTAAGCGATAGAACTTGGGCTGGAGCCGTAACGATTTTAATCTGGACAGGGATCCAATTCCAGGGTATCCGTTTACAGGTCGACGGAAACAAACACATGTAGGTCTCGATTAGTGCTCGTAATAGATATGGGCCAAAATCAGCCGAACCAAACAGCTCCTAAATATATAAGGGAAGATATTGAAGCTGCCTTACCAGGTGTCAGCGTCATATTTTACAGACTTCCTTTGCTCTGGCAAGTCAATCTCTGTACTGTAACATCATTGTTCTTTGGACGTGATCCCTTGGCGGGTGTTCTTGCCAGAGTAGTCATCTGCCTGTTTGGTAGCCCATGGGACCATTTTCTAGCTGCAGCCCACTTGATGGCTGAAATAAACACAAATATTACTTCAATGACCTGAAGTAGCGCATAGTCTGGCCATATGATCTTTCATTATAACCTACAGTTCACTTGTTCAACTGAAGTGAACAATTTAGAGTGGCATACTAAAAGAGAGAAGGGCACATGCGTGCATGCTTTTGATATGAAAGATGAAACAAGACACCCAACAAATATACCATGTTCGCGATATGAGTGAACGAACACATTACCACCAGAGTATATCATGAGTAGTTTAGCATTTTAGCTAGATCTATTCTCTAGGGGTATTGTTTCTAAGTTGTCATAGATGATATGCAAGAATGGAATGCACCAGAATCAAGTTGTAGGGGAGGGGTAGGCTAAAGACTTACCAACAAACACTTCCTGATCCTCCTGGACTTCCTCCATATGGATGTGATTCACATGTCCTGTGCAGGGGGTGCATTCTGGGCCTGGGTCGGTGCCTGCTGGGCGCTTCGGTTGGCAGTGGGTGAACCCATGCCTCAGGTAGGTGGTCTACTAGTGTCGAACATGACTGGTGTAGTGGTGTCATCTGGCATTGACAGCCCTGCTCTCCTCTTCCTTCTGAGCAAAGAACGGATGAGGAATCTTCCAGGTGTAATTTAGTTCAAATCATAAGGAGCTGCGTACATGTGTTGTGGGTCAGGTAAAAGACAAAACCCGAGCGACCAAGACCCAATAATCATCATCGCAAAAGAAGACTCGATACTTAGCCAATCTGATGGACCATTAAGCAGGAGAAAAAAGCAAACAATAAGAGATATTTCTAAAGACAGAGAGACCTTTTTTTTCCTTTTCTCTTGCACATAACATCTATTTAAATAATCTGGGTGATATCAATACTTGCACAGCATGATTTCGGCACTCATTTTGTGCACTTGAACGATTGAAAATATTCAAAGCTTAGAAAATAATTTTCATCACAAGTACATATATCAAACCTCAGTTTAAAGGTAATTCCCTGCCATTGTTGATTTTCAACTCAAAAGGCAAGATAGATCTCAACAGAAAACTCTTGTCTATGACTCTATAATACAGGAAAAAGATCTGAGCTATGTAACATGTTGGCACAGAACTGGATCAGCTGTAAAGCGGGATTGAAAAAAGGTTGACATATGTTTACCAAAACAAGTGAAGGCAAGAACAAATGGGTATACCACCCTGAAATAAAATGTCATTGTAGCTTTGAACTAACTGCTCAGCAGAAGAGTAGTTGAACACTATTTTGTGGTGACAATTTGCTCAAAGCGAAGCAAGAACATCAATCTACAACAGCTATTTGCACCAGAAAAATACAGACAGGCAGGTATTTTCATCCATTAAGAAAAATAAAAGGTATTGTTCAAAAGGTGCATGGTTTCTATGCATTGTCTAATATGTACTCCCTCCGTCCCAAAATAAGTTCATTTTTGAACTTGGACATGGTCTTTGAGACACTACTTTGACCTATGATATTGACAAAAATAAGTTTCGAATAAATAAAGTTGCATATCACGATATTGTTTATTGACAAATCTAAAAACACTACTCTCATCTAATCAATCTTCTTTATTTTTTAACTGTCAAAGTTGAAAAGGTTTGATTGGACACTATTCTAAAAACGATCTTATTATGGGATGGATGGAGTATTATTTTCACACAACAGTGCAATTGTGGTTTCATCTAGGATTTGAGCTATTTTTTTCTTGCATTAAATACAGTTCAAGTACGCATGCAACAAAAGACACCATTATTTTCTTATCATAACTGGAAAGTTGTACCCTCATTCATTTTTGCATTCATTTGAATTAACAATTAGGCTGCGAGACCTTCAATACGTTATTCCTTTACATTAATAAAAACAATTGGCGTAGCATACTTCATCATTTTCTGCTGTCAAAATACTGAAAAACACAATATTAAATTTACATATATGTTCTGAAAAAGTATTAGGCTACTACAGAGAAGATAAAAATTGATAGATATAAATTACTAATTGTATTACCTAGGAGGTTTTGCTTTTGAAGGTAGGTATTTCTGGAAGCAAGGAAAATCAAGGAAGCAGGACCACTTTGTAGAGTAAACACTCCTATTCATCATAGGAATTGATTGGAGATGTTGGCATGCTTTCAACCAAATCATGAAAAATCTTGAACCAGCATCCTCGCAAAAGACAGACAGCAAAATGCACCTCAATTTGATTGTGTTTTCATATACATTAATCAGTATAAAAGAGCTTCCAAGAAATTATTACTTTTATGCAACTGGTTTTCTCCTTAGCATAATAAAGATTCCCTGAA
The DNA here is from genome assembly GCA_000325765.3 of Leersia perrieri. Taxonomy (NCBI): domain Eukaryota; kingdom Viridiplantae; phylum Streptophyta; class Magnoliopsida; order Poales; family Poaceae; genus Leersia; species Leersia perrieri. Next base: position 7,427,373 of record CM002483.1, read on the forward strand.
TCCATTTCTTTCCAAATGCTAACCCTTCTTTACATTCAGTTGGCATAAGAACTTCTGTATGCACTGTATTTGGTGATAAAAAAACTATGTTGAATCTGCCAGGCTCTCTAGGACATGTCCTGATCGAGGAAAATTTCTTCCTCAAATGATCTAAATAAAAAAGCAGAAGATAATAAGTCTGGAATATAAAAAGAAAGAACCAAGCAAGAAAAAGGGGGCATTATCCAGGAAGAGGAAAATCTTTTTTTTTTGAGGGAAAGGAAGAGGAAAATCTTGTTGCAAAGGAAAAATGTACAGAGGCTTATTTTCATTTCATGTGCTTCAAACATTGAAGCTAGTGACAGATTATTTTTTGAAGATGCATAGAGCCAATGTTTTTTGGGCCATGTGGATTCCATGTGCACACTTTGCTACCTTTTAAATAAAGTATCAGTTTGCGAAGTGGCATGCCTAAAACTATCCAACTTTATACAAGCAATAAAATAAACAACAAAAACAACTGACACTGAAATTATGTTAGTTTTAAACAAGGCCACCAGGCAAAGATTCACTTACCAATTCCTCTTCAGGCCAGTAATACCCTTATGATTTTGCATCTTCACACAGATCACAACAGACCAACACGTACAAGTGAAAAGCATGTGCAAAGATGAGCTAACACTGACTGTACATCTTCATATGACCTTCTTTTCTGTTCCAGATGCTCAGAACAGGATCAGACTGTTTCCCGTTTCCTATCCAATTGGTGGGGAGAAGTCCACAGATATGCATCTCATCATAAAGCTTTGAGATCTCTTTCATATTACCAGATTTAATGTAACTGTGAATCAGTGTACAATATGTAATATAATTTGGATCTACATTGTTCTCAATCATTTGGTCCAGAAGCTTGATTGCTTCTTCCATATACCCTTGAGCACATAGACCATGGATCAGTATAGAGTAGGTTATTACGGTAGGCTGAATACCTTCCTCTACCATCTTTTGTTTTAATTTAAAAGCTTCTGTTGTCTTTCCTTCCTTGCAGTGTTCATCTATAAGTGTATTATATGTGACAACATTCGGTAATATACCCTTTGACTGCAACTTATTGAAAAGGTTAACTGCCCTTGGTAGCTTCCCAGACTTGCAGAGGCCATAGATAAGAGAATTGTATGTTATAATATTTGGAGTGAGCCCAACGCTCAACATCGCATCCCTCAGACTAAAAGCTTCATCAATAGACCCAGAAGCAGCACAACCATGAATGAGGCTAGAATAAGTGAAATTATCTGGAAGAAATCTCTTGTTTCGTAGACTCTCAAACAAACTTTTAGCATGGGCAATCCTTCCGGATTTGCAAAGTCCAAAAATAATAACATTCCACATCACATTTGCAGAATGAGGATTTCCATCAGCAATAGCATCAACAACTTGTGATATTTTATCAATCTCTATTGTGCTTATACTGCAACCTGGAATCATATCAAAGTTTACAAGTGTTTGCAGCACCAAATTTGCCTCATCAATCTTCCCCTCCCTATAGAAACAGCTCATTAACGAACTGCATATGAACACATTTGGAGTCATACCTTTGTTAACCATCTCAAAGTACAAGCTACAGGCCTCATGCAGATCTCCTTCTTTGCAATATCCAGCTATCAGAGCTCCATAAGTGACTAAATTAGGAGAAAGTCCCCTTGCACTCATTTCACCACGGATATCATTGACCTTGCGCCATTGCTTAGCTAAAAAATGTCCAGTAATGAAAGAATTGAACATTTCGACTGAAGGAGGAAAACCTAAATGCTCCATCTTATTCATAAGGTGTGTAGCTTTACCTAGTTTACCTATTTTACAATAACCATCAAATAATGTTCTGTAAGTTAGGCTATCCGGAAGGCATCTCAATTCCTTCATCCTGTCAATAAGCTCTTCTGCTTCAGCCATCCTCCCAATCTTGCATAACCCATTAATAACAGTATTAACTGTGATTACATTTTTTGCTAAACCCCTTGCTAAGGTTTCTTTCCAAAGGTTCAAGGCCTGCTCAGTTTTACCTGCCTTGAACAAACCATCCAACAAAGTGCTACAGCTAATTTCATTAGGTGCCACACCTCTCTTTAACATCAAAAACCATAATCTAAGGGCATCATCAATAGCATGGAGGGAGCAAAAACCTTTCAGAAGGGTGTTATATGTCAATGTAGTTGCTGCAAAACCATTCCTTACCATCGTACAACATATTTCAAATGCCTTGCTCATGGAACCCTCTCTGCAATACCCATCTATTAGAGTATTGTAACTGTATTTGTCCAGTCTCACCCCTCCATCCTCCATTTCCTGCAAAACTTTTCGTACTTCTTCCATTTTCCCCAGCTTGCAATATCCGTTGATTATTGTGTTATAGACAAATAAGTTAGCATGTAGCCCTGCATCCCTCATCTCATTTCTTAACCTGGTTGCATCCTCCATTCTCCCCCTTTCACAATAGCCATTGATCATCATACCATAAGCCACCTCGTCAACTATAATCTCCTCATTTTCCTTCATGTCCCTCACCACCCTCTCGGCTTCCTCCATCCTATCATCTTTACAGTATCCCTTCACAAGGAGGGTATATGTCACCACATTCGGTTGCAACCCCTTTCGCTGCAGCGACTCCAATATCCTTCTCGCATCCTCAGTTCGTCCCATCCCACAATAACAATCCATCACCGCATGATATGCCACCAGATTCACTTCCAAACCCGTCTCTTCCATCTCCTCCACGAACTCCACTGCTCGTGCCACCCTCCCGTCCCTGCAGTACGTTTTTGCCATGATAGCCACTGTGAATTCATCCGGCAATACTCCGGCAATCCGCATCTGCTCATACACCGTGACCACCAATCCCGGATCCCCACCCTGCACCAGCTTATTGAGCAGGCGATTGCAGGACCGAACGGAGGGGCGGCAACCGACCTTTCCCATTCCGTCGAACACGTTGAGGGCGCTGGAAAGCTGGCCGGCGTCAGCATGGGCACGGAGCAGCAGGTCGAAGGAAACAGCGGAGAAGGAGAAGTCCCTGTATACCTCGGCGAGATGAGGGAAGAGAGGGTCGGCATCGGCATGGCGAGAGAGGAGGGAGGAGAGAATGGCGCGGGCGTCATGGAAGCGGCGGGCACGGGCGAGGATGTGGAGAAGCTGGGCGTGGGCGAGGATAGATATTTGGCGACACGGGGCGAGGCGGAAAAGGTGGAGGGCGGCGTCGGGGTCGAGGCGAACGAGGCGGAGGGTGGCGTGGAGGAGCGCGGGGGTGATGGGCGACGATGACGACGAGAGGAGGCGCTCGGCGGCGGGGAAGCGATGGAGAAGGAGGAGCCGAGTTAGGCGGCCGAGGACGGTGGTGTCGGTGGCGGCGCCTGCCTCGATTCCAGCGTCGGCGTGTGATGGGGAGGAGTGGAGGCGGCGGTGGCGGTGGTAGCGGCAGTTGAAGGAGAGGGGTCGGAGGAAGCGGCAGCCGTGAGGCATCTAGCGGCCGATGGGCACCGTGATGGTGGCTCTGGCGCAGCGGCGGCCGGCCGGCGGGGTAGTGAGCGATGAGTGGAGGACCGGCGAGTGTGTCC
>CM002483.1:7456829-7486424 GCA_000325765.3 Leersia perrieri
ATAGAACATATACACCTTTGGTTGATGAATATATAAGGTAGTCATGCTCATATCTAAGCTAGTTATATCCTCATCAATAGAGGCGTGTCGTAATTTGCTGAAGGAGAGAGCCGGTGAAGAGATGGTGCTTTAAGCCTCCGAAACATCCCTCTCTGTTCACAAATATGGGGATCATAAAGATATATTTGCAGAAAGCAAACAACATCAGGATCGGTAGGGTAGTAGGCTAAGTAGGGTCGACGATGCTAGACGACCGCTGGCAGTACGTAGACAGTCTTCCTCAAGGTTGCCATGAATGAAGATGTTCTTCACTTGATGTCGATGGATTGGCCAGGCATGTGAGATGCTGAGAACAACCCACTGATGGCTTGATAACCGGGTTGAATGTCTCATCGTAGTTGATGCTGAGCTACTGCGAGTAGCCTCGAACCAACCAGTGAGCCTTGTGATGAGTGAGAGTATCATTGGAGCTTGTGATAAATATCTACTTACCCATCACAACATTGGCACCAACAGGGTGAGCCACCCACCGTCCAACCTCGTGTGTTGTCTTTGACCAGAGGTTTGTACTCATCCCCTATGGTAGTTGGTGTTGGCAAACCCTATACGGTAGTTCGTCGGTATTGGCGATACCATAGTAAGTGGTCGAGTGACTGATATTATCTACCACTTATTATTTGAAGGAGCCAGTCTTAGAATAAGTCATCATATGTTAGGTTGGTATTGAGGATGATGCCGAAGATGGCACCACTGTAGCTAGGAAAGCAAATAGTCTATCTTATTACAAGAAATAAATTACATCTTTCGTTGGGCGGTTAGCGGTAGGACCAAGGTGGGTGTCCGGGACAATAGCACCATGGAGTGGACGAGACAACGAGGAAACCGTGGGCATCGATATGAGGTATGTCAGCTGGTAGGGTGTAGAGGTTGCCAAGACTATCAATAAAGAAGCACATGCCTCATATGAAGGTCCTTAACAGAGAAATCAAATTCGTCTAACTCAATAGAACGACAGTCGCAACAGGCAAATTGTAACATAGAAAGCAAATTTCTAATCAAGAAAGGGGCGACAAATATATTCTTAAGAGTAAACTTTGTGGTTCCTATGGGAAAAAAGGAAGTGCCATGACATATAATTGGAATAATGTGACCATTGCTTATTGTACTAAAAGTAGAGTAAATTTCACGAAACTATAGGTATTTTGCATAATCTATCACAAGACTACAGATTTAAGAACTTGTTTCCAAAACTATAGATTTATTGTCTTTGTGTATCACAAAACAAAAAATTTAAAGACCTTGTTTCATAAAACTATAGATTTAGTATCTCTATTATCATAAAATTACAAGTTTAATTTCTCAACTATTACAAAACTACAGGTTTTAGCAATATATTATTACAAAACTATAGGTTTAAGCGGTGCTAAAACATGTAGTTTTGTGATAATGAAAACACTAAAGTTATAGTTTTGTGATAATGGAGGCACTAAACATGTAGTTTTGTGATAATAGAGGCACTAAATCTGTAGCTTTGTGAAACAAGTTCTTAAATATGTAGTTTTCACGAAGACACTAAATCTGTAGTTTTGTGAGACAAGTTCTTAAATATATAGTTTTGTGATACACGAAGACACTAAATCTGTAGTTTTGTGAAACAAGTTCTTAAATATGTAGTTTTGTGATACACGAAGACACTAAATCTGTAGTTTTGTGATAAATGATGCAAAATACCTAGAGTAGTTTTATGAAATTTACTCTTAAAAGTATCATAGTTAGGTGAATGAGTGAGGAAGATACCATTTGAGGAAGACATGTTGGATGTGGCGCCGCCGCGCTGTCAAGCACCCATGGTACTCGAACTTTGCAATTGCATCTAGTTTAGAGTAGCGATTAGGCTAGCCTGATCCCAGTTGGGCAGTTCCAAAGAGGCTGACACCAAAGGAGCACCAGGTTGATGGCTGGGTAACCCATGGGTTGAAACAGACCTAGGACCAACATGGGAAAGTGCAGCAACTACTAGAAAACCGCCATTGTTGCCAAAGCCGATGCCCTGGTTGTATCCTTGAGAAGAGCCTCGGTCGCTAGAGGTGGTGTTGCTAGCACCCTTGGTGCATGAGGAAGCATAGGCATCTGCCGTCAACACTGTAGTCTCTCCGATTGCAAAATCGCTTGTTTGCAAGGCGTAACTACTTCAATAGGAGGGTGTTTTAGGCGGTGGTGAAACTTGGGAAGATGTTATTTGCTGTGTTGGAGAAGCAAGGGCCGAGGGTGCGCAAGGACACGGTGACAAGGTGGCCAACGTCAAAAAGCAAAATGACAATTGTCTTCATGTGCTGTCGGCGGTAGTCGGTGATAGATTGATCTCTCTGAGTCATCAAGTGGAACCTGTGGCTCAAGAAGATGGCGCGAGGTTCCTTGTTGGCCTTGAATAGGGTCTCGATAGCAATCTACAGCTCGCGGGCGGTCTGATCCTGTTCCATGGTGAGGTCGAGCATATTGTTAGCATCGGAGCCAAAGAGGCAACTATTGGCACAATAGTCGACATGCTCCCAAAGCAGCGCCGACGTCGTTTGGAGAAGGGTAGAAGAAAGCCTTCAACTTGTTGAAGTTGGTTGCTTGAGCTCGAGGATGATTGACACATGAGACTTGATGAGTCGAGGTGGTCAAGAAGACCAAACTTCCTAAAAGGGCATAGAAGAAAGCCTTCCACTAATTAAAGTTGGGTGCTTAAGTTCAAGGACGATTGACAAGGAGACTTGACAAAGATGGTGGCGTAAGAGCTGACGAAGATGGTGCCGATAACAGTGAAGCCATCGATGGCAGAAGAGGACCAAGATGTGGCAGCCATGGTGGATGACTACATGGGGGGAGTCTGTCAACATCAAGGGAGGCAGCGTCGGAGAGGTGAGCACCGTGGCAAAGGGGATGCGGCGTAAGGAGACATAGGGGTAGTCGGGTAGACCCAAGCGTCTCAAAACTACAATTAAAACGGCAGATTTAGAAAGGATTACTGAAGAATAGACATGACAGATCTTTAGCTGGGGGTGGTTATGCCATTTTAGCAAATGTTGGGAGCTTAGGTCGCCCCTTCTGAAGCAGACCAAGTTCATAAACAATTATTGGTCTGTAACTTCGCATACTCTGCTGAGAAATGTGTAGAGCAATGATGCACCGTTGTTCCCATACCGAAACGTTGCCGTCCATGCCATCGATTCTGCTGATCAAGCCTGTTCTCATTTGTTGACAGATTACGGAAACACGGTCTGGCATTTCAGGTACAACAGCAAATAAATCCCAATTGTGCTTGCATGGGAACGAATTTTCGCTAATTCGATTTTCTGTTTTAGCTCTCTTGTTGTACGTATATGGATTCAACCCTAAACTAGCTTGATCTTTGAATTGCAACAACTATCTCATTACACCGTGCACATCTATATGAGCTTGTGGCTGCACAACGTGTTTGCAAGCAATAATAGCAATACCTGAAAAAAGATCAAAACAAAAATGTTGGAATGCTGGATACAATCATACAAAACCGACACAATCCAGGTAACAAATCCAGATTTTGTCACCTAACATGCACACACGTAGTGTCTAATACAAAAACTACTCCATTTGATATTTCACCTTCACACAGTATTTGCAGAGAAATATCTTTAATCCTTAATACTATAAAAGACTCCAATGGTGGTGGCAGTGAATCTACCACCACCTACCTCCATTGTATTTTGCAATTTAACCCATTAACTTTGTAATATACAAATCAATCATATCTAACATCTAAATGGATATACACATATAAAATCTGATTGAGGTTGAAATTTCCTATATAAAAAAGATGGTCACACATTTCATAAAAAATAATATCTATTTATTTTATAAAATAACACAATATGTTTTCTTATCCATAGCAAAGCAAGAGCATTCAACTAATTTCACGAGGATTTGCAACTGTTATATAGTGTTGGATAATGTGATACATGTCAAGGACTAAAATTTTGGTTTTAATAAACTTGTATTTTTTTTTTACCATTTTCATGAGAAAAGCTGGAGAAGAAAGTTGCCACCTTAATATTAAACCATATCAGAAACTGCTGATGAAACCAGAAAAAGACAACCAGATACTACTGGCTTGGTTTGCTTGAAAAATGGTCTATGCACTTGGGCTGGAAATAGTGCATATAATATATTCAGTCGTGGAAATTTGGGTACAAGATTTAACACCCAACTAATATTGTATTACTATATAATCAATTGGCAGTAAGACTGTTTAAGTTTTGGCCACCAATCTGGTTTTAATAACTACGCCCTCTTACCTGCGCTGCCTTACCACCATGGCAAAGCGGATTCCGATTTGGTTAAGCTTTTCATTAGGTTCTCTTCATATGTTAAATGAGACATTCTGACAACAATGAAAATCATCAAATTGGACAATTATAACCCTCCCATGACTCATCTCCTCACAATTTCATCTCAATTTAAGCTCACATCCCCACCTTGTGCCTCACAAGGTTCTGGACCACTTGCTCAATGGAAGGTTTGGAGAATATTAGAGTGTTCTCTTACTTTCTTTTTGTCGCTACCACTCAAATTAAACTTCCTATCAAATTCTGTGGAAAACTTGACTGAAACTACCACTCGAATTAAAAAAAAACTAGAATTTTCTTTCGACAAATTAAGATTACCTCTCAAAGCTTAGTCGGAAATCTGCCTATACAACTTGAAATTTTGCTCAAACTTTGTCCCTCTGTATCACAATACTGAATACTGATATATACTACCTACCATCTACCTGCTAGGTAGAAGGTTTAAATTTGATTGTTAGTTGGCTAGCTATATATAAGCCGCATCATACCATCTCTGTGAACCAAGAAACAATTTCAATCTTTTTAACTTGAAACCAACATCAAAACAGTTTGAAACATCAATTTTGTGAGAGTTCCTGTTAGATAGTGTTATGGTTACTGCTAATTCTGATCTGTCTAGCTGGTTTCGGGGGCAACTACTTACCAGGTGTTAACAAGATAGGTACTGGGAACAGGTAAATAGCTGTTATAGTTAACGCTGATCAAAACAGAGCAACCTATATAAATCATGATGGTTAAGCATTTACTTCTGAATTCCAATTTGCATGAAAATGTGTTTTCTATATTTAACTTCAATGCACTATAATTAATGTACTAGCTCTAGCAGAAAGCACACACTATCAGATATAGAGAAGGTCTGGAACTCTGGATTGCAACCTTAAGCATTCTGGATGATGCTTTGTCAAGAATGTATATGTGAAGTTGTGAACGGAAACGATGCTCAATACTTAAAAAGTAATATTTAATAGGGATATGTTCATATTGCCGCTCAACTATTAAACTATTAGATATATCCACCCCACCCGCCTACCCTTCAACAGTTAACACTGCAGGAAATAACCCTTAAGGACAAATACAACCTCAGTTTTGATATTCAAATACATTTTTTAAATAAGTTACATCAAACTACCTTTTACATCTATTGCTAAAACTGAGCCGTATTGTCCTTGGGGGGGGGGGGGAGGGGGGTTGTATTTTGTCTGATTTTGATAGTTCAGGGTGTAAAGTAAAATATACAGTTTCGTAGTTGAAGGCTTTTTCAAACATATTCAATAGTTTTGGGGTGTTATAATGGACTAATCCCTATCTAAAAAGATTAGCAACTGTCAAGCTTCCTTGAACAAGCTAAGATGGAGAGATATTATAAATAATAAAAGATTGAGAGCAATGAGAAAAAACAGTACCTGTGTTGACATGGGAGAGCTACAAAGGGAATGCTAGGACTGGAGCGACATATAGGGCAGTTTGCTTCATCACTAGAAGAGCTTGCTGACTTATCTTTGGAGAAAGGTAGGAGAAACTTCTTTACTGAGGATGAGTTTAAAAGGGGAAGAAGCAAAAGCAACATTTCCTGGACAATAAAGAAACACCAGCTATCAACTAAAGTTCTCAATTCTAAGTTTCTGACATTTGTCACAATCATATTAAACATCAAGTCACTAGCAACAAAATCATTGATGAATAACAGAATTAACATCCAAAATAGAGACAATGTCGTGTAAACGTCATCATTCAACAAAGGCTATATACCCATGTTTGAAACATTTGAATTGAATGATTCAATTCAGCATATTCAAATTTTAGACTGGTGGCACTTGACTGAAGACAAAAGGTTGTAGATTGATCTTTGTTTTTTAGCTCTCAAAAGTTTGCATGTAAACAATAAACAATCATGGTAATCCAGCGAATTAAAGATAGTACAAGCCTGAAATGACTAACCTGCATTTGCAAATAGAAAAAATATTATATGGCTTTAAAAACTTTGTTTTACTTAAATCAATTCAATTTCACTCCAAGCTGCTAACATTAAGTCTATATTTCATGCAGCCCTTATAACCCATAATTGCTGATTCAATCTCCTCTATTCAGTTACTCAAGATTGATGACGTGAATCATGTGACCAACGTAAAATGTGACTTAGCAATTCAATCGGTGGTACAATAAACTAGTTTGTAAGCTTTCTGAGCATATTAGAGTATAACTGCTGATTTCAATAATGTGACTACACAGGTTTATCAATACTGTTATCACTTATCAGAAACCTGTGTAGTGTGTATTAACAGGAAGTTTTTAGGATATTACAGGAACAACAAAACTGCCGATTTTACAGCAATACAAAAGGAGACTTAAAGGTTTCATTCTATAAGTACTCAATGCCAAAAAAATAGAGGATGAAATCATGTATAGTGTGTCAAATCTATCACTGCATATATAAGTTACACATTTTAAATTATCTGTTGTCAGAAAATAGTAGTGTCAAAAGAGACATACCGAAAACTCATTCCAAACCAGCTGCCGGTTCATGTACTCAAAGCTTACTGCTCTATTCATTTTGGGGCTACCGTAAACAAGTCTTGCTTTTAGAATCCTTTCCACAATAGTTTTATACCTGCATAAATACATAAGCAAGGCTGAAGTCCTGTTTGAAATGGCTCCAAAAAACAGAAGATAATTAATTGTATGGAGAATATGAAATAACTAGTGATTTCTGATGAACTATGGTAACCTAGCTCATTCATGCAAACTACAATGCCACTCATCAACTGCAGATGCTGACACTATTAAAGCCTGTTCCAGATAGATCAGTTAGTAATGCCAAACTGAGCATCCCTTGCTGGGTTGAGTAATTGCCTTTCTTTTGGGTCTCCTCAGAACGAATGTTGAGTAAATGAGCATAACTAAACAAGTTAATGAATGGTACCTTCCACCATAAAGGAATAACAATAGGTTAAAGAATGAAGAGGCTCTGTATAAGCCTTCAGCATGCTGCACCAAGCCCCAAGCACGACGTGCTAGTGGTCTCTATATTATAAAACAGAAGTTATAAGAAGAATGAAAGAGGAATTGAAGTTTTCAGAATTAAGTTCTGAAAATAACCTGTTCAGAATCACCCCATCGTCGAAAAGCTGAAAAAGACTGCAAGCGGGACCATATATACTGGCCACCAACAGTGCTAACACAATACAAAATCTTTTGAGAAACTGAAAGCCCAGGTCCTTCCAAACCTGTTCTGACTGAAAAACACATGGAATTCATAATCACTTTCTAGGATGATATTATAAACAATCAATTATTAGCATATCAGTAGCACTGCATCAAATCCAAAGAATGTCACACTTAAAAAAAGAAAAAGGACCTGGTAGGTCAGACCAAGGCCTCTATGTAGCCCCACCCTAACCAAATTATCAAGCATACAATACAGCCAAATCTCAGACCTACGAGATGATTTAAGAAGTCCTCCAAGAGCTCCTAGTCAATGGATCCAAGCAGTTGCAACTACACAATGGAGGTGGCAGCAGCAAATTGGTAGACTGGACTCTTTGCTTTATATATCTGTTCATGCTAAATGTGAACATTACAATAGGCCTGTAACATACATGACCCCAAAGCCCTAATAATTATGAATACTATTGTACAAAGGAATAGCTTGCCCAACTACTAGAGAATATACCAAACAACCAAATAGATAGATTTCCTAAATCCTAATAATAACAAACCCTGCTTAAGGATGCTGCTACCACAGGCTCTAATGAGATACACATGCCACAAAATGGGGAAACCTTATCTCAACCAAACAGGGCAGACTGGGAAATGCTAAGCATCTGGACTTCTGGAGTTCTGGAAGCTTTTGAACCTTCCAGAAGTTGGTACATGCGTTAACTACTTTAATTTTCATTTTTCTTCCACAAAAGAATTAAGCTTGCGTAACGAAAATCAACAATTCCAACATAGCTAATAATTGGAGTAAAATGCAGTGAGGTTTCTTGTAAGGTGAGTGCAGGCTAGTGACTCATCTTGCGAAGTTCTCAAACAGGTGCAAGTTGATAAGGGAGTGGAAATAAAATCTGATGAATGACATGTGGGGCTAATAATATTGATATAGATACCAGGTTGGCCTAAAGAACAACATGCAGGCAGAATGTGATCCACTTCCGATCAACTTAATGTCCACTTGAAGGATTTCCATGCCCAACTTAATAGTGTAGGAGGAGCAAGCTGCAAAGCTTTATGCTAGAAGGAACTGGAAACGGTGCGATATATGCATCTATGGGTTAAGGGACCAATCTAATATGGCACCGAATTTGGTTTAATAAACCAAGCATGTGTTGGGGGGACATTTGTGCACCCTAATCAAGTTATTTGACTCATTTGAGCATTTTTCATGATGAGTGCTAATCTGTACCCACCTCACGAGTTGTGGTAAAAGCGATGCTTTTTACTCTCATATTTAGGCTGCGCTTGAATCAGCAATTCGGCGTAACTACTTCATCATTCTCCATGAGCAGAACTACTGAACTACTAAACAATGCATTTCATTCAATAACTTTTCATAGGAAAGTTAGGATTGACATATCTTGTGTATTTCCATTAAATAGTCGACATGCAGCCATTGGATTGACATATCTTGTGTATTTCCATGAAATAGTCTAAATATAATTGTAATCATGTCCTGAGCTAGTTGAGGATAACATGAGAAAGTTCACAGTGTTGGTCCTTCTCAAGGAACCACAACTAAGTTCGTTCACAATTAATTCCCTAGAAGATGGGTGCAAATAAATTTACCCATAACTTGAGAATTTTTAAGAACATAGTTTACTCATGTTAGGGAAATGCTTACTTCAAGATTATGAGCCTAAAGTTTTTTTTAGCGAAATGCTTTTTTCAAGCCCTCTTTCCTTGAATAAACTGGGAGACTGACACTAAAATGTGTTCAATAGAATGTATTTGTAGACAGCACATCTTATTTTTCAAAGGATAGTTAGCTGTACAGGAAAAAGTAATTAGGTGTGACACATCCATATCAAATTGTGATGAGCATTCCGTAGGCGCAACCATTGGATTGATTTCATTTTCCCAAAGGATATTATAAATATCATAATTTCCATGTCTGGAACTAGTTATAGACAAACTCACACAAGAAATCTGAACACCGTACAACTTGAATCATGCATGACATAACCAAAGTAAATAACGGTATTGTAATGCAAGGATGATGCATAATCTAAATGTTAAATATAAGAAGCCTGTAGTCTGTAGCCTGGCGCACACTTGAGAAAATCCAAATAGTATACTCTGAGCAGCTATAATAACTAATGGTAATGGCATAAAGTACATATCATACACATTACAAATCTGGTAACAATTGAGACACAACGAATAGCAACTACCTTCTTTTCCTGTAATGGGCGCTGCCCGTTCATCTCTATACCTCAGGTTCATCAGTGCATTACCAGGAGTTGGCTTGTCAACCCATATCGAGAATCTCCATATGAGGAACTCAAGAAAAGCATCTAGTTCAGGCTCATATTGGAACAAGAGTCCTGGCTGAAACAAACATCAAAAAAATGTAGGCAAAAAGCGGCAATTCACTTGAGCGCAAGCCATAAGAAACACACATATCACCATGATTAGAAAAGGAAGGAAGTACCTTCACCAAAGAAAATACTTTGACTAACTGCTCTTTCAACATGGCAGACATCTCGACATCAAGCCTTGCTGCATCAAATTGGTTAACTCTAGATATTGATATTGGGATAACGATCTGCATCACACAAGAAATTCAACAATGCATTACTACTGTAACAATGTAGTGAACATATCCTTCCCATTGTAAAAGACAGCACCAAATTCGTTGGCTCAATAAATTGGACAACCACAAACTACTGACTCTCTAGTACACCGCACTTACAAAAGATCTGGATCAAGTTAGCTCAGAAATCTCAAGACTTATAAAAAATTAAATCTAATATATTTGTATTCCGATATGCAGCAAACCGCCTTTAGAGCCCTATATTTCGTACATACAGCAGCATAATCCCACGAAGGAAGGGAAATTGGAGCCATGGGTACCTTGGAGGAATCGCGCGTTGATTCCCACTGGGGAAGGAGGCGCCGGTTCTCGACAGCCCATGCGTCCGCCGGTGGTGGCAGCTGTGGCGGCGGCGACGACTCGGTGGAGGCGGAGGGAGAGGGTAGGGTTTTGGGATCCGCCATTAGAAGAGGGGAGATCAGGAGACGTGCGATGCGAGTTCGAGCATGGGAAGTGACAGCAGAGGCGAGAAATTCCGCTGCGTGGGAAGGAAGCCGATCGGCCTGGTGGCCGATCCCCACTGCCGGAGGAGGAAGGGGCGGAGGGAGCCTGTGGAGGAGGAAGGGGGCGGAGGCGGAGGGAAGGGGGTGGACGGCGGGGGGCGGGTCCGTTCGCCGGCGGTGGATGGGAGTGGACTAGTAGTGAGGTCCGTGTCGCAAGGACGATTTGAGGTCCGTGTCTGTCGCCTGTGCCTGTTTGTGCGATTGAGGATTCGATTGATATACTTCGATGGCCGGATGGGCCCTCATGGGCCTTACCAAAAAGTTGGGACGGCACTCGGTTTTTGCCAAAAGTCCAAAACGGATCGAAATTGCCCTGCTTCCAGCTCCTGCCAATGGCCGCCGCCGCCGCCCGCCGCCTCCTCCGCCCCACATCCTCCGCCGCCAGACTCAGCGCGCGCCGCCTCCTCTCCTCCGCCTCCTCTTCGCCTCCACACCGCAGCTCGAACACCAACTCCCCCGTCGCCTTCGACTGGTCCGACGACGACAACGACAACGACAACGGCGGCGGCAACCCCTCCCCGCCTCCCAAGAGCCCCGTTCTCCCGCCGCCGTACGACCCTTTCAGCAAGAAGCACGCGGCGGGGGATCCGGCTGACCCCACAAATCTCCAGGAGGTCTTCCACCGGATGCGCACCGAGGGCCTCACCGACTACGCCATCAAGATGTTCGACGGATTGTCCAAGGATGGGCTCACCCACCAGGCGCTGGAGCTCTTCGCCCTCATCAAGGACAAGGGCGCCATGCCCGACGTGGTCGCCCACACCGCCGTCCTCGAGGCCTACGCCGACGCCGGCCCGGTCCGCTGGCGCGACGCCGTCCGCACCTACGACCGTATGCTCGCGTCCGGGGTCGCGCCCAACGCGTACACGCTCGCCGTCCTCGTCAAGGGACTCGCGGCCAGCGACCGCTTCGCGGAGGCCGGCAAGTACCTGGTGGAGATGCTCGACCGCGGAATGCGGCCTAATGCCACGACGTACCTGGCCGTGTTCGAGGCGTACGTGAGGATGGAAAAGGTGGAAGAAGGCAGAGTTCTTTTGGATACAATGAAGAGTAAGGGGTTTGCCCCGAGTGAGGAGGCGGTGCGGAGCGCCACGGTGAAGCGAGGCCATGTGTTCAGGGGCGTCATGAACATGCTCTTTGACAAGTGATTCGGTATGCATTGGTTCCTGACATAGGAAATTTTTGGCCTGTGACTCTACATGGTTCTACTTGAAATGAAAGCGTGTACTGTTGTTGAAACATGAGTACAAGGTTTGATTTATATTCTGCATTTAAATCACAAAGTATCGAATGTGATACGTTGTCAAACTGATTCCTATTAATTTTTTTCTGATGTTTTGAAGTAGCAGTTAAGGTATAATGATAGTGCAAGGTTACATTTCTTCTGGCGGTGGGTAATTGGAATAGACCACTACGTTTTCGACAAAATAGTATTGTTTTTTTGTTCAAGGGAAAGTATGCAAATGTAGGAAATTGAAGAGTATGGATATAATATGTCAGGTTTATAAGCTATCCATATACTCCCTCCGTCCCAAAAAAGAAAAACGCAATCTTGGGTTTGAATCTAGACATATTCCAAAGAAAACGCAATGTTGGATCTATGTCCAGATTCAAACCCAGGATTGCGTTTTTTTTTTACGGAGGGAATACTTAGGTTTGGTGCAAAAATTAGTATTTTTTTAAGTCAATTTTGAAAAACTACAAATAATTTGACTAGGCTTTCATAAAATGCATATTTTAAAGCATGTTATCACAATACTATAGACTTATCATCAAATTTATCAGAGAACTACAAATTTAAGCCTTGGTATCGCAAAATTACATACTATCAATAGAGAAACTACAGATTTTAGAGATTGATGAACTACCATTGTCAAGTGGACTTTTAAAATCAGTAGTTTTGGGATAAAATTGAATTTCTAATTTTGCAATACTATGTCTTAAATCTGTAGTTTTATGTGGTACTAACTTTGATGCCAAACCTGAACTGCAAGTTTTCGATTGTGTTGTGTCTTAAATATGTAGTGTTGTGATAATTTGTTTAAACATTTGTAGTTTTGTGAAATTTACTCATTTTTTGATGTGAGGAATAGAAGAAAGAATGGCTGGATTTTCTAGACAAGTCGAGAAGGTCATATTCTACATGCACATATCCACATGACTGGTGCTGAAGGTGAACCAATTTAACATTGATATCCTTTCTATTTTACTGTACTGAAATTGTCTGCAGTAAATATCAATGGTCCATGTACTATTGAATAATTTATGTCTGTCAAGAGGAGTAATTCTCTACTGCAGGATTATTGATAAACTTTGGCTCAATCGTTCTAATTTAGTGCACAGTCACTCCATATTTGCATTGCTAAAAATTACTGATGTGGTGCAATATTTAGCGCAAGCTGGTGGAATAGCACAGAGCAGGGAGCAAACCGTCGTGAGAACGAATGAGAAAATCTCATTACTGGTGGGATGGATGCTAGTAATAGCTAATGCTTACGCATATATGGCCATCGAGCAGTTAACCTTTGCTAGGGATAGATTTGCTCATGAATGGTGCATATGACTGTTGCCGCCAGCGGTTACAAAGGATCAGATGACCTCCTTTCAGGTTTTTGCATTCTTTTATGGCACAACCTTGCTGGCCATTTTTGTTAGCCCATGGAGGTTAGTGGCCTTTTGAAGTGCATAGAACGTCAGTTGGGCACTAAATATTTTGTTGTACTACACTTTAGTATGCAGCATATGTCATGTAGGCAACACATCACTACATCATTAAAAAATGTCAGTTTAACTTGGCAAAACATCTCTGCTCGTTCTTCAAAATATGAGTACCTCAAAGCCTGAAACGTTTTTTTCTTGCTACCTCGCGGCGTTGCTGTGGCGTTCCGAGTAATTTACTTGAGTTATGCTATGCCAAAATGGCCGGGCAGGCGGGCGCATTATATTTGTTTGCTTGGCTTATAGTTGACGATTGGAGCTTGGTGATTGAGAATCGTAATGTTTTCTGGATTAAATATTGTTTTTTTAAAACATATACTTCTTTCCTACTCCAAATTACACGCTTAAATTGTCCAGCTATCCCAGATGAGGTACATTGGATTCATCTATCCTCTTGCCTTCTTGACTTGAATTGGGGTAAGCTCTGATTTCTGTCGTGCAGTTAATGTTATCCTAAATTGGAATGGCATGTTTATGTTTATTGGATGTATTCATGACTCATGAAAGAAGTCTGGGATGTTGTTTGAGAATTATATTTCCGCCTGCTCTGATATGCATGTACACAACTCACAGATTAGCTAGTTGTCAGAACTCGGTAATAAGCTCAGACAACAGCCTACCGTGCAAACGTGTACTACCTCTGTCTCAAAATATAAAAATCTTACCGGATATGACACATTCTACCACTACGAATCTAGAGATCCTAGTATTAGATTTTTATATTTTGAGACAGAGAGAGTAACAATTATTCATCTTGGCCGGTTTACCATAGTCGATTGATGCATATGTTAGAAATATGTCCTACAGATAATCATAGAGATGATCATATTTCCATGACATTTATTTATCTATTGAATATCCATGAAAGTCAACCTATATTGATTGACAATTATGTGAATTGTTTGTGAAACTCGTTATTCTAAAGTTGTCCCTAGTTAGAGTTGAAGACTAGCGCATGTATTAATTTATGACTATGTTTTACAAGTTATGGATATGGAGATGTCAAACTAATAATATGGGCGTATGAATGACATGATGCTGGGCCGACCCAACGTGAGATAGTGTAATATTGTTCTTTCTTATACAATGTGTATGCTTTGTCCTTAGACCTGAGATTGTCGTGTGTTCTCAAGATGTGAATCGACCTACTCAGGGGGCTATTAAACGCTACTCCATAATTGGGTAGTTATAAAGGTGGCTTTCAGGTTTATCATGAAGCATACTGTGAGGCATGGTCAGTCAAGATGAGATTTGCCCCTTTTTATATGAGAGAGATATCTCTGACCCCTCGAGTGATCGGATCAAGAAATGCATGGTCGTACTAGGTTAAGTGTTAACCTATTTAAGTTGTGATGATTCATCTGATGTGAACTTTACGTGAACATAGGAGTTGATACGTCTTGCTAGAGGCCACTATCAATCATTGGGCCAAGTTGAAGTACATGTCCCATGTCTATGTGTGCGTGAACCTCATAGGGTCACACGCTTAAGGGTCTGGAATTAAAGAAATAAAATGATTTTTGGTTTCGGGCCAAATCAACTCAAGACAAGACCGAACAGTCCAAACCCCACCAATTACCCTAGGGGGCGACTGATACGGGAGGGTTGCCCGACCTTCTCGACGTAGGATCCAGATACACCCAGCAGTCAACAAAGAGGAGGAACAACACGCAACCAACATTGCACACCTTTCATCTCGTCTTCGCATAACCACATGATGTGGAAGATAACTATCGAACCCTCAATCCCCAATGAGAATCCTCAATCCCCAATGAGAAAGCAAGAACGATCTTAATACAATCACCCAGTTCCCCTCTACGTGGCTGCACCAAATCATAAGAAAAACGGGTGGCGAGACCCTCACATGGCTGTAGCTAGAAGCTAATTTTTATTCATAATGTCGAGTCTCCCTCTGTTTGGACAAGTACCTGACCTTTTATACACTACCCTAATAATAGGAAACAAACTAGGACTCGATCTAAAATACCAGATTACAAGCGTCAGATTGTTTCGGTCATTGTGGCCAGATAACAACGAATCTGGAGGCTCACGAGCACAATCTGGATTGGTCTTGAAGTAACCTTTCCAACAAGTGCTCGCACGTCCAAAACGGACTCCATATGAGAAATCCACGACCGTTTTACGATAGGTATGTCCAGGTTGTCAAAACCGAATCCGAACTGAATCAAAACCTTCTTATCTTCAAATTTATCTGCAAGAAACAATTGAATCCGTATAGATAAAGTATTTGTCAACTTATGGAGTCTTGGAATAGATGGAAACCATCTAATCATGCCATATGATGAACAAACACTCCCAAATTGCAATTCCGTACATCAATTTGCAACCTGCGCAACCACTCGTAAAATTGCCGCCATTGTTGAATAGAACATCCAAATCATATGCCATTTGATCCGTTGGAAAGTAGACTTGAGGCTTCTCCCATGTATTGTATCCTCATCAGCGACTCTCCCCTTCCTTCCCCCATGACGCCGCCAATCCCTCCCCCACGATATTTTCTCGTGCCTCCTCTCTTCCTCCTCTCCACCATATTATTTCTCCATGGATCTCATACACAACAAACCGGATTCAGAAGTGAAGTGGGAAAATGAAATCAGGAGAGGGAGATGGGAAAGATGATGGGTTTGATTGATGTGTTCCCATTATATTCTTGCAAACCCTAGGTAGGAAAAAGTCCACTTTACTCCCCTATACTATTTCACTGAACCACTTAACCCCCTAAACTATTTCTTGGCTTATTTTACACCCCGAACTATTAGAAATGACTCACTTTACACCCTGCCAACATTTCTTTTTTTCGTTTATATCTATACAAGTCATATGTTTTACTGAAATTTGGGTATGATGCATACATGCATTACGAGTTACCTCTGAACATTTTTTTATATTTTTTTTACCTTTGTTTCCATTAACTGGAAGCATATAATACCATTTTAAACATTGGAATTTTAAAGTTCAAATAAAAGTCATGAAAAAAATTGAAAATATTTTGGAGCATTGATAACGGTGTCATCTACGACTCCACAAAATTTTATCTCAAAATAATGCTTGTATAAGGAGAAACAAAAAAGAGAAGTGTTGTTAGGGTGTAAAAAATATGTTTAATAGTTCAGGGTGTAAAATGAGCCAAAATATAATTTAGGGGGTTAAATGATCTAGTGTAATAGTTTAGGGGAGTAAAATGGACTTTTTCCCCCTAGTATGGCTTGTCCTACTGTTTTATTGATTGTTTTAGGGTTTTAATTTGTGGTTAACGGGATTAGATTAGAGGCAGTTTACATGCTTGATTCGGATTGGTAGTTTCTGCTCACGGGCAGATTTACAGTGGTTTGATATTTCATCAATTAGGGCATGAACACGACTTTATGCGAAAACTTATAATAAGGAAAGCCAATTTTGGCGTGTTTTTTATTTGATGGTTTATGAGATATTGACGTTTTAATTTACGTGTATAATTTCTGACGAAATTTGGACAATATTAGATTGAATTGTTTTTAGAGGATGAAGAATTAGCTTTTGTGTATATAAACAAAGTTGTAGATATTATTTTTATCTTTCCATATTTGTAAATTACATAATTATTGGATCTTTAAATCTTGAGATATAGAGTTTTTACTATTTGCTGTCTGAATTTTGGGACAGATGCTTTGCCCTAATTTTAAGTATGGATTATGACCTTTAAATGACAAAATTAAATAATATTTTATATATAAAAGTAGTAGATATCTGTCTGTAGATATCCATAATGTATTTATTTGTATGCATAACATTTGTACCTTTAAAGATATGAAAATATGAAGTGGCAATGTTGTAGTTAGTCGAGAGTGAATTACGTTGTTTTGTAGTTTTGTGTTGGGGTCTATGATGGTGTATCTATTGAATTGGATTATATGCATCTTAGTGTTTGTATGCTAAGTTTTATTTATGGAAATAGGCTGTGGTGCTTCTTGTCATTCTTGTCGCAGTCTCTTCTTGGTTTAAGGCAAGTTTTATTTTCTCTACCTTCACCTTGAGATTAAATTGTTATCTTTGAACCTTCTTTGATATGTCTAAATTGTTTTTATGGGCTCAATACTCTATGGGCTTCACCGGGAAGTATAACTTCCCTCCTTAATGTGTATTTTCTCTTACCTTTGGTAGTTTATGACCTGCATACAAATATACACCAACACTCGTGGAAAATGTTAGAAATAAGTTCTACCACTATGTTGGATGTTTTAATATTTTAATTTTATGTGGGCATTGATGGCTTAAAATAGGCAGTTAACAACCGTCAACACATAGTAGTATTTTCTTATTGCTTTTAATCTTACGCTACAACAGTTAGGTCCGTTCTATCGAGATTTCTAGCAATAGGTTTATGTCTGCTAAGTCGATAGGTTTTTATATGCTGTTACATCGGACGGTTTGCCGATGAGATATTTTGTTACTAGATCCAAGTGTTGTATTGACTTGTCATGTTATATTCTGGTTATAGCCGATACTAGCATAAACCTTTTTTATTTGGTTACTTAGATCTACGTCTAACATACAACCGATTTATCTTCAATATCTTATCGGTTAGAAGCGGACCATCATCAGTTGTTCGGCCAATCAACACCTAGATCAACACATTGATATCAGCTGGAGGCGCGATTACACATCGGCTTGCCTATCAGCTTCGCGAAGATCAATATACACCCTCTTGTCAGTTGTAGGACTAAACTGACTGGCATACCCGCATTCTAAGATTTAGGACATGCCTTAGAGCTAAGCAGATCTCCCAGGCCATCGTGTGTCCGTGCGTAAGATTAGGGTTTAGGGTCCTTTGGTACGTGAGACATAATTTTGCGTCAACAAACTAGCGTGGCATTTGGACGCCGGATCCGAGCAGCTGCCGAGGACTACGGAGCAGGCAAACGTTAAGGGACTAGCGGCGACATCCTCCGTCACCAACAGGCAGCCCTACGGCTCTCTCGCGTACCTCTGTTTCGTCGGACCCTAGTACCATCCTTCGCAACCTGCACCGGGCAACACGCCGTGCAACTGCAACCTCATCGCCTATCAGCTTCCACCCACACCAACGACCTCTACCACGCTGGCGCTTGGTGTGATGCAGCACCGCCTCCATCGAAAGGAGGAAGACGACTAGTGCATGCAGGGGTATTTTTGGGAAGGTATAGTACAAAATGTACCACCCCAGCTGGCCTTTATAAGGTGAAAAGCATAGTAGGTACATTTTGACCAGGTTTTAGGTGCATAGTGATTGTTCCTCTCTAATATAACAAGAACACGTGCCAGCGAGTCCATGTTGGTGCAGATGCACCTAGGTGCAAAAAATCCTGCTCCTATATATACCCAATTACAATTTCAGAACACAATAGAAGTCCTAGTAAACCGAAAAAAAATCATGTTCTGGTTCTACACTGGCAAAAGTGTAAACAATGGTTAAAGCATGCATGTCATAGTGATGTTTGTTTCCTACCAGTATGTGTAAACTGACTATGGGAGAATCTATTCTACATCACTGAGTTCTTCTTGGTTCAACATTATACCAGCAACATTGTCGGTATCCATAATATATAAGTCACTTTACCTATTCTTCTACATATGCCATTGGGTCAAGTATATTTTTTAGAAATACCCAAAATACCCTTATAACATACTAGATTAATAGTTAATTTGTCCATTTAGAAGCATCAGAAAAATATGAAAATTTTACTATATCATCTTTACATAATATGGAAGTTTATGCATAAGTTTCAAATTTTTTTTAGTTTCAAAATTTGTGTATAAGTACATCTATCCTTCCCTTTATGTACATAATATAATGTAAAAAATAAAAAAATAAAAAAAGATCAAACACAAACTTTCATATTGTGTAAGAGGCTACAACAAAATTTTCATAATTTTTTGATACTTCTAAAGGGAGAAATCAAATATTGAACTTGTATGTCTATAAGGGTATTAAGAGTATTTTTGAAAAAATTAGTCATCCCAATGGTATATCATACGACAATAGATAAAGTGGCCGGTATATTATGGTGAGTGACAAAGTCGATGATAGATTGTAGAACCGGGACAAACTCGGTGGTATAACATAGATTTTCTCGACTTAGAAATGGCATTGTGAGTTGCTATAGTTCAAAAGCATTGTTAAATATCATCGGCATGCACCTACAGTTCTAAAAAAATGAATTCTATTTCACAAAAATTATTAACCATACCAAACATATGAAAATCTTTATGCATTTCCCTTGCATAGCCATGGAAGGGTGTCTTCAAAAACAAATTAATGGAACGTGACAAAGGCGACTCTGGTAGATTTTTTTCACTTTTGAGCCTGGGTTACTTTCCCATCCTACAAATTATTCTAATATTATATAGTTCATTTAAACTGGCATGATTGTAAGTCAAACGTTTTTTTAAATTTTTTTTTGCAAAAGGTATTTATGGATCAGCATCGTATTATGTTACTTGCAGGGACAGAACACACATAACTTTACATAAAAATGGCGCCGATATGTGATGTGTACATAGCATGGGACCACAAACCACTATTTAGCATTACAAGGCTCAAACAGATTACCACCAAAATATACAAAATTCATATGTCCAGATATAACAAGCTACATGATAGATGAACAATCTGATGAAGATTGTCTCAATTAAACTGCCCAGAATTTGAGATAGAAACTTACGATATTGAGTCAATCAGTTCATGAGCAGCAAGGTTAAAGGTTATTATGATCAACACCGTGAAAACATGATACGAGTAGTTAAGTACTTACCAGTTTTATTTTAGTGTGCTTACAGAAAACAGTGGAACCCCAAAAACATTTGCTCCACTTGCTTTATTCTTATCATTAGGCATCATGAGCTGCTAATTCAAATGAATGATGGGGTGAACATATCTAAGAAACCATATGTTGCGTCCCAAAATTACCCTAAAATTTCTACCCGTGTTAATACATCTATAGAATAAATTAAAAATCTTTTAGTTGAGCCTGCAACCTAATAAAAATGTGCCAAGTAAAAATTTAATCCGGGCAAGGAACTTTTTTTCTAGTGTTCTCTAGTGCCCTAAATGCATAAAATAATTACACATGAATTTACACAATATTTTGCTAATTTTAAATATCAACAATAACACCTAGGAAGAGAAAATAAAAAGAAAAGGTTAATCTTTCTCTCCCCGTGTGAGTTGGGCCTTTTTCAGCCCAATTCCTTTCCCTCTCTTTCTCTCTTTTCTTTCCCTCACTCTCTTCTCTCTTGGGCTGCTGCACAAGCAGCTACTGGCCCGGCCCAGCTGAGCCAAGGCAGGGGTGGGTCACCGACAGGTGGACCCCACCCATCATCCCCTTCCCTCCTTTGCCTGCCCGACCTGGGCAGCTGCCTGAGCGCCGCCGCGACGCCGTGCGCCGCCGCCAGCCGGTGTGAGAGTAGCTGGATGGGTGGAAAAATATCCCCCATCCATTCCACTTCCTCTCCCCCACTAAACCCCTCTAAATCCACCCTTAATGGCCGGATTAATTCCCCACACAAAAATCACTCTCTCTTCAATTCCGGCGAACTCAACGGTCGCGATTTCCGTCCGATTCAATCCCTCCCTCGCCCTATAAATTCGTCCAGAGAATGCCACTGGCCTTCCTTTCGCCCGTCCACCCTTTTTCCCCAAATTTCCCCCACCGTCACCGCTGGATTTACTCCGGCAACTCACCTGCCGGCGTCGAGGACGTTGCCGGCCACCTCCTCGTCGTCACACGGTGAGCAGCACCGACGCCCTCCCCGGCAGCTGCTACCAAGGCCGCCGCACCGCGCCACGCCGCCTCAGCCGCGCCACGTGCAGCACCGCCACCACCCTGCCGCTGCGTCGCTGCTGTGCTGCGCCACGCCACCGAGGTTGCCTCGCCGCTGCACTGCCGCCTCAGCCACGCCGTGAGCAGCGCCGCCGCCGCCGTGCCGCGTCGCCTCGCCTCCACGTCACCTCGCTGGTACATCGCCTTGCCACTGCGTCTCCGCCACTGCATCGCCTCGCCGTTGCGCCGTGTCGCCGTACTGCCACTGCTGCGTTGTAGCTGCTGCGTCACCACCAGGTCACCGCTGCGCCGTCGCCTGCGTAGCTGCCGGCAAGTATTGCCTGTTGTGCTGGCCATCGGTGGGGAGAGGATTGAGCCCTCTCTCCAGTCTTCTCTCAGTCTTCTCTTTTGTTTTCTGTCTGTTTAATCTAGCAAATACAAGATTAACGAAAAGGAAAATCGTACAGTAAACATCATCAGCCAAAATGGTCATTTTTAGGCTATTTTAATCTCAAATTGAATTGTTCAAATTATGTTAAAATCTTGTGTTTGTATTTGCTTCTTATGTGGATTTATTTTGTTTCAAGCCGTTTTATTTTGCGCTTATTCGTGTAGACTCCGCCGTTCCTGAGGAGCCGCTGTTCGTGGAAGTTGACGTTGAAGATTACTGTAGCGAGCAAGGCAAGTCACGCATCCATTGAACATGTTGCCATCCCAATTGCAAAATTTATTTTGATTCAAATTATGCATGATGCTTTATTCCAAAATTATTCGCGTTCATGGTAATTTTATTTTAGTGATTCCTATGCCCAATTCCTTGTTATGGCCTTATTATTTATATAACCCTAGGTAACCAAAACCAGTTAGCTACATTATTATTTATGTGATGCTTGCTAACTTGAATATTATAGGATTATGCTTAGCCTAGCTCATAATATTAGTGTAGTGTTTTGCAAATAAATTAGACATGAGGACTGAATCACTTATAATTATAGGAATGATACTGATGGAACCTGGTACTGTCACCCTCTTATTCAAAATTCCTCAAAATATTCTGGGTGGGACTCGAGGTGCATGGTTTAGATAGTTGCACCTTGGTCGCCATAAGGACCGATCTTCGGGCCTTTGTTGCAAAGCATTACCATACAACCACATGCAGCATGGGCAACACATGACCTGTAGTTCTGTACTAGACGTAAATGGGAGGACACGGATGAGGTAGAGACCCAGGTTTTGGGTTGATACCTCGGCAAATGAAGACCTCTGGGTTTGAGTGTCGAGATGCTGGGGGCATGAACCATGTCGCCCTGTCCCAGGGAACTGGCTGGCGATGGAGGTTTGTGTCTGTCCAATCATTTAGGTCTAGTATGGGGCAAAAGGTTGTGTCACTGCTCTCGCCTGGGATGCCGTGGTGGTATTCGGCACGTGGGTACACGTGAGGGAGTAGTGTAGTGTGGTGAAAGTGTACACCTCTGATTAGAGTAAATCTATTCGAATAGCTGAGCCCTCGGATATGGGCAAGCTGAGCAATGTACCCAAGTTAGATATTTCTCTAATAAAAATTTGATGAATTAATGATGCTAAAATTCAGGTGGATTAACCTAGGATTAAGGCCGGTCGGCATGGGTACGTCGTCGTGATACTTTTAACATTGACTAGACATAGGGTCGTGGATTTATTAAACTTGCCTTAAAATTAAAATGGTTGTGAACTGCTTATTTCCGGCAAAATAACCTATCCTTTGAAACTTGTACATATATTCATGCATTTGCCGGTGTGACTTGTTGAGTACTGTGGGAGTACTCAGTCTTTCAATTTTCCCTCTCCAGATGAATCATCTGAGTACTTTGGTGGTGAAGACTTAGGTATTTAGCTCGTGCCTACCGTCGAGTGCCTGTGGTCATTGGTCGCGCCTTCCACGTTTTTTTATTTGTTTATGTTTGCAGAGTCGGGCCTTTGGTCGCCCGTGTAATAAAAGTACTTATTTACGCTTCTGCTTGAATACTCTGTTATTTACCGACTTTGTAATGTGTACCTTGTCTCCTGGGACAAGGAAATAATACACCGCGCTTTATGGAAAATAGTTTTTTTTCGGGCGTGACACCATAAGCCTGTATTTCCTGAAACAGTCATCCAATACTTTTCAATAGTTGTCATGACACAATGTTCAGTTGAATAAAGAGAGAACTATCAGTTTTTTTTTAACATCATGGTCTTTACTATGCATTTGAGTGATGAAAGGCCTAAATTTCATCTAGAGATGCTTAATACTTGGAAATTAGGAAATTCTTAAATATATGAGCCAAAAAAAAACTTTAATGTTTTCCAAAATGTCTGCTTTCAGCGCAAGCTCAATAGAGAATAAACAAAATTTTCTCAAAGGCTCACAGCTGGGTCTATCGAGCACACAGTAGATACACAAACTGCATCTACTTATCCTAAAAAAACTGCATCTACTTCACAAACCACGAGAACATGAAAAAGGGATTCCTAGCCATTGAAATATGGAACTAAAAGAATCTTTGTAACGCACACTTAGAAAAGGAAATAACCTTTTATATTGTCCACAAGTAAGCTAATTAAGGTGGCGCTAGGCGCCTATCTGTCAGCAAACACCAAGTGGTGTTCCTGTCATTCATCCTCGTTGCCTACATATCGAACTAAAACAAAACAGTCCATCGCCTAAGTCATATGATTGTTAGATGCATAAAAATTTATTCATCTCACGTGTACAAAGACAGTTCAAAGATACTCCGAAACATGACATAATCACTCACAATCCCTCCCACATACACATAGAATGTTAATCTTGGCAATCATATGGTTGTACAATTAACAAACGTTGTATTGGCAAGATTAACATTCTTTTCCCATTTAACACCTAAAGAAAGCCTAATTTATGGCTAGTTGTTGACAGTGGCTGTCAGACTTTCTCAAATCAGTAATTGCAACTTGCAAGAAGCATAGCTATATTCAGTTATTAAAGAAGCAATATTCATCATCAAATACCTGCAATAGTGTCCTGCGTGTCACGGCCACAAGATCTACAGGGACCGAAGAACTGATGATGAACCAGATCGGAGACATGGAATAGATCTTCCGGCCAGCGGCGGAGGGCAATGGGGATCAGGGGCGACACGAGGGCGATGGAAACTTTCCTGGTGCCAGCATCAACGATGGGAACCGGCAGATCGGCAAGGATGCGGCTACACACATGCAGCATCAGTAGATCGGCGAGGAGGCGGCTCTCCCATCAAACCACACGCACGCGCATGCACCTTGAGCAGGAGGTCGATAGTGCGCCTGGGGGAGTCGCGAGCACGACAGTGCTGGGGGTGTCGCGGGCGCTACGGAGATGGGAATAGCGGGCGCCGATTGGAGTCACACCCGACTGATTGCTCGCGCTGCTGACTACGCACATGACACTTGCAATGGTGGGAGAGGGAACAGGAGACGTACGTGGATGTGGATGCGGAGACCATTAAGGATGCACGACCGTTGGATTAAGTCGAGTGGACGTAATTAAAAGTAGGATGCGTGGTAAGATTGCTGGTGGAAAGATTAACTTCTCCTTTTTACCTGTAGTTTAGATTAATAATTTTTAAAATTGAGAAAAATAAACCTAAAATGCATGGAGTAGATGAGTAATAGAATATAAAGATTTCTTGGTATTTATGATGACATATTTTATTTAACATAAATTCTTAGTATGATTTAGCATCCATCTGCAATGCCGATATATTTTTTATTAATATGCATAATGCCTAGTATAATGATTATAGATAAGACATAGACCGAGACAGAAGATAATAAATAGATAGATAGATAAATAGACAGTACACTGTGAAAAGTGATATTATTAGTTTGGGCGTGTTTTTACGATTCGTTTCCGTTTTTCTATCAAATAACTAGAATAAATATATGGCTGAACCAGTTTCCGTGCATTTTCGCCGAGGACATTCCCTGCTTAGAGGGATAAAGACCATCTCCCTAAAAATACCAGCATGCAATAAATAGGCCAATGCATCATGCACACTGCTCACCTCGCGTCTTGTCTGCCGACCACCCCTCCGACTCTCCGTCGTCCCTTTTCCCCTTCGAGATAGGACGTACGTACCTAGGCTAGTCATCTGAGGCGAGAGGGAGGAAAGGATCGCTCGCGACACACGTACACACCTACGTCGTACGTACGGCGCGCCTGGCGTCATGGCTGCCGCCGCGGCGGAGGCGGTGAAGCCGATGAAGGCGACGTCGGACGGCGTGTTCCAAGGGGAGAATCCCCTGCAGGCGGCCCTTCCGCTAGCCATTCTGCAGATATGCATCGTCGTCGTGCTCACCCGCGTGCTTGCCTTCTTCCTTCGCCCGCTCCGCCAGCCGCGCGTCATCGCCGAGATCATCGTGCGTCGCTAACAAACATTTCTCTCAATTCTCTTCCGCCAATTGATTGATCTGTTCATTGAATAAGGTTTTGATTGGTTGGTTCTGATGGGTGGAGAGTTCAGGGCGGTATCCTGCTCGGGCCGTCTGCGATTGGGCGGAGCAGCGCCTTCATCAACACGGTGTTCCCGAAACAGAGCCTGACGGTGCTCGACACGCTCGCTAACATCGGCCTCCTCTTCTTCCTCTTCCTCGTCGGCCTCGAGCTCGACCTCCGCGCCATCCGCCGCACGGGCAGCGGCGCGCTGGCCATCGCCGTCGCCGGGATCTCCCTCCCCTTCGTCCTCGGGATCGGCACCTCCGTCGTCCTCCGCAGCACCGTCGCCCGCGGCGTCCCCACTGGCCCGTTTCTCGTGTTCATGGGCGTCGCGCTCTCCATCACTGCGTTCCCGGTGCTGGCACGCATCCTCGCCGAGCTCAAGCTGCTCACCACCGACCTCGGCCGCATGGCCATGTCGGCGGCGGCGGTGAACGACGTCGCCGCGTGGATACTCCTCGCGCTCGCCATCGCTCTGTCGGGCTCCGGCTCGCCCCTCGTCTCGCTCTGGGTGCTCCTCACCGGCGTGGGTTTCGTCGTGTCGGCGTTTTTCTTCCTCCGGCCGCTGCTCGCGTGGATGGCACGGAGGTCGCCCGAGGGCGAGCCCGTGAAGGAGATCTACATATGCGCGACGCTCTCCATCGTCCTCGCCGCCGGGTTCGTCACCGACACCATAGGCATCCACGCCCTGTTCGGCGCGTTCATCGTCGGCATCATCGTGCCAAAGGAAGGGCCGTTCGCCGGCGTGCTACTCGAGAAGGTGGAGGACCTCATCTCCGGCCTCTTCCTGCCGCTCTACTTCGTCTCTAGCGGGCTCAAGACCAACGTGCTGACAATCACGGGCGGCGAGTCATGGGGGCTCCTCGTGCTCGTGGTGGCCACGGCATGCATCGGCAAGATCGGCGGCACGGTGCTCGCGTCGCTCGTCGTGCGCGTTCCGCTCCGCGAGGCGGTGACGCTGGGCGTGCTCATGAACACCAAGGGGCTCGTAGAGCTCATCGTGCTCAACATCGGCAAGGACCGCCACGTCCTCAACGACGAGACGTTCGCCATCCTCGTCCTAATGGCGCTCATCAACACATTCATCACCACGCCGCTGGTCATGGCCATCTACAAGCCGGCGCGCCGCGGCCCGCCGTACAAGAACCGGGCCGTGCAGCGCGCGAACCCGGACGACGAGCTGCGCATGATGGCGTGCTTCCACAGCACGCGGAACATCCCCACCATGATCAACCTCATGGAGTCGTCGCGCGGGACGCGGCGGCGCGGCGTGACGGTGTATGCGATGCACCTCGTGGAGCTCTCGGAGCGGTCGTCGGCGATCTCCATGGTGCACAAGGCGCGGCGCAACGGGATGCCGTTCTGGAACAGGCGGCGCAACGGGGACGGCGACGGGGACCAGCTGGTGGTGGCGTTCGAGACGTACCAGCAGCTGAGCCACGTGTCGATCCGCGCCATGACGGCCATCTCCGACCTCCACACCATCCACGAGGACGTGGTCACCAGCGCGCACCAGAAGCGCGCGGCCCTCATCGTGCTCCCGTTCCACAAGCTCCACCAGATGGACGGACACATGGAGTCCCTTGGCGACGAGTACCAGCACATCAACCAGCGTGTGCTCCGCCACGCGCCTTGCTCCGTTGCCATCCTCGTCGACCGCGGGCTCGGCGGCGCGGCCCAGGTCGCCGCAAGCGACGTGTCGTACAACATCGCCGTGCTCTTCTTCGGGGGACGCGACGACCGCGAGGCGCTCGCCTACGCGACGCGCATGGTCGAGCACCCGGGTATTGCGCTCCACGTGCTACGCTTCGTGCCACAGTCCAGCGGCGGCGCGAGCGAGGACGAGGCGTTCCTTGCCGACTTCCGTGGGAACGTTGCCGGCGGGAACGAGTCGGTTCGGTACGAGGAGACACCGGCCGGAGGAGGGAAGAGCGACGTGGTGGAGACGATCAAGGCGATAGGGCGGTGCAACCTTTTCCTGGTGGGGCAGGGGACGCCTTGCGTGCAGCTGGCTGACCGGAGCACGGACTGCCCGGAGCTCGGTCCGGTGGGGAGCTACCTGGCGCTGCCGGAGTTCTCGACGGTGGCGTCGGTGCTGGTGATGAAGCAGTACGACCCGACGGCGGAGCACTACGACCTCGTCGAGGAGGTGCCGGACATTGCCATGGACATCGACACGCCGGGGCCCAAGGGCGCGAGCTCTCGTAGGGGTTGATGCACGCTGCAAGCATATGGTTTGCGTTTAGTCGTAAGGCGTAATTAACAAGCATCTTATAATCCTCACTAGAATTTTACAATTTTTTGGATATTATAAAATCAGTTAAATATATATAGATATTCACATATCAATTTAAATTAAGTTGACTATTTCCTATAAGAAAAATTGATAACACATATTCATATATATTTTATCCGTAGCAAAGCATATGTATTTAACTTTATATGAATGTACGCATTAATTAATTATGTAATCTGATTAGTGTATAACTTGGGAGATGCATTCCTTAAAAAAAAAAACTTGGGTGATGTATTTTCATCCCCCGGCCGGGAGGATCTTTGTCCTGCTGATCTAATGTGTTTTTACAAGCCTAACATACAATAGAAATAGTAGTTGACTAACAAAGGGAGGAAAAACAGACAAATAAGATGGTACAGCGCAAGTTGTTCAAATTTTAGATTTATCTTTTTACCTGCTTCACAATATTTGCATCAAATTTTTTGTACTACCTCTGTTTCACAGTGTAAGATGTTTTGACTTTTTTCAAAATCAAACTTTCTCATGTTTGACTTAGTTTATTGATGAATATAGAGATTTTTTTAACACAAAACAAACATGCTAGAAAAATATTTGATGTTGCGTTGAATGATTATATAACATTGCGAAACTTAATGAAATTTTAACCAAACTTAAAGAAATTTAATTTTGAAAGTCCAAATGAGTTATGATCTGAAACAGAGCCATAGTTGCCAAAAAATTTCAGATCTTTTCAGCATTCCACTTGGAATTTGGTTGCTTAGGGTGTAATATAACCCTCTCTACAACTTCCCATGAAATTCATGCATTCCTAATAATAGCTAAAAAAGGGTGTTCATCTATATACCGTTTGACATATTTTACAAACCTATTTTCAACCACAAGATCAAAGACATTATAGGTGGAAACTGGCATAATTTTATTTTTTACTATCATTAAGTGGATTATTGTCACTACAAGAAATCTTAAAATAGGTGAGTTCACGTCATAAAAACTGAAAATAACGTCATGGTTCAAAATATGTGACCCTCTTATGACGAAAATTTGTCCGTCACCTACCATGCGTCTCTATTCATGTTCTACGACAAAAATGTATTTTTTTCGTCATTAATGTAGTGATGATTCTCCTTTCGTCATCGAGTTATGACGCTCATTTTCGTCACTATCAAGCTTAGGAAACATCATAAAATGTAATATGACCTCATCAAGATCCATGGAGTAAGCTTCTTGTTTACGGGAAAAGCCCAACTAAATTTAAAGCTGGCACATAATTTTATAAAGTGTTTTCAACCCATTGCATTATAATTAATTTAGGGCCAGCCCAATTGTGTTAACAGGCCAAGACTATTTCAAAAGCTCATTTAGGACCAAGATTTACACCCACTGTCACGCCCGAAAAATCATCTTTTCCGAATGCTAGTGTATTAATCCCCGTCCCAGGAAAAGCCGGGGTACACCACAACAAATTGAATAAAAAACACATCTTTATTACATCGTTAATATTTACAATATTACAAAGGCACTTTAGGCCTGACAACAAAAGATAAACAAATACATGGGGTTTTCTTTCTTTCACTGGATGAGAGAGAGAAAGGGGAGGAGTCGGCAGGAGGGAGGGGGTTCGGCAGATCAGGAGGGGGTGGCGCCTCCTATTCCTGTTTTGCCGAGTGG
>CM002483.1:7497674-7516972 GCA_000325765.3 Leersia perrieri
GCACGGGTGGTAACCAGAGGAGACGTGGTGCTGCGATTGCGGGGCTCAAGAAGCCGGATCGACGTGTGTTGCGACTCCGCCCAAATCGTTGGTTATCAGAACCTTTCGGAAGATCGGGAACTCTAGTCCACATCAAGTTGGACTTGTGGCTTTTGAGATTCATCCTTTCGATAGCTTTACGAAAAGTCGAAGAATTCCCCAAACGGACAAGAAATATGAAAATTATGGCCGTTGTCAACCAGGTGTCTTATTCATATTCTTGTTGATTTCAGGATCAAACAGGTAGAGCGGTTTTATCTAGCAAGAAATAGTGTCTACATGAAGCATAACTTTAATCCTAATAAGATAATTCTGGCACTGGCTTGCTCGCTGCTCCCAAATGAAACGCTCTACTACACATCCCGACAGGGAAGGACAAAGTGATCTCGAGGGTTGTCACCACCTCTACACCTCCCTCGAACTAACTTGGGGATATGAAGCAAATATTGGAAATTAATCTATCTAGACACCTTGGCTAAGCAATTAATTACTACTCAAGTGGTTATAAAGCATTCGAGCAAACACTATAAGTTGGTTGTTTATAGTGAATAGTAATCCAGTATTCTATTTAGGAACTAATTGAGATATAAATCTTGCTAAGATAAACTTGAAACTCAAAAATAATATTTCTATTATAATTCAGCTCAAAAAAATATTTCTATTATAATCAGAGTATTCAATAAAGTAAAAGAAGAAAGAAGAGTTACCGACAACTCCGGGACTCCTCCGACGCCCTCTACTCTACTCTCTCCCTACTATTCTATACTTTGGTGTACAAATGAGCCTCTTATAATTTAACTCAAGCTTCTAGCGTGTGTTCTAAGTGTGGGATGAGAGCTCCTTAAATAGGCTTCAAATGGCGCAACTCTCCTATGAAATTACCACCATGCCTCTTCTTTGGTCCTCCCTCTTCTCCTACATAGCCCATTATACACAAGATAAGTCCATTTATGGGTCCCTCCCTTTCCCAACACTTGAACCCACCTTCCTAAAAGCAAAATATAAGTCCAAATTACATCCCCCACTTCCTACACCTAGGTCCATTCATTTACAATAAGTCCAGAATATGTCCCCTTACACCATATATCCCAATTATTAGGGTTCTCTCATCCATTTTCCAATATTCCAAGGATTCTGTCGACCTTCCAAAATTCATAACTTTCGATCCGTAAGTCCATTTGATCCCATCCGACTCTCTAAATTCCTCAAAAATTAAGACCTCTCCTATGGCACTATTAATTATATTTGTTTTCTTTTCTTTTATAGACATTGGTAGGATTTCGGTGTACTGCACTCTAGCGTTCCGACTGGGGGAAAATGTTGAGAAATGGTTTTGATAAATGGTTTGCAAAGTAAAAATGAATATTTTGGGAAAAACCTGCGATGCAGATCTGCACCTGTGTGGTCAAGGTTTGTAATCGCGTATAACGACCGATTCCTCTAGGAATTCCATCCGAGCATCTTACAGTACGACCCTGCGGGTAATATGGGTACGCCCCTGGATGAGTACTTGGTTAGTTCGTGTTAATCTTGTATGTTAATGGTTGTGGAATATGCCGGGGGTAAGGTGAAGCTGTGTGCGACATATTGCCAGTTCCTTGCCTTCGTGGGGGGGTTCGGGATCTGGGGTCGCCGATATCTCGCCTTCATGGGGGATACGGTCATTCGGGATCTATAGGGTTTGGGGTGGGTTTTTCCCACTGTCATTTTTTATTTTGTGAAAAAGCCCCTAGATTTTTGTTATTTACATATTGGCCCAGTTCCTCGTATTACCAGGACAAATTACGATTCCGTAGGGTCCTAAACAGAATTAGAAAAAACCCGAGGGCCTTTTTGCAAAAGTGCCACCCGGACGTGGCGCGCGCGAGCATCCACACAACCCGCTGCCTTTCATCTTATTTAATTCCATGCCACTTCTGCTAATTGCTTCATCCAATGGAACCAAAAAAAAGTGCTAGAGAAAAATAAAAAGATCAGATCTCAATGCGCCAACAATGGATGCAAACCAAACCTACATACCCAAAGGATGTTTTTTGTTTTTCTAACATGCGCAAGACAAAGAAAGGAGGGAAGAAATCACTGTCAGCCTGCCCGTCTCGCCAGTACTGCCAGTCAACTGCTTAGAGGAGATGCAACCAGTAGGACGCGATGATGGTTGTGAGACAACATGAGCGATGGAACCAACGTTGACGGATCGACGAAACCGCATGAGACGACAACGGAGATCTAGGGGTACTCGGATCAGTCTTGGACTATACTGTTGTGGTGAAGAGAAATGGTGGTCGGACCTTGTTGAATCTGTGAGCGCATGGAGCGGCGCCAGCGAGGGCGGAGAGGGTAGGAGAAGACGAGCGGGAGGGCGGTGAGCCATGACAGAGAGGGGAGGATGGGAGGGCGGAGAGGGCAGGGGAGGATGGAGAGAGCAGGACTGCGGGAGTGGAAGGGGGATGAAACTATGGTAATTTCGTGAGGGAATCCGTGTACATGCATGTGACCCCTTATTTCGCGACAGGGTGGAACGACATATGGTATGCGTGGATTTTGCGTGGGCAGAACAGGTGCCGCTGATCGTCAATCAGACGGTAGGGATGCTGAAAAGGCATACTCAAGATGGGCAGCCTCACCTTTGGTTGGATAACTGCTCCATTTTATCCTTGGTATAGATACATAAATGCAACATGCTGCTTCTGCTACTTGGAAAAAACAGAGTACCTAGACACAACAGGGAAGGAAAAGTTGGGGCTTCAGGCTCAAAAAGATAACGCATACCATTTCCTTTGGTTGGAACATGTCGACTGATTACCTGAGGGCATCTGTTTCTGACTTCCTAACCCTGCAGCCTCCCATTCCCACTCTTCCTCAATAAGCCGCCGCCAACCTCACCTTACTCCTAGCGTTGTTGCCAACATCCACCTCCTAGCGTCTCTAGCTCTCTGCACACCACTTCCTCCTGTACGCCCCCTCCCCACCTCCATACTAGTCAGCACCTCTCCCTCCTATGGGTCTTCTCCCCATCGACGATAAGCTCGGGGTCAGATCCCCACCGCTCTTCCATGGCTCGAACTCGGGGTAGATCCCCACCCTCTTCCATGGAGACGAGCTCGGGGCCAGGTATGGTTGCCGGCCATGGTCATTTGATTCAGCATCCCGACATGAACAATGGAGGGGAAAGGAGGAGAGTGCCAACATTTTGGTATCCTATATACCTATACAAGTGATCCCCACTAAATCAATTTTCTGCACTGTGGTGACTCCACGTCATCCAAATTAACCACGGCCATTGGATGAAATATCAACCGCCTGATGTACACTTATCCTTCCATGCTTGAAAGCCCACCATCCATTTGTTTAAAGCCCAATTACAAGCCCATTATCCTGCCTGTTGCCCTCCCGGCAATACACGGGCACACCAACGCCGCCACATCATCGTCTCTTCCGTGACCGCGCCAGCCGTTCCAACTCGCAGCACCGCCGTTTCATCTCCTCCTGGTGCTGATGCACCCCTTCCATTTCCATAGTTCCAGGTGCCCCTCCCGTATGTGAATTTCCTTCCCCCATTCCCAGTTCCCCACACCCTGCTCGAGCTGCTTCATATCCCCTTGAAGAAACCGTAGGGTGCATATATTCCGGTTGCAGCCATGCCTTTTTCTAATCTCCTATGTGTTCTCGTCAGCTCCTAGTCTCCTACTACTGCCAACTGCCTCTTTACCTTCGTGTTCAAGCGAATGGAGGTTTAAGCTTCCTCCCAAAACGTTCTAATGCTTGCATATATTATCCGAAATCCCTAATAGGTTTCCATTTAAAAGTCAGAAACGACCAATCCCTTCTTATCCATGGTGAGGTGTATAAGTGCATACACCTAGCTAGGAATTGCATGGATGTCATGAAGCATCTATTTAAAAGCAAGCATCAGAGGTTGAACTTTTCCAATGCTGACAGTACACATCAAATTTACTGGATTGAATGTCTCTTGGACTCTACACTCAGGTAATTTGTCAAGCTCAAATTGGTATTATGAAGTTAGTTGAATTCGTAATTAATTAAGCTGAAATATGATTGGGGTCTGTAGCAAGGTTGTCAGGATCGGGATACCAAGTAGTATCGTTTTTCGCAAAGTAGTATCTAGGATCGGGATACTACGTTAGTATCGGGATATTATGTATGATTTGTAATATTTAGTATAAAATAAAGCCTATAATATTGCTTTTGCTTAATTTAATTAACTTTATGTAACTTTTGAGTGGATTTATTGACATAATTTCCAATCCATCGTATTATTTGCATAATTTAATATACTTTTGAGTGGTATTGTATGGATCGTAGCGGGATACACCTAAGATCTGCTAGGATCGTAAGGGAATGAATAGCAGGATCGAGATACTATGAAAATTAGGATACTAGGTAGAATCGGTATTGTTTCGATTCGGTAGGATCAT
The DNA here is from genome assembly GCA_000325765.3 of Leersia perrieri. Taxonomy (NCBI): domain Eukaryota; kingdom Viridiplantae; phylum Streptophyta; class Magnoliopsida; order Poales; family Poaceae; genus Leersia; species Leersia perrieri. Next base: position 7,502,150 of record CM002483.1, read on the forward strand.
AGTATCGTAAGATACTAGATACATATCGGGATACTGACAATCTTGGTCTATGTAGAAATCATTGAAGGTAGATTGATCAAATATTCCCTCAGCTTTTTTATTTGACATATTTGATTTGATAGTTTAAAAATAAGCTAACCAAAGCAAAATGTTCTCCACAGCTATCCCGGAGCAACGCGCGGAAAATCATCCGTTTCTATTATACCCGTCACCGTTGGGACATTTTGGCCAGTCCCCACCTCCCGCCGGGGCAACCCGGCCCCAGTTGTTTCCCCGTCGGGGGAATTGCCACTTGCCGACTCGCGTGACCAGGGCGCGAGGCCGAGGTCGGTCCAACGGTAAAAAAAAAATAAGAGGAGAGGCAACGGTCACGAGAAGAAAAGAAAAGCCACCCTCACCTCAAAAAGAAAAGAAACATTCTCGTCTTCTCCCCTCCCGACTCCAACCAAATCCACAAACCTAGATTCCCATCTCCACCACCGCAGACGGCGACGGTGGAGCCGGGGACGGCGAGCAGGTCGGGGCGCCCATAATCGAGAGCGCCCTCACTGCCTAACCTGGCCGCCGCCGCTGCCTCACCGCTGATGTCCCCGGTCGGCAAGAGCTCCTCGGCGTCGGGAGCGTCGCCTCGGTCGAAGCCCGTTCCATACTTCCATGTAGCGCTGCGAAGGCGGCCGCCGCCGAGGAGGAGCGGGATTCTGTGCCGGTCGATGATGCGCCCGCCGTGAAGGTGAAATGGTCAGCCGGATCACCGGAAATAATCCCCTTTCCTGAGGAGGCGTGAGAGCTTCTTCTGATGAGTGTGTTTGTCGTGCAGGTGGTGGTGCGGGTGCGGCCGGCGGTGAGCCTGCCGACGGATGGGAAGGATCTGTTCTTTGTCCGCAAGACCTCCCCCTCCTCCGTCGCGGTCGGCGACCGGTCGTTCGCCGTCGATGGCTTCCTCGACGACAGGGCCTCCCAGGTAGTAGTGAACAGCCTGATTGAAGCTTCCCCCAATTCTATGCGCTCTTGAACGAATGTTATGAATCTTGTTGCTCGTTGGTAGGCGGATGCGTTCGATCTGGTCGGGGTGCCCATGATCGAGAGCGCCCTCGCTGGATTCAATTCCTCCCTCGTGTGCTACGGCCAGGTACATCCTCTGATTCCTTGCTCGGTTTTGGTGTTCTGTGGTTTTCTGCGCTACTGCTTCTGAAGTGTGGGGAGCCCTCGCGGCCATGGTTCACAGCAGCTCCGACCACGCCGATAGGGGCGTCGTGCCTCGCGTCTTCCAGAACCTCTTTGCACAAATCCAAAGTGTAAGGCATTTCTACAGTCTGGTTTTGTAGAAATTTGATTAAACCATTGATTTCGTGTGGTCTCAAAGCTGTTGTTTGCTGGTGCAGAGAGAAGAGAGCTCACCAGAGAAGCAGACAAGCTACCAATGCCGATGCTCGTTTCTTGAGGTAAGTACCAATCTGCTCGTTCTCAACTGAACAGTAAAATGTATATGAAAGTTACGGTTTTTTCTTTAACTGGGGTTCAGTTTGTTTAACATTGTTTGCAGATCTGACATGATGCAAATTTTGCTCTGTGCTTTCCAGGTACGTAATGAACAATTAATGATCTGTTGGGTCCATCTCAGCATAACCTTCAGGTATTACCAATACTAAGCAAGAAACTAATTCTGCACTTGTTGTTTGCTAATGGTTTGCAGTAAACTTACCCGACTCCATTTTTTAGATAAGAGAGAATGCTGACAATGGTATCCTTGTTGAGAACTTGACCGATGAGTATGTGTCAACGGTTGAGGACGTCAATCAGATCCTGATGAAGGTATACTCGAAATGACTTCCAGCTCACCGAGTTATCTGTGTACTTTGTGGGTTGTGATGCTTTACTGCCTTGGTTAGGACTAATCTGCAAGTTTCTGCCAGAACATAGTTAGGGATAGCTTGAATTTTGTTAGCATTATGTGAAAAAGCGTTACTGGGTGTTATATAAGCTATTTCCATGACTATTTCGTTAAGATTCTAAACCTTTTGCTTAGCTGATGCTACTTATAGGCACTGACCACTGGTAAAGTTGTTCAAACCTCTGCTTATCCTTTTATGCCACGGAGTAATTCAACAGTAACAACCAAAGAAATTTGCTTCTACTAAGTTAATATCAGTGGGACAATTTGACCTGTGGACGGATAAGGATCACCTTTGCTTGAGGACAATTAGCGCAGAAGAAAGAAACTGTCTTTTCTATTATACTTAAATCTAGTGTTTATTTGCTTGCATTTTCACCTGCGGACGGATGAGGATAACCTTTGCTTGAGCTCCCCTGTACTCACAAATACCTTGTCTTGACAACAAGCTGCACTTTTGTTTACATCTCATACATTAGTATTTGTATCATGCTCTCTCAAAACTATTTGTTTCATGTTGTACTTCTAATTACTGACCACCATCTTCTCCTCTAGAGATTAAAATTTGAATATAAATCTATCATTCCCCAGAAGTATTATTGTTGATCTGAACTTGTTTTTCTTTACAGGGCCTTTAAAACAGCAAAGTTGGCACTACCAGTATGAATTTGAAAAATTCACGTTCTCAAGTGATATTCACTTGTGTCATTGAAGCATGGAGCAAGTTCAATTAAACCTCTCTTATTTCTTCTGTTGGTTGGACACTTCATCCATAGCCAGCTATCTTTAACGCCTCTTTTTGCAATAATAATGTCAGTATGCTGTTTGGTCTATTCTATTTTTCAAGTTTCCACTGATTGATTAGCAAATATACATGCTGTCATTATGTTGTGAATTTACTCTGTTCAACCAAACTACAGGGTTTCTCAACAAATGGCTTCAGGCTTCAGCAGCTCACGGACTAGCAGAATTACCTTTGTTGATCTCGCTGGTCCTGATAATGATGAACTTGATGGAGGCAGCAGACACTGTACAAGAGAAGAAATATATGGTAAGAATTCCCTGTCAAAGCTTGGGTATGTAAATTGATGATCTCATGCACTATTTTCATCACTGAAATTTTCTCAGTGTTTCATTTTCATTTTAATTGGTTTGTCTTTCTTAATCTGTTCACACTACAGCTAATGCTTTCTTTCGAGAAATATATTAAACATGTATTGATAAGAACAACAACGTGTAGTAAAGCAGAAATCTGACTTAGACATTTGTTACTTCAGGAAACTCGTCAATATTTTATCAGAAGACAAACAATCCTGTTTGACACATGTGCTGAAGGATACAATAGGTGGAAATTCATGGGTTACTTTCTGATGTTCCATTTCTTCAGAACACATGTATTTTTCTGTTTCTTTTCTGTTCATGATCTTGTGTTCTTCATTATGCCAATACGTTTTCTTGGGTTAACATAGAGTCCTGTGACTAGGAACTTCAGATGCAGAAGTGGGACTTTAAGCACACCATGATTTGGTAAGAGAGCAAAGCTCATGCCAAACAAGGCCATTATAAATGAGATATCGGAAGATGATTGTAATGGTTTGAGCGACCCAGGTGAAGGTATTGCCTCAGAAGCAGATACAACTGAAACAGTTTATGAGCACTTGCTAATTGTTCTAATCTATTGCAGGATGAACTCATACGAACAAAATCTGGAGATGCTGGAGCTTGCAAGAATGGTATTTCAGTGCAAAAAATGCCGACACCCTTCTCGCTGTGGATCCCTTTCATCATTGGCGTAGACCAGCATCGGCATCGCATCAGACACCAAAAGTCAACGAGGTCGTCTGCCTCCTCCGAGGCTGTGCTCCCCATCCCAAGGTCATGGAGGGCGGCGGCAACTTCGACGGCACGGTAGATGCGTGTACCTGGACCGATTGACCCCGCACGCGACAGCCGGTGGGTGGCCACTCTCGCCAGCGTCGCCCTCCGCGTCTACCTCCTCCAGGGCTTCTACATTGTCACCTTTTTTATCTCCCCCATGGTCGACCCCGAGGCCAATGCCCCTGTCGAGTTCAAGCCCTTCACCCATCGCCTCCCTGAGTTCAACTTCTGGTCCATCCTGTCTCCCATGATGGACCCGGAGGCGGTGACCTCCTCTCTGTCCGTGGCTTTCGAGACTCCTTCTTAACCAGGTTTGCTATCTGCCCGTGCTCATCCTCTCTTACTAACTTTCCCTGTGGGCGCAGCTGGGGATCATGTGATGCATGTAATGTCCTAATGGGGATTTTTGTTGATCCGTGACTACAAGTTAATCGATTGTAGTTTTAGTGGTGTTTTCTGGGGAGATCTGATGTTTTTCAGCAGGGTTATATATAGGAGCGCAGGTCTGTGAGACTGTGATGCTAGATAGAATCCCTATTTGTAGGTAGGTTTGATGTGTATTTTGTGGATGCTTAACTGATTAAGCTGGACTCTGAAAGCTAAATTTGCTTTCTTTTTTGTTTTAGCAATTTTTTCCCCTGTAGATTAATGATGGAAAGCATGCAACCTGTCAGCTATAATAGGGACATTTTGATGTTTGCCTGACTACATGCTTATAACCTATTTGAAGAAAAACAGGTTCACATTCTAACAGCCTGAAAAACTTAACAGTTTTATCTGTGTGTAATGTTATGGTCATTTAAAAAGTATTTGATGCTTAGTTTGAAAACTCTGAGATGCATGTAGCAATCCCTGCACACATTTGTAGGCAGTTTGAAGTTTTTTCAAGTTTCCAGTAATAAATTTGAAATTCATCAAGATTATTGAGAGTTTGCATGGAGTCCATTTTCTGTTTAACTGCACTTTTCTGGATGGTTCAGCAGTGATCAAGAAATGACTAACTTCTCTTTGTTCTCAGTCAAAGGAAGAAGGTGAGTATTTGATTTCATTTGCAAAACCTCACATGAAGAAGTCTACAGTTCTTGATTCATCGACTGGAGGGAATAAAGATGCAGGTTTCGATATCATAGACACTCTTTACGACATTTGACCTCAATTATAACTCCATTTTGCTTAATGGCACATTTTTAGGGTTCGAACAAGTTCAGGATTTTTTTTTAGAAAAGGGAATGTTCCTTAGATAAGGTCAGGACAAAATTATCTGGACAATTGAGAAAAGGATTTCAGACTACTCCTTCATACCTGTAGGTATGGCACTTTTAACACAGCTAACTTATTGACAACTATCATTCTGTAGTTCAACCTAATGTCAACCTCTTGAAAAATTGAATAAACGATACTATTTTGCTTGAGTACAGAACTTTAGTTTTCCACCATAATAAAACTTAGTTCATTGGCCCTAATACAGTATGTATACTTTGCTGACATAGGGATATAATTCTGGGAATGCATGTAACTAGTTCAATTCTTGCTTTTACTGTTTGATTCTCATACAGAGCAGTGAAGGGATGGGTCTGATGGAAATGACTTGAGAGGGACCTCACCAACCGACTTGCTCCGCCCCCTTTCTGTTGTCGTCCAAGCCAGAGCAGTGTTTGACGGGTTCAGACATATCTTGGATCCCTGATACCTAAACCCATCAGGAACTGCCTCTGCGTCAGCCAAGATGTGCCAACACCTCCATATGCGCTATACCCACTGATTCTGCGTGGCCCTCCATTAAAGCCCAGAATGCATTCTACCTGAACATGACGCATGCCGCCTCTCCGTATGAACAGGTAATAGATAGCTAATCCTAAGACTGAATCTTTTTTTGTGGAGAATACCTTTAATGCTTAGGTTATTTCCTGTTATGACTAACCTAGGGGCTAAGGATCAAGTATTGGTCAACAGAATATTTGAATTTGTGGTGTCAGGGAGAAAAGAGCTTGACTTCATTGAGAATGCTCTATATAATATAATTGCACTACATTGTATATTTGTGTTCTCACTTTAAAATACATGGTCAAGTGCAGCTGTCAGTTATAATGAACGCCTCTAGTTTAGATTTTCATCAATAATCTTGATGAAGTTTATCTACTTTCTTGTTATCTATCTAAAAAGTTAAACAACTATTCCTTAATTTTCAGTGAGTTTGGTTAGCCATCTCTGGTTTTATGGTCCAATTATATCTTTAGACAGTCAAGCTTGCATGTGAATTTGAGAGCAGTGATCTGATTAATGTGATTATATGCAGACAACATCAGAAATCCTGCATCATGGACCCCACTGCTTGACCACACACTTTATAGCAATATCTCACTGAGCTTGTCATTTTGACCTCCCTTTATAGCTTTTGCCTATTTTGTGCAGCATTTTTTAGCTGTAAAAGTAGTGGGAAGCACAAATCAGCATTCAGTATGGAGATAAGCGGACAGCAGAACTGTTATTTTGCTTATCCATAGGAGGTTTGGAGTTTGATCGTGTATGATGAATTTTGTGAGAAAAGCTGTATGTTTCCATTATTTCTCTTGTACAGCTGTGCTAGGCTGCTAGCTACTAGCTACTCTTTCTTGCTATTTTGCAGACAAATTTAAGTGGTTGCATGAAGTTTATATATACACCATTCTATGCTCAATTGTTGAAACATATTGTACCAAATCTTTTGGTCACCGTAGCGTTAGCATGGGCAAATTACTAGCTCTGTTAGTTTTTTTTTTGTTAGCATCTAGTTCTGATAATTTGTCAGTTTTGTCTAATTTGTTTTGTTTTATCAGCTAGTAGTTGATGTTAATCAGCTAGTAGTAGCCTAAGTCTGCGAGGGCTGTATCACTCAATTTCTTTTTTCATCAAACTCTGATTTTCCATGAGAAACAAATTTTGTCAAGTTATATCAGCTTTTTTAACCGATGGATATTTTTAGTTTATCCATAAGTTATGTATGTTTTTCCTGGTTCAAATTTTGTGAAGTTATGGGCATTAGATCAAGTTTTGAGCACTTGCAATGTTAGATCAGCACTTGTGGTACATATGTGCTGATTGGTTATAATGATGGCAGTTCAAGCTCTCACCACATCAAGGACGGAAGAACCTACTCAAGGACTCCCATGGCGTTCTCTAAGGGAGTGTTTGGTTCCCTGCCCCTGGCTTGAACCAGGCTCAACAGATACCACACTCCTATGTTTGGTTGGGTGCATGTAGGATTGAGCCTAGCTCACCCGATTCACGAGGCACCCCTTGGCCTGGCTCCTAGGAAACGAGACTGGGATCCGTTTCTTCCCAGCTCGGCTCAAGTTGGCTGCACTAATGAGATGATTAAAAGGTAATTAGCGCAAATTAAGAAGGATTAGGGCATATAAAAGCTGCATTAGGCATAAATATAATAGATTAATATATTGGAAAGCTATTTTTTAAGTTAAAAACTTTTCTATTATTTTTTTTTCACATTCATACTACTCATGCAACAACTTTGATCCATCAACCAAACAAGACCCCAGCTCTTCATGACACCTAGATGGCTAGGAGTCGCCTCCGAGCCACCAATTCACCAATTCGCTTGTGGTGTGCCGGGGGAAGGTTCTGGAGGTCGGATCTCATCTCCGCAAGGAAAGAGATACCACTAATGGAAGGGAGAGTGCATTTGTGCAACCTCGAGGAGAGGGTTGGAGAAGGCCCGGCTCATGAGAGTCCCTCAACGGTGAGTAAAGGTCCCCTCAAGGATCCGAACACCAGGAATACTTCGTCGAGCTACAACTTCGGTGATTTCTCTCTGTAACACCCTGTCTCCAACAGTCGCATTAGCCCGCTCTACACATTGAGTGAACCGACGTTCGCATAGTACAACTCTTACACTTTCGTCCTCGCTTCGTGTAAAAGGGTTAACCCAATTGTATTATGGTTGGAGCGCGAAGACTTATAAGCAGGTCCTCACCCATCTAAACTTTCAAGGCGTTACTAAACCACCACTACACTCCACTTCTGAGCCACTTGGGCCAACACAACACCACACTACTAGGCTTCATTGGGCTGGGGTGTTACAATCACCCCCCCTAAGGGCTGATGCCCCGACAGCTTACCGCATACACGACAGAGGCCCAGAACCTTCCTCTCGGTGTCGTATGCCCTCCACGGTCCCATACGAACAGCAAAGGTTTATGCTTTGATACCAACTGTAACACCCTGCCTCTAACAGTCGCATTAACCCGCTCTGCACATTGAGTGGACCCACGTTCGCATAATACAACTCTTACACTTTCGTCCTCGCTTCGTGTAAAATGGTTAACCCGGTTGTACTATGGTTGGAGCGCGAAGGCTTATAAGCAGGCCCTCATCCATCTAAACTTCCAAGGTGGTACTAAACCACCACTACACTCCACTTCTGGGCCACTTGAGCCAACACAACACCACACTACTAGGCTTCATTGGGCTGGGGTGTTACACTCTCCTACACTCGTGTTCTTGCTTTGCTTGTGAGCCGCTATAGGTCTTTGTGCATCCCGATCTACTTTCTAGCTCTTGATCTGTGTAGGTTGACTTTTTTGGATGTGCTGTGGTCATTCTCAGACCATCTGAAAAATCCAGCTTCCGTTTTCATTTTAAGTTTTATTTCGGCCTATTCACCCCCACTCTAGGCCCCGACTTGCTCTTTCATAATCCGTGTAGCTAAATCTTATGGGATTTGAATTGATGTGGGTATAGTGTCTGTCTACTAGTACGTCACTTGTAGGCCAAGAGTGGTGGCTTAAGTATTCATTTGCTCTATATATACCGATTGCAGAGCTATGGAGTGGTACGTAGTAATTTAAGCATGGAGCTTAGGTTGCTAGTTATCATTATTTGGGGGTATATACTCTGAGTGATATGCAGGCCGCTAATGGTGACAGCTCAGTATGAGTGTCTCCCCCGTAGTATATATCGCTACAGGTTTTTCCTAGCGTTGGATACTCCTCCGTATCCTTCTTTGGTTGGATGACTATGACAGGTTGTTGCAAGTAACTCGGCAACCCGGGGTAGTCCTGCAAAGTCTCTCGAAACCTCCCCTCTTTACCTTCAATTACATCTTAAAGTGATTTGTATACTTTATTGTGACCATTCCTCGTTGTTTGCTTATGGGACCCACTATCAGGATGTGTATCCACAGCTTCTTGTACCAATTTTTCCTGGCACATTACTAAATCTGCTGGCGCTAATTCACTTCTTTTTAATATATAGACAAGACTGTTGTTCCGATGGATAAATCTCTTATAAAATTCATTAATATCCAAAGTCACTACTTTATCCCCAGATCTATAAACAATGGGTCTTAATTCGGGAGGAAGAACTGGTAATAAGCACAAAACCATCCATTCTGGTTCTACACTTGTTTGAATAAAATGTTTCGCCAATTGCATGCGTCTAATCAGAAAATACTTTTCTTATTCGTCTTTTTCTCTCCACTATAACCCTTGTCTTCTAATTCCTTCCATTCGATCTAGGAATTCTCTAAAACAATTCCCAAATCCAAATTTGTTAATTCTTCTCTAATAGCACCTGCTCCTGTTGCAATTTCCCGATTTTGAAATATTGTAAAGCCTGGGGTATTGAAAAAGGGGGAGATGATATGGTTATAGGATGAAATTTCATCAACGAATAAACCTCGTAATTGTAAGAAGGTTGGTTTTTTAACACTAGGTCTAGCAAAAGAGAAATCACCATATACTAGGACCTCCAATTTCTTAAGTGGTATATCTAAAAGATTCACGATATAACTAGGAAGACCTTTCAAATACCACACATGAGTCACGGGACATGCGAGTTTGTTGTATACCATTTGATATCTTCGTATCCGAGAATCAACAAATTCTACTCCGCATTTTTGGCAAAATCTTTCGTCTTCGTTTTCAGCTCCGCTCGCTCGAGAATTTCCACAAGCACAAATTCTGCTTTTTATGGGTCCAAAGATTCTTTTGCAAAACAATTCATCTTTTTCTGGTTTATCTGTTTTATAATGAAAAGTAGAGGGTCTTGTGACTTCGCCAATGACAACCCCATCAGGTAGTATTTTGTTAGCCTATGCCTTTATTTGTTGAGGGGAAACGAGTCCAATTTGAAGTTGTTGATGTTTATATTGGTCAATCATAAAATAGAAATAAGAAAAGAATTTATATTTATTCCAATCAAACTTCTTCCCTATTAACCTGGAAGTTCTTCTGAGATACAAGGAAATGATTCAGTTCTAGAGCCAAAGATCCTAGTTCTCGAACAAGCACTCATCTAACGGGTGAATCCCTGTTAAAAATGGCTCATTCGTAATGGGCCATTACAGATGAATCATTGGTAACGGGCCATAAGTTACGAACCGTTACGAATAAGCCTCATCTAATGGTTCATAATTAAGAGCCATTACGGATGAAATTTTATAGTTTTTTATTTTTAAAAACACTAAAAACCAAAAAAAAATCAATTTTTCTATAACTTTCATTGTAACACCCCAGCCCAATGAAGCCTTGTAGTGTGGTGTTGTGTTGGGCCAAGTGGCCCAGAAGTGGTGTGTAGTGGTGGTTTAGTACCACCTTGGAAGTTTAGATGGGTGATGGCCTACTTATAAGCCTTCGCGCTCCAACCATAGTACAACCGGGTTAACCCTTTTACACGAAGCGAGGATGAAAGTGTAAGAGTTGTACTATGCGAACGTCGGTCCGCTCAACGTGTAGAGCGGGCTAATGTGACTGTTAGAAGCAGGGTGTTACAGTTGGTATCAGACCATAAACCTTCGTTGTTCGTATGGGCCCGTGGAGGGCATACGGCACCGAGGGGGAGGTTCTGGGCCTCTACCGTGTATGCGATGAGCTGCCAAGGCGTCAGCCCTAGGGGGGGTGATTGTAACACCCCGGCCTAATGAAGCCTTGTAGTGTGGTGTTGTGTTGGGCCAAGTGGCCCAGAAAGTGGTGTGTAGTGGTGGTTTAGTACCACCTTGGAAATTTAGATGGATGAGGGCCTACTTATAAGCCTTCGCGCTCTAACCATAGTAGAACCGGGTTAACCCTTTTACACGAAGCGAGGACGAAAGTGTAAGAGTTGTACTATGCGAACGTCGGTCCGCTCAACGTGTAGAGCGGGCTAATGCGACTATTGGAGGCAGGGTGTTACATTCATATAGGACATTTCTTCATCTGAGGTCGTTCAAAAACTTTTAACATTTATTTTTCAAAATATATCCAAATAATCATAACACATATTTAGGGGCAAAAATAAACTCAAATAAAAATATTGTCAATTCTAAAGTTGTAGTTCTACTTAACATATACAACTTTGATGTATAGTATATCTTCGTCTGAGGTTGTTTAAAAAATTTGAAAACATCGTGTATTCTAAATAAATCCCATCAATAAGAATTTGAAATTTGGGCATGAAAACAATATCAAATGAAAAACTTTTCAATTAAAAAGTTGTAGATCAGGTCGAGATCTATAGTTCAAATGAAAAACATTTCTCCATTCGACATTTTTTGATATATTCAAACATTAATTTATCAAAATAGATCAAATCATTTGTAATGCATATTTGAGAATATCAAACGAAAATATTATCAATTACAAAGTTCTACATCTCGGTGAGATCTACAACTTTCCTTTTGGGCACGTTTTAATCCGAGGTGATTTAGAAATTTTAAAAATAGGTATTTTCTCATCCGTAACGGGTTGTAACTACGAACCATAACGTGTCACGGTCCATAATTATGAACCATTACTGATGAGGTTTGTCATCTTTAACGGTTGGTCTTTCTACAACCGTTACCGATGTGTTCTCATCCATAACGGTTTGTGGTTCAGACCCGTTATAGATCATACATGACAGGTTATTTTTATTGGGCATATTTGAAACGGGCTACGTTCTAACCTGTGACGGATGAGTTATCTGTCACAGACCGTATTTTCTCATTATAAGTGAGCCGTTACCGATGGGGAATTATGTACTAGTGTAAGGAATTCATTATAGCAATGTTTCCAATAGAAATGGTTTGCTTTTGCACATCGAAACCAAAAATTAATCGCGCGGATACATATAATTCGGAAGAATAGGTGAGTGATTCATACACAGCATCCCTTTCTTTTATCGAAGGTTCTAGCAATTGATATCCTTTCAATAATAACTGAAATGGAATTTCGTGATCTAGATCTTTAATTGTTGGAAACTTCTCAAGTTCTTCTGCCAAGCCTTGATTAATGAACCTACAAAATCCCTCGAATTGGATCTGACTAATGCCTTTAGTCATCAACACCTTCTTTCTGTTAGGACAATCTCTCCTATAATGCCCTCTTCCTCCGCATGTATAGCATTCCACACTTCGTGATTTAGAACTGGATGCAGAAGCAATAGATTCAACTTTAGATCTTTACCCACTGAACTGGCAAGCTTGAAAGACACCAACTTACCAGGTACACCTCCATTACTGTCTCGCTAAAAAAAGTTGGTGCGACTAGCTTGATGGCTCTTCAGTTGTTGTTCTGCCCTTTGAGCTATGTGCACGAGACTCCATATATCATAATAGTATGAAATCTCGTCATGATCCTTCACATTGGGATTAAGCCCATTCGGAAATCTGGACCTAGTAACTTCTTCATCCTTTGTTGATCCTTTGCGAATCATTAATAATTACATCTCCTTATAATCAGCATCAATAATAAGATCACCATGTCCACATTGATGTAAACGTGTATGCAATGATCTAGTATAATGTTCAGGAATGAAATGATGAATCATAACCTCTTACCATCTAAATAGTTGTGGTCGTTAAATATCTCCAAGTGTGTGGACGACCCACAACACAAACCAATTGATTCCACCAAGACAAAGCATAACACGTGAATTCAATAGATTCATCACGTACCATCTTATCATCTGAATAGTTGTGGCCATTAAAGATCTTATCACAACACATCTCTCACTCCAAATAATCCTCCGGATCAAATGGAACCCAAGCATGTGTCCAGATCGAAAGATAATCCACTATGCATATATTCGTTTTGTCAAAAATGCTTATATTCTTGGATGGAGGTGGTAGTATGTTGGCTACTTGCTGGTAAACATGTGTCTCAACTAGACTGCCTGATTTGCTTGATCCAGAACCCTAACTTTGATAATCATATTCATCTTTGGCAAGGTATATATATGAACTATTTTTGTCAACTTCTTGCTTTTTTTTTTCTTCCACTGTCAGCAAGTTCAAGTGGTAAGAAGCCAAGAATAACAAAAAATAAGGGGTGATATAATGGTGCTAAAGCGCAGCGTCCTATTGGTTGTTGTCGTCCACCCTAAACTAAGGTATCCTCCTTCCCATCAGAAGAATAGGACCTTTTCTTGCATCACTACATATTCCGTAGTTGCCATTCTAAGCGGTCTCGTCTCTGCAGTATGAAATTTTGTGCTTGTCTATTTTATATTTTTTTTATTTTGAGCTGATTTTTTTAGGTCGATTTGTCCAATTTAAGTTGTAAGTATGGCAAAGTTTGATGAATTCTTTTGGATCTGTGCAGAGATTTGTATTGATATGATGTGAGATTATCTGGAATTGAGTATAAGTTCTACCAATCTACAGAAATTCTTCAAAAGTTCATAATCCAATGCAAAATTTTCTTTCGGTCTAACTTAAAAGTTAACTCATTCTAGTTGAATTTTTTTATTTTAAGTTGAATTTTGTACATGCCTTGAGAAATTATTTAATGAGTTAAAATTTTTATAACGTAAGGTGAACATTAAAAAGATGAAGTAGAAAGTGACTAATTTGGACTTAAAAATTCTGATTTTTATTCGAAAGTTATAGAAATACTAGTAAAATAGAGTTGAAAACGGTACGGAAAATCTCGACCATACTGGATGTCGTTTTCGATTTCTATGCACTGTTTCAGGCGGTAACAGAAATTTCGTGGCATGAAATGGAGATGGTAATACATTATTTTGGACCATTTTGTAGGAATTCCATGTTGTCTCAGAATTATCAAAAATTTCCTACAAATTTCCGAAAGCTCAAAATACCTCCATAAGCTCCATTCGGCTCGATCCAAATGCCCAATCCAAAGATACATTAGGCCTATCCTGCCTACCTCATAACATGCCAACCCTAACCGGTCGTTCCCATCCACTCATGACCACCCTACTCTACTTTCCCTACGCATGCACCACACATACATCCCTGCCGTCTTTGCTCCTCGTCTCGCCTCGCCTTCTTGCTTTGATGCCATCGCCATTGATACTCCTTGCTACACTATCTCATGCCGATGGACTTATACATTAGTTGAGTATATAATGTTAAAGTCTATTGTTTTCGATATTAGTTTCCGGCCACTAACCAATATCGGTATATTTTCCTGAACATTGGCATAAATTTCGACAGTGCCGTCACTGTTTTTGTTTCTATTTCTGCCGTTTTATTTTTCCCATAAAAAAAGTATGGAAATGGAAATGAGAGAGAGTGTTTTGATCGCTCCAACCGAAACAAAGCTTCCGTAATAAAATTGGCAAAAGCTTGTTTTCTTCTCCGGTTCCATTTTCTACTCTTTTTTTTCCTTTTTTTTTCCTCCCATTTCGAGAGGAGAAAATGGGAAAATCCCTCCTTTGAGCCGTTTGGTGACCTCTTCCTCCTCACCACTCGGAAACCCTAATCCTCCCCTTCCCCTCCCCCTCCCCACGCATCGAAGCCGCCACGGCTGCGATGACGCCTCCCTTCCGGCCGCCGCCTTTGGCCGTCCCTCGTGGCTGCGGCGGCGACCGGTGCGCATCGGGCCGCGACGCCTGGCCCCTCCACCACGTCAGCCACGACGGCGTATTCTGCCGCCTCTGCTCCTCCTGCGTCCTCCTCTACCACCCCGCCGCCTTCTGCTCCGCCTGCCTTTTCCTCCTCCCTCCCTCCTCCGCCTCCGCTCGCGTCGATCCCGTCCTCTCGCCGTTGCCGGGACCCACCGCCGACTGCTCAATCTGCGGCTTCTTCGTAGCGCACCAGTCCTGCGTCCCCGACCCTGCCTCCTTCGTATGCCCCT
>CM002483.1:7517072-7552733 GCA_000325765.3 Leersia perrieri
AGCGCGCGGCGCGCATCCTCCTCATCGCCGCGCGGCTTGCGCACGACTCCGTTGCCCGCGCCGCCGCAGCGGCGCGACAAGACGCGGAGCGCTGCGTCCGGGAGGCGGCCGCGGCGCGGAAGCGCTCCCGCGAGATGCTCGACGCGGCGTTCCGCGCGCTCGAGGCGGAGGCGACTCAATCTAGGGAAGTCAAGAAGCCCAAGAAGAAGACTCCGAAGAGCAGCGAGGCGAACAGAGACCGAGATAAGCTGCTCAAGCTCAACGCGATGAAGCAGCCGGCGCTGGCGTTCGCCGCAGCCGCTGCTGCTGCTGCCGCCAGTTCAATGCCATTGTCAATTCCGTCATCAAGGGAGGACAAGAAGCTGGAGAAACAGCAGACGCAAGGTGATCTTGAAAGGATCAAAGTAATGCACTTTCAGATCCAACATTGAACCCCATCAAAATGGGGAACTAATTGTTAATGAATTATTGATATGGTATATAGTTCTTGCAGGTTCGGCAGACAGACCATTGAAAGACGATCGCATCGCTCTGTTTGGGACCTTGCAATCGTAGATTTGGCGTGCCTACTCTGCTTTTTCTTCTTCTTCCATGTTATTATGCTTCTGTGTAGCCAAGTTATCCTATTCCTAGGAAGACAAATTCAGGTGTACAGAGGCTTGCAATGTAATTGAATTCCTCTTTTGGAGCCTCCTTCACCGTAAATTCTAGTGTTGATATATGTTTGATGATCCTTTCGTTAATTGAAGCATGTTTGTGTCATGTATCCTGTTCGTTAATTACTTATTTTTAGTAACAGAATATGTTGCCACATGATGAATATTGCGCAACTAAGACCATGTTTGGATACAAGACCTTTTTTCTTTAGTCCCTGTTATATCGGATGTTTGAACACTAATTAGAAGTATTAAATATAGACTATTAATAAAACCCACCCCATACTATTTCACGAGACGAATCTATGGATCCTAATTAGTACATGATTAGCGAATGTGTTGCTACAGTAAACATTTGCTAATCGTGGATTAATTAGGCTTAAAAAATCGTCTCACGGATTAGCCTTTATTTATGCAATTAGTTTTATTATCAGTCTATATTTAATACTTTTAATTGGCGTGCAAATATCCGATGGGACATGAACTTTAAAAAAAAGTCTCTGAATCCAAACAATCTCTAAATGTTGTTTCACTTCTCTAAATGTTGTTTCACTGATGGCTTCATTTTTGCCATTCAAGTGAACTAGATTGAGAATACATGTCCAGTTTCTTTCCTGTCTTGCAAACATATTCGAGTTGAAGCATGATTTTTCCCACTTGTAAATCAGTGTTCTTTCATTTTCTTGTCTGGTACAACTAGTGAATTTTTCCACTGTTTTCCACGAAGCTAAATTTGGAAAGAAGTGCTGGATTTAAAATACACCAAATTGTTGTTCTCTGCAAAATTGTGATCTCATTTAACTGAACTAACACCTACTCTGGCAGCCATTTGTGATTCCAGTTGCTCACAAATAACTTGTGTTGCAACAAAAAAAAATTATGAAGAAACTGTGTTCGGCAGCGACTGCTTTCAGAATAATGCACTTCTATATTCAGAATAAGGCAAAACTAAGATCTCAAGATCCTTTTAAGTTGTCTGCCAGTTCAGTGCAACATATATGTTTCCTTCTCTCTTTTGTTCCTGGTGTAGTTGATGCTAATAGAAACCCACAAAAACAGGTTACTTGTTTCTTTTGTTCTTGATGTAGTTGATGCTAATAAAACCCACTTGATGTAGTTGAAGCTAAAAAAAAACTCACAAAACTAGAATGACTTAAGAAGCAAATGAAGCAATTGCATCCATCTCTTCACGCAGGAGGAGTACATCAATAAAGATGTCCAAACTCTCCCCTTCCATAACATCTTGTATGGAGTGGTGCGTGATCCCAACACGATGATCGGTAACTCGCCCTTGTGGGAAGTTGTATGTTCTGATACGTTCAGACCTGTCACCGCTTCCAATCTACTAGCAAATCAGAATTAGACAATCCATACTCAGGATAACATCTGTGATGAGCTTTCTAAATAGTGAGGTACCTGCTCTGACCGAAGCTTTGACCGATCCATATGGAGTCGGCGCCTTTCAATTTCATAAAGTCTTGCTCGGAGAACTTTGAGGGCTTTGGCCTTATTCTAAAAGAAGTTGCATAATACTTCAAAAAATGGGTATGATTGATTTCGACTTGGTGAATCAGAAGTTAAGACAACAAATATTTATATTATGATAATGCTAAGAGCAACAAAACTCTAAAAGGTGAAAATAAAGATGAGATTAAAAATATAAATAAAGGTCATAACAACAGAGGAATGGAAATATGAAACTGAGCTATCTGAACACTAGTTTTCTTATTGAAGAGAGAAACTAACAGCAAAGGAATTATTGTGTGTATGGGGGCAACCTGATGCTGTGACCTCTCGTCTTGTATCGCAACAACTGTTCCGGTTGGAACATGAGTTATTCTAACCGCACTATCAGTCGTATTGACAGACTGACCTCCAGAACCACCTGATCTGTATGTATCGATTCTCAAGTCTTCATTATGCAATTGGACATCAACCTGCTCTGGAAGAAGCAACTTTTACTAACCATGCCATAAATTGCAGAGATGATAAAAAAAAACTTTTGGAAAAGAGAAAAACAAGATAAGACCAATCAAAATGCTATATCCAATTACAACCTCATCAGCTTGCGGAAGAATAGCAACAGATACAGCACTAGTGTGCACCCGTCCTGATTTCTCCGTCACTGGTACTCGCTGCCATGGGTGGGGTTAAGTCAGATAATAGAAAAGACAAAAGGCTGAATGTGATGAATATACAAAGAGTAACACTCATCATCATACCTGAACTCTATGGATCCCGCTCTCAAACTTGAGTTTCCCATACGCCCCAGGACCTGATATAGTCCCACTAGCTTCCTGCATTGAGTTTGAAAGAATATAATAATGTCAAATGAATGTCGTCACTTAGGGGATATGTTCCAAATGTACTGAACAAACTGACAAAAGACCTTTGAAACCGCCAACAAAGATTATACCTTGTATCCTTTTACTGCAGACTCCATAATATCAATTACATCAAATTTCCAACCATTCTTTTGTGAGTATCTCTCATACCTTTAACACAGAAGACCCAAATTTATTAGTAAACAGATTGAACAACAAAGGTACTCGCTGTGGAGCAACACTGGTAAAGGGGTAAATCACACATTTTAAATATGTCCATTGCAAATAAAGACGCCTCTTCTCCTCCAGTACCTGCATATCATCATGAATCACCAGCTGCCCAATACACTGATTCATACTACAAAAAGGATAAAATACACGGATGGACATAACAGGTTCTGCCTTACCTGCACGGACCTCCAATATGCAATCCCTCTCATCAGCTTCATCTTTTGGGAGTAATGATTGAAACAGCTTATGCTGTAGTTGCTTCTCCTCCTCCAGAGCGTCAAGGAGCTCCTCAGCTGCTATCTCACGCAAGTCCTTCTCTTCAACGGAGTTTGTTACCAAAGATTTCAAACCCTCAATTTCCTGCAAAAACTCAAATAGGACAGACATAATGGAGTTGCCTACTCTCAGTCTCATACCATGGGATGTGACCATTATACACATTCATGTGATTATTACCGCCTGTTTGGACCGCAGCTCTTTGATCATATCCATAGTACTCTCCAATCCGTGGAGCTCCTTGTTAGCCCTCGAGTATTCTTCAGGCGAGGCATCTGGCTGTCTTCATTAACGTCATACTCACATCAAGACAATCACTACTTCCTACCTAAAATTTAAAGCTCTACACAGCTACATGATTACAAGAACAAAACAGTGTCGGAAACAAAGGTTGCACAACCAATATTACCTGGTTGATTTGCTCATGGAGGTACTCACTTCTCTGCTCAATCAATTTCATTCTCTGCTCCATGACCCCAACCAGGTTCGCAGGAAGCTGCTGGTTCACCTCTGATATAAAGAGACAGGCAAAAAGGGAGATCACTAGAATCAAATATTTCTTGTTTACATCAGTTCAAGCCTCAAACATTACCAAAAAAATAAAAAAAGGTGGAAACATTGGAGTGAACTCATAGCAGTCATATTATCATAGATGAACCAGGAAGCAGACAAAGAGTGCAGGAGTAAGTGGAGATGGAACAAGATCTGATGGGAGACGTGCTCACCATTGGTGGAGTATATCCGGGGTGAAAGGCACTTCCATCCCACTGGAGGTGACGCGGATACAACAGGTGGGAAGTGGCGGAGACTTCGGACCATGGCAAAGGCAGCGGCACCACATCGGCGTAGGTGAAGCTGCATCATGGTGGTGGAGTGAGGCAGGCTTGGAAATGGGAACCTACTACTGGTTGCCCCTCGGGTTCTGGGGTTTAATGAGCATCTCCTTTTAGCCTCTCAGTGAAGTTTGGCAAATTCCATTAGTACACCTTTAGCAATGCTTATTTGAATGCTGTCTCAGATCCAGCGCATGTTACCACAAATATGTAATTTGCTTCAGACCTAGCATCCATTTAACAAAATTCCTGAATTAAATTAAATAATACTCCCTCCGTTTCATAACACAAGACGTTTTGACTTTTCGCTTGTAACATTTGACCATTCGTCTTATTCAAAAATTATGGAAGTATCAATTATTTTGTTTGTCATTTTATTATCAAATGTATTCTGCGCATGATTATCCTTTTTTATATTTGCACAAAATTTTGGAATAAGACAAATGGTCAAATGTTGTAAGAAAAAATTCAAAACGTCTTACATTATGAATGGAGGTAGTAATGAATTACAGTGCAAGCATAAGAACGTAAACTTTTTGCCTTGAATCTATTAACACATTTCATCCTAACTGATTAATTTCTTCTTACAGTACATACATTGCCCATACAAGTTATTAAAACTGCTAAATTACTGATTCTACTGGCAAAAAACAAGTTGATGGTATGGACTAGGAGAAGTGAAGATGGATGGAAGTCAAGAGCACAAACGTAGTGGCACAAAATTACACATAGTGTGCTCAACTGCCCAGACAGATATCAAGAGTAAATTCTACAAGTCTTCATGCAGTTAACACAAATAAGATTTAAATTTATCAAAAGTACACTAGAAATAGTTAGTCTTACATAGTAACATAACATAAACAGTACAACAGAATATTGTGAAAATATGTAATGACATTCAGAATTGCGTTGCTTTTTACATATCATAGAAATGCTAGCTTACATCAACATGACCAATCTCCAAGAAACTGTTTCGCTCAATAAATAAATGTGATCAAACAATCATAAGAATTGGTTGCTAAATCACTCGAATGATATAAAATTTTGCAGGGGTGGTGGGGATTCAGTGGAACCCCATAATATTCATGGCACCAAACTAAACTGTTATTAGTAGTAGTCTAGTATGGTTAAGGCAAATATCAAAAAGAAAACCCTCCAGATCTAAGAAGAGAAGCAAGGTCTAAACAAATTCAAGAAAATGTGTGAGTAGAGAGAGATGAGAAAAAAGTGGATGAGCGTAACGGATGGATGCCCACCTCACCGTCGAGTGAGGATGCGACAGTAGTGGACGCAGGACGCCCGAACCACTGCTAATGGAGGATGGAAATCTACCCAGGTGAGGCCAATGACGGGCCCAGGATTTTGAACTTGGGTATTCGAAACGGGCAAGGGGTAAAAAAACTCAAACATCTAATATTTCCGTGAGTTGTTTCTTGAGTTCTCTTCTTTGTTAGAGTTAATCTTGTTGTTTATGTATTCATCATATTAAGTCAAGTCCTGTACGTAGCGGTCTGAGTCCAAATTAGCTAGTGTTTTGCATGGCGTGGTGAGCTGATCAGTCGTTAGTGAAAGCACAAAGTGTGTGCAGGGAGTTTGGCAGATCAACGCATCATTAGTGTGCTAATTGGAGTATAGTGACGCAGCTGCATGTTCATTTGGTCAGTGCGTGCATGTAGCAATAGTGGATGTGATCCTGCTGCATACTGGTGGAGTTATTTAGTGTGATCTGCATGCGTAGTGAATGCATGAAATCATTTGGCTCCTAAGTGGTGTTAATTAGCTTGAGTCCTACATACATGGAGAGGTGGCCTGCATGTAGAGAGATGTGAATAGTGGGTGACTAAGCCACTGAGCTTGACCGAGTTGTGTGGCAAAACGTGATTCAGAGTGTGCGTGTATGTGCTTTTTAATCACCTGATCAGTGTGTGATTAAGGTGTGGTGAATAAAAGAGCAGTGTGTGCGGTGATGGCTGGTGTGCAGCCAAAATCTCTCTCTCGTGTGTGTGTGTTTTCCCATCCAATAGCAAAATTCCATTGACAAGTGAGCTGCATTCTTCCTCTTCATGTTTCAAATCTAAAAATTCAACAGTTTAGTATTTAAGTACCACTTATTAAGTTCTACTCATACTTTTTGAGAAACATATGCACTACAAGTCTACTATCTTAATCTACAAGTCTAATTTGTCTAGTCCGATTTTGGCTATGATTAATTCAAATTGAGACTTTTGAGTACCAACCTCCAATTCGAAACGGTCGAATGGGGATGAGTTGTTCTTCCTGCGCTTGGAGCTCCTCCCCGTCGACGACCTTATGCAGAGAGGGAGACCCGGATAAGCACTAAAGCACACATCAGCAACAAGCCAACAATGGCAGCGGCGGCGGCGGCCGCTGCCGAGGGGTGTAGGTGAGTGGCGGCTGCGGCTTACCTAGTCGCCTCGTCGGACGGTCGGAGTCGGCGGCGGGTCGCGGCGATCTGCCGGGCGTCGGCCGGGCTGCCGAGGGGCGAGCGGCGCCGGCGGGCGGGCCAAATCCGCGACCACACGGGCAGCTGGCCGAAGGGCCGAGTCAGAGTCCGGCGAGCCACCGAGGAGCGAGGGTCGCCGGCGGGCGGGTGGGATGCGGTCGAGGGAAGTTGGCGACAGGCGCAGGCGCACAAGCGGCAGGAGTTGGCGGCTGCGGGTGCGTGGCAGGCTCTTGGCTGCTCCCTCACCGTCTCACAGAGAAGATTAGGGTATTGTGTTATGGGTCTTTTTTTCGCAATTGGGCAAATGGGTCAACCGGGCCAAGAGGTGGGAGGAGGGATTCGGTCTGCCAAACTCTTTTTATTGGGCTCTTTTCAATGCGAAGTAGGGCTTTGCCCCTGAATTTTGCTATACACGTATAAGGATTGGCACCAAGTCTAAAGCGATAGAATAAAATGGCTAAATAAAGAGACAAATACTAATGCTTTTATAATTCAATACACATGCGTATACATCCAATATGAAAAAGACAAAAAAAGAATGAAGTATCTCTGTAACGTACCGGGAAAATAGGAATTTAACAAATAAGTAGACAAGATGTGTTTTTGACTAGAATTTTAAACTTTTTATATTAATGACCACCATAGGTTAATTTGAGGGCCATACGGCCAATTAAAGTTAGGCTCTTCTAAAAACATGGGGATTATATGACCAAGCTAAATAAACCTAAATTCACTTTCCAAATTTTTCATTGATTGTGTGATGGGGATACAATACATGGGAGAAGAAGTCTACTTTTCAACGGATCAAATGGCATATGATTTGGATGTTCCATTCAACAATGGCGGCAATTTTACGAGTGGTTGCGCAGGCTGCAAATTGATGAACGGGAATTGCAATTTTGGAGTGTTTGTTGGTCATATGGCATTATTAGATGATTTCCATCTATTCCAAGACTCTCCATAAGTTGACAAATACTTCATCTACATGGATTCAATTGTTTCTTGCAGATAAATTTGAAGATAAGAAGGTTTTGATTTAGTTTGGATTCGGTTTTGACAGCCTGGACATACCTATCGTAAAACGGTCGTGGATTTCGCATACGGAGTCCGTTTTGGACGTTTGAGTACTCTTTGGAAAGCTATTTCCAAGCCCCACGCAATGGATATGGACCAAGACCCTGATTCTGTTTGGTTTTCTCGCACAAACTGAAGAAAACCGTCGGCAGATACAATAGAGTTTCTTTCTTTGTGTCCAAGTCATGTAATGAGTTTGTTTCTTGTTTTAGAGGTCTTAGATTTACTATATAAGTTAGAGGTATGCATCCATTATAGGGAGACTTGACATTATGAATAAAAATTAGCTTCTAGCTACAGCCGTGTGAGGGTCTCGCCCTCGTTATTCCTATGATTTGGTGCAGCCACATAGAGGGGAACTGGGTGATCGTATCAAGATCGTTCTTGCTTTCTCATTGGGGAGAGAGGGTTCGATAGTTACCTCCACATCATATGGTTATGCGAAGGCGAGATGAAAGGTGTGCAACGCTGGTTGCGTGTTGTTCCTCCACTTTGTTGACTACTTGGTGTATCTGGATCCTACGTCGAGAAGGTCGGGCAAGCCTGTGCATGTCTTGTTTGAAGTGAATTTGGATTTTCATGCATATTATCTTTTGGTGTGTTTTATATAGTCTAATGACCAACTAATAATTATTAGGGACAAAAGATGAAACCTAAAAATTCTGTAAAATTTCTCAAAAATACTTTAACTAAGGAGTAGACATCTGGCAAAATTTGGTAATTTTATATCCTCATTTAGCCACTTGATGATCTACCTTAAGTTTGTTAAAAATCTGAAACTAACAGAAACCTGGAGCTTACTTTGGGGCTTTGCCAAATTTCATTCAAAGCTGATAAAACAAAACCTCTTAAGCCGAAACCTAGAAAATTTGTGGTGTGTAAACCCTAGCTTTTGCTTGAGTTGAATCACCATCAATCTATACCAATTTCTCTTCTTAAAACTGAAACCAGCCTCTGGCTCAGGACCTGAAAATCGGCTAAGTCTGGAAACTGAGAAAACAGAAGCCTGAACCCATGTGGGTGCTATTAGTATTTAACCACGGGGTTTCTTGCTAAACAAAAGGCATGGAGCGAAATTAGAAGTCTCATACTTTCACCGATGGGTACTCTCACCTTTTTGTCTCACATGAAACTCGGTGTAACAGCATGGCAAAGACAAGCTCATGCTGTGAAGATCAGGACTTAGTCTCCTGAAGGTTTTTGTGCTTGTCTCACTGACCAGTGGGCCCCACAGGCCCTGGGACCCACCTGTAAGCCACCCACACCGCCCCAGCCGTCCAAGACACCGGGAGGACGCGGCCCGTCGCCCACACGCGTCGTTCTCCTCCTCGCACCACGTCGACGTCACCGTGTCGACCTCGCCGCTTTCGCGTGATACTTCACCCACACGCGTCCCTGAACATGTACATCACGTTCCCGCATTTTATAGCCCGAGAAAACTCAGGAAGCAGCGAGAAAGCGCTTTTATTCTTTGTCGCCGGCGAGCTCTCCGCTGTCGCACCGCCACTCTGGTGAGCCTCGCCGCTGCATCCCTGTGATCGCCTCCCGATGCCTAATCGATCCCTGCCCTTCTTGTCCAGTTTGGTCTAGGTCGAGCAGGTGGCGACGTCGCCGTCTCGTCGCCGGAGTCTGGGAAGACCGCCGCACGATCTTGCATGTTCCTCCTCCGTCGACCACCATCGGTCGAGCCACTTCACCAGCACCTTCGCATAGGCCATCACCACCCCCAGAGAGAGCACTAACCCATGCCGAAGTCCACACGCGCAGATCGACGTCATCCCCTTCCTCTCCGGCCACCGGCGTCGCCGTGGTCGATCTCAACATCCGGTGAGTCCCGGGTCAATCCCTCGCAGCCGAACCTACCTTGACACATTTCTAACGCTATGAACAATTTGATTTTGAGTGACGATGACCAAGACGCGCTGCCACCGTCCACCGAAGCTGATCCTCCGCCGCCGTCGTCGATCCACTATCTCCGGTGAGCTGGGGACCGGTTGATCTTGATTTGTAGCATCTCTAGAGCTTTAATTAGCCTCTCGTGCCAATATTTTGCCAGGAAGACAACGGAGCTAAGCCGTCGCCGTGATTCCGACGGATTCAGTCGCCGACGGCTGCTGTTCAACTTCACCGACGCCTCCCAGACCTCGCTGACCTCTTCCAACCGCATGGTGAGAATCATTAGATCCGCAGGAAGCCCGAATGCACCGCATATAGCCACATCAAGGCCTCTGGCCTTGATTCGCCATACACCCCGTACGCCGCCGCCGCTTGCACTCGTCGCCGGCGAGCTACAGACCACCATCTTCGGTGAGATCACCACCATTGGATCCGCATCATCCTCAGGAACATTTTTCGTGTTGGCTGCGTAGCCTAGATCACCGCCTTTTGCCGCCGGCGAGCCGGCGAAACTCGCTGCCTCGCCGGAGCAGCCACACGCGCGACGCAGGGCCACTGACACGTGGGCCCGATGCGTCAGCTGTTTAGATAGGCTCGGCAGTAATTGCGATGAATTTAAAACCTACATGGACTAAACTAAAAATTGCTAGTCTATTACATGTGGGACCAAGGACTAAACGGCAATAACATTTAAAACTTGAGCACTCTTTAGGAAAACCGCTGCCCACGTGGCCAGGGACTGCGGGTTGATACCCAAAGTTTTTCAGGGGCCTTTCTGACAAATTTTCACGTGTGTTTGAAATTCGAATTTGAATTCAAAAATTTCAAAAGTGAGACTTGTACAACTAAAAATAAGTCCAACTTGTAAAATCCATATAAAATCCATCTTAGCTCCAAATAATCTCAAACAAATTTTGTTGAATTCATAAAATTTTTCTCTACCCAAATGTAGGGTAAAATATGGCCACTTCTCTGTTGGAAATATCTCTAAGAATTATGCAAGCAAATGGTAGTATAAAACATAGCTGAGACTTGTAAAATTCATAGGAAATTTATCCTAGCTTCAAAAATTATGAAACCACTTTTGTTCTACTCCTGGAAACATCCTCTGTATATTAGAAACCTAAACCCTGACACTTTTCTGTATAAAACACCATTTTGGAATTGTTAGCTTAATTCTATTGCACAACCTTGTAAAATATTTATCAAATCTTTGACAGCTCATAAAAATTGTAAAACCAATTTTGTTAGGCTCCTGGAACCTCTCTCTGTACTGGAATAATATTTAACTCATTTCTTTTCTGTAAGAGCTACCAATTAAAATTCAGTGACTCAAATTGAACATTTGCAACTTATAAAAATTGTATAAAATCATTGGGAACTCCAAAAATTGCAAAACCAATTTTGTAGGTCTTGTAC
Organism: Leersia perrieri; assembly: GCA_000325765.3. Lineage (NCBI taxonomy): Eukaryota > Viridiplantae > Streptophyta > Magnoliopsida > Poales > Poaceae > Leersia > Leersia perrieri. The sequence goes on from CM002483.1 coordinate 7,528,246, forward strand.
AGAAGTACTCTACCCTTCTGCAACCTGGGAACTTGCTGGAGCACTTGTCACATATGCACTTAAAATTTGGTACACTAATAGATAGAATCCAACTAGTGAACTTAATATGTTCTAAGTACAAGTAAATGGATTAAAAATCAATCCACCCTAAACCCTAACAAAACCATAGGAGCCCCTGCATTCATTTCATTTCATTTGGTTCTTATGTATTTCAAATATTTATCGTGCACGCGTATGAATTGCATTAGGCGATGATAGTGACGAAGGTGGAGCAAACGACGCTATGTTTGAACTTGCCATGCTATGTGATATTTCGCGGATGCCAGGCAAGTGCCCTCCTCTTTGAACACATTGATCCATGTTTGATTGGAAAACTATTTTGATTGGAAGTGTGCATGCGATAGTTAGTTCATTAATTAAACTTATGTTAAATGGGCAATTGTAGTTAAAGACCTAATTGTTGCATAACCTACCTTGATAATTGTTGCACTTCTATTTGACACCCCCTAGATGATATGGAGTGCTTATCGGTACTTACCTGGGATCATGATACTTGATGAGGACATCACTCTATCCGATACACACAATACATCTCCATTGGATATTCAAGGTCCAATCACTAGAGCTCGCGCACGACAATTAAATTTAGAGGTGAGCTCGTTCCTATGTTCTTCTTTGTATGATTTGGAGAATAGATTGCTACTTAATAATTGTATTATGATTAGGAATCATGGACAAGGCATGGAGTCATTTGGAGGGATGCTTGGAGGCGTGGAGGATCATCAAGGACGTCCAAGTCAAGGTAGAGGCCCAAACCAATTCGACTTCGGCCACGGTTCGGAGTCCAGGACCAGTCTGCACTAAAACAGGCACCCTGGTCGCATACGTGCTCGGATTGAGGTGTTCTTTGTATGGTTGGAAAGCTAAGAAGATAAACTTTCCAATGGTTCTGGTCCCACATCCAAATTCCTTCCGAGTCAACGGGAATCGTCCGAACAAGTTGACATTCAGAATCTGTTCCGGTGCTGCGTCACCGTATTTGGGCCTTTTGGCCCATGTATCGTGTCCGAGTCCAATAGGGACGCGTCTAGGGGGTCTTGCACGATCCTAACCTATATATATATATCAGTAGCCGTCGTCTAGGTTAGGGTTGGGTTTTGCTTAGATTATTTCTGTTAAGAACAGTTTCGCCGCTTGTTCAGTTTGTAAGACCCCAACTCATGAGCTTAATCATTCATCTGTAATTTTGGTTGCTTTTTTTATCGTTCTTGTTTGTGTTCTTCGATTCGCAAACAGGGATTAGTCTTCTCGGCGAGGCCATCTGTGTTCCAGCACGGGTGGTAACCAGAGAATACGTGGTGATGTGATTGCGGGGCTCAAGAAGCCGGATCGACGTGTGTTGTGACTTCGCCAAATCGTTGGTTATCAGAACCTTTCGGAAGATCGGGAATCCTAGTCCACATCAATACTATTGAACGTCGTTTTATGCTATACTTCGGGACTAAAAATATACAACTGCCCTATATTGATTTATATAATGTGAATTTGAAATGAATGGACAGAGGAGTGCCCATTTGATTACTTGCGAACTAAATGTGATGGAAAAGCTTGATTTTCAGACTTGGACGGAGAGTGGTGTACCTATAGTAATAGTGGTACACTGATAGGGGGAGCGTTGGCCTGAGTCGATTAAGGACTAAACTTGATGTCATTAACTAGGATTATTGTATTGCCACATGTGTTATATTGGGATGACCTTAGTCTATTAAGTTATTTAATGACTAGCCTTGCATTTTGGTAGGCCGGAATAGTATGGGTAGGGTCTATTGTACCCGTAACGGTAAATAGGACTACTCAGAGAAACTTCCCATATATATGTGACACAACAAAACTTTATTTGTCGTGGCGGCCGACTTCCCGCACGAATACTTAACGGGTGACTAAATTTGTCCAATACAACGGTGTCATGCCTTGTGAGGAACCTGGGAAAGGTTGCGCCTACGGCGCTAGGCTCGGCGTGGGCCCAACTCCTAGCGGCATTGCACGCTAGTTGCAATGCGGAGTCACGCACATCGTCGCTGGTGCAAGGCTAGTAGTTAAGTAATGTAACGGTTTCGTTGTGACCCCTAGGCCGCACACAACGTGAGTGTGTGGATGGTACCGACGGATACCGAGACCCCTGGGGTGTAGCTTTTGCTTCTATCACATTATGTGGATTTGTACAAACTCTGCAGAGTCAAAATCTACCAGGGATAGCCGTGCTCACGGTCATGAGCGACCTAGTGACATGTCATGAGTATAGATTTGAGTTTTAACTGATGTTTTATGAAAAATGGATACTTATGCTTATGTATATGTGTATGCTTTAAAATGATATTGTCCCTACACTTTAAATTATATTGCAATACCATGCAATACCTGTTTTGAACTGTTCTTTCATCAATTATGCGAATTGTGAGCTATATGAACATATATAACGATCCAACCTAGCTTTATGCAAATTCGATCCATATACAGCCACAACCTTTTCAATTGAGCTAGCGTGTAGTACTATAGGTTTGTTACCTTGCTTGTTGTTGTCTTTGTTCTAACCCCGCTGCAGGTATTGGTTGATAAGTGAAGGATTCTTGCAGCTTGATTGCCAGATTTTTAGGATGATGGTTCACTAGGGCTTACCCTAGTCGGCATTGCCTGTGGATGGGTAGCCTCGCTTGCCGCTGTGCCGTCGAGTAATATGGCGTAAGGCCAATGTAATAATTTAGCTTAATCAGGCCTTAAATTTATACTTATGCTTAGATCCCTTTTACTTTCGATGTCAAGCCTTGAGATGAAGCTTGCGGACTAACTGCATCTCCTGGGCAGTTGGTGCGTGTGCGGATGGGCTTAGGGCTTGCGAGACCGTTGCGGGGTAACGCTGGAGATCGAGTCCCGTGAGACGCGTATCGTTTCTGGTCTCCGCCATCGTGTGGGTGACGAGCGCGTCTAGTAGTAGACTGGCAAGTTACCCATAACGGTTGTATGTCCGATTATATTGCAATTGAATTGTTGAAAAGGTACTTGGCCATCGCCGCGGTTGCGTGAGGTCGAGCGGCTATTTTGCGTGTATGGATCCCGCTCGACAAATATCGCAAAGGTCCCTGACCGAGTTCCTCACAACACCTCAATTGTGGTGCTCCACAATCTCTTTGTGCTGCTGGTAAAAATTGAATTTCTTATTCAATAAATAAGCAGCCACCAACTGTACACATAAAATAAACTAGTTGAAATCCTGCACATTGCAACGGGTCATCATGGTTGAACTTATGTAATCTGACTATGCTAAAATGTTAGCAAAATTTGGAAATGTGAAAATAACACTATGAGCACGGAGCTATGTTCCTCAATGTTATAAAATGTGAAACATACCTACCCGACATCAAAGATTTGAACATTGCATCGGGACTTCAAAGATTTGAACATTGCATCGGGACTATTTGATATAGCTCTAACTCCGAGATTTATGTCGTGTAGAGCTGGAGCTGTACTAAATGCTTTGAAGATCCTTTAAAATATAGAGTGAAGCTACAACTTCGCTATAAAAATAACACTATGAGGGCGGAGCTACGCTTCTCCAACTTCTCAGCTCCACTCCACTTTCGGAGTAGGAGCTATACCAAATAAAACCTCAATAGCGAAAGAAATAAACATTTCCAGCTTGTCATTGCGTCATTTCAGCAAAACTAAAAAATTAAAATAAATGAACCGTTGGATGCAGAGAAGGGGTCAATCAGGAGCATTGGATGGGTAAAATTGTAATTGATCCTTCAAGATGCCTTTTTTTAGATAATGGATTACCCGGCCTTGACTTCAAAAGAAGCTATAGCCACTTATTACAAAGTTATGAATTGAAATGACAAATCTGGCTTACACAGAAGCCCAATGACCACAAAAAGTACTCAAGAAGGAAAACATTAAGTGGAGATCTAATTATTCAATTCTATTACTAAATCTCCATCCAAAATGTGCAAAGACTTGCATCGCCGAAGACTTCATCTTTCAAGATGCTCTTATCATGGAACCCATACAGAGGCAAATGAAATTAGCCTCAGAAAGGTAAAAATCAGCCTCAAAAGACATTCTGAGGCTAAGATAGCTTGCCTCGTAAAACCCTGTCATGAAAAAGTCATCTGCCTCGGAAACATATGAGGGTGACTGCTTGCCTCCAAAGAGTACATATGCTTTTGAGGCCAACATTTGCCTCATAAGGATATTGAGGCAATGATTAGCTGCCTCAAAAACTTATTAGATCAATTATATATTGATATTCTTAAATATGAGCACATATATATTATATGCAGAGTAAATTTCACAAAACTATACATTTTATGGTTCGAGTTGCAGAAAACTATATGTACTTTGACACTTGTCACTTTAACTATACATCATGTTGCTAATGTTTCGAAACCTACACTAATTTTCACAAAACTACGCTATTTAAGGATTTTTTTAATAGTGCAGTTTTGTGAAACTTAGTGTAGTTTTGTGAAACATTAATATCATGATATATATAGTTAAGTGACAAGTGTAGTATATGTAGTTTTCTGCAACTTAGACCACAAAACATTGTAGTTTAGTGAAATTTACTCTTATATGTATACATTTGCACCGGGATAATTCACATGAATTCAAGAGAATATTCACGTAAATTTCAAAGCAATCCATTATTTAACTAAATGTAGTCACAATAATGGAGCACTCGATAGAACATGGACCCAGTCAATCAATATAGTGAAATGCTAATAAAATACAAAAAGTTTACACCAAAATTTCTCCAATGTTTGGGTAAGACACTCTATACATAACTTTACAAAATCATAAGAGTATATGGAAACTATTAGTCCGAAAAAAGTCCAATATAGTTCAATGTTCATCAATTCTCAAGTAAATTCAGCAACCTGCACTCAAAATAAATTATCTGTATGAGTTCTTAAAGCCATGAACCAACTTCATACATCATTTATATATAATTCGCTCGCAAAATTCTGTAAACTGAGTTTGCCCAAACATCAGTTTAGACTTTATAAAGCAATCTATCAGATTCAGATCCGCTGCAGCATCTAACATTGATTATTTAGAGTGATTGTTTTGTGAAAGTGAGAATGGATTTACCATTTTCAAAAAAGAATGGATTTACCTTGGAAGACAAGTTGGTCCTCAGATACTATTTTAGCTGCTACCATCACAGTCCATGGATACGTTTGGATGATCTCAAGAACAAGAAGAGAAATTAGTTCGTCTACCATCTAGATCAAATTTGTCAAAAATAGTGATGCAATATTATATAATGCTTACATATAATTAGAAACTCCAATAAAGAACATGTCAAACCAATGAAGTGCTTGTATTGACTACTGCAATGAGTAGCAATATCATTCTACATGTCTATTTTATCAGAGTTAAGTATCCATGTGCCTGTGGTATAAACTCAGTAAGGTAGCTAGTTAAGTAACAGAAAATTGTCCCATTTTCAGTCATGAATATGTACAGAATGACAGCTTCAAGTGCAACAGTTGAAACGAAGAAATTGCATGCCAATCCTTCGATATGAGAATAACTATCAGTATCTTTGTTTCACTTCGCACATGCTGAACATTATTAAACATTTTTACTCGACCAGTGCCCCTGGGTTTTAAAAATGTTCATAACTTATCATTGTAAAATCCTTCCAGGCTATACAGCATCCCAATTTCTCTAAGGATGGTGATTGTGATAAATGGAAGATACAGACAGACTTGGAAAGTTCCAGACAACTGAACTGAATCCAAAACTCACATTAATAGCTTGTGCCAATTTTGATGTGTTCTTTTCCAACCTAGAGCATCAGGTTCAGATTGTTGTCGTGCTTGCTAACACTAGCTATTTACTCTGGTTTTTTTAGAGTGCGAAAATCAATTTACCTAGAAGCGCAAGTTGATCCTCTGAAATTAGCTCCCACCGTTGCTGCCGCTGGATACAAATTTCTATCTACTTCCAGACAAACACAAACGCAAAACAAAGTTGTCAAATTGACCTGATTCGCTTTCAATTTAATTGCATACAAATTAAAGGAAAAATTTAGCATTTGCAATTTGACTCATTGTGAGACAAATTGCCTGCAAGAACTTCAAGAAAACTGACAAACAAAGGAAGAAGAGAGTAAATCAAGCTCGCCTGGCAACGGAGTCTCTGTCGCCGCCCCTTGGATCTTGCTATAGTCCGACCGTCAGCCTACCAAGTCCGGTGCCTGGATCCCACTCAACTCCGACAGTTCCATCTGCAGGCAGAGAGAGAGAGGGGGGAGAGATGTTAGACCATTAATATGATCGATGGAATATTTACACAAATAACTCACAGTTTTAAATGACATTATGAGCAATTAATGTAATTAGATAGTCATACGAGTTATTTGTTAATATGCCTTTGATTGGGGGGCTAAATGCAAATGGGTCAGGTCCTAACTAGAGTGTGCTACTATATAAATGAGGAGAGAACACTGACAATGTGCTTTTTCCCTGCCATGTCTCTCCTCTCTGTTCCTCTTCTTTCATGATGATTTTTTTTCCCAAACTAATCTATGAGAGTGCACACATCTGGTTGAAGACTTGAACCAAATCGATTTGTCTAATCGATTCCATTCAAAGAGTTTCTAGCAGGATTCACGATCTCTGCAATGACCCACTGCATCGACACAGAGAAATTCACCGTTGATTTCTTCATCGTTGATTTCTTCATTGTTGGTGTTCATCCTCTCATGGTCTATATCAAATCAGGTCAATTAATCTTTACTAATTCCGCATTAGATTACCACGTATTCTTGAGATTAGATTAAGATCCTCCTACTCATAATTTCTTATGATTATAATTAACATTTGGTATCAGAGCAAAGGTTGGATTTAATCTCATGAATCGTGCATTAGTGACCTGCCCGTTTCAAGATACTGTGGATCCTTATTAGTTCGAGGGTCTGTTCATGTTCGTATGTATTCTATTGGGATCGATTTAGATGATTTTCAATAATTTTGATGATATGACACTAAACTGAACTGGGATTGGGATGATAAAGCGATATAAATTAATCGCATAAGGATTTTATCTTTCCCCAAATAAGAGAACCTAGTTCATTAGTTTCAAGGATCGGGGGTATCAGAACTGGAAACTACAGGAAGCAAAGAAATTCAAGTAATTTAATCGCATCAGAAATTTTTCTCCAATTTTTGAAACCCCATCAAAATCCTGAAATTAGGGGTCTGTTTGGTTCTCAGCCACACTTTGCCACACCATAATTTGCTAAAGGTGTGACAAGCCACAGAAAGTGTGGCCAATAAATTGTTCACCATAACTGTGGCAAGAGTTGGCTAAAGCATAAGCCTATGACGCGTGGGCCTAAAGTGTGGCAAGCCACACTTGTAATAATCAACCAAACATTATCCCAAAAAATATGGTGTGCCTCAACTGTGACGTGGCAAGCCCTTCGGGGTCTGTACAGTGCCTAAGCTCCGCGATCAATATTGGTTGCATTAGTTTTCCCCAAAATTCTGAAACTTGAGTGCTTTCGCCAACATCAGAACCGTTGCCAGCATCCGATCGGATGCCATCTTAGCGTCGTCGTTGGCAATGACATGCCGTCGCTGGTGTTTCGTCATGGACTCCGGATCGACATAATAAGCTTGCCGTGCCATGCGTATCTGCTTCAATCGGCTCGCCTCAGGGTATGTGCCATCGTGGATGTTCCAATGAAACCAGGGCTGTCTCGCTGTTGGTATCATATTGCCGTCATGCAGGCGTCTTTGGGCTCGTGACTAAGCTTTTTTTTTTTGTGAGGACTAAGCTTTTGTTTGACGCCCGTCTTGACTCTTGAGTATTGTGCATGCCCGCATTAGCTCTTCGGCCATGAGCCTGCCGATAATGCCATGACGGCGAGCCTCACGCTGCTGAGATGAGCTAGGCTGCGTTCGGAAGGAGGAAAACAAAACAGCTGCGTTCGGAAGGAGGAAAACAAAACAGTAAAATGGTATAGAAACATACGCACGTAAAACGAGGTGCTAAACCGTATGTGTTTTGGAAAAAATTTCTACACTCAATTAATCATGTGCTAATACCGTTTAAAAAATTCAAATTAATCCTTTTTCAAGTTTAAAATCATTAATACTCAATTAATCATGTGCTAATACCATTTATCGTTTTGCGTTTACTGTAGCCAGTTGCCTTTACTGTTTTTTGCTTTCACAAACGAACGCAGCCCTAGTCTCGCATGCCGTTTTGCATTAAGGGGCGCACGTGTGATTAGTGTCAGAAGGCAATCAGTGTCTTGCATGCCGTTTTTGAATTAAGGAATTCATGCGTGATTATTGATTAGTGCCAGAGAAAATGAGTATGGGTGATGATGACTTAATGAGAGCCACGTACACTCATGATTAGGTGCCATCAGCTGGTACGTCATTTGCTGCGGCGGCGGCTCGGCCAATGCAAAATTCGAACCTCGCCTGACCGAGAGCTTCATCGGACATGACGATTGAGCCAAATGCATGGGCTGCACGCTAGTCGCATTTTATTTGTGACACGCAAAATTAGCCTATTATATTCTCAACTTTATTATATTCTCATGAATAAATAATTATTAAATTAATTAAAAGATGGATAATCCATAAATTAATAGTAACCAAGTTTAAATGTATTAAAGCTATAGTATACTTGCATCCTATTAAGAAACCCTCTAACAAACATGGAATTACAAATTAATTCAACATAAGAGTTAGTAAGATTCCAATATCATTAAACCTATAAGTGACAAATAGATTATTACCATAATGTTGAGGCCTTATAGAAGTTAATTGAAAATATGAATAAATATAGATTGAGTCAATTCTTTCCTATTGGATTATATAACCACCAAGCTACTGTTTGCACAGATCACCCAAATTAATTTGTTAAGACCAATGAGACAACCCATTAAATAAAATTACCTACCCTAAAGTAGTACTCACAAATAATAATCTAACCCTTGCATATTGTTAGACTCATATACAGTACATCTTAACTAAATTCATATGGTAAGGTTATCATACTTATTGCATATACTCAACCATGAACTAAAATGAGCAAAAGATAAGAATGTGTATTATTAATTATAATTTTCGACCACATTTAAAATTAATATCTATTCCATATAAAATTTCCACCAAGTGGTAATATCTAAGTGTAATATTGACCTACAAAGAAGGGATAAAATTATTATACGTTATTATGACAAGTAGAATTTTAAGTATATGGACAACCCTAATTGATAAATTAATAAGAGCAAAATTATAAAAATTCAAGTCACCATGGCTACTAATAATATTGAACCTTATCCTTTATGCTTCCTTCTCTTCTAAGCAACTTCCATGAAGCTTCCTTTATGCTTCCTTCTCTTCTAAGCAACCCAAGTCCCCTTGCCTATATAAAGAGTTGGATCCCATAATTCTCTTGCAAGCCATCCAAGTAATTTACACCATGAGCCATCATCATCCCTTGCCTATATAGAAGGATGAACCCCATAGTTGCCACCCATTAGAAATTTTAGAGCCATAGAACAAGCAAGATAATGTGAACAACCCTAGGTTGGTTATTTATCTTTATCTTCTATTTGATTGTTTATTTGGTTGTTGCTTGAATATTGGTTTCTCTCGCGTATTATAGAATATGTATATTGGTTAGTGGTGAGGAAACGTATGCAACTACTCGGAGGAGGAGGTTGATCAAGAACTATATCAAGAATAGGGATTGCTTGAGCAAGGCAAGTCATTATCAACATCAAACCCCTCTCATGTTGAACCCATTATTGCAAATGTTTTGTTTACAAAAAATTGTGCATGCTTATAAATTACTTATATGCTCATATCCTATTATTATGCCAGAAAAGTTGATTATCCTTACTCCTTGTGAACCTTATTATTATGAGTCCCTAATTATTATGCAAATGCTTAGTTGCTATTAAAATTATTCATATTTCAGGACATCATTGTGGTTGATATTATACTCGGAGAAGTGGTCACTATGTTATGTGCTACAGAGCGCACCACATGCCCATTTGGGATTGAAACCTAGAATAGGCTAATCACTATTAATAAGGTTGGGGCGGAAAAAGTGAACGAAAGGGTGGCTTGCAGGAAGCAAGAGAGTAAGAGGGTAAGTTCCGTCCTAACCAGTTAAGGACTGAGCCTTGGTACAAGCACATGAAACGATCCCAGTACGACCGTGTGTTTCTCGCATGGGTATAGACATAATAAAGTGGCCAAGTGGGGGCGATAACCGATCATGGTGGTGGATGAATCGCCAGGAATACGTGATTTAGGACTTACAGACATGGGAGCACCAGAACTCCTCTCACTTGCATGGTAACCATATGCGCCCAAAGTGCATGAGGAATAAAGTTCATGGAGCGGTTGTCGTCACCACGAGAAAACTGAAATGTGCTGTGACACATTCCATTCGTTGGAATTTAGGCTCATGTGTTGGGCAACGTCACATAGCATGGGTAAAGCGTACATCCACTGTAGTGTGAGTAAACCAATCTATTCGAATAGCCGTGCTCACGATTAAAGGAGCACCAGGACATGTGGAACTCTTGGCTAGCAAATTTGACTAAATTGATCTGGGTAAAAGAAACGGGATGGCCTGTTACTGACGACTTCTCAGACGGTGAGAAGGGGGCTGTCAGAGCAGGAATGAGGAACCGGTATGGATAGCCTATCTCAGAGGGCGGGATATGGTTGACAGAGCCATGCCGGAATAAAAACATGGAACAAAACTTGATACAAGTCTTTGCTAGGTCTTAGGCTTTGAAATCTTATTTGAGAAAAATTTTGAGCAATCGCAATACCTTGCCAATCCTTTGAAAGTCACTATACATATTGCACTTGGTGTTTGTGATGACTTGTTGAGTACTTTTTGTACTCATAGTTGCTCTATCTATATTTTTAGCAGAGTGATTGAAGAGAAGCCCTTGCTAGTACACTTGCATATCTAACAAGATGATCAGAGTGTGGTGCTTATCTAGGTCTCGTTCCCCTAGTCGACTGCTTGTGGGCATGTCAACAGGGCCTATTATCATCTTTTTTCTGCCGCTATTTTCTCTGATAGTTTGGTTGGTATATGTGACCCTAATATAAGTATTTAATTCTTTAGCCATATTTCATCCGTGATATGTTATGATTCAACTATATATGTGTGTACCAACTACTGATCCAGGGATTGGTACTGATTAACACAGAAGGTTTCCGATACCCAAAATCGGGGGCCGACAGGGACTCATGAGGTAACAGTGCCGCTACTTCCTCTACGAACTCATCTTCTGGGAGGCAGTCGGCTACAACAAACTTTGCTTTGCCGAAGGGGATTGTGAATTCGTTCCCTCCTAGAGTGAAGTGGAGGCTGTCTAATCAGAGTGTGTTGATTAACAACTGCCCAATTGGATACCCGATAAGCACATCGAAATCCTGGACTTCAAAGATATGAAAGTCCAGGATCGCCTCCTTGTCGTCATGAAAGATAGGCACGTTTTGGACAACCGCAACTCCTTCAAGCGCATTCCCTCGGGGTGCTTGAAGAACCTGTCTATAGGAGCAAACACTTTGTCGCCTAGGTATGCGATGGCAATGGACTCTGAGACAATGTTTGCCCTAACAGTTGAGTTGTAAAGGACTATCACCTGATTTCCCGCTAAGAAACAATGAATAACTCGAGGGGAATCCCGCATCCGAAGAACATCGGACGAGGACTCAATCTCTCGAAGCCATTCATCGCTCATGATGGCTGTTAGCTCCCGGACTTTTTCTTGGAGGTATTGGAACTCTAAGGGGTCTGGGGTGCTAGAGGAACAAGTGGTTTCTTTCTGGCAAAATAGTTCAGAGTATTCCCGTAATCTTCATCAGGGTCAACTCTGAACTGGGAAGCACACCCTGGAGGGCAAATTTCTTCACACTCACGATGGCTTAAGGATTGGCTCCTCGATCGTACTGGTTTAAGTGGAAGGTTCGGGCTCTGCTTCAGCGGTTGAGGGCTCCTCTATTGTAGACACTAAAGCTTGTGGAGGGAGTTCTTCGCAGGTTTCCATGAAGGAGGTATTTTCTAGAATGCGATCTAGAATAACCTTTTCTTCGGAAGGAGTTTTATGCATGAACGACCCTTCGGTTGTGATGTATAGATGGAGTACAGACTCCTTATCTAAACCCGTGTGGAAATGTTGCAAAAGAACATATTCGGGTAAAGACAAGGTTGATCCGGACTGCACTAAATTAGTGAATCTGGATCATGCTGCACCGATTGATTCTTGGTTTCTCTGCTGGGAACTCAAAATTTCTACACGAAGGGCAGTAATGCGGGTTACCGCAACTTCTCCCAGTCACCGCTTACTTAGCCTACGGTAGATGTGTTTCATTGCTTCGCTCTCCCTTGAAGAGAAAACGGAAACAATTTCCACCGAATAATGATTTGCTTCATGCCCCGAATCTAAAGGCACGAGCAGAGTTGTTCGAATTCTCGCAGGCGATGGTAGGGATTTTCTTGGCCAGTACCAGAGAAGGATTTTTCCCTAACCATACTAATGAGCTCGGGACGAATTTCATAGCCAGTTGTGAATATTGGCTCCGATGAAGGAGGTGGCTCATAAAATCCGCCCCATGGAGCAGATAGCTCAAAGATTGGCTGCTACATGGAATTTGGAAAAGTATTTCGAGGAACTTCTCCGGGTAGAGAGATGTAGAAGGAATAAAGGAAAAGAAAAAAAAGGAAGGATACGAGGATGAACAAGGCTTGGATAAAATCAACAATCGTTCCCCGGCAACGGCGCCAGAAATGCTTGTTGGTAATTCTTATCATCCACAGATAAATCCGCAAGCGAACGGAATACCGCTGTAACACTTCCACTAAGGAGTATTCCTAGGGTATCGAATCCATAGGGAACAATGTGACTAATCCTACTCTAGTTCATCCAAGGACACAAGCTAATGGTAGGCCAAAGGGTTGAGAAGGTTTACTCGTAAGAGACAATGCCTACAGGAAGATTATTTAATCCAATCCAAGATACTTCGAGCAACTAGTGACTCGCTGCCCCAGCATCCAGCGAGCTACAACACACCCGGACAGGGAGGACTATGTGATCTTGAGGGCTGTCACCACCTCTACACTTGGCTCAAGCTAACTGTGGGATGTGCAACAACTATTAGAAATTAACTACCTAGACACTTGGCCTAAGCAAATTAATTACTACTCAAATGTTAATTAAGCACCCAAGCAATTGCTATAAGAGAGTTGTTTATAGTAAGCAGTAATCCAGTATTTGACTAGAAACTAATTGAGAGGTAATTCTTAAGAAAGTAAACTCAAGTACTCAGAATAATATTTTTATTAAAGCATGAGTATTTGACTAAGTAAAAGTAAGAGGGAAAAAATACTAACAACTCCAGGACTCCTCTGACGACTTTTACTCCATTCTCTCCCTAATCTAGTATACAATAATATACAATAGAGCCTCTTATAATGCAGCTCAAGTTTGGTGTGTGTTCTAAATGTGAAGTGATGGCCCTATTTATATCCTCCTCAATGATGGTTGTGACAGTTGGAAATGTCAGCAAAGCCCCTGGTAACCGCCATTAGGGTGAGACCCTGGTCGTCAACGTGCAGGCAGAGGATGAGGCGGCACAAGGTCGGTTCGGCCGAACCCTGGCTTGGCCCAATTCCCTCCGGCCTTCTTCCAGGTTCTTGCTAGTGGGCCTAGTAGGCCATATCATCGTGTCATAGCCTTTCTTAATGGATTTCATCTGGTTCTATGGGCTTGTCACTCCATGGGCTTCACCGAAAATGCAATTCTCCACTTGGTAGCTTGTGGAAATAGTTAGAAGTAAACTGCTACCACTATGTTGGATTATTTATTTATGCGAGTTGATGTAGACTAGGGTTCCCGATCTTCCGAAAGGTTCTGATAAACAATGATTTGGGCGGAGTCGCAACACACGTCGATCCGGCTTCTTGAGCCCCGCAATCGCAGCACCACNATATAAGCTATTTCCATGACTGTTTCGTTAAGATTCTAAACCTTTTGCTTAGCTGATGCTACTTATAGGCACTGACCACTGGTAAAGTTGTTCAAACCTCTGCTTATCCTTTTATGCCACGGAGTAATTCAACAGTAACAACCAAAGAAATTTGCTTCTACTAAGTTAATATCAGTGGGACAATTTGACCTGTGGACGGATGGGGATCACCTTTGCTTATCCTTTTATGCCACGGAGTATTATTGTTGATCTGAACCTGTTTTTCTTTACAGGGCCTTTAAAACAAGTTGGCACTACCAGTATGAATTTGAAAAATTCACGTTCTCATGTGATATTCACTTGTGTCATTGAAGCATGGAGCAAGGTAAATTAAACCTCTCTTATTTCTTCTGTTGGTTGAACACTTCATCCATAGCCAGCTATCTTTAATGCCACTTTTTGCAATAATAATGTCAGTATGCTGATTGATTAGCAAATATACATGCTGTCATCATGTTGGGAATTTACTCTGTTCAACCAAACTACAGGGTTTCTCAACAAATGGCTTGAGCCTTCAGCAGCTCACGGACTAGCAGAATTACCTTTGTTGATCTCGCTGGTCCTGATAATGATGAACTTGATGGAGGCAGCATACACTGTACAATAGAAGAAATATATGTTAAGAAGTCCCTGTCAAAGCTTGGGTATGTAAATTGATGATCTCATGCACTATTTTCATCACTGAAATTTTCTCAGTGTTTCATTTTCATTTTAATTGGTTTGTCTTTCTTAATCTGTTCGCACTACAGCTAATGCTTTCATTCGAGAAATATATTAAACATGTATTGATAAGAACAACAACGTGTAGTAAAGCAGAAATCTGACTTAGACATTGTTACTTGAGGAAACTCGTCTATTTTATCAGAAGACAAACAATCTTGTTTGACACGTGTGCTGAATTATACAATAGGTGGAAATTCATGGGTTACTTTCTGATGTTCCATTTCTTCAGAACACAGGTATTTTTCTGCTTCTTTTCTGTTCATGATCTTGTGTTCTTCATTATGCCAATACGTTTTCTTGGGTTAACATAGAGTCCTGTGACTGGGAATTGCAGATGCAGAAGTGGGACTTTAAAGCACACTATGATTTGGTAACAGAGCAAAGCTCATGCCAAACAAGGCCGCTATAAATGAGATATCGGAAGATGATTGTAATGGTTTGAGCGACCCAGTTGAAGGTATTGCCTCAGAAGCAGATACAACTGGAAACAGTTTATGAGCACTTGCTAATTGTTCTAATCTATTGCAGGATGAACTCATACGAACAAAATCTGGAGATGCTGGAGCTTGCAAGAATGGTATTTCCGTGCAAAAAATGCCGACACCATTCTCGCCGTGGATCCCCTTCGTCGTTGGAGTGGACCAGCATTGGCATCGCATCAGACACCAGAAATCAACGAGGTCGTCTGCCTCCTCTGTGGCTGTGCTCCCCGTCCCAAGGTCATGGAGGGCGGCGGCGACTTCGACGGCACGGCGGGTGCATTGTGTACCTGGACCGATCGACCCCGCACGCGACGGGCCGGTGGGTGGCCACCCTCGCCGGCGTCGCCCTCCGCGTCTACCTCCTCCAGGGCTTCTACATCGTCACCTTTTTCATCTCCCCCATGGTCGACCCCGAGGCCAACGCCCCTGTTGAGTTCAAGCCCTTCACCCGCCGCCTCCCCGAGTTCAACTTCTGGTCCGTCCTCGCTCCCATGATGGACCTGGAGGCGGTGACCTCGTCTCCGTCCGTGGCCTTCGAGACTCCTTCTTAACCAGGTTTGCTATCTGCCCGTGCTCATCCTCTCTTACTAACTTTCCCTGTGGGCGCAGCTGGGGATCATGTGATGCATGTAATGTCCTAATGGGGATTTTTGTTGATCCGTGACTACAAGTTAATTGATTGTAGTTTTAATGGTGTTTTTTGGGTAGTTCTGATGTTTTTCAGCTGGGTTATATATAGGAGCCTGCAGTCTGTGATGCTAGATAGAATCCCTATTTGTAGGTAGGTTTGGTGTGTATTTTGTGGATGCTTAACTGATTAAGATGGACTCTGAAAGCTAAATTTGCTTTCTTTGTTATTTTAGCAATTTTTCCCCTGTAGATTAATGATGGAAAGCATGCAACCTGTCAGCTGTAATAGGGACATTCTGATGTTTGCCTGACTACATGCTTATAACCTATTTGAAGAAAAACTGGTTCACATTCTAACAGCCTGAAAAACTTAACAATTTTATCTGTGTGTAATATTATGGGCATTCAAAAAGCATTTGATGCTTAGTTTGAAAACTCTGAGATGCATGTAGCAATCCTCACACACATTTGTAGGCAGTTTGAAGTTTTTTCAAGTTTCCAGTAATAAATTTGAAGTTCATCGAGATTATTAAGAGCTTGCATGGAGTCCAATTTCTGTTTAACTGCACTTTTCTGGTTGGTTCAGCAGTGATCAAGAAATGACTAACTTCTCTTTGTTCTCAGTCAAAGGAAGAATGTGAGTATTTGATTTCATTGGCAAAACCTCACATGAAGAAATCTACAGTTCTTGATTCGTCGACTGGAGGGAGTAAAGATGCAGGTTTCGATATCATAGACACTCTTTACGACATTTTACCTCAATTATAACTCCATTTTGCTTAATGGCACATTTTCAGGGTTCGAACAAGTTCAGGATTTTTTTTTAGAAAAGGGAATATTCCTTAGAAAAGGTCAGGACAAAATTATCTGGACAATTGAGAAAAGGGTTTCAGACTACTACTTCATACCTATACCTGTAGGTATGGCACTTTTAACACAGCTAACTTATTGACAACTATCATTCTGTAGTTCAACCTAATGTCAACCTCTTGAAAAATTGAATGAACGATACTAATTTGCTTGAGTACAGAACTTCAGTTTTCCACCATAATAAAACTTTGTTCATTGGCCCTAATACAGTATGTATACTTTGCTGACATAGGGATATAATTCTGGGAATGCATGTAACCAGTTCAATTCTTGCTTTTACTGTTTGATTCTCATACAGAGCAGTGAAGGGATGGGTCTGATGGAAATGAGTTGAGAGGGACCTCACCAACCGACTTGCTCCGCCCCCTTTCTGTTGTCGTCCAAGCCAGGGCAGTGTGTGACAGGTTCAGAAATATCTTGGATCCCTGATACCTGAGCCCATCAGGAACTGCCTCTGCGTCAGCCTGGATGTGCCAACACCTCCATATGCGCTATACACCCACTGATTCTGCGTGGCCCTCCATTAAAGCCTAGAATGCATTCTACCGGAACATGACGCATGCCACCTCTCCGTCTGAACAGGTAATAGATAGCTAATCCTAAGACTGAATCTTTTTTGTGGAGAATACCTTTAATGCTTAGGTTATTTCCTGTTATGACTAACCTAGGGGCTAGGGGTCAACAGAATATTTGAATTTGTGGTGTCAGGGAGAAAAGAGCTTGACTTCATTGAGAATGCTCTATATAATATAATTGCACTACATTGTATATTTGTGTTCTCACTTGAAAATACAAGGTCAAGTGCAGCTGTCAGTTATGGTGACCGCCTCTAGTTTAGATTTTCATCAATAATCTTGATGAAGTTTATCTACTTTCTTGTTATCTATCTAAAAAGTTAAACAGCTATTCCTTAATTTTCAGTGAGTTTGGTTCCCAATCTCTGGTTTTATGGTCCAATTATATTTTTAGACAGTCAAGCTTGCATGTCAATTTGAGAGCAGTGATCTGATTAATGTGATTATATGCAGACAACATCAGAAATCCTGCATCATGGACCCCACTGCTTGACCACACACTTTATAGCAATAACACACTTAGCTTGTCATTTTGACCTCCCTTTATAGCTTTTGCCTATTTTGTGCAGCATTTTTTAGCTGTAAAAGTAGTGGGAAGCACAAATCAGCATTCAGTATGGAGATAAGCGGACAGCAGAACTGTTATTTTGCTTATCCATAGGAGGTTTGGAGTTTGATCATGTATGATGAATTTTGTGAGAAAAGCTGTATGTTTCCATTATTTCTCTTGTACAGCTCTGCTAGGCTGCTAGCTACTAGCTACTCTTTCTTGCTATTTTGCAGACAAATTTAAGTGGTTGCGTGAAGTTTTTATATATACCATTCTATGCTCAATTGTTGAAACATATTGTACCAAATCTTTTGGTCACCGTGGCGTTAGCATGGGCAAATTACTAGCTCTGTTAGTTTTATTTTTTTTGTTAGCATGTAGTTCTGATAATTTGTCAGTTTTGTCTAATTTGTTTTGTTTTATCAGCTAGTAGTTGATGTTAATCAGCTATTAGTAGCCTAAGTCTGTCAGGGCAGTATCACTCAATTTCTTTTTTCACCAAACTCTGAATTTCCATGAGAAACAAATTTTGTCAAGTTATATCAGCTTTTTTAACTGATGGATATTTTTAGTTTATCCGTAAGTTATGTATTTTTTCCTGGTTCAAATTTTGTGAAGTTATGGGCATTAGATCAAGTTTTGAGCACTTGCAATGTTAGATCAGCACTTGTGGTACATTAGTACATATGTGCTGATTGGTTATAATGATGGCAGTTCAAGTTCTCACCACATCAAGGACGGAAGAACCTACTCAAGGATCTCTAAGAGCTGGGACCAGGACTCATCAATCGCTGCGGTTAGGCCATAATCACCTGCTTGCTGACCTGTAAGTGCACCAGTAAGCTCACCTCTCCTTAGTAGTTAAAACTTAGGACTACACAGTAACAAAATGGTAAAGATGGCCACCTGCACTATTCGCTAATCTATTTGCGAGGTATGTAACACGAATGACTAATTTGACTATACTTAAGCGGACATTATCACATTAAAATCATTTAATAGTGTATAAAAGGACATGCAGTCTGTTTTTCAACAGTCAGTCAACATCTATTGCGTGTAGCTTCCATGCATTCATCATGACTATAGAGCGTCAAGAATTGTAGAACCTGGAATAAAAAAAGCATAACATGGTAACAAAAAAGCATAACGTAGTAACATTCTAGAACAAATATAAAGATGGTGCTATGACTTGAAACTTTGCATTTTTAGTAGTTTCCTAACTTTATTTCATTATGGATGTGAAAGATTATAACCATATTGTTTTTTTATGATAAATGTGTAGTCCTTTGAAGTACTACTAGTTAGTTTGTTATATCTTTTGTCATAGACTGCAGAACTTGACCAAAGTATTGTGAATAGAATGGAAGGTTCATATTCAGTATGTGTACTGCACATCATTATGTGATCTACACTTTGTTTTAATAAATATATAACATGAAAGGGGCAGTTTTTGACAAAGATGCTTCCATCAGTCAGGCCAATTTGATTTAGATGACAAATAGTTGTCGGCTGTACATTAATGCCAAGACCAGATTATAATTTAAGATAAAATGTTGCTATCCAACCATTATTACTTTAATGCTTGTCTGCAATGTGAAGCATAATATTTCTTTTCACAACCTAAATTAGAACAAAAAAGTTAAAATTATAATTGTTAAATTTAGTTGCTCCAAACCAGATTATAGTAATCTGCCTCTATGGCAAGCACAGCTTCAATTCATGCATGCCTATGGTATTATCTTGGACATAATGCAGAATTATCTTTCTCAGATACTGGCCCTATTTGCAATGGAAACTCCTATTAGCTAGGAGGCACATAAGAAACAAGAAGGTTTTGTGCCCTGTTCATTAACCTTCATCATATATCATGTGGTAGGGTGTTCTGGACGTAAAACTTATGTCACATCCACATATATCTATTATGTTTTGGGAGAGATGCTACCTTGGTTCTCTATGATGTACATGAAATGAATTTACTTCCGTGACATTACCATTCCATTTTTCTAGTATAAATGCTTTAAATATTTAAATGCTCAAATAGCTACAATGTAATTCTTTCGTAGGTTTGAACCATTTTCCTAGTATAAATGCTTTAAATATTTAAATGCTCACATAGCTACAATGCAGTTCTTTCAAAATCTAGTTTTTTTGAAGCTGACCATTTCCTTCGCTCACTGATTGTTTTCTAGCCTCTTATGTCTGGTTATGCTGAGTTCAAATTGGAGTTGGGCGTCCATCCACTAGACATTCCTCCCCTGAAACCCAATCTCCAATTGTGCTCCATCCCAGAGACTATGGTATGTCGTCAGTGTTCCGAAGTAAAGGGAGTTCACAAAATTTGGTCCATGGAAGTAAATGGAGTCCACAAAATTGGAAAGAGCATGGAAGTACATGTTTGGACGAAAATAAGATATAAGGAAAGAGAGAATAGGAATGATGATATGTGAACCAGCAATAGCCTTGTCCTCTCATCTGTGTTGGAAGAGCTCGCATAATCTGCCCGCAAGCCCAATCGCAAGAGGTTCAGATAGAAAGCAATCACCCATACAGATGAAGAAAAGACAGTCATTAAGCTGAACTCGACATAGAGAGGGAAAAAAAGGAAAGTGAAGGACTCATACAAGCCCAATTGCAAAAGGCTTACACAGAAAGCAATCAAAGCAACAGCAGTCAAATCTAAACCATCAACAACCCACACAGGTCGCTAACCAACGTGTATTTTCTATGCATGCACTCATTTCTACTCGCTTGTATATTGCGTTTACAGCTGACTCAATTCTTGGCTGTTTTTGTCTCCACTACAGGCATTCAGCGCAATCCAGTACCCTTGGTGCTCCAACTGCCATTGTTCCATCAGTGGGCTAACTTCACCTGCAGTTCCCTTAGCCTTCAATCGGACTGAACATACTCTCCTGAAGGTTTTGAGTACTATGGCATAACTGGATATAATAAGGTAGACAATTGAAAATTCATCACGAATGGTATAAAAGTTTGCAACATTTGGGTGTCTCACTCTTAGTTCTATTGTTTGATAGTGGGATAAACATGAAGAGCAGGTACAGTACGGGCAACAGCAGAAGCTTTCTTTTGCTTTAACATCACCAACCAAAACTTGCCATGCAGCCACTTCAGTGATACTAATTTTAT
The DNA here is from genome assembly GCA_000325765.3 of Leersia perrieri. Taxonomy (NCBI): domain Eukaryota; kingdom Viridiplantae; phylum Streptophyta; class Magnoliopsida; order Poales; family Poaceae; genus Leersia; species Leersia perrieri. The sequence goes on from CM002483.1 coordinate 7,549,313, forward strand.
TCTTATGATTGTCCTGCTTGTATCTCTGAGCATTACTTAGAACAAGCAATGATTTCAGTGTCAGGGTCTGTTTGGTGCTCACAAAACCAAAATCTAACGCTAGCAATTAAATAAAATAATTTATTTACTCTTCCAAGAGTTTCTGTTGTGCTAACAAGTTTTGTAGGCTACTTGGAGAAACTAGTCATCTGCAGGCTGCACGGTGAAACAGTATTGGAGTAGCGCAGGCGTCCTTGTTGACTAGCTGCAAGTGTCTTGACCGGCCGCGGAAGAGCCCCTTGCCGGATCCGAGTGACCAGGCCCTTGAGTTAGCTGTGTTCTTTTCCGTGGAGCAGTTAATCTCCTCGTGGAAAGGGGCGTCTCCGTGGTCGCCTCTGCTGCTGCAATGAACGACAAAAAGTATAACAAGAAATGTGCAGAAACTGTTCTCAAATCACTAGGCTGGTTCTTCTTTTATTTCTGAGATTTTCCTTTGCATGACTGTAGTAATTACTTGTATGGGTAGACGCTTGCTGATTCCTGTTTGTTATAGGTAGAATTACTATAGGTGCTTACATAGCCCATTTCATGGTTTGTCATTTGGCGTTTAACATTTATATAAATCAACCTCACTTATTCAATGTACTTGTGGCACTGACACTATTTTCTACTTGTAGGTTTGGATGTAAAAAAGCTTAACATGTGCATGGGAGATCCAAATGCTGATTCAGACCACCCCTTGTTAAAACAGAGCTGGATGCACAATTGAATTGACATTGTGATGTTTTTGGTTAGTAAATCAAAGCACTGCAGATTATATGAACATATACCACTATATAGCATCTTCGTGTCTGATATGATTTATAACGTCTTTTATTAGATTGTGAAAGGTTGAAGAGATGTTACCATATTGCCTACTCTTGTTGTGAACAATCATGAATACCAAGGTAGATATCCCATAACCATAAGATCTCTTGTAAAGTGGTGCTTTAACCTACTTGCATTTGCTTTAGCCAATTTTAACCTGGAAAACCAACAGGAATGCTTGAAAGGAAAGCTGTTTTGTAAGCTATCTGTGTGCTGGTTTAGAGGAACCTAGCGTGCCAATTGTTTGTCTTAGTGATGTGGAATTCCATTGACATGCTAGCTGTTCATGTTGGTGTAAATTGTAGGTGGTTACTAAATTATGTCAATTCTGTCTGCTGGAGAGGAAGCTGCTACTACCTCCATCCCAAAATGTAGTAAGTTTTGGGCAGATGGGACATTTCCTAGGATAGTTTCGTTGTCCTAGGAAATGTCCCATCCGCCCAAAACTTTCTATATTTTGGGACAGAGGGAGTACTTGTTTTGCTCTGACATGTATGTATAATTGAAACTAAAATTTATGTCCATTGGTGATTGACTTAATAATTAAAATTTAATTCAAGTGTTTTGTTCTATAAGTTCTCAGAATTACGAAGGTTATATTCTGTTGTAGATTGATAGGATGAAGAGACATTTAGACGGAGTTGACATATATATATATATATATATATATAACCCAATGTTGCTTGTCACTATGAACATTTAGTATTTTACAGTTATATTTCTAATAGATGCAATTGAGATATTCAATTCTTCTTAGTTCCTGCTAGTTTTTATTCATTTATTTTGGAGGCAATTTCCCTCATTGTATGTGGACAATGGAATTTTCTCTGTTTTTTAGAAGGCAACAGACTACAAGATGAGCACAACATGCCTTAGTTTTGCTGAACAAGGTTAGTCTCCTTGGTATATATTGGGCATTTATTTTTAATGCAAAAGTGTTTCATTAGCATGAATAGCTATAGCTTTTGGGTTGTTACTCATATAATCAAGATGGATTGAAATGTCAATTGAAAAAAATACCATGCTTTTTTCTTCATCCCTTGTATTGTAGATCTGTAATTTCATTACCCAAATCACTACCACATCATCGTTAGAGAAATTGGACATCAAGTATAAAGAAGCGAGTATTATTTATAAAAAGTTGTGCTGTGTTGATCGGCACATCACTCGCGCTGGAAGTAGTTTTAATTACTTGAATTGAGAGTTATGTGATATATTTGCTTTTGAACCATCATACTCCCGCTTGAAGGAACATAAAAGTTTAGAATTAATGTGCATTGTGGGGAGTATAACAAAAATCTGCCATGAGCTGACTAATAGTGCTCGCATATGAAATTTCAGATTTTTGCATCTCTGGACTTGTTCAGGATGAATGCAATAGTTTCTTCATTGTTTGGATTGATAAAAACCTCTCTCCAACACACAAAGTTAATGCTTTTTTTATTGTTTTATGTTTTGTAACAGACTGCTCTAGGTAATGTTTAGTTGGGCTCTCAGTTGGGCTCTCTTGCTTCCTGTCATAAAGGGTTTATTTCTAGTTAATTGCTGGAAGGAAGCATTAAAACAGTTTGAGGAGTTGTAAGCTCTAAACGCTGTTCTTTTTTTTTTTTTTCTCATTTCACTTTAGCACAAGTCATAGCTATTGACGATGAGCACTTCCCCCATCTTTTGGATAGTTTAGGTTAATACTAAGACATTAGAGACTGATTGATTTACTGGAAATTCTTGCTTCAAAACTCAGATAGTGATATTGAAAAATGTAGGGAAGCTATTCTTGAGTTCATTATTTTGTGGTTTATGAGTTATTACCAACTACTTTTTTTATGTTTTGGGATGCATGGATTGTAATTTTCTCTCTCGTTTGTTGATGTAAGATTTTGAAGAACGAGCTTTGCACAGTGCTCTAAAATCACATATCTGTTTTCATTTGCAGTAGTGCCATGTAATGGCATGGTGGCGTGTAGACGACAACTGCCTTTAGGAACGGTGTTGGTGCGAGGCTCTCCATGGCATGGTGGCAGCACCAGACTGTCCCACTTGCCGTTGATTGCCTCATCTAGGTAACATCAACTTCCTCACAATTTTTCCTTTACTCTTATAAAGTTTGCACTTGGTGGTACTGCTGTTTGGTTCTAGTTGTACATCCTTCCTTGTTGGGTTCTACTCCTATCATCTCAATTATAGATGGTTGTTTCATATTTATGCTCATTCTCCACTACACACTGCCAGCGAGTTGAGTGTTAGCTAGAAAAAATCATGGAAACCCATCTGCAACTAGCTAGTCATATTGAAAGAAGAGTTACTTCAGTTTAGCATTGATGTGGAATTCCATTAACATGCTAGCTGCTCATTTTGGTGTAAATTGTAGGTGGTTTCTGAAATATATGTCAATTTTATCTGCTTGAGAGGAATCTGCCACTTGTTCTGTTATTTTGCAGATGTATGTACTATTGAAACTGAAATATCCACTGGAGATTGACTTTGTTTTGTTCTCTAAGTTCTTAAAATTATGTAGGTTATATTATGTTGTAGATTGTTATGATGAAGATACATTTAGACAAAGTTGACATATATA
>CM002483.1:7552833-7564945 GCA_000325765.3 Leersia perrieri
TATATAACCCAATGTTGCTTATCAATACGAACATTTTAGTATTTTACTGTGATATTTCTAATAGATGCAATTGAGATATCCAATTCTTCCTACTTACTACTGGTTTTTCTTCATTCATTTTTGGATCATAGGCAATGTCACAATGGAATTTCCTCTGTTTTTTGAAATCCAGGAGGTAACAAGATGTGCACATGCATTATTTTGCCTAAGAAGGTTAGTCTCCTTGCTAACTAGGCATTTATTAAGTAATGAAGCGATAGAGGCATGGTGGACATGGTTTTGATGATGTAATGTCATTTGCACACAACATATGTAACTTGTGCATTCTTTATCAAATATTAATTATTAAAAGTCTTAAAATCCTCTATGTTTTTGTTCAGGCTACCTATCCTGCACCCATTCTCTGACCTTCAAGGTTCATTAATGATCTTCTCATGACATTAGTTTGTACATACATTGCCATAGGGATCTGGTGTAGCTAGCATGGATTTTCATCCACCTCGGCACAACTAGCCGTGCAATAGCAAGTACATAATTGTGACTCATGTGTTCAAGCTTAAATGTTTGGATACACCTTAGCTAGGTAAGACATATCATTTTCTTATCGTGCTTGTTGATCTACTAATGGTGAAATTACACTCTGCTAGATTGGTATGCGTGAGAGACTGTTTTCGAAGCCCTTCGAAGTTTGGGACATGCAAGCATGTTCACCACAATTTCAGGTATTCAAGTCTAAGTTCTAGTTATTTTTTATTGCTTCTAGTCGACCTTGTTTGTAAGCATCTACATGTTATGATCTTATATACCACATTGTTTACCTCTGGTGAAAAGAGTGCCCATTAGCCTGGTTGCCTAGAACCCTGATGGGGACTTAATAGGTTCAATAATATTCTATTTCACTTTATATTGTAGCTTAGGCATCCTTTTTTTTTGAGATATGCTTAGGCTTCCTTTGTGGTTTCAGATGTTGCACTCACAAAACATTTGATTCACCTACAGCTATTTCATCAACCTTCGTATTCAAGTTCTTGTTTTTAGAAATTTTCTCAATACCATAAGGAGCTATCAAGCAAATGGAATGCCATGGGCGCCTTGTAGCTTTATGAAGAAATTTGTAAGAATATGTAAGCATGATAACTAAGTCATCGAATCAGCCAAATTCATATATCTAGAGGTTTTTCCACAGCAATTGTTATTTTCTATTACTACAGTTGCATTGTTTTTTACTTCCCACCTGTATCTGATGGATCAATACATACAGCCAAATCAGTCTTGCCTTTGTAATTCATTTTATCATTTTGCAAGTAAAAATTCTTAATTTGTTACACTCTAATCTTGAAAACTGACGAGGTTTGTAGATAGTTATTTTATTTGATGTCATCATCGCTGATCTGGCAGAGCTTCGATATTGTACTTTAGGAATGCGTTCTCTGATTTAGCAGAACTCTAAATTTTGGTGCTTGGGCATATATATTTGCTGAACCAAAATGTTGCTTGACAATTTAGTTTTACTGCTGGTCATACTTGTCCATTGCTCTAATTTGAATTTAGCTTATTAGTTTGTTCCTCTTTCTGTCCGTTCTATGCTGATGGTCTGATCCTTGTAAGCAAGAAAGATGTGGATTGATTGGTGCTTGATTTGTGCCTCCCTTGCAACATATAGCTTAGCTATAATTATTCACCATTCCAGCTTCTATGAACTATTCTCCCTTTTCTTTAAGTTGGATCCTTAGCTTTCTTTAAGTGGCACTGACCATGGCTCTTTATTCCAATTACAGTTCTTTTCTCATGATTGTCAACTAAGATAGCTGCTTCAAGTTTAGTTATGCATTCAGTTTTTTTAATAAGAGATAATTGCTTTGTTTGGTACTGAATGATACTATTATCAGATATGGGACAAGATTTTTATTATTCATATGTTTAGTGTTTCTTTAATCCAACTGATAAACATTTAATCATATAAGATCTGTGATTTTTGCCGTCAGGTACACACTGTTCACTCCACTGGAAAGCCACGTCATCAGCTAACTGCAATCGTCCGATCGGCACCTTACTTTCCATATGAAACGTCCATGTTTGGATTCTGGGGGCTTCGTTTCTCTTCCACTACCTACAGGAATCTGGAGACAGGCAGACAGTAGATCAATCGACGAGTAGCACGCGCTCATCCCGAATCCCCCATCCAGACCTCTCAAATGGAAATCGGCGGAGGTGGCATTGATCCCTGTCTTCCCCGCTCCCCTCGCAGGTGCCGTCACTTCCCTTACTCGTACACTCGCGTTGGCTCCATCGCTTCGCCTCCTCCCATCATTGAGCCAACAGGGAGATCGGATGCATCCGTGGTTATGTGCTGCTTTTTAGTCAGGATTTCGTGAAGGGGATCAGGCCGCCAGCAGTTGCAACTGAAATTTGGGAATGCCTATGGTTTTTGTCAACCAGGTACACTGCCCTCCCTCTTGTGCCTGCAATTTCCGACTCTGATGCTTCGATTTCAATGCTCAGACCATAATGGCCGATGTCCTGCCTTTGCCGGTGGAGCTGGAGTTGATTGATGCTGCACCCAAACACCACGGGAGGCCATTATATCCTAGGTAACATCATGCCCGGAGCCCAATCACACTTCTGCAGGTATCCTCACACTTCTCTTTTCTGTGCTCCTGGCGTAAGCTGACATTGCAGTTGGTGCTCCTCCATCCATACTTGATCCCTCGATCCCTAACTTCCTTATCACATTTGCTACATTCATTGCTAGCTTTTTTTATTATCGCTTGATTTAATTACCATGGCTACGACTCTCTTAATTTAATTCATGCATGTTGTTGTCAAGCAACGGATAAATGAGTGGACGGCAACAATATCATCATCACTTGGCGAGAGGTTCAGCGTTAGAGGGTATGAAATTCCAACCAACTTATTTAGTGCCTTTGATTTTAGCTCAGCAGTATTTTGTGTTTAATCGTATTGCACGACGAATAAACTTCACCAAGAATGGAGATATATTTACTGTTGTATACACCCTGTGAAGCTCTGACCACAATTTTGCACCCCTTAAGAGATGACTAAATTTGTTTGCATGTTACAACAGAACCCTTGGATCAGAATGACTAAATTAGTATCATTTTTATTTACAGATCAGGATGATTAATGATTCACTAGATCCCACTAGCTATTCCAGCCAATCCAAGTTTTCACTACTACTGTTGTGGCCACAAGCCCAGGTATTATATCACTACTAAAGCTAAAGTACAAATCATGCTTTAGGGAATTGGAGTTAAGTTGCCTTGAGTACCCTCCTATACAAATTATGCATTGTTGTTTCTTCGAATGCTCTTCATTATATTGCATATGCACTAAAACCAGGTTGATGCTCCTTATTGAGACTTTGCTGATGACCAGAAAAGGTAGATCATTTTTTCCGATTCAATTTTTGGCTGCTAAATAGATTCATGCTGATAAAATGACAAGCATTCAGGAATTTGGTGCTAAGATATTGGACATGACCTAATACGTTCAGCATTTGACCCAATCTTTATCAATTATAGATTGTACAACATATATACCATTTCACTTGCATTTGATGCACCATGCATGATGCATATATGACTTGACACTTTATACTGTACTTAGAATGACTATTGACTATCCTTCCAAATCATCCGTGGCGCTTCCAGAATATTTTACTCACCTGATTGTTTTATCCTGGGTCCAATGGTATCTATATCTACAACAGTTTCTTTTTTGTCTTGTTTATCAATGTAGTTGTATTATGGGGCTGTACATATCGTTTTCTTATTGGGCCTGTTACTCTCCATAGTTGGATCTGCTAAGTTGGTGTGTGTGAGACTGTTCTTAAAGCCCTTCGAAGTTTGGGACATGCAAGCCTGATCACCACAATTTCAGGTATTTAAGTCTAAGTTCTAGTTATATTTTATTGCTTTTAGTCAAGCTTGCTACATGTTCGGATCCTATATGCCACATTGTTTACCTCTTGTGAAAAGACTCTTCCATATCCATTAGCCTAGTTACATAACATTTTATATTTTACTCCTTAAATGGTTATCTTCAATTTCCCCCTAGCCTTGGTTACTCTTCCATATCCATTAGCCTGGTTGCATAATATTTTATTTCCCTCCTTAAGGCCTTGTTCGGCAACAGGGGATGCTTCCACACGTGTGTGACAATCCAAGGGGGGATTGGGTTAATCCCCCTCCCCCCCACCAAATCCCCTCCCACCACAGAGTAATCCCTGTCCTTGCCGATCTGGTTTGTTGGCGGCGGGTATTAGCAGGGGTTGTTGGCAGCGGGTATTAGCAGAGGTTGTTGGCAGCGGGATATTGGTTTGGTGGTCTACGGCACTTTACTCACTCATGCAAACTATAAATTTGAAACAAAAATATTGCAAAAGGCAAAAAAAAATCAGATAATTCAAAATACAATTATAATATATCAAGAAACATAAATAACCATATCAGCAAAGGAGAAACTCTCCCAAAAACTGTATGTTGCAACAATAATACAATACTGACAGCTTACAATAATGAAATCAGATAAGGTTCATTCCTTATCATCATCAGTTCATCACCTAGGTGTTCAACAAAAGATATCGCTAGTAGTAGTGTGTGACTACCACCAAAACAGAATAAATTTGATTAAATTTGCTTGAATTATGCATAACGAACTGACAGCTATTACATCATATGGACTCTCACATGACAGCCTCACCAAATGTAAGCTTCTATGAATTCTAATACAACTTATGGGAACAATTGTAAGCTTTGCTGAATCTCTGCAAGTCGATGAACCTCATTCCTAAGGACAACATTACTGATCTTAGATCTCTTTCAGACTTGCATGAAGGGTCACCAAAACTCCAGTCTTCTATTAAGATAACTGACACCAAAAACAAATTTGCACATCAGTAAATTAGTGAAAACCACAGCTCCATTCAGATAGAGTAGTGGACAGACTCAAGAAACAAAAAACTTCAGTTGAATGCACAATGCAGGGTGGCATGGGACATATGTATTACAAAGAGAAAACTGCCATACGTATTACAATATTATTAAGCATGAAAATGAAACAACTCTGCTCTTATTATCCAAGTGAACAGCTGCAGCATACCTGACATGATGAACATGAGAGCAACTCTGCTCTTATTATCCAAGTGAACAAATGAATTAGTATCAATCTTTTTTCACATATATTTTTCAAATGATGTTAAACACATATTGCTAGTGATCTTAGCTCTCTTTAAAACTTGCACGTAGTGTCACCAAAACTTCAGTCTTCTATTGAGATAACTGACAAAAAAAATTGCACATCAGAAGTTGGTGAAAACCACAAGCTGCATTCAGAAAAAGTATTGGACAAAGAACTCAACAAACAGGGAACTTCTGCTGAATGCAGGGTGACATGGGGCACCTTTATTCTTGTAAGAAATCATCTATATTTACAGTAGTCTTGCTTTGATCTAAATGGAAAGCTTAATTAAATTAAGACACCTTAGATTATCGAATTTGTAATCTGTAGAATTCACAGAACTAAGCATGAACAAAGAAATCAACAAATGTTCAGAACTGCACAGATCTACCTCCGGTCAACTTTATTTGAATTGGTGATATGATTGCAAATGGTAGAAGACGAAACAGCAAAAATCAAACTCAGGTACCCCACTGGAATGATGCATATGTTCACAAACATAATAAAATTGCTTACTTGGTGTCAGGCTGCACATTTATAATACTGACAAACCAACCATTGCTAAATAATGATTTAAATACACCTAATGTAAACAAGAGCAGCTACATGCACATAATCTATAATCAGAAAATGACATTTCATCAATGGAATTGAAAGTAATTAAGTAACAGAAAAATTGTTCCGCGTCCTAATTAAATTTTGTTCCTTTCCACTCAGTCGAGACTCTATGGAGCTCTCTCCCTCTTCTTCTCCTACCTCTCAACAAGATCTGACACAAAAAAAATGTCAAACCCTAGGGGTAGGGGAGAAGAGGAGAAAAAGGTCAAAACCTAGGAGGAGGAGGAGGAGGAAAGCTAACCGGAGAGGAAGAGGCGGCTGTCACCTAACACTCCGCCCAAGAGAGGAATGAATGGGGCGCCGTTGCCTGCCAAGCGCAGAAGGTAGGCAGAGAGAGCAGTCTCGTCCGCACTGCCTCCATGCGTGCACGATGGAGGATCTCTCTGGCGTCAGCGTCGTCGACTCTCACGAGAAAGGGCGCAGTGCCACGAGTTGGCGGCGGCGCGAGGTGAGGGACGAGGAGGCAGCAGCCGACGCTGCCGCCGCGGGGGAGAAAAAAATCGTGTCGATGGAGATTTTTCTCTCCCCCGTGGGTTGCCGTGGATTGGGCGGACAGATTTTCCCACCCCAGGCCAACCGAACAGGCATATGGGCCGAGAGGTGAATTTGGCCCCGGCTGGGTTGTCCCTCGGGGATTGTTCCTCAATTCCGCCCGATCCCTGGCTAAACGAACAAGGCCTAAATGGTTTTCTTCAATTTCCCCCTAGCCTTAGTCTCCTTCTAACTTCACTGTTTATTTGTTGTAGGTCTAGGATATGCATGGATGCATGGATAGAAACTGTTTTCATTTGAAGATCATGAGACACGTGTGCATTCCATTTGCCCTCACCACAAATGCAGTATTCAGGTGGGTTTTCTAAACATAATATTAATCTTTCTGTTGTGGTTCTTATTTTATAAGATTGGTTTCTAATCAAGTCTGAACATAATGAAAAGTGTGCGATTGATGATATATCTGGTGACACATCCATTGTGGCACGAGCCTGTGTAAATCTTGTGTCCCAACTTAGTTTCCAGGGGATTGCGCTCTTGACATATGTATGCTCCCTGTGCCAAACCAATATTATTTTCAACTTAGTTTCTAGGACGCTAGGAACGGCGTGCTAGGAAGGGGGCGCCTGTGTGAAGATTTGATTACCTCCTGCCCAAAAAAGCTGCTTGGAAGCAAGATGGGAGGTTGCTTCAAGCCCTGACCCATCTAACCTTTCTCGCAGGCTGTCCTTACCACAGATCAACAAAAAACTCTACCCCAACGTGGAGAATCACCACCTTGCTTCGTCGCTATCCTTGATGAGAATTTGAATATATGAATACTTGACTGTCAAAACACGTGGAACGTACCTATGCTTCAAATATTTAGGAAGAAAGTATAATATTTTTTGGTATATGTGTTTTCACAAGGGAGCAGTATATTTATAGTTCTTTTTAAATAGCAGTGTTATTACATACTACATTTACGTAGTACTAGCAGCATGTTCACAGAGATAAGAGTATATACTACTAATTCATTGATAGAGATAATATTACATAGTAATATTTAATCATGTTCAGTATGTCCGTTGCTGTATATACTATTTTTCCTAGAAAGTGGTATCTGGTAATTCTTATATAGGATTATATGCTCTTTTAATTTCTTAGGTATATATTAATTTTTCTTTGGTTAGTATATGCTGACTTTTTGCATTCGGAGGTATATACGAGCTTTATGTTTGGTCAATCAGTATATACTATACAATCCTTGATGAAGCAGTATATACAATCCTTGAAGAAAATGGTATATACTATATGATAAGGTGATCTTTAAAATAGACTTTGAAAAAGCCTATGATAAGGTCAAATGGCCTTTCTTATTGCAAGCTCTTCGAATGAAAGGATTTTCATCTAGGTAGATTTCTTGGATTGAATCTTTAATCTCGGGTGGAAGTGTTGCAATAAATGTAAATGACGAGGTCGGTTCTTATTTCCGAACAAAGAAAGGGTTTCGACAAGGCGATCTCTTATCTATCGATTATGACATGTTATCTGTCATAATCAATAGAGCAAAAACAGATAAATAATGAGGGTATTTCTATTTTACAGTAAGCTGATGATACCATTCTTTTTATGGATCATGACAGAGAAAGCTCGTAATATGAAGTTACTACTTTGTGCTTTCGAGCAACTTTCCATTTTAGGAAATTAAGGAACGCTGATTGTATAAGGGTGGAAGAATGTTTCGAGAAATACTTAAGGAGTTGGAAAGGAAAATATCTATCTGCGAGGTTATTGTTGTAAACCAAGCACCACTTGGCTTTCGTCGGACTAGCTTCTTGGCGGCCCACGCCCAGTCCCCCACAAGACGAACGTCGAACATCTTCCGTGCCTTAGACGAAGGCTATGTACATTCAATTAAGACTTCTTGCTGTCACTAAAGCCTCTCTACGGAACACACAAAGGACTCGAAGGTAGCAGATAGGCCTGCGCCGGTGGTCTAGGCCTCCTATCATGAACAACTTGCCGGTAGTCTAGGGCCGAGTGCTTGAGGATTTAATGTTGCCTTCTCGCACCGACAAGCATGGTTAGCTTGCGGACAAGAGTAGACTTCTAGAGCTATCCTTAGCCTCTCGGTTTGAGGCAGTCCCATGGCAGAGCGTTGGCGACAGCTATCCAAAAGGTGGTAATTCTCCATGTGGGGGTGGAGTTTTTTCTTTGTCTGCGGGAAAGGACAACCGCGAGACCAGTCAGATGGGTCACATCTTCAAGCTAGCGGTTGGCTTGCGTTCCTGGTTCTGAGGCCACCGAGGGGGTGGCGCAAGAGCGTGTTCGCGCCCCTCCAACCACGCTGACCTCAAAATCATGGCAGCGACATGCCTTCTCGCACCGGCAAGCATGGTTAGCTTGCGAACAAGAGTACACTAGAACTTCTATAGCTATCCCTAGCCTCTCGGTTTGAGCTAGTCCCATGGCGAGACCGGTCAGATGGGTGAGGGCTTGGAGCATCGTTACCTCTAGATGATGGCTCAAGATCCTCGTTGGCATCCTTCATAAGGCGCCTGCTGGCTCTGTCCCTCTGGTTGGGGCTCGTCGCTCGCCCCGGGTCTTGTCACGCTCTAGGTATTTTCAGACCCACTCGTCTTGGTTTATGACCGAGCGTCAGTCCGCGAGGTCATTATTGTGTACCAAGCACCACTTAACCTTTGTCGGACCGGCAGAAGGACTAGACTTGTGGGGGAACTGCCATGGTAACATCGAGGATGGTTCTCGCAAGTCCTCGCTACTCAGAATCAACCACCTTCGAGATAGCATCCTTGATGACTAGAAGGCCCCCGCTGGCAATGTGGTTACTATCGCACAAGCCGACTAATGCGAACACACTCGTGAGGGTGGCCTGATCTCCACGGCAGTAGGTTTGAACCAAGGAACACCGGCGTAAACCGTGCACAAGTGGATAAGTTGCGAGCAGCAAGAGGATAACTAGCTTTATACCTGCCCAATGCGACCAAGTGAAAAGGGTGAGAACGATCCGAAGCCTCCAGGACTCCGACCCCTCAAACCGAGCAATCATAGAACCACAATCCGGGACTAATCCACACAATACGGCACAGCCGACACTAGCAGAAAATGGCCCATCTATGATGTTTTCCTTATGACATTGTATATTTTCGTCATTGAATAAATAATATGCATGACGAAATTTTTTGTTCCGTCATGGATCATATGCGACGACAGTTTAGTTCCAACATCTATAACGAAACTTAAGACGTCATAGAAAATATCAGAAAATTCGTCATCATTTGCCACGTGGATTGAGATTCAGATGAGAAACACATGAATGGTTCAACTTTCTCTTTTTAATCTGTAATTAAAAATTCTAATTGGTATTTCTCACTCATAATAACTCCAAATTTGATGGTTCTTTTTTCTGATTTTTTCTAAAATAACGATCTTTCATCTAATTCCATTGTTTTATATTAATTGCTATTTCTTGGATGTTTATCATATAGTTTATTTTATTTTGCCTAAATAGATAATAGAAATAAACATGTTGTTGCATAATAATTGATAATTTCAGTTCATATTCTCTATTATTATGTTAAACATAAGATTGTGTGTAAATTTAACGTGCATACTAAATTCAAACAAATGATCTTTATCATATTAGCTTGTTTTCTTTTTTATTTAATTCCACATTTCTAAAGTAACACATACAAATAATTATCTTATATACATCAATTTTTTTTCATATGTTGTCTTGTAGAAGTTTCAATAATTTTGGAGCTGATTTCCTATTTCATATGTATTAATTGAATTTCTACATAGTTATCGAAATTAATTCCAAATTGAACTACATGTGCATTTAATAAGATACCCAAAATTGTAGAAAAATAATATTTAGGCTCATATGTTCCATTTTAGCTCATGTCCTAGAGATAGATGAAAAATTAAATTATTCTCTAGGGATAATTCAAATTTCTATCTCCAAATTAACACATAAAAATTACAATAATATATAAATTTGGTCAAAAAATTCTACAAATTTGTAGGACAACATATTTTTGGTTCATAGCTTTCCATAAAAAACAAATGATTTTAATAAAGTGGGACCATACATTGTTTCTAGTAATTTAAGATAAATGTATCCATTTGTGAATAACGTATATTCTCACTTTATTAAAACTATTTAAGTTTTTTATGGCAAGCTTAGGGACAAAAAATATGTTGTAATATCAATTTTCAAATTTTTTTGACCAAATATAGATATTATTGAGATAATGTTCAGATGAGCCCAAATATAATTTTTTTTGTAATTTTTGCTATCTTATTAGATGCATATGTAGTTCAGTTTTGAATTAATTTTCATAACTATGTAGAAATTCATTTAATATACGAAAAATAGTAAATTAGTTTGAAAATTCTTGAAATTTCTACAAGGCAACTTATTGTATCATTGTGAAGTGTATACAAGTTTAAACGTATAATGTTTATCATATATCTGAAGTGACATAAAAAATAAATATCTTATATACATCAATATGTTTTTCATATGTAATGAACTACACATATGTTTTTCATATGTAATGAACTACATATAGGCTAATTTACTACTTTTTATATATTGGTTGAATTTCTATGTGGTTATTGAAATTAATTCAAAATTGAACTACATGTACATATGCATCGAGTAAGATGCCAAAAATTATAGAAAAAAATATATTTAGGCTCATTTGCTCCATTGTAGACCATGTTTCGGATAAAGAAAAATTAAATTATCTTCTTTCTATCCCCAAATTAATACATAATAATTACAATAATATATAATTTTGGTCAAAGAATTTTGAAAATCAACAGGACAACATATTTTGATCCATGAGCTTGCCATAAAAAATTCAAATATTTTTAATAAAGTGGAACCATACATAGCTCACAAATGAACACATTCTCACATAGTTTCTTATAACTCAACACAAATGTCTCTATTTGTGAACTATGTATATTTCCACTTTATCAAAATCATATAAAAAATTTATGGAAAGCTCTTGGACCAAAAACATGTTACCATGCCAGTTTGTAGAATTTTTCGATCAAATATAAGATATTATTATAATTATTCTGTGGTAATTTGGAGAAAGAAGTTTGAATTGTCCTTACAAGATATTTTTTTTTTCATCTATCTCCAAGACATAGGCTAGAATGGAACAGATGAGCCTAAATATAATTTTTTTAAAATCTTATAAAATGTACACTAGTTCAATTTTGAGTTATTTTGGATAATCATATAGAAATCCATTTAATAGATAGAAAATAGTAAAGTCGTTCGAAAATTTATTGAAACTTCTACCGTACAACTTATACGTAGGCTATTACATATGAAAAATGTATTAGTGTATATAACATAATTATTTTTGCGTGTCACTTCATAGTGGTACAATAAAATGAAAAAGAATAAAAAAATATAATCAAAGATGGAAAGAGAGTGAGGCCTGCTTGGGCCCAATTGGCCCAACTATTTCTAGACGTCCATCTAAATCCAATAACTCTGATCGTGTCCTAGTAATATAAAAAATTACCAAACCCTAGCTTCTCTCATGTTTTTTCACTCCCAGCCGCCACTCTCCTCCCCTTCCTCTTTTTCCCTCTCCTCCTCCCCACCTGAGCCGCCGCCCCTTCTGATGTAGACTAGGGTTCCCGATCTTCCGAAAGGTTCTGATAACCAACGATTTGGGCGGAGTCGCAACACACGTCGATCCGGCTTCTTGAGCCCCGTAATCGCAGCACCACGTCTCCTCTGGTTACCACCCGTGCCGGAACACAGATG
>CM002483.1:7565045-7576017 GCA_000325765.3 Leersia perrieri
GGAGGCGACGCGTAGAGGTGGCGGCGCGGAGGCGACGGCACAGCGGTGGACGCGCGCGGGAAGGGCCGGATCCACCGCCTCCGGCCCTCTCTCGTGGATCTGGCGGCAGGCGACGGCGTCGCGGCGGTGGACACGAGGGGAGGCCCTCTCCCTCAGCAGTTCTGGCGACGGCACGGTGGTGGACGCGCGCCAGCGGCATGGAGGCGGCGAGGAGGCGAATCCCTCGGCGTGCCGCTGTGGCCTCTTGCCCCATAGCCGCACGTTGTGCCGGGTCTCTGCTCTCGAGCAACACCCAGTCCTAGTTGGTAAGGGATTTCTGGTTACATGATTTCATATTTAGAGTTAACATATGATTCCATTATCAGAATTTGTGAGATCTTTGGCCATTTGTTTTCAACATGCTCCAGAGAATTGGTGAGATCTGTCTGTGTGTTTAACTAGAGGTACTAGTTAATTAGTTGTATTGGTAGTGCAAAGTTGAAATTCCTGTGAGGTGTTCATTTTGCTCCAGTAGCTAAGCTCTATATTAGGCTCCTCACCTATTACCTGTTTATTCATGCAACTTGATGTGGTTCTAGGCTATATGCATATAATACTATGGTATTGTGCTGTTGGTGCGTGATGACACCATCACTTATATATGTTTTAATATTTCTGGGTAGAACTATGTGCAGGATATGTGATGATTGTAATTTAGATTTAAGACAAATTTGCTATGCCATTTAGGTCCATGGTTTCCCATGCAAGATTACTTATCTTTGTTTCTCAACATATGCAGGAAAAAGATATTCCATTTACAGGGAAAGTTGCCCAAATCCTGCCATTCCTATGGCTCTGGTGGCGGCTGCACCAGACAAAGGTGGTGTGCTTGATCGGCCAATTGAGAAAGTTGATAGTAGTGGAAAATTTGTAGCTGTTATTAGGAAATATTGGATGTTTGATGTGTTGTTTTGGAACTTTTGTGATATATGGATTGGTAATGTAAATTATAATGTAACTGGGGCTGAAAATATATGTAGTATAATTGGGGCTGAAAATATATGTAATGTATAATTGGGGCTGAAAATGTATATAATATATTTGGGTTGAAAATATACACGTGGCTCGATCTTATTGAGCCACGTGGCTCAACATGAAATAACCAAGTGTATCAATCGAACTGTGCCACGTGTCATAAGAGGAGGTATGTGTTGTACAGATAGATCTACGTGGCTTGCCACGTCACTCCCATGTGGCAGATGGATCCACATGGCTTGCCACATCACTCCCATATGGTAGACATTGGCCAGCTGTAAAGCAATTCTATGACATTGTCAACAAAACTCTAAGACGAAAGATGTTCGTTATAGTAGAATAGGTTTTATGACGAAACATACTATTTCATCACAAGAAAACTTCTATGACGTGACTTCCATGACGAAACACATTTTTTCATAAATTTGTCATAGAAGTTTATTAATGACGAATCTTGGATATTCGATGACAATAAAGAAATGTCATGGATATTATTTTCTCCACTAGTTCGAACCGGATGCCATAGAGCACGTACAAAGAGGCACCAGAGGAGCCTTTTCACAAGTCCAGAAGAACTTACAAGAATAAAGGAATAAGACACGTGCAGTTTTCAGTAACCTCTCATTACATGAGGTTTTTCAATTTAACAAAAACTCTAAGAAATGGAGTAGAGAGGTATTTGTACTTAGGAACATCCATCCTATCTGAGATATGAATATAAGAGTCCATGTTCGGGTGGTTAAGGCTAACATAAATGAGAATGCAAAGAGTTTTCTTAGGTTCGTGCTCAGCCTTTTAGCTCCTCCGCAGTCTCTCTTTCCAACCATGTATACCATGCAACCGTCTCTTGACTGGTTGAGTCACACAAGCCTTGAAAGTTGAGCCTTTATAGTGTAAACCATCTTCAAACCATCTTCTTGTTGGTGTAGACAGCTGCTGGTTGGGCATGGGCTGATTCTTCCTCGGCGTAAACTATGTCGTCCTCAACATAATCCATCATTCTTAGTATAGTGATGATGTCCTCAAGTGTAAACCTTAGCAAAATAAAGGTAAAACATTTAGGTAGTATAAAATGCTCACTAAGATTTGGGTTAGTTGAGAAAAGAGCGAGTTCACCTCCTGTTCTATTTCCTAGCAAGGGTACACATAAATGGACCACGATAAGTTTGATTGTTCTTGCCGAGACGTAATCCATCAACTTGGTTTATGTTGTCTTACTTTTTATTCGTATGATGTTTAACATAAGCCATCACCCTTATTTACGTTAAATGTAACTGGGATGTCCTCATCATCCTCCCCCTCTTAAAAAGAAGTCGTCCTCGACTCTAACTTTTCTGATTCAAAGAATTGTGCTAGACCATCAAATTACAGCGTTGTTATAATAGCATGATCTTCTTCCATAACAGCAAGGTGTTTGAATCTATATTCATATAAACCAAGTAGTAGCCTTGTAGGTGGAAACCAAATGGATTTG
Organism: Leersia perrieri; assembly: GCA_000325765.3. Lineage (NCBI taxonomy): Eukaryota > Viridiplantae > Streptophyta > Magnoliopsida > Poales > Poaceae > Leersia > Leersia perrieri. Next base: position 7,567,534 of record CM002483.1, read on the forward strand.
AAATTAAGTTTATATGGAACACCACAATTGAGTTGTGAGGGACTCGGTCAAGGACCTTTGCGATATTTGTCGAGCGGGATCCATACACGCAAAATAGCCGCTCAACCTCATGCAACTACGGCGATGGCCGAGTACCTTTCCAACTACCCAATTGTAATGCCCGGACAAAGGTTCGACGAGACAATCGACATGGGTAACTTGCCAGTCCACTACCAGACACTCCCGTCATCCATTCGATGGCAAAGACTAGAAACGATATGCGTCTCACGGACTCGATCTCCAGCATTACCCCGCAACGGTCTCGCAAAACCTAAGTCCATCCTCGTATGGACTAATTGCCCATACAGAAAAAAAAGAGTTCAATATTATTCCAGTACAAAGAGAGGTCCCAGGAGTCTAACTAAATTGATCCCACAATTTTTAGAGTTATCATTAATTTTATACGCATTTTACAAAGCTAGGTGATAGAAGCAAGCTAAAAATTCCTAAATGGTGTTCCATACAGAAAAGTGTCAGGTTAAAGCTAGGTGATAGAAGCTAAAAATTCCTAAATGGTGTTCCATACAGAAAAGTGTCAGGTTTTATGTTTCTAACTCAAAGGATGTTTCCAGGAGTAGAACAAAAGTGGTTTCACAATTTTAGGAGTTAGGATGAATTCCCTATGAATTTTACAAGTCTCAGCTATGTTTTATACTACCATTTGCTCACACAATTTTTTTGAGATGTTTCTAACACATAAGTGGCCATGTTTTACCCTACAGTTGGATAGAGCAAGATTTTATGAATCCAACAAAATTTGTTTGAGATTATTTGGAGCTAAGATGCATTTTATATGGATTTTACAAGTATGGAATGTTTTCAGTTCACAGACCTTAATTTGAATCTTTAAATTCAAATTCAAATTCAAAACTCAAACACAAGGGGGCCTGCTCGTCAGTGTAACTTCTGCAGAAAACCGCCTAGGATCTCGGGTATTAGAACCTGCAGTCCCTAGCCACGTGGATGGCGAAATTTCTAAAGAGTGCCTCAAGTTTATGTATTTACTAAGTAGTCCTTGGCCCCACATGTCATAGTGTAGTATTTTACAGTTTAAACCTTACATGTTTTAAATTATCGCTAGTTAAGTCCCCCACGTCCTAATCCACCCGGGCCCACACTTAATGGCTTCCAGCCGCTCGCACCCGGCACTCCGGCGAGCAGCGAACCTCGCCGGCTCACCAGCGGCGAACCGGCCGACGCGGCCCGTATAGAAAAGACGCGCGAGAACCCGGACAACCTAGTAGTGGTGATCTCACCAACGACGGTGGTCGGAATCGTCGCCGGCGACGATAGGAGCGGCGGCGGCTCTCGGGTGTGCGAGTGAAATGGCATTAGGGATTTGGAGGTGGCTAGATGATGCGAGATTTGGCTCCCTGGAGGTCTACTGGTGCTCACCGAGTGGCTTTGGTGCGCTGGCGGGGTCTGCGAAGCGCCGACGGCGGCAAAATTCCAATGGATCAGGGCGATAAGGCTTCCTGGTCGTGGTCCTGCAAAAGATTGATGCGAGAGGCCAATTAAGGTCCTAGGGTTGCTAAAACTCGTGATCAATTGGACTCAAGCTCACCGGAGCACGGTGGTTGTTGACGACGGCGACAGCTCGATCCGGCGGTGCGCCGCCATGACATCCCGGCCAACGACGCACAAAATTGATAGGTTCAGAGTGTTAGTCACCTCTCGTGGTAGGTTCGGCGGCGAGCAAACTAATTAAGGCTCACCGAGTGCAGAGAACGGCTACGGCGGAGCCGGTGGCCGGAGAGAAAGGGGAAGCCGATGGTCTACGTGCGCAGGAGACTCCATGGCTTTGGGCTCGTCCGGGTGATCATCATGGTCGACTATAATATGCTAGCAAAACATCTCAGCGGGCGGTGATCTGTGGAGGAAGAACGATGGAGTCCCGTGGCGGTGCTCCAGAACTCCGGCAGCGAGCTCGTCGGCGTCGCCAACTGCCCGACCTGCGACCTAGGGAGCAAAATGGGCATGGTTGATTAGGGCATGACGAGTCGATCACGATAGTGTAGATCATCATTGGCGTAGCTCACCGTAGCGCGAGTGCGACGGCGGAGAGCTCGCCAGAGCTGAGAAAGACGACGTGTTTCCTGGCGTTTCTTGGGGTTTCTGGGTGCGAGGGCTACTGGAACGTTATGAGCGCTCCATGCCACGCGTTTGTGTGGTTTTTGACCGGTTTCGCGGGAGTTGACACGGCGACGACGACGGGAGACATCCTAAGCGGTGCAGCGGGACTGAGACGCGTGTGGGGCGACGTGGCCGAGTTCTCCCGCGTTCCTGGACGGTTGGGCAGCGTGTGGGGCTGGCAGGTGGGTCCCAGGGGTCGTGGGGCCCACTGGTCAGTGATATTTTGCCCAGGAACACCCTAGAAAGCTAAGGAGGAATTCTATGCTGCCATGTGTTCTTGTCTTTTGTGTTTAAGTGATCTAAGTGGTGATCAAATGGTGATTAGCAGGCTCATCCCTTTTTTTAAACATTGCTTTTTCTTCGCCGTTTTTCTTCTCTTTTTCTTCACAATCGACATGGGATTCACACACTCAACTTTGGCGGACTAAATCATTCATTTCACAACTCACAAATTTTATTAGTCCGCACTAATCTTGTGGAGGATATGGGTGTAGGCACCACTCAGCCTACTTATCCGACTAGGGATAGGAGATGGCCCACATCTATGTAATATGTAATAGACTAGGACTCAGTTGTCATGTTGCCTTGTATCCCAAGATAGGGTATAGAGCCCTGGCCGAGTATTTCGTAGTATAGATTTAGGAAACCTAAGCCGTATCCGGCTGGGCCGTTCCATGCAACCCGGCTTCTCAACCCTTTATAAGGGGAGTCGGGGGAGCCTCTCTAGGGCAACCAAAAGCACAATAAACACCTGACGGATTACATTTAGTAATCCACCGAAGCCTGGAGTAGGGTATTACTCCTCATATTGAGGGGGTCTGAACCAGGATAAATCTTGTTCCCCTCTTCATCGTTTCTTTTCGAGCTCGTGCGTAGCCCCATATAGTTTATTGCCGGTCGAAAACACCGACAGTTGGCACGCCAGTTAGGGGTTGCGCCGAGAACTTCGTCAGCAAGCACGATGGAATCAGCTGAAGATCGCCGGATTTATTTTCCAGCGTCATCACTATCATCAGTTTCGTCCCGGCTGAATTTCGACTCACCCGGTGGAATCAACTCGCCTCCCAGCAAGAATCTTCTTTAGTTTCTGGGATTTTTACGTCGACGCCGACGACTCCATCAGATTGGTTAGGCTGGGATCGTCATAGATCAATCTAATAACCAGTTGTTTCTTGGGAAGAAAGTTATCCAAATCATCGTCATCTGTATATCGGAGTCGGATTTATTTTTCGGCGTCGTTGACAACACTATTGCTTCCATGACGGCGCATAGATTCTTCGACGAAGCCAACAAATTGGCGCCGCCGGCTGCGTCACGACCTTCGCCGGCCGGGGCCGAGCTCTGAAAGCCTGGGCTTCATCATCAGCTTCGCTGGCCGCTCTATCCGAGACTAGTTTTGATCAGATCGGACTAGATCAGGCAGCCGTCGCCTGTGCCAATGTGAACTGAACGACACACAGCCAGGCAAGAGTCGGTAGGACCTTCTCGTACACGGACACTACTTGCCTATTGTACGTGTGCATGCATGGCTAGCAAACTTCACCATGGATGCATCAAGCGTATCGACATGCAAGATACGATCTTTTCTACAACCAACAGAAGCTAGCATACAAGGAGATCCGATTGGTGATTGATCAGATCGGTTCAGTCGACGTGTACACATACATGTTGTTTTCATAGATCAGTCAGCCACGCAACAGATGCAATCATACGCGGAAGCCGGCGATGAACAAATTGGTTTCTATGTCAACAAATTGGTTTCCTAACCAGTCTAACATGCACGGATCGGTTTCCTAACTTGGACCCATACGGAAGAGACACATGCATCAGCAGGATTGGTTTCCTAATCAGTCTACTAAAAGTAGTCGGTTTCCAAATCAACTCGGCTTCCGCGTCATGCGCGCAAAGCAATCATCTTCGTCGTCGCCGCCGTCAACATTGACGACCAGCAACCGGAGCATGCATGCGTGCAATCCCTGGGTGAATCAAGATCTGACAGGGTTTTTCACCGTGTATGGATTTGTACAGGACAAGATCGCCGCGGCCGCAGTTGGAGCAAGACCCGTTCATAGCAGAAGCCAGATATTTCCATCTTCAGAACAAACACATCTGATCCAAATCGAATCCGACAGAAGTCTATGTTCTTGTCAAGCACCGATCAGTTTCCAAATCAACTCGGATTCTGCATCCGCGTCACCAATATACTCATCAATCATGGCGTCCGAGTCCAACTACAAGATCCCTCGGATCAGCAAGTCTTGATCAGACACGCCGCTGACTTTGTAGGCCGACTAGTATATTTAATCGGCGACCGATGGACACAATCTGGTGTGATTTCAACTACTTTTCCTGACGTACATGCGTCATGGAACTATCAGCTTACCATGGAGAATTGTCATCATCAACTTCCACTTGACCAATCAATCAGATCCACTCATCCATCTATTGCTTACATTGTGGATCGATCAATCAAACTTCCACTTGACCAATCAATCAGATCCATTCATCCATCTGTTGCTTACATTGTGGATCGATCAATCAAATTTCCTACAAGATTCACGAACACGCACCTAGGAGCCAGGCAGCTAGTTGATACATGCTCTGCCGCCATTGTCCATCAGCATGACATCACCCTCGGAGTCACCTCCAATATCTACTTGACAGTTATGTTTGGCTGAGGCCTCATCAGTTGGTCACATATCCTCGACAACTCAACTCGGCGCCAGATGATTTGCTTCTGCCGATCAACAACGACTCAACCAGCAAGCCCAATATTGTTCAGAAAGTCATATACACATCCTGCGGCGACGGTGATGTCATCTTGAAGAGTTTCCTGCGTGTCTGATGCTTGATTTCATTTTCAGCTGATCATTCGGCCATCCAATTATTTAGTTAAACGGCTGATCAGTCAGCTAGCCACTCGGCCGACTAATTACTCGGCCACTTAGCTGACCAATCATTCAGCCACTCAGCTAACCAATCACACAGTTAATGGGCTAATCACTCAGCTACTCGATCAAATTTCTTCAATGGCGTTCCTCGCAACCTCGGCGTCTTCGCCACCACCAATTATAACGGAGGGTGTGCCTATTGTCAACAAACAGTTGCGTGCATACAGTTACACAAAACTGCAGCTAGACCATCTTTCCAGTAGCTCGTGGCTTATACGATTGTGGTCTGGCCTAACAACGACCAACAGACGAATTCCCATGGACAAATCAACCAGCAAAATAGCGTCAACACCGCCGATTGTGCCCACGATTTATTAGTCATGAGTGTGTATGACGGCCCGAGAACAAGGCCGAGCATGACACTGACCTCCAGGAAATTGGATGTACACAAGCATATCATGGTGTACTGATCTCCGTCAAAGCCCAACATATGCTGCACCAAGCAAGAATATGTACTATCATCGGTCACGCCGGTTGGCTCCGTGCCATCATCAAGCAAAAGTATTGGCGTCACCAACTGATTTGACAATCATATTGAACGATTCTTCAGCATCAAGTGTTTTAACGTCGCCGAGTGCTTCAACAGTCACATTCGGCTTATACATCATCAATATTTCTGACGGCCCGACATTATCGGCATCTATATCAAGCTTGTCTCGCCGTCCTCATACGCGACAACAATACGGTGTTCATCAGCGTTAACGTACTCATATAATTCAATTATGGCTTCGCCAATAGCCTTTACGTCCTATTCTTCGACTCTGGCAATAATCAATGGCATAATGAAGGCCCCGCTGACTCATCCAGTACTGACATGAGTCGGGACAACTTCGGCATCGCCGATTGCTTACTAGCCCACTTTTACAACAAGTGATGCTTATTTCCTTTCGCTTCCTACTCGGCCATGGCCATGAGCCGTCGAGATCAGATGCAGAGAGTTATTATTATCAATTCAACACTTCTCTCCCTCTAGTTTTCCACTCAGTTATGGCTTCAAGCTGCTAAGTTTGGACCTAGAGCGATAGGCATCATTATGTCAACGACTTAGCTCCCTAGCTTTCCACTTGGCATGGCCATGAGCCTGTCAGGTTTGGATCCAGGGTAGCTAATATCATCTTCGACTAATATCCTCAGTTGACCAAGCACTTACAAGCTAAGTTATCTTTTACATGATATTTTTATTATTTAGTTACTTCGACTGTCTGTGTCAAGTGATTTCTCACTTAAGTAGCCAGTCGGGGGCTATATGCAATATACTACAAGTTTCTTACTTGCTTTTTTCTCTTAACGATCGCAAGAGTACTCAAGTAGCACAAATTCCAGAGCGTGAAACTCAGTTCCATGTTGAGCGAGTGTATAAACGTATGGAGTCAACTACTCGGGGAAATCAAGATCAATAGGAGGGAAAATTTGTTTTCTCTTAAAGATGACTAAAGGAGCAAAAGTTTCAGATCGTGAAGCTCAGCTCCATGTTGGGCAAGTGTATAAATGTATGAAATCAACTACTCGGGGATATTAATATCAATCAGAGGAGAAATACACATTTGACTGTACTACTCATCTTTCATTTTGAGTAGTTATTTTTACATCAGATGCTACTCATCTTTATGTTTATTCATGTAGGGCCTGGATCCGAGTGATTTTATGGTAACTCGGGACCATGCGCCTATCTCCTATATATGAAGACTAAATTAGTTGGGAGAACCACGAGACCCGCCACATGAGGGCTGTTAGCTGGGTATTTGCGTCAGTCGGGACTCAAACGTCATCAAGCCGAGTAACATACGCCCCTGAGGGCTACCTTGCTTGTTCGTCGCTTCACTACATGAGTCACGTACCCCATGGCACTGCATTACTCGGATATCGACAATCGACCACAATGCCAATTACAACTTCACTGGACGAGAAGTGCCCCATAGGCGCCAACTTATTCAGTCATTATTCCGTCAAGAATGATGCTATCTACTGGGCAGCAGCAGTAAGTTACCGTTGACTTTATGTGCTTAGCATCTAAGCCCAAAGTCGGGCTATAAAAGATCAATATCTTTAACTATCAAGGCATACAATTTCTTCGCCGACTATGGCACAAGTCGGGACACGTCAACTACTTCATCGGGTGATATGTGCCCCTAATGGTTGTATTACTTGGCCATTGCTTCATTGGTCGTTATACCATTCGGCCGCTCAGCTAACCGACCACTCGGCCGACAAACTGAATCACCTGACAAGCCAAGCTCTAAAAGTTTGGGTTTCTTCGTCGACTTCAGTGTATCCATACATCACCGGGATATCTCGTCTTTGTTCAAGACCTTCGCTTTGGAAGCCCGGATTTCATTATCAAATCAAATCACCAGATTAAACAAGTTTTCAGAAATCGTTCACCGTCAAATCAATATACAATTGCCGCGAATTAGTATCTGTTGATCTGGGAACTCTTTTTGCTATTGGCCGGTCCGATCAAGACTCTTCATCTAGACCAGACAGAGTAGGCAGCCGCCGCCTGTGCCAACATATATTGAACGGCTCCGAGCCAGACAGCAGTCGACAGGCAGTAACTTGTTCGTACACGGTCACGGTTTACGGAAAAAGAAATAAAATCCAATTGATTGACTGGTAAAGGAAGTCAGAGCAAAAACCAATATGAGCATATCCTTGTACGGTCACCAGATACCAAAGGCTGAGATTTTTTGGTATGTCATGAGCAAATAAAATCTGTTATCAGGCAAGGTGGTCACGTGGCTGATCACACATCTAGACTTGAAGGCGTAATTGCGTTGAGGAGCCACCAGCCATAGGAGAAGAGAAGGAGATTGTCATTATCAGCATGTATTAGGCATAAAGGCCAACCAATCAGAAGCATGCATACAGTAATTACTCAAGATATATACTCTCTCACGTCCAAGCAATCGATGACAAGATGCCGATGTGCATGGCTGCACAGACGTCTGCAGATCACACCTACGTACAAGGCCAACAATAATTGGAGCAGCTACTCTTACCAGCGCCGAGCCGTCTCCTCCAACAACAACAGAACTTTCAGCTCCAGTGACCACTTCAACACGACTAGTACCACTGCCATGCCAAGTGATCAGTCAGTTATTCGTCCGATTAATCACTCGGGTGAGACCAATCACTCGGCCAACAAATTACTCAAGTTGCACTACGGGAAACAGGGTGTCTGCCGTGCGCCTGGAGCGCACGGCAAAGCCCCAAATCCGCACGGCAAAGCCTTTGCCGTGCGGTTTTTTCCTATGCGCACGGCAAAGGCTGCACGGCAAACAAGCCTTTGCCGTGCGCCATATATCGCGCGCACGGCAAAATAAAGTGTCACGGCGCACGACGGCGGGAGGTGACGGCAGGG
>CM002483.1:7576117-7586171 GCA_000325765.3 Leersia perrieri
GGTGTTTGCCGTGCGCCTGACATTTGACGCACGGCAAACGGATGCACGCACGGCAAAATACCGTTTTCCGGTAGTGTTGAACGACTAATTACTCAGCCGCTCGGACGGCCAATCACTCAGCCATCGAGGTAGACGCTATTGAGCGAGTGTTGCAGCAGTAGTGGCAGCAATGAAAACGGTGGCGCAACATCATGGTTACGATGAGAACTACGCCGTAAATCTTGGAACGCATGTCGCACCCTATGGCAGCCTTGCGTATGGAGCAATGACTACCTACTCGTTCACCTGCGCCATATCTGATCACTCGGTCATCAACACCGAGCCCGTGGGACGATGTTGATCTCCTGCTTTAAGCAAAGTACGAGCAGCAAGCATCTTTCAAGAACCATCATCAGCCACGTCGATCGGCTTCATCCAGTCAAGAGTATTGGCATCACCGACTGCTTCGACATCAATGTCCAGCTTTTACGTCATCCATGTCATCGACGGTCAAATATTATCTGGGTCTTCATCAAACTGGCCATTGACGCAATGTTCTTGTTGAACCCACGCTATGTTCTTTAACTCCAATATGAATCAACCAAATATTGATGGCCCTGCCAGCTGAATCTACATCATCTAGGGAATTGCGCCCCTAAAGGCCCCTTACTCGGACGTCACTTCGCTGGTTATTATATAATTTGGAGGATACTACATGGGATGATATATTTAGATGAAGGCACTTGGATAACTGGTATTCTGCGTACACTCAACAAAAAGCAGGCGACTGCTATAACAACTAGATGAAAAGCAGCCGTCTGCTATAACAATTAGATGAAAAGCAGCCGACTGCTATAACAATTAGATGAAAAGCAGCCGTCTGCTATAACAACTAGATGAAAAGCAGCCGACTGCTGTAACAACTAGATAACTCGATTATCGCCATAATCCGAGATGACTAAAAGCCTTTGGCCTATCACTTGGAAAATCTATTCAGGTGATTGATGCTAAGCTGAACTTATATATAGCCCGGTAAATTTAAGCATGCCCTTTGCGCTTTAAAGTGATGGAAAATCATATGCGGTTTACTCGGTGCAATTCGCAATACGCGACACAAGAGAGTAATTACCTATTGGGTTTGCTTATGCTTATTAAAATTAAGGTGCAAATTGTTACTTCTCTAACAAATTCACTTGGCTAAAAGCCTGTAAGTGAGATATTATGCCTCTGGCCTATTGTCCAAATTATCTGGATGATCGATGCTAAGCTACACTGATGGTGTGGGTGCTTAATTCGGAAAAAATAAGTACAAGACTTGACTCTAAGCTTAGTGTTTCCCAACTAAGTATAGAGTCAGGGGCTACACCTATTAGGTGCGCCTATTCAGCGCTCCTAAGATATTTTCCTTGATAAAATCAAGATGATTTATTGCATTTGGCTCTAGCTATGTAGATTTAGCCTCTGGCCTACCATTCCGGTGATCGACGCTAAGATCAAGACATATTATTAGTCCTAATAGACTATAAGTTTAGTTTTTTTCTAACTAATCGTAGAGTCGGGGGCTACATCTAATAGGTGCGTCTATTGGGTGCCCCAATTTCATTACTCTCGAAGATAGAGCCACCATAGCCTCTTTGCAAGACAATCAAAGGAGGATCCGACAAGGAAGCACTCGGAAAATCACATGACGAAATAGAAGCACTTGATATTGGTCAAGAACCGCAAGGGATAGCTGCAACTCGACTATGAAGGATTCGGGAGCTACTGTGGAGAATATGGGTACCGGGTACCACTCGGCCTGCTTATCTGACCAGAGATAGGAGGTGGCCCACATCTATATAATATGTAATAGACTAGGAGTCGGTTGCCATGTTGCCTTGCATCCCAAGGTAGGGTATGGAGCCCCGGCCGAGTACTTCCTAGTATAGATTTAGGAAATCTAAGCCGTATCCGGCTGGGCCTTTCCATGTAACCCGTCTCCTCAACCCTTTATAATAAAGGGGAGTCGGGGGAGCTTCTCTAGGGCATCCAAAAACACAATATCATACAATAACACCCGGCGGATTACATCCAGTAATCTATCGAAGACTGGAGTAGGGTATTACTCCTCATATTGAGGGGGCCTGAACCAGGATAAATCTTGTCCCCCACTCCATCGTTCTTTTTGAGCTCGTGCGTAGCCCCATATAGTTTATTGCCGGTCCAAAACACCGACAAATATATTGTCATTAACCACCAAAATAATTAGGGGCCAAGATGCACTTTCAGATTATACTAATCATGTATAAACTAAGTAAGGCACATATTCTATAATTGGAATAGAATATCGAACTTGTATAAAGAAGAATAATATATTGATAACTGGAAGTCTTATAAAGAAGAAAGGAAAAGCTATAGAACTTTAACGAACTCGCCGAAGCCTACTTTAGACTTGGAACTATTCTAACTCTACTCTACTAGCACTATACTAATAGCAACTCTATAAAGTAGCTAAGAGCCTTGTTTGAGTGTATGTTGGAAGTGAGTGAGGTCATCTTTTTATAGGGCTTGATGGCGGCAACTTTCAATGGAAAATATCCATCATACCCTCAGAAACCACCATCAGGAAGCAATCCAAAGTGTCCAGCGTGAAAGGTCCGTAGGAGAGGTGGCAAAGGTGGTTCGGTTCGGCTGAACCAAGCCAGCCTCCCACCGACCTCTCCTTTCTCTGAGTCTCTGACAGATGGACCCTTATGACGGTTTGAGGTGTCTTGCCGGTTACTCTAGCTATTATCCCTGTCAAGTGGGTCCTCTTATCCTCAAGCTTTCTTGGGAGTGAGGTTTCCTCTATATTATCTTCTCCATTTGATTTATTTTCTCTACAAGCAAATATTGGCAAGTACAAGTAGAAATAGATTATTCTGAAATAAATATGCATTGTAAGCATAGCTAGTTTTCCTTTATTTTAGTTAAATTGATGGTAAAAATTAGTCAATAACGACTGTCAACAATGATTTATTGGTTCGGGATTCCATAGACTATCACTACCGATCAAGGGTCTATTTTTGTTGCTGATGAATTTATACAATTTGCAATTTGTATGTGTATCAAGTTGTTGAATTCTTCTCCATATTATGCACAAGCAAACTAGCAAGCTGAGGGATCGAACAAGAGTTTAATCAAATTAATCAAGAGAAATATCAATGAACAACCGAAGCAATGGCATACTACATTAGCTGATTCACTATGTGCTTTATCGGATGGCTTGTCATGGTTCTATACATGTACAGACGTATTAGTTCGTTTATGGAGATGAAGCTGTCCTACTGTGGGAGACTAATATTGGCTCTAGAAGGATTGAGTTACTAGATCAATTAACAGCCGATGAGTACTATGGTTTGATGGTTGATCGCCCTAGAGGATTTAAGTCAAATTCGATTGCGAGCATTGGAAAAAATAACGGAAAGCAAGGCTAGGGTTGCTAGGCATTATAATAAGAAAGTAGTGTCAAAATCGTTTAAAGATGGAGAACTTGTATGAAAGCTCGAGTTGCTAATTGGATCTAGAGATAATAGTTTTGGCAAGTGGTCTCCTAATTGGGACGGGTCGTTTAGGATTCATTGGAGTGTGCCAAGTAATGCGTATTTGTTGGAGGGGCTGGATGGAGAAGTACTTGGACGAGCTTTGCATGGGAAATATTTGAATAAATACTACCCTAGCATTTGGATTGATACCTAATTGGTTGAGAGTATACCCGATGTACTAATGCATCACCTTTAGATGGCCGATATGAACTATCGACCTTAGATGAAATTTAACAACAAATTATAAACAAACTTTTATAATCGGCTACATAGTCGATCCAGCATCATCAGTTGCAATACAAAGACATTGTTTTGGGGCACATGTTTCAGCAAATGCAAGGTTTTGAGACTATCCTATTAGAAGACGATCATCGGCGCAAGAATTGGTTGATAGCATTAATAGCATTGAGGTGGATTTGATTGGCTTCATCAATAAGACGCGTATCATCAGCATCAGATCTAGGGACAATCTTGAATTTGTACTTTTGTTCGAGTGTTTGCTGGATTACTGCTCAGACTGCACTTTCTTGATCAATTATTGCCGTCGGGATATTAACTATAGTTTTTTCCTCAAAAGCAATGTCATTTCTGGTAGCTTGAAGTGCGGCTATTAGCTCTTGTTCGCGGGTTCTCAAGGAGTCAAGTTTTGATGATACTGTCGGAGTAGAAGCCAATGAGTCGTCTAGCTTTTTCTTCTCGTAAATGGCAAAGTCCTTGGCTGAATCTAGCAAAGAGAGCTAGAGCTGAGCTGAATGTCGATCGGTCAAGCATTGACGTGCTTGAAGGACTCGACCTCTATGTGCTTCAAGACAAGATGCATTATGCAGAAGATCGGCCAAATAATCAGGCAGTTGGTCTAAGATTTCATTAACATGATCTTTTACCAATCCAATGTTCTGAACTAATAAGACATCAATGGGGATGTCTAATCTTGAAGCGATGTCTTCTCAAGTTGATTTATTCGATGCTGAAATGGGCGACGAGGCACGTGGAACATCAATTTCTTTCGTAGATATGGAACTTGGAGTTGTCAAAGTCAAAGAAATCATCATCCTGCAAAGTTGATAGTTTAGTTGGGAATAAGAGGCTAAGATTTCCTATGCATACCTGGGGGCATCGAGATTAATCTGAGTAGAAGTAGAGGTTGGCAAGGGGTCTTGAGAAGCCAAGGGAGATGATACATAAGGAGGCTGAAATTCTGAAGAATAAAATTAGATAATACAAGAGAAATTCTAACTAATGCCATCAACAAGCGCCAATTTCTCATAACTGCCATCGACAAGTGCTACTTCCAACAAATGCCATCATACAAGTGCCAGGTTCCTAGAAACGCTATCACCGTCAGGCTCGGTCCATCCCATCCCGTTAGTACAAACAGTAAAAATTTGAAATCCCCAAATTGCCCTTAAGTCCACATTTTTTTACCTTGTCTCACCGTTCTCTCATGTACTCCCTCCGTCTCAAAATATAACTAACTGAGCAATTTAAATTTGTCTTAAAATACAACACTTCTACACCCACCTACCACATATCCGCTAATCACAACCATCTCTCGTTTAATTTTCCCACATACCTTCCCCTCAACCAATCTAAACACTCCATTCCTACGACCTCTTAATCTTCTTAAAAAAAAGGCATAAGTCTCGATATTTTAAAACGGAAGGAGTAGCCTATAGTAGAAGGGGAGAAACAAACCTAGAGAGGAGGGCGACTGCGGCACGACATCTCCCGGTGGCTCGTCTCATCCTAGTGACGGTTCGGCAAGAATCAGCGGAGGTGGCGCTGTCGCTACACCAAGCTGCGCGTGCGTCGGCGGGGCAGATCCAGGCGGCGGTGGGGCGAATGGAGACGGGGACGCCAGGCTCCTGCGTGTTGATCGGGCGGAAGCAGGCGACGATTCAATTCCTACCCCAGCGCCTCTATTCGAGTTGGTGGCATGCCCATCCAATCGGCGGGCTCCTATTCGGCGGGGCCGGTGGCCTTCCAAGCGGCGGCTGCAACGACGGGTTCCTAGGCGGCGATGGTGACGATGGGCTCCCAGACGTCGGGGTCGGCGGAGGTCTCCCAGGCGCTGGCGGTGACCAGCCTTCAAGCGGCGGCGATGGCGACCGGCTCCCGAGCAGCAGTGGCAGCGGGGACTAGCACCCAAGCAGCAGCAGCAGGGACTGGCACCCAAGTAGCAGCGGTGGCGGCGATGACCAGCTCCCAGTTAGCAGTGGTGGCGGCGGCGACCTGCTCCCAAGCAGTAGTTGGGATGAGCAGGTCCTGTAGGCAGCAGTTGGGTTGGATTCCTGATGGCTTGGAATGATGTGTCTTGTGTACATTGATTGAAATCTGGATGAAGCTTAGATATGATATTTTTTAACTGTTTGGATTGTCATCATTGTTTATGAAAAAATGTTGACAGTACTCATAAATCATGCTGAATTTTCTTTTTAAGATATGTGAAAATAATGTTCAGTATTACATGAAAATAATGCCAAAATTTATCATAAAAGATGTCAAAATTGAAAACTATTGTATCAAATTTACTATTAACAACGCAAGCTATGACCAAAAGTTATGTCCATTATCTGCTTCAAAATCATGGGGTAATATGGTATTTCAGTAGGAGGGGTAAAATGGTCCTTTCACAGTAATTAACATATGTTTTCTAACGGACAACTGACGGTGATGGCATTTCTGGGAACCAAACGCTTGTACGAAGGCATTTGTTAGAATTAGTACTTGTCGATGGCATTTGTTAGAATTTCTCATAATACAAATGACAAGGATGCAAAAAATGAGAAAACTTGTGGAGTGGATGAGTGGTTCTAAAAGAGTCGATGATGTAGGATCAGTAAGTCATCTCCGCGACCTTAGTATAGCATACTCACACAAATATAATAGTTGATTTTCTCCTATCCTTTCTTCTCCCAACCTCCTTGTACATCTGACGATTGTATTGTAACTGATAATAATAAAGTTTAAGCTGGCCAAGGCCCGCCGTAGTTTCTATTAAAAAAAAAGTCTCTAGTGCAATTTCAGCATCGTCATCGTGGGGTCAACAAAGTTAGTTGCATCGGCTGGCTCATTGATGACTTGGTGTTCTTCCTCAACGATATCAAGGGAATAGGAGCCGATAGGGTCATCATCTACGACCAAGTTAGCAGCTGTATCAAAACGCTGCTTCAAGTTCATCACTTGAAGAAGTTTGGGTTTTCTTCTTTTTCTTTTTCCCTTCAGCAATTGCAGTAAGGTGTCCAGTATCGGCTGAGGATTGAGAAGTTTTTCGTTTTTTCCCTGTGCTGGTTCGCGAATTGATCCTGCCAGGTAGGATGATGGCAAGCATGCATCAACTCCAAGATTGGGAGTAGGGAGCGCATCCATATATTCAATAGGCCGATTGGATCAACTCACCGATGGCCTTCCGATGGATCTCTGCAGAAAAGCATGTATGTTAAGAATGATGATGAATAAAGATAATTAAAGGGGATAATCAAGTCAAGTTTTTACCTCATCGGTTGGGATGTTGGCTGGAAAACGAAATGGGGGAAAAGTACTTTGTAGTATCGGGATGCAGGCCGATTGAAAATATGAAGAATTAACCCATTCTTCCCACCATGAGTTCCAAAGAGAGGAAGCCGATGGCAATATCGCAATGTTTGATGGATCAGTAATGGTTGGAGGGGGGATGTTCAAGATCCGATTGTATTCCAATCCTCTAGAAACTGCTTTTCTTCATCACAGATGGGTGGAGTAGTGAAGTTTAATCGGGAGCTGACCAAGACCGAGTTGATGAGCGACCACCAATGGATGATAAAATTCATAAGTAACAGTGCTTTCTTTGCGGCCTGAAGAAATACCCAATGCATGGAGGCATGGACGAAGACAAGAGTAAAAGTTGAGTTTGCTCTCGGGAGTGCTTAGAATCGCCTTGAGATCTGTATCCATCGAATCGGTTGAAATCGAAAGTGATGTCCAAGCCGGTAAGCATCTTGATATCCAGAAGGGTTGGAGTCGATGGTCCATGGTTAAACATGAATGCATTAAGAATATCGGACCAGAAGTAGCTGGCAGCTATCAACAGAGATTTGTCTTTGGAGGAATCGACTATTGATAAGCCAATGCACTCGGTGATTTTTAGGTTCTCCCAAATGGAGTGATAAGACTTATGTACCTGATGGTACCTTTTGTTCCAGTTAATAAGCTTTGAAGGCCAGGAACGCAACTTCCCCTTCCAATCTGATAATTCCAACTTTGCCGTCTAGAAGGGAATCTGATTCGTTTCAGCATTGATGAAGTTTGTGGGGTCAGTATTACCCATCGGACCAAGGTAAAAGGTTATCTACTTCGTCTGCACGAGGGATAAGAACATGATTTTTCAGGACCTATAGTAAAGAGGAAGAAAATTTTTAGAAGGGAGAAAGTTATAACAGATAAAAATGAAGAATAGGGAAGAACACCGAAGAACTAAGAAGGAAGATGGATCTGAAACTGCAAAATGCGTGGGTAAAATTATGAAAGCATTAAAAATCGTGATTTACCTCAGGAATTGCAGTCAGAAATGCCTTTGAAGGAGATTTTTATGGAGGTTCCTCAAAGTATTGGGGTGCCGGAGAAGTTCGCAGGAGCGGATTAGAGAGGATGTTAGGAGTAGAAGAGAATTGAGGCGTGTAAACAAAGTAACCAGGGAGGTGAAGAGATGGATGAGACCAGGCTTTAAAAGAGGGTCATCATTAGGTCAAGGATATCGAACAACTGTCTTCATGTTTCGTGCGTACTGGGCTAATAGGGCTAAAAGTTGCTTAATGGGTGGAAAAAGACGGAATTTTCGGAGCATTATAACTACCAGTGTTGTAAAAGACGGAATACGTTGATTGACCATTGTTTGCTCGTAACCATTTGAGACAAACGTTAACTAGGTGTAATTTCTGTGAGTAATTGATTTGATTGGATTATAGCTAGATATCTACACGTTAAATTTGATTGGATTTGAGTAAACATGTAATCAAGCCAACCAGATGGCTAATTCCATTTTGCATGTACACTACCGTTCCGACATGCTCGTACGTGACGGTCTTGCCGCCGACACCGTCTATACGGCCGTATAATCGGCTGGTACGTTCGTTTTTTACAACGCTGATAACTACAAAACTGGGGGCATGTTTTGGCGCCATGATTTGAAATCGGACTGATGAAGCCAGTTGGAATTCGGATATGGGCAACAAATTAGGAAGGCAATCGGAATCGAGTATGGCCAGTTCTATCGATTTCTAATCTTGGAGTCCGATTGTATTTAATTTAGGAAAGTTTGTTAATTTCCTTATTTTGTAACATAGGAGTCCTAGTTTCCTTGATTTAACGATCGCATATATTAAACCAATCAAGTCGTGTCCTACTAGGAGTCGATACAATTTTTGGCTCATCCCTGAGTCCTCCCCACCCTAGCTTGCTAGGCTTTCGACGAGAATATGCTATCGGGTCATGCCTCATCGATTTGGTTCAAATTACGACAGAAGGTATATCTCGTCAATCTTCTTATGTATCGGCTAATTGGTACTTTGTCAATTAAGTCCGATATACTCAACTTTACTACCTCAATATCGGTTTGCCTCAACTGGGGCGACTTCGTTCATCAAGACACCGCAAGGCTTTGGGTGATTCATCATGAAGATCCACAAAAGGGCGTCAACACAATTCCACGACCAGAATATGCCTATCAGCCTCTAAAGTACCATAGTCAACCATAACTTCTGATCTAATGCATCAGCAAACCTTACGAACATAGAGCCACGAGAGGTTAGGTCTAGGGAGAACTGACAGAGGGGGAGGTACACGCACACATGGCAATGCGGATTATAACTGCTTGGTTTGGTGCAGCTGGGAACAATAAAGCATGATCGCAATGTCTTGTGATTCTCATATCCTTATATGGCACAAATTTAACATGGCCAGCGAAGCTGTGGTGGTTGTTGGATAGGTTTTTCACCTGCGGCTGAGCCAAGAGCATCATCATCCACAAGGATTTCAATTTATGATGGGGTGTTCGACACAGGAGCACGGGACATAGAATTTAGAACTTCCCACGGGATTTGGATCAGTTCCAAGATTGGGTCCAGAAGAACATGTTGTGGGGATCTGGAAGTGGAACTCTCAGTGACTTCGGGGGCCGAACTGTTCTGTAGATCATCAATTGGGGACCGATCCCCCTCCCCTCACCACCCCCCACGCTCTTCCAAATCCAAAGTGGTGCGGTGTCTTGCCCTACTATCCTTTGCCCTGCACGGATCACTTGTGTTCCTTTGATTAGGCTCGTCTGACTTTAACTCTCATGCATTCTTTGCACGGAGTTTTGGCGTAGCAGCGATATTTCGATTCATCCTCTTCTTCCAAGGATTTCATAATTGGACGTTGAACCCATTTCATATGATGGGAGTTGCCGGAGTATTAGGCGCGGCTTTGCTATGCGCTATTCATGGGGCAACCGTGGAAAACACTCTATTTGAGGACGGTGATGGTGCAAATACCTT
>CM002483.1:7586271-7598490 GCA_000325765.3 Leersia perrieri
AGTACTTACTTTTTTTAGGATTCTACAACGAAATCTTCTATTTTATAGAAATTCTACTACTACGAAACAAAAAAGAAACTTCAAATTCTTTTTTGAAATTAAACTAAGCGTGCTATTCTCAATCGAACTAAAGTCAAACTTTCTAGTGTTTATAAATTATTATATTATGGTTTTATCCCATTCATAGAAAGGAGATAAAATTAGAAATCTTTGTCGTTCAGCTCATTAGACATATGATGTTACTCCACGATGATTTGCTGCTTACCTGAACCATTAGCACTCAACAGCAAGGAGCGCCGGCGACGGCGGTGAGCGGCATCCCTGGGAAGCGCGGCGGTGATGATTTTTAACTGTTTGGTGCTTGATTTGAAAATTGATTTTTATTTACAAATGGATCCGTATATTGATTTGATTATGGATTTAATTTGGTAATCAATCTGGACTAAACCAGCTCACTCTTTTTTGTTGTTGTTGTTGGTAGATCCTATTGGTGCCGATTATTCACCCGGTACCAATATGAAGGGTCTGTTGTGTCGCATATCTTGCACCAGTTGAAAACCCAACACAAACAAGGGTTTTCAACAGGTACATGAAGAGAGCAACTAATTTTGTTTTGGGCACTCATATGTATGAAAGAGCCAATTAATTTATTGTAGACTATAATTTGATTCCAAGCTTAAAAATCAGTTATATGATCATATCATTCATACAAGTTGGATTTAAGTTTAGCAGTATTGGTACCTCCAGGTACCATACGATCGATAGACCATAAAAACTCTTCCTGAAATGCCATATATTAAATTATGGAGGTCAAGGTACTTAGTACAGTAATTATTATTACGAACCGGCACACATGAGTAGTTACTAATGTCATTTTTATTACGAACCGGCACATATGAGTAGTCATTAATACCGGTTTTTTATTCATATTAATCGGGCCACATGGAGCTGTGCGAGTGAGCGAGAGGATAAGATCAAAATCGATTGGCTGCACTCTATCTCCTATCTTCTTGAGACGTAGGGTCTCTCTCTCAACTCTCGTGCGAGTCTCTCCCTCTCGCTCTCCGACTCTTGGCACGAGCCATGGCCAGTGGCCAGAACAGCCGATCCAGCGGAATCCCAGGCGAGCGGCGGGACCTGCTGCACTGACGGCTTCTCGAGCGAATAGTGGGACCATCATCGGCAATGGCGTGCAAATTTAAAGGTGGTGGCAATTGCTGGCATGACCGGCAGCGGTGGCTCTGTGGCTAACCTGGCCAGCACCAGTGGCGTGGTCTAAGCAAGCAGCGGATCTGCCAGTGGCGTGCTCGGGGGCAATCGGGCGGCATTGGCCTCTCCGTCTTCCCTGCTTGTGTCCACACGCTCGTGGGAGATGGATCCTTCGCCAGCAGGCATGTGGGAGGCGGATCTACCGGCGACACGTTCGGAAGAGGCTGGCGATGGCCTTGATGAGCAGTGGGAATGGTGGAGACGACGGTATACTCGGCGGTGTCCCTGGTGCACGGCGGTAGTGGCGTGTCCTTCCTGGCGATCTTGTTGACAGAGTTGTTCTTCTGTTCTGTTATTTTATTTTATTTTTTGAAGCATGTTCTTGTGTTCTTGATATGACCGAGTCCTTCTTCTTCTTGTTGGAGAGTATTGCGGTATTTTTTAGATCACAGATAGATCCGTAAGTTCACGGAATACCGTTATAACACTCACGGAATACCGTTATAACACTCCACCAGTAGGTGGGGTTTTGTTATTTGTTTTTCTGTATGGAAGGGTAAAGTATTTTTCAAATCATATTCACAACATACTCATGATAAAAAATAGGGTTTAATCAATGCTAACGATAAGATAGTGGAGACACATGGATCATTCTCTCTATTACAATCTAATGATGGGGACATCGACATCAATACCATCGATACAGCCATGCCGCCGCAAGTTTCCATTCAAGGTCCTATTACTCGTGCTCGTGCACGTCGACTCAATTATTAGGTGAGTTCATTCCAGAGTTCATCTTCGTCTTATGATTACCTGGAGATGCGTGTACTATTGTGTCACAGCCTGATTTTCCAGGAATTAAAAATATTAATTTAACAATTTATTTATAGAATTTATATTAAATTGTTAATGAATTAACAAGTGAAATTAATATAAGAAAAAACATTTAATAAAATAAAAACATGGTTGGATTTGTTTTTAAATTCTCCATGTCCTAAATAACTCTCTGAAATTTTCTCGGATTTTTCGGAGCTAAAGAACTAATTTTAATAGCACAAAGATCATTTCAGCACTTATTTAAATATAAAAGTAACTAAAATCCTCCTCCAAGTTTCGGGCCTAATCTGGCCCAATCATTTCTCCTTCTCCCTAGCCGAAGTTACTGGCTCCCTACCTTTCCTGCGTTTTAGCCCAGGCTGAGAAGTCCATCCCCTCTCCTTAAATCCCCTTAGCTTTCAGCCCAACAGAGGAAAAGCCCAGATGAAGCCCAGCCTTCCTACAACGTCGTCCCCTTCCTCCAACCGTTGTTCTGTTTGTGCAGGAGACAAAGCACGCCGCTGCCTCCACTGAATCCCGACGAATCCGGCGTCTTCGGTTGCTCCCGCTAAAGCTAAAAATCGGACTCTATCCCTATCCTCTTTCATTCCCCTCAAGCAATTCGAAGAAATCCCGCAAGATTCGGATGAAAATCAAGCTTTATCTTTTTCGGTGAACTCGGGAAACCCTAGCTTCCACCCCCTCCTCGCCTATATAAGCAGCCCCAGACCTCCCTGTTATGATCCCTTACTATGTATGGGGCCTGTTCCGGAGTGTGGGGTGTGCGGCCCGCGTACGACCTTTGTCGGCCTGTTTGTTGCCTTGCCAGCTGTGGCTACGATTTGTACTTAAGCCATGACTTGTGGCAAGGAAAAGGATCGAAGAAGAACAGAACTAAATTCCTATCTCGATCTCATCCTCTCTGAAATCCCACATCAACTGTTCTCTCTGTTTCTCCCCAATTCCTCCGATTCGCTACCAAATCTCAAAAATCCAGTCACCGAGAGAGAGAGTTCGTAACAATTTGGTATTAGAGCCGGTGTTATCGATCGATTTGGGGAGGCTGGCTAAGAAGAAGAACTTGTTGGAGTGCATGGAGATGGCGGAAGCGGAGACGGAGAATCTCAGCAAGAAGGTCGCGGAGCTGACCACCAACCTCTCCAGCTTCGTGGGTTCCCTCCAGGGCTTGGAGAAGTGGATCCCTGCTGTGGATGCAGGTTTGGGTGACTTGCATCGCGCCATTGAGGGGTTCGGTCAACGAGTGGCCAAGCTGGAGGTGAAACTCGAGACCAATTCATCTTCGCCGAATGGGCATCGCGATGAGAAGAGGAACCAGGGATTTGTAGACCCGAATTTCAAATTTGGGGAACAATCCCTGGAAACTGGTAAGGCACAGTTTCATAACTCGTTTCAGCACTTTGAATTTGGGGAAACATCAGATAGGGGTGGTAGATCTGGTGGGGTGAGGATGCCTAAGGCTGACTTCCCTAGATTTGACGGGGACAACCCAAAACTGTGGAAGAAGAATGCAGAGAAATATTTTGAAATGTACAATGTGCCTTACCATAATTGGTCAAAATTTGCTACACTGCATTTCATAGGTAATGCAGCACTTTGGTTACAGACCTATGAGGCCTTGCATGCTATAGAGAGTTGGTCTGACCTTTGTGTAGATGTAAGCATCAAGTTTGATAGGGATCATTATCAAAAGTACTTGGAGTCCCTAGACAATTTGAAACAAGTAGGGGGTGTCTGGGAGTATCATGTTAAGTTTGAGGAGCTAATGCATAAGCTGCTAGTTTGCAATAAGGGATATGATGAAATATATTTTGTAACTAAATTAATGGGGGGTTTGAAAACTGAGATAAAAGCAGCCATAAAGCTGCATAAACCTCGAACTGTTGATCTGGCACTGTCTCTTGCTTTGACACAGGAGGAGCTATTGATCGAAATGAATGCTAAGCCAGTCCAGAAGAGCAGTTACAAAGAGCCATATAAGATCAATTTCAAGTATCCCAGTGCAGCCAAGGGACCGTTGGGTCCTCCTCCAGAGTTGGGAAAGAAGATAGAAGAAATGCCTAAATGGGAAGAGAAGTATGATTCTCTGAAGGCAGCAAGAAGAGCTAGGGGAGAGTGCTTTAAATGTGGGGAAAAATTTGGACCAGGACACAAGTGTCCACCAACAGTTCAATTACATGTGGTGGAGGAAATGTGGGAAGCCCTGCAATCAGAGAACAATTCAGGAGCTGAAGAAGAAGATAGCAGTGGGGATGAACTGATGTTGTCTGAATGTGCAATGTCTGGCACAATTGGTAAGAAGACCATTCGGTTGCAGGGTCTGTTGGGCAAGCAGCATGTTCTGATTTTGGTGGATTCAGGGAGCTCTCCTAGCTTTGTGGCCACTCCTTTAGCTCAAAAGCTAAAGCTCCAGAATCAACCAATTGATCCTGTGTCAGTTGTTATTGCTGATGGTGGTAAGCTGGTATGTGAAATAGTGTGCCCTAAAGTGGAGTGGTTATGTCAGGGCCATACATTCTGTTCTGACCTTAAGATTTTGCCCATTGGGGGGTATGACATTATTCTGGGAATGGATTGGCTAGAAGAGCATAGCCCAATGACTATTCATTGGCAGACAAAGCAATTGGAGTTTGAAAAGGAAGGCAGAAGGGTGTTGTTGAATGGGGTGCGGAACATAATTAATAAATGCACTGGTATAACTGGGCAACAACTGAAAGGTCTACTGAATAGAGGAGCAGTTTCTCAGCTGGTGCAATTTGGCTCTGTACATACAGCCACTGAAACAGGGCAGCTACCTCAATCAGTGAAGCAATTGCTGGACGAATTCAAGGAACTCTTTTCAACTCCTGATTATTTACCTCACCACAGAGTGTTTGACCATACCATACCATTGCTGCCTGCAGCAAAACCAGTCAACATCAAACCCTACTGATATGCTCCTAGTCAGAAGGACGAAATAGAAAGGCAAGTGAAGCAAATGTTGAAGCAAGGAATCATCAAACATAGCTCAAGCCCCTTTGCCTCTCCAGTCCTGTTGGTCAAAAAGAAGGATGGAACCTGGCGTTTCTGTGTCGATTACAGAGGATTGAACAACATTACAGTCAAGAATAAGTATCCCATGTCAGTGGTAGATGAGCTACTTGATGAGCTAGCTGGGGCCTGTTGGTTCACCAAGCTAGATTTAAGATCAGGCTACCATCAAATTAGACTCTATGAGATAGATGAATTCAAAACAGCCTTCAGAACACATCAGGGTCTCTATGAATTCAGGGTTATGCCCTTTGGCCTTACCAATGCACCAGCTTCCTTCCAAGGGTTGATGAATGCAATTTTCTCTTCCATGATCAGGAAATTTGTACTAGTTTTTGTTGACGACATCCTGATCTATAGTAAGAACTTGACTGATCATGTGATCCATCTCAGGGCAGTAATGGAGGTATTACAACAACACCAGTTGTACCTCAAAGAGAGCAAGTGCACTTTTGCACAACCTCACTTGGAGTATCTTGGTCACATTATTGGCAAGGATAGCGTGTCAAATGACCCTGACAAAGTCCAAGCAGTGCAAAGTTGGGCTATACCTAAGACTGTCAGGCAATTGAGAGGGATTCTAGGGTTGGCAGGGTACTATAGGAAATTTATTAGGAACTATGGCGTCATAACTAGGCCCCTACCAACTTGCTCAAGAAGGGAGTAAAGTTCCATTGGAATTCTATAACTCAAGTTTCTTTTGATCAGGTGAAGCATTGTTTGGAGAATGCACCAGTCCTGGCAATGCCAGACTTCACTAAGCAGTTCATTGTAGAAACTGATGCTAGTGGAGCAGGGGTTGGAGCAGTATTAATGCAGGAGGGTCACCCTATAGCTTTTATCAGCAAGGCCTTGGGAGCATTGACTCAAGCCAAGTCAACTTATGAGAAGGAATGTCTTGCAGTGCTTATGGCTGTGGATAAATGGAGACAATATTTGCAACAAGGGGAATTTGTGATCAGAACTGATCACAGAAGCCTGGTTCATTTGGCTGACCAGAAATTGATTACTCCTATGCAGCATAAGGCATTCCTTAAATTAACTGGTCTCTAGTACACCATCCAGTACAAGAAAGGGGCAGAAAATCAGGCAGCAGATTCCCTCTCTAGAAGGGAGGATCTAGGAGATCAGGAGCTGGCAATTTCAGAAGGGCTTCCCAGATGGCAGCAGATGCTTAGGGAATGGTATCTTTTAGATGACAGCCAAAAAACTACTGACTGAACTGAGTATTTGCTCTGCCAATGATGCTAGCTTTACCTTGGATAATGGTATCATTAAGTGTAAAGGGAAGATATGGTTAGGAACCTACACAGTTGCTCACCAGGCTGTGTTGCAGGCACTGCATAATAGTGGGATTGGTGGGCACTCTGGCCAAACAACAACTTTCAGGAGGATTAACAAATTGTTCCCTTGGCCGGGCATGAGAAGGGATGTTCATCAATTTGTGCAAGCCTGCTCTATCTGTCAGCAAGCAAAAGGGGAGCATTGCAAAATGCCAGGGCTGCTGCAGCCCTTGCCAGTGCCCCTTCAAGATTGGCATACAGTGAGTTTGGATTTCATTGAAGGCCTGCCAAAATCTGGCCAATTTGATACCATAATGGTGGTTGTAGACAAATTCACCAAATTTGCCAGGTTCATCCCTCTTTCTCACCCTTACACTGCTGTGTGGGGTGTGTGGCCCACATACGGCCTTTGTCGGCCTGTTGTGGCTTTGGCTACGATTTGTACTTAAGCCATGACTTGTGGCAAGGAAAAGGATCGAAGAAGAAGAGAACTAAATTCCTATCTCGATCTCGTCCTCTCTGAAATCCCATCTCAACTGTTCTCTCTGTTTCTCCCCAATTCCTCTGATTCACTACCGAATCTCAAAAATCCAGTCACCGAGAGAGAGAGAGTTCATAACACTCCCCTCCACACCAATCGAAGCCGCGGCCTCCCAAGCCCTAAATCACTCTCCCCACGCTCTCCTTTCTCTCCCTCACCGCCGGCGAAGTTCAGCCAGCCGCCGCCGTAGCTAGGAGCTACGCCAGCCATCGCCGTTCGCACCGTTGGCATCTCGTCGTCAAGAGGAAGTCCGGTCACCTGCTGCTCGAAGCCGAAGACGTCCGGAGCTGCGTCGTCGCCGTGAACCAGTGAACTCCGCCTTCGTCCAACCTTCAGCCGGCCCTCCCTGCCTCCTCGTTTATCGCCTTTCGTCGCTGTTTGTTCCTATGGAGTCGTAGCAGCAGGGAGAAGCCTGTCCATCGGTCTTTTGAAGCCGAAGATCACCGAAGCGTTACCGCGCCGTCAACCTGTTCGCCGTCGCCTGTTGGAGCTCGCCGCTGGTGTCGTTGTCACCATCCTTCTTCTTCGATCTCGTTGTAGGTGTGTTCGCCTTCGTCTCCTCACCCTGCCAGTGTCCTCTCTTCATTTCACAACCGTTCACCGTCGCCAGCGACGTCCCATGCCGCCCCACCGGGCCCCACCGGTGATGACGTCATTTGATGACGTGTTGTCCTTCTCCTCTCCCACCTCAGCCACCACCTCATCTCTTCTAACTTTTGTTCACCGGAGTTGACATAACCATCTAGTCCGATCTAAGCCATCCATCCAACTCCAGTTAAACCTCAGACGTCTAGTCTTTTCCTCTCTGTTTCAATAACGTGTGGGTCCTATTATACTATACGCCATCC
Source organism: Leersia perrieri (assembly GCA_000325765.3). Lineage (NCBI taxonomy): Eukaryota > Viridiplantae > Streptophyta > Magnoliopsida > Poales > Poaceae > Leersia > Leersia perrieri. Next base: position 7,594,017 of record CM002483.1, read on the forward strand.
ACTAAAATTAATCCATTCTTTCCAGAGGTTTTGTTTTGATCTTTTTCTCAGTTATAAATTATCTGTAAATTACTTAATTAATTGGAATAGTCGCTTTTCTTTAATAGGTTTAATTGGAATAAAATTGTAAAATTCATAACTAATTCATCTGAACACGGAATCGGGTGATTCCAGTTCCTAAATTCATCTAAAGTCACGATCAAAATGTCTATTTTATTTTGATGTATTGTTATTTGTAGTTCTTTAGTCTTTTTTCATGTTTTGTGTATAGTCGTTTAGCTTGTGTCGTTTTGGAGGAGCGCGTCTTCGACGGAAGAGCTTGAGAAGATTAATAGAAGACCGTGGAATTGGAAGGCAAGTCATACAGATCACAAACATATCTTTGAGCATGTTGTACCTATTCTTTCTCGCTATACTTCAACTGTTGCATTTATTTTCGAATGCCATTGGGTGTTAATCCTATATACAAGCATATTGATTCCCTGTATCTTGATAACCTAGGTTTAATAATTTGACTAGCTAGAACTATATATTGTTTTAGCTAGATTATTTAGATTTTGCTTAGTCATGCTTTAGAAACTTTGGATCACTAATGGGATCATTAATTACCTTCACTTATAATTATATTATGGTTAAATGATGATGGTCACGACAGTTGTCGTGGTTGATTAATTTAATAATGTCAACTATAATTTAACTGATTGTGGGTTGTGAGCACATGGTATGGTTCTGGGTTGGTTGTGCTCATGACAGCTGCTTGTTTCGAAGCACTTACCATACTACCCTTAGGCCAGAGTGGGCAACAGCTTGATCTGTGGTGTAGCGGGAGGCGATGCGACGCACCCGACTGAGAAGCGGCATAGATAAGCCCGCAGGGGGTGCCAGGGGAGTATCCGGTTTTGGATGACTTGTAACTGGTGGGTGTGATTGTATCGTTTTCTGTTGCATTATGGGTCATGTCACAATTCTCCATAGCGGTACCGTGGTGGTATTTCTATGTGTGGGGAGTTGTGTCCTAAGGCTAAATTGGTATACATCTGCAGAGTTAAAACTATTCGAATAGCCGTGCCCGCGGTTATGGGCGGGCGGAGCAATGTTTTTCGTGATTAGTCCCACTCTCACTTAATAATTAATAATCTGGTTAAAATTTTGAAATTGGGATAGCTCCATGTTTGGGGATGTGATTAGCTCCTCGTATAAGGTGATGATTAGCTCCAAGTTTGGGAGTTATGGTTCGCTTCTGGAGTTATGAATAATTCCTGGTTTGGAGTTATGGTTGGGCACATGCAGCCTGGTTCGGTTGTATGTTGATGATTTAACATTGTTATTAAATTCAATGTTTTATTAATTATCTATTATACTTAAAATGAATGATGCTATGCTTTAACCATATCATGCCATCCTTTGGTTATCCCTTGCATTCTGCATATTTCTGTTTGCCTGTGTGATTTGCGGAGTATTCAATATACTCACCTTGCAATTCCCCACCACTAGTCGAAGAGTCAACATTGAAGACAAGAGGAAGAATTGAAGTTGAAGACGGTTTAGAGACCAGGCTTATACCCTAGTTGAGCTGCCTGTGGGAGTGGAGCTAAAGCTACGTTAGACGCTAGTTCGTCGTTCCGCTGCTGCAATTTTTGGGTGTGAGGACTAAAGTGCCTCCTTTGTAATTATTTAACGTTTATTCGTGTTGTATTTGTATATTAAATTGTCAACTTGTGTGCCTCGGCTGATTCCTGGAAGAGGGGAAAGCACATAAGTTAGTTCAAAAATTATTTTTCGGGCGTGACATATTGTTTTGATTAGGAATAATGGAGAGGACATTGAAGGGGAGGAGATTCGCGCGGGCTGGATTCGGACTGCGCGACAGAACCAATTTGTGACGACTGCCACGACTTCATGCGGAGTTCGATTCGGGTGTGTGAGCACTTGATGGAAAGCTAATCAAATTTAGTTTTAAATGGATCTAGTCTCATGGTCATATCTTATCTGGACTGGCCGCAATCATCGTTTTAGTGATAACATCTTTTTCTGAGTTGGTGTAGTGTCACCTTATTTGGGCCCAATGGGCCGTGTATCATGTTGGATCCATTAGGGTTGTGTCTTAGGGTTTATCCGCCACCAAGAACAGTCGGGTTTTGTTTTGTAAGTTTATCTTTCGCTACTTCCTTGTACACGTGTGCGTGGGAGCCACCACTCGGATACTTGTTTACGGAACCCCACCATAATAGAGATTCATCTGTGTGCGTCTAAATTATGTAGCAACTCAGTTGCTTATTTTACTTGTTTCTGCTAGTTCTTCGATTGCTTGCAGGATCGAGTGCCCTAGTGGCCGGCGTCGTGCACCGCAAGATTCACGGCGACCATTGGAGGTGGTGTATCGATACTAAGGCGCAACGTCCTTGGATAGCTGTAGTCAAGCCGTGAACGTCATATCCACTTCAATCGAGTTATCCCTCGCATCGAAAGATTGGGCACCAAAACCGTACCCTAGCGGGTTCCTATCAAGTGCTACCAGAGCTGGGCCCTTGTTAAGAAGGGGAGAATTATGAGGACATCCTCCATTATTACCCGCTAGCAAAATACACAACAAGATGGGCTGAGTGGTCCCGTTGTAGTCGGGCGGCGACCGTGTCAGCCTCTGAATAATCCCACCTTGCTTAGCTTGGGATGAGGAAGCCACCTTAAAACGGAGAGCCACCCATCTCCTATCGGACTAGTCTTTTAGGGCGATTGGGCATTTCCCTGAGTGGGTGCGCCGGAGTTGCGGTGCGAAGATTGCAGGGTATAGAAAAATTCGGATCAGTGTGTCGTGCTTCGGCCGTATGGTGCTAATATTGCGGGATTCAAGGAATCTGCATCGTTGTGTTGGACTTTCGTCCAACCCGACCTAGGCCAGACTCATCATGTAGGCTAGTGGAGAAAACAAAATATATCATATATACTTCTATATTCCATGTTTTAGTATACACTCATTATATTATACACATACATTGTACATTATCAAGGACTTAATTGTATACACCCAACCACTACCGAGAGACTATACCTTGCTGGTACGCTAGCTGGTTGTAGTATTTTATGCAGTTTTACGTCATACAGAAACTTGCGTGGTTGTGACCATCTGCCACTTACCGCTAGTAATGTGTGGGGCACACCCGCATCCAACTGTATCTACCAATCTAAGCACCATGCTCACAAAGATAAATAATGCACCTAATCCGCCCAAGACCGTCACCCTTCGGCTGAATAAGCTCAGGCTAGAGCAACCCACTAACATCATTGAACCGATGCTGTGACATAGATCGACTAGCCTAATAATATAACTTGTATAGAAATGATGTACACTAAATAGAACATATAAGCTAGCATAGTATAATATGGATCATATAAGCTAACCAAAGCATGATATGAATCATTAATACTAAGCAAAATATTACATCAACAAGGTTTATTGAATAAAAAAGATAATTCTGTTAAAGTACTCATAGTCAATATATATAAAAAGAGAAGAGTAGAAATTTCCAGAATATCTGAGATTGCTACCGGCGGAGCTATATTAGGCCTTGGGGATGCCTAGGCACCTGGTCAGCTATAGTTCGTCTATTTTCACTATATGGGAACCCCTCTTGATGCAAATTTAGGCACCTGCATTAGTTTAAATTCAGGTCAAAGCAAAGTAAAGCAATAGAGTGGCACCCCCCCTCATTTTATTCTAGCTCCACCCTACATGAAGAAAAAATCTTATAATGCCTAACTCCATTAACACTAGAGAGAATATAATAGAGAAAAGGATTTGCTCCTTGAGGTGTGTCTTGTGAGTGAGCTCACCTTTTTTAGCCTACTAATATCTTGTGAGTGAGCTCCCCTTTTTTAGCCTTCTAATTATGGTTGCTAAGTCGGTTTATTCAGTCGATGTAGTCGCAACTAGCACCAGGAGCTGCTATGTACTCACCACATGGAAGATCATGCTGAGAGGCCACTGGCCTAGTTTGGCGGAACCACCATGTCGGCTGGTGATGGCTGTTAAATATTACACCATCAATACCTGCATAAAACTATCAATGTAAAACATCAACCATAGTAGTAGGGTTTATTTCTAATGATTTCCACGAGTGTTGATGTATATTTGTATGCAGGTGACAAACTACCAAAGTTGAGAGGAAAATAAACAGAGAAACTATACTTCCTGTTGGAAACCACCATAATAAATCATTATTTATTGGACCAATGCTGGAAGAATGGTAAAGTGGGACCCCACATGTCAGAAGACAGAAGAAGGCCGGAGTGGAGCAGGCCAGCTGATGAGGACATAACTAGCTTAGATATGAGCATGACTACCTTATATATTCATCAACCAAAGGTGTTTATGTTCTATGTTAGATTTACTTATATATTTGAACAAATATTGCTACACAATGAATTTCGTGTGTTTTCATTTGTAGAGATACTTGCTTGGGAGAAGAAAAAGAAT
>CM002483.1:7604290-7621125 GCA_000325765.3 Leersia perrieri
ATAATCTTGTTAATGATTGAATTGCATTTTAATAAAAAAATGATTGAATTGTATTTATATGCATTCTAGATTAGTTGTTTCGCACAAATTGACCATGTGATCATCTCCGAAGCTACTCCTTACTTCACGGCCTTACATGTTCTGTGACTTATATAATTAATCACAACTATCGTAGCATAACCCGAGAAATGTACACATCTTTGTGCTAACGCAGGGTTGACTTACAGGAGATGTGTTGAGTTAACAATGACGCCTAATTAATTTAGTTAATCCGTCCGGTGGGTACGGCCGGTATACGTACGCGTTGCCAGAGAACACAGTTTAATTTTCCTAAATATAGTTTTCAAGGAGAATATTACCCTTGTAGGCTTGTAGCTACGCCTGTATTAGCATGATGTGGCCCATAGCTAGAGGTAGGTGTACTTATCAGGTTAGTGTGATGGTGGTGTGCCTATGCAGGTATCACATTCTAGGCGCCAATTAACTGCAAATTTTAACTACGAATATTACCAAACTGTACGAAAAATACTAGAATAATGACCGTGTGTTTTATCAGGCACAGAGCGAAATAACTTGAGTTTCCATGAACACTTGCTAGCAATGACTTAACAAAATTTGTATATATATATATATATACTGGTGCACATGAGGGAAATAATTGTGTACGGACTATAGGTAGATCCGTTTTATGTTCTTATAGAGCATTGCTGATTCCTACAGTGTCATGCATGACAACATCAAGCACAACGATTAATATTCTGATACACATAATAACGAACAGAGCAGATATTTAATTTATTTTCTGAATTTCTTCCATTGTCAAAAGCCAGACTGATAGTAAATGGATTAGACACACGGCAAATTCTTCTCCAATCGTGTATCCCGCTTGAAATTTTAAGCACAAAGGATTCCCCTCACATGCAGAAAAGTCTATTAGTGGGCATCTCACATGCAAAGTGGAATTTTTCTGGACAGAAAATTTTCTTACAGCATCAAGAACATGGACAACACGTCAGAAATTAATTTTCTTTACTAGTTTGAAAACTTGCTGTGTCAAAGTCAAATATGGAACCATCAAGACGCCATGGTTACATCAAGAGAAAAAAACTAATAATCACAGCATATACACACTAACACACAGATGCTCATCCCTGCTATAAATTCAAGGGTCAAGCTAGCTTGCAAGGCCACTGCAGAACATATAGCTCAACAGTAGCACTAGAAGATTTCCTAGCTCTAGCTCTAAAGTACCATATGTGCAGTGCCTGTAGCTCCATCGTCTTAGCAATCAACCCAATGGCATTGCCGGCAGCACTAGTTCTTCTTGCGCTGCTGTGCGCATTAGCTTCTCAAGCAGCCGACGCCCAGTGGATTCAAGGCACGGCTACGTTCTATGGCGGCAGCGATGGCTCCGGCACCATGGGTTCGTCTTCCTCCATTTCTCAAAATAATTCTTTTTATGGATGCGTACATCATAGTTAAATGTCTAATGGTTAAACTTAAATTATCACAACTCCCTTGGTGCTTGCAGGAGGAGCGTGTGGGTATGGCAACCTGTACAACGCCGGGTACGGGCTGAACAACGCGGCTCTGAGCTCGCAGCTCTTCAATGACGGCGCCATGTGCGGCGCGTGCTACACCATCACCTGCGACACTCGCAATACAAAGTGGTGCAAGGCTGGCACGTCCATCACCATCACGGGCACAAACCTCTGCCCACCAAACTACGCAAAACCCAGCGACAACGGCGGGTGGTGCAACCCTCCGCGGCAGCACTTCGACATGTCGCAACCCGCCTGGACCTCCATCGCCATCTACCAAGCCGGCATTGTGCCCGTACTCTTCAAGAGGTACAACACAAATTGAAAGAAAAAAAACCGATCACAACTCCCTTTCGTGGCTGGATCGGTTGTGCCGGCAGTTATGCACAGTGTCGATTTTTACCTGAACCGAGAGTGATAGACTATATACACATACACAAAATATGAAAATATACTTATGAGCGACTGTTGTGTGTATTTTAGGGTGCCGTGCCAGAAGACCGGTGGCATCAGGTTCGCCATAAACGGGAGGGACTACTTCGAGTTGGTGACGGTGACTAACGTCGGCGGCGCAGGAGTTGTAGCGGCGATGTCGATCAAGGGGAGCAATACGAACTGGATGGCCATGAGCAGGAACTGGGGCGCAAACTGGCAGAGCAACGCCTACCTCAACCACCAGAGCCTGTCATTCATGGTGAAGCTTGACGACGGCCGCTCGGTCACGGTGTACGACATCGCGCCATCCAACTGGAACTTCGGCACCACCTACACCTCTAACGTCAACTTCTAGATGGACGAGGACTTAATTAATCAGCATATCTAAATATATCTACCTCGATTTTACTAGTATATAGTATTTGACTTAATTAGGGCGAACGGTTCTTATATTGACGACGCATGTAATCCAGGATAGATCGTCGACGTAGGCAGAGATCTAGCGAAGTTCTTTTTGGAAATTCAGTTCTGTTTGCTGGTTTCTACTGTTGATCGTGCCTGTAATAACTGCGGTTGTATTACACTTAGACAGCGGCTTTGGTATCTTAGAGCCCACTAAGTAATGAACGCAGTATATATATTTATTAAACACTTAAATAGAGATCTCAACTCTATTATTATTGGGTGTGACTATAAATATGGCACTAGAAATCTTTCAAATGTAATTACAATGTAGTTACACTATAATTATATACTATAATTACATTGTAACTTTTATATAATTTTGATGTAACTTTTATGTAAGTTAAAAAGTATTTAAAACATATAGTGTTTTGTAACGTTTAGTGTTTTGGTATGTAGCACGACGTCAGGGCCGTCCCTGTAGGACGTGCGACACGTGCGACCACATAGGCCCCCACTTTCCAGGGCCCTGTCAGCCCAAATACCTTACAACATCACCTAACTCATTGGCCCAGTCCAGGAGCAGTCCAGGTCTCCAGGAGGGCGCGCCGCAACCGGCGAGACCGTCTCATCTCGGCGTCGATCGTTTTCTTCTGGCCTCGATTACGCGCCTGTCCGTCAGCCTTCTCCAATCGCCATCCGTCCGTCTTTCACAATCGATGCGCTCTCAAATCTCTCTCTCTCTCTCTCTCTCTCTCCAAGTCTGCTCGGCACCTCGGCCCTCTCTCTCTCTCTCTCCAAGTCTGCTCGGCACCTCGGCCGATTGACGAAGCGACACCATGGCATCCCCTCCTGCCGACATGTGCATGCTTAGCATTGCCGGCGATCCCGTGCCCCCGTGACTAGCATTATTGCCGGAGCAAGTTGCAAGCACACCACGGCTGCAACTAGTAAGTTTCATAGCTCACAATAGCACCGCTGCACACCAGCAAGCTGCATGCCTGGACCGTAGTGACAGGTTAGTGATGATCTCCTATTCTCGTTTATTAATGTTTCCTATTTTTAGTGCACTAAACTAAACATTGTATCTGTGGACACGTGTTTATATAGTATTTCAATTTTAGCCATGTTTTCTGTAAATCAGATCATGAAAATTTTATTTGAAAAAAAAAACACGGAATGGTGCTTTTCAAGTGAATTGTTATTTTTTTCTATTTTATATTACTATGAAGTATATATTATTACCGTTTTGTCATCATAGGAACAAAATTTAGTTTAGATGTATTAGGTTAAGACTTTCGCACAGGGCCCCAAATTTCACGGGACGGCCCTGAGAAAACTGTGTTAGTTTTTATATTTATTGCAAATAATAAAATAGTTCGACAAAGAAAATAGTCATGCAATTAAAAAACATAAGGCAGTGTGAATTATTGCTGAATCCAACGGTCATACATTAATTTTTATTGGTTCAATGAAATTTCCATTCATTAAAAATAGATATATGGAACAGTAAGTTTAACAGGGTAATTGGATCACTTGACCTGAAATCTAAGATAAGTATTTCAGGCGCCTGAAATTTTTAAATTTTAAATCACCTAAAATTACATATTGATAAGCCTAAAATTATGGTGCTATGCAATATGCAACTCTAGTATGTTTTAACTGTAATTGTTTGTTATATATTATTTTAATTTATTTTTTAAACAGGTTTGGATATTTTGCACACCAATTTTGTATTGTAAGTAAATATAATTTTTTCATGTAATTCTGTAATATTTTGTAGGTAAGAATAATTTATTGGTTATGCAAATACTTTGTTTAAGTAATAGGGAAGTGATGGGAACCATCAAATGGCCATCCAAGGGATGAGAAAAGACTGAAATTCCAAAAAAATGAGACTCCTAAAATCTTCAGACTCCTATAAACAAAGGGTAATGATTATAAGTTTTCATTTTTCACAGTAACTTGAAAAAGTATATAATTATATAATTATATGCCCTACAAGGGGAGAATTGGGATTTGACTCCTAAAGGATGAAAAAAAAAAACTAACTTCAAGACCAGACAACTAGCCTATCTGCCTGGGTTTTAAAACTACCGCAGTATAAGTTTTGCATGTTATATGTAGTAAATCCAACAATAGAGAAAGCCAATGAGGCACATCATATTTTTAGTTATGAATCGCAATCTCCACTAGTAATCATTTGAAGCATTTTATATATAATGACACTAGTAAAAAAAGGTTTTTACGGTCGGGTAAAAGCGGTTTTGCGGGCGGGCTAGCGAGCCGCCCATTTCAAATCGCCCGCAAAAATCAATTTTTCTAGATAGGTGCAATTTTTGCGGGCAGTAAATTCTACCCGCCCGGAAAATGAAAAAAAATAAAAAAGGCTGGCCGATGGCGGGCGGCTGCATCGCTGCCGTTGTCCATCGCTGCATCGCCGACCCCGGGCCTGCCGCCGGCCGCCACATCCACCGCCGCTCGTTGTGAGCTGCACCCCGCCCACCGTCGAGAGCCGGTCCCTCCAAATATCCAGAGCTGGAGGGCCGCGCCCCCACCGTGAGCCTACCGCCACTCGTCATGGCCGCCATGAGCCCTCCGCCGCGAGGCGCCCGCTGCCATTCGTCTGCCGCCGAGCGCCGGTCCCTACAGATGCAGATCCAAATCCGGAGGGCCGCGCCGTCCGCCGCAGCCTGTCGTGGCGGCCACCATCGCGAGCCTGCCACTGCCACTCGCCGCAGCTGCCGCGAGCCTCTTCCCTTGCCCACACCCGAATGGGAGAGAGAGTTAGCGAGAGAGAAGGGGGAGGGAGAGGATAAGGGTTGGTGAAAAGAGAGAGAGGCCCGCCCGGCCTGCTCCCTCCTCTCCTTGTCAAAAAAATATATTTTTCTAGGCGGGCCACCTAGTCCCCGCCTGTAAAAATAAAATGATTTTTGCAGACGGGGTATAAGGTGGTCCGCCTGAAAAAAAATTGATTTTTGCAGGCGGGGGAGCTCGGCGCCGGGTCCAATCTCATTTTTGTTGGCAACTCCGGAGTAGAGCCGCCTGCAAAAAGAAATTTGCTCCGCCCGCTAAAAGCTTATCTGCAGTAGTGTGAGTCTCTCTTCCTCTAGGCAAGCTCATCAATGTCTTTAGGGTAGCTTTTCTCCATGTACTCCTAATGGCACGCTCTATGCCCTTTACACACTGGCCGGGTCTACAAAAATCTTCTTCAAGGATCACTGCATCACACAGATGCCAATGGTATAAGATATAAAGCTATCCTTCACTACGGAACTACCCTTTGGGTTCTCAATGTGTTTAGCAAAGGCAAGGGTGAAGTCCAAGCAAAGGGGAATATGCATCCCCAAGCACTCAAACTAGTCGTTGTAACAGGCATGAAAATAGATGTTGATGGTCATTAAACATTATTTCGCCCCTAACCTGTAGCAATAAAATAGGTCAAATGAACTCTATATGCATCTATTTATTTGAGAGCAATATCTTCCCCTAGTTTTGATGTGTCACGAGTTGCACGTATGTTTAATTTTATGTAAAAATGCATGGAAGAAAAAAAAAAGGGACCATATACAAGTGACTTGCTTGGCCAGCCTAGTGGCTAGCTACCTAAAGGACGGACCAATGCCGAACGTTAGCGGCCGTGAGTCTAATCAGGATGTCTTAGTCCTACCCAGCTAAGATGGACCATGCCCTGCAGATGCAGCTTGAGGATTTGGCCCATTTGGCCTTCGAGCTAGGGCACCAACACTACGTCAGAAATACACATTATGTAACCCAGTTTTGTAATAGATCTGGACTTGTTTTATAATAAGATATATAGCAACGTAGTGTTTTGTGTTATAAGCAACGTAGAGTAACTAGGTGGCCTATAATTCACGATATATGATACATTAAAGTAGCAGCTAAAAAAAATTTACACCATTAATTAACATACCAGCAGTCCATTTGAAATGCGTAGGTTGGCCTAGCAAGAATGTTATGAATGCCTGGGAATAAAATTCAACATGGAAAAGTCATTTGTTCATTAGGGAATTCAATATCATCAGATTGAAGGTGTAGATTGTTCACATCAGAATAAAAAGTGATAGCAGATGGGGTAGGCCGTAGTTCGGCTTAGGCTGAAAAGTTCCTTGCCTCCTCCTCGAGTTGCATCAGCACAAGCCAACCAACTTGGAAGCCTAGCATGCACAGGGTAGTAGGGTAGTTCTAGGCTGACGGCAAGCTAGGCCAGGTGCTCCACCCACTTATATTGCACATGCAAATATTAAATGGATCATATCCTCCGAGACTCACTAGTAGTGAACAAACTTTATAACTTAAGATTTAGTCCCAGGCAAAGTTACGTCCTGGACTAAATATATCTTTAATCCCAGTTGGAACAAACAACCGGGACTAAAGTTTCCGGCCCAACAACTACCTTTGTATGCAAATGGCCCGGTCCCCATCGGTGTCCCCAACCGAGACTAAACCTTTAGTCCCTGTTAGTAACTCAAACTAAGACTAAATGAACCTATTTAGTCCCGGTTTGAGGTACCAACCGGGAATAAAGGTGTAGACATTTATATCCATCTTCTTCTTCCTCCATGCGTGAGCTTGTTCTTGTTCATTTGAAGCTCTGTTCTTGCTCTAACTTGGCTGGCTCTTCTTTCTCGTGGAGAAGACTTCATTCAATTCCTCCCTCCTTTTTTGGGTACAAAGGTTAGCAAATTGTTGACGCAAAATTCTGCCACCGGCTGCTGAGCGTTGTTGACAGGTGCGTTGACCGATGGAGTTCTCTACACGCGGACACACGAAGGCCTCGGAGATCTGCTTAACTCCAGTGCGGGTCCTAAATGTTGAGGTTGCGGGTGTGCCAGTCAGTTTGATCCTGCAACTGACAAGATGTTGTATGTTGATCTCCGTGAAGTTGATCGGTTATCGAGCCGTGTCACGCCCGGAATTTCTATCCGAAATTCCGCATGCTTAAAATGTGTGTTTATCCTCGTCCAGGAATCGGTCGAGGCACGCAAATGACAAAATTGATAAACAGAGTACACTATATTGAATTTAATTAATATCGAATTATAATATTTATTACAGAGGTGGGTAGGACCTCTCAAACAGAAAATTCTATGCGGCGGAAAAACGGACTAGCGTGGCTTTAGCTCCACTCCACAGGCACTCGACCGAGCCTTCAGCCAACCTCCTGGAAACCATCCTTGACGTAGAACTCCTCCTCTGGTGGTGTAGAGCAAGGTGAGTATACAACATACTCCGCAAGTCACACAGGCAAACGGAAAATATGCAGATTGCACAGGATATTCAAAGGATGGCATAATAGGGTTCATCCAGGCAGCATTCATTAAATAATAACAGAATTAATTAAGAAAACGGTAGAGATTTAATATTCAATAATTAACCACTCACGGTACAACCTATCCCGGTTGCACCGGCCCAACCATAAGTCCAAACCAGGAATTATTCATAACTCCAACAGAGGCGAACCATAACTCCATACCCGGGGCTAATCATCACCCCATACCAGGAGCTAATCCTAACCCCAAACCAGGAGTTATCCCATTTATCAAAATTTTAATCCAAATTAATAATTAAGTGACAGTGGGACTAATCACGAAAAACAATGCTCAGCTCGCCCATAACCGCGGGCACGGCTATTCGAATAGTTTTACCCTGATCAGAGGTGTACCAATTTAGCCTTAGGCACGCTCCCCGCAAGGATCGTGACATGGCCCGCTCTGCAACAAGAAACAGTACGAGAACACCCACCAGGTTCCTAGTCCCACCAAAACCAGGCTATGACTCCCCTGGCGATCCCATGTGGACTTATCCTTGCCACAACAACCCGGTGAATCGCACTGCCCCACTACATCGTGCTCACGACCCAACATTAAGTCAAAATTTTAGTTGGCAATATTTTATTTAGCTATTCCAACAAAACACATGTATAAGGTGTGAAGCATAGTCTACCCCATTGTGTGCCTAAATTATTCTAAGGATGGCTAAGCAACATCTAAAATTCTAGCTAAAACATGTATAAGTTCTAGCTAGTCAAATTATATAACCCCAGCTAACAAATATAAAGGTAATCAAGATCAAATTGGTTGTACAAAGGAATATAGGAATTTCCACCCGATTACATTCAAAAATAATACGCATAAGTTGAAGTAATTGCGGGAAAGAAAGGTTCAACATGCTCAAAGAGGTTTGTTCTGCATGACTTGCCTTTAGACGCAGACTCGGGATTCTCCTTGCACACGAACGCGCACTCCTCAAACGGGTCGACAACTAAGAAAAAAAGACCTAAAATGAAGAAAACAGTACATAAGCCAACACAACATCTACTGTTTGACAATTTTACTGAGTAGAGCTCATTTTTACAAAATTTTAGAGATTTGAATCACCCAAATCGGAGTTTGGATGAATTAGTTATGATTTTTCTAAGCTTTAAGTCGATTTTTACCAATTTCAGAAAAAGAGCAAAGGAATTATGACGCAATAAATAATTTTATTTAAATATAAAACAAGATTACTGCGTCATTACGGGAATCCGACGGCCGAGATCGATCGGAGACCGATCCGACGGTCGAGATCGATCAGAGACCGATCCGACGGTCGAGATTAGAGTTGGCCGGGTGGACCGGTCAACAGCCACATGGCACGGGCCCAGGATGACGTGGCCGCCACGTGGACTTGCCACGTCAGCGCCAGTCGGGATGGCACTGGTTGCCGCCGGCGACGGCGAACGGCAGCACGGCGGCGCCGGCCGAAGGCACAGGAAGAGAGAGGGGGATGAGGAGGTGCAAACCGTAGCAACGACGGCGACCGGCGACGACGGGAGGTGACCGGCAACGAGGAAGACGACGGCGGCGACGCAGGTCGACGGTGATGGCAAGCTCCGACAAAGGACAGCATGGAAGAAGGGGTGAACGAGCTTCTGCTACTCCCAGCGAACCCGATGGCGTCGACGGCTACCGGAGAGGACCACCACGGCAGCGGCACGATGTCGCCAGAGTCGGAGAAGACGATGTTGAGGAGGAGGATCTGGACGAGGACAACGACGAGGTTCCAGCGATGGATGGTTGCGACGAGGTGGTGGACGGCCTTCTTCTCCTCGTGAACTCTGTGGTGGTGGGGCGACCGAAGAGGACGTTGAACGCGGCGGCAAAACTCCGCCGGAGTTGCTCCAGCGAGGTAGAAAGAGAGGGCGATGTGGGGAGCTCGGTGGAGAGGGAGAGAGTATGATTGGTGGGGTGGACGAGCCAAAGGAGGCCGAAGGCGAGCTCGGGAAGGGGTTTTATAGGGCCGGAAGCCGAGAGAGGAGAGGAAAACGGCCATTAGATTTCTTGCCGGAGTTAAGAGAGAGAGGAATTAAAAAGGATTAAACCGGCTGTTTAAGGCAAGGATTGATGAGGATTTCAACAGGGAAATTGAAGAGGAGAGATAGCGTAACGGTTCCCGTCAATCAATTGGAAGAAACGACGGAGGAGGAGAGAGATCGACGTCGGTTTATGTCATTAGATGGCCGGAGTAAAAGGGGATTAATATCGACGAAATTAAGCCGAATTAAGGTGGGGTTTCATGGGGGAATCAAAGAGGAGGACGAGGCGATCCGATTTTTGCATTTACTTCGAAGAGAAACATCACGGATAAAGCGACGCCAGCGGTTCTTCTGTTTTCAGCCATGGCAACGGTGGCGGCGTCGGCTGGAGGGAGGAAGACGACGACGCACGTGACGCGCACGGGGTGGATAACGAGCCAACTCAACTCGGCTCGACTCAACTCGTAAAAACTCATTAATTTAACGAGCCAACTCGACTCGTTAACGTAGCGAGTTCAAAATAAAACTCGACTCGACTCACGAGTAGCTCGAGCTAGCTCGTTTAACTCGTGAAACTTGTTACACAGAAACACAACATATTTTTAAAAATGACATAGTATAATGAAGTAGTACTAAAAGAGATTACGACATACTAATTGCTTTATGTTTATAACAGACTAATACGTGGCCATAATTCATGAGTTCATAGGTCATATATGACATGACCTTTTCATTCGATAGGGAGTAGGGAGTGGAGTTCATCACGATTAACAAAAGCTAATTGTCAAGCAAAGCATTCGGAAGACTGGATGGTTGTATTTGCATATGTAGATCAATAGTAGTAGAAAATAGCTAGGTCTGCCAGCTTATTCTCCGAGTTTTACGAGTTTATCGAGTACTCGCGAGTTTGCTCGACTCGACTCATTAAATAAATAAGTTGAAATCGCAACTCGACTTGACTCGTTAAGAGACCGAGTCAAGCTGAGTCAAGCCGAGTTTTGCACGAGCCGAGTTAGCTCATGAGTTTCGAGCTTTCTGTCCACCCCGGCACGTCCCTCTCGCCTGCTCGAATCTGGGCTGGCCCACACGACGTGTGTGGGAGGGAGATGGCAGCCGGCTGTTGGGCCTTGGCCGAACTGAGGAAAAGAAGGGAGGGAGGGAGAAGAGAGGGAGCGGGCCGCTTGGAGAAAGAGATAGGGAAACGGGCTAGAAACGGCCCGAAAGACTTGGAGGACTTTTCAAACCATTTTTCATTTAAGTAATTGCTGAAATGATATTTCATTGATTAAAAATACTTCTAATGCTCAAATAAATCCCAGAAAAATCTAGAAAATACTTGAGCATCAAAGTATTTAATAAAATTTTATCTTGGCTATTTTCATGTTCAATTTTTCCCATAAATTTTAACCTAGTCTTTCTTTTGCATTTTAACTTATTCTCAGAAATACATTAAACAAACGATTTATTTAATTAACGATTTTCCGGGCTGTTACAAGCCGATATGATGTAGCCCGTCTCCTGGTGATGTTGATGTTGATGGTCTAGGGGCCGATCGGCTGATCAACCGATGATGGTGCGCTTCTAGCCGATGTCGATAAGATATTGAAGGTCAATCGGCTGTATGTTAGACATAGATTCAAGTAATCAAATAGACAAGTGAGATCAATAACAGCATCGGCTAAATAAAGGATATGACATGAGAAGGCGATACAAGACTTAGATCTAGTCATAGAATAACTCATCGGCTAACCCTCCGATGAAACTACACACGCCGACAGTCGATGCACCTAAACCGATTAGCTCTAATCTTAATACGAAGGATCGAGCGAGGTCAAGACAGCTTGCACCAAGATTATTACTAATTGATCTAAATGAACCAACTAACAGTATGTATAGTGATGGATATAATAAATCTATTTAGAACAATATTATGATTGTAGAGAAATATCGGCTAAGACAAAAGATCGGACATAACTGAGACAGTTCCGACTAAACCAATGTGTCTCTAAACACAATGCAATTAGAAATAGAATTGAGATATCAAATAGACAACGTCTGCGTCAGTTGGATCGATATATCGCGGACTTAACCGAGAAAGTACCAATCTTCCCTGATACAAACGCTGTCGACGGAACTTACTTCTTCACCGGAGGTCGGACCTAACCGATGCAGCCCCAACTTGGTAGCAAGACCCCGAACTCGAGTAATCTTACAAAGGTTCTAAAAAGAATCTATGTAGCTCCGATAGAACAGTCGAGAACCCACCGAGTAGGTTGTAAACCTAGAGGACTAGGGTGGCGATGCGCCGAAATTGTTGTATTTGATTGTGGAGCTGAATATTACAGGGACCACTGGCATACAATTTATACCCCTGTGTCTATTGAGTCCCAATAGGATACTAGAGACAAAACTTTCCTAACAAGAAAAGGAAACATAGAAGTCCTAATCGGCTAGGAAAAGAAAACTAATAAACCTTCCTAATTACATAAGTAAATAGCTAAAACATGCCTAATTAATAGATAGAATTAAACTGCCAATCTGTTGCCAATCTGTGGTCTTCATGACTCTTTCCTGATTTTGGCCTCTTCTTTCCATCGGCTTATTGCTTGACCGAATCCAGTAAAGAATCTACCAAATTTGGCATTGACTCATCAATTAACCAAATTCTGGTGTCAGGCCCATGAGTACTTGATGGAAAGATCTCAGAACCCTCTTTCCAACAGATCCAACCTCATTTGAAAATTCTATCGAAATCAGCTAGAATCATGCAAAAAAGGTGTTGCGTCACCTGTATTGGGCCTATGGGCTTGTAACTTCATCTGGGACCCAGGCCTAAGTGGAGCCCAAGGAGGGCTGCGCCCAAACCAGAGGGAGGACGCCCTATGACCTCCTCCACCCTTTAAATAGCTAGTTACACCTTTAGGGTTAGTTGGGTTTTGATTAATTATAAGTTTAGCCATTGCTACTTTGCTTGCAGCGCGCGTGTCGATTAGATCGTTCGTCTGCTTGTTCAAAACCCCAATTTATCGTGTATCGATCCATATTTGTGCGTCTTGTTTATCTAGCAATTCAGTTGCTTTTATATTGTTCTTACTTGTTCTTGATTGCTTGCAGGAATAGGGTTGATCTGCACCCGCAAAATCAATGAACCCTAGCAGAGGTGTATCGATCACTAAGGCGCAACACAACAACGTCTCGTACGGTTGTAGTCGAATCGTCAACGTTTCTCTCAAATCGTAGTTATGACAACTCACCGAAAGATCGGGCCACCCCCGTGCACATCAAGTGGTATCAGAGCTTTCGTTGCTCGGTGAGTATTATCTACCTATAAACCAGAAAATGGCCACACAAAAAAATTGAGAGTGATTTTACCTAGCCATCTTTGTGTCTTGTATTGTTCTTTTTAGTTGGGAACCACGATAACGGAATCAGTTCGCCGCCAGCGTTCCATTTTTATAGTTTGCAGCAATTTTTGTCGATCAGTTTGCGAGTTGTGTCAGTTGCATCTAGGGTTTCTGCAGGCTTGTGCTATTGCCGGTTTCATCACGTGAGGAAGAAGAGAAAACCGAACAAATCTGTTCGGCTGGTCAAGATATTTGTTTTCCAAATTAAAAGATCGGCTAACAGATTATTTTTGTTGCTTCCAAAATTCCTCTTCTTCCTAGTTTGGCCGACCTCTTCTCCCTTTTCCTTATAGTCCGAAATCTTTCCACCTCTCCATAAAAATAGGAAAATTTGTTTCCTTTCCATCCTCCGCAAGATTTCTTTAAATCCACCGCAAATCTCCTTCCCCACCAAGTTAGGCCGAGTCCGACTCCTCCCCACTAGCTCCGCCGAATTCCCCTCCCACTTCTTTCTACCGATCTCCCCACCCATTAGACCGAAACTCTCTCCCTCTTCTCACTTTTGTTCAGTTAGACACACACTTGGAAAATTTTTATTTGGTGTCAGACTTGAGATCCGTTTGCAAAAACGGAATCGTCATGTCGTCGGGATTCATTTTGGTACAGTTTAAATTTTTGTGTGAGAATTTTACATTTAGGTCCCTGTAATATTTTATATTTACATTTGAGTCCATGTAATCTGACCTTTTGGTCCTTGATCAGTTTTGGTGAAAAAATCACAAAAATAATAAAAAAATTAAAAAAGGCAGAAAGGTGCTAAAAAAGAAAAGAGAAAAGCTGCACCAAAAAAAGGAGAAAAAAACAAAGAAAAAAAATTCAGTTTATTCTTGAGCTTGGTTTGGTATATCAGAGTGATGCTTGAGTTGTGTTTAGTGTTGGTATCGTTTGTGTCTAGGCTCGCGTCTCTAGTTCGTTCTAGCCTAGGATCAGCACGATACTTGACTTTGAACAATTATTCAACTTTGCATTCTATGATTTGAACTTTTGTCATCCTTGCTATATATTTAAGCCAACCCAGAGCTCCACAGATTCTACTACAGTTGTACAGATTGTGAACTTGTGTGCCAAAGCATCGATACATCCAGCTTCCATCGGGAACTTGGTTGTGTCGGTGTGAACACCATTCTAGCTTGCATTGGTAAGAATTTGTAAGAGCTCGATATTAAGCTTGAGTGTGTGTGACTTTTGAGCCTCCACTACCTAGTAGTTGATAGGAACATATATATTCTTGTATATGTTTCTTGTTTGCTACTATGGCAGGGTTACGCAAGAAGTTCGGAGCCGCTCGTGATCAACACAGATCTTCTTAGGTTCGACAACACATGGCGAGTGATCAACATGACACAGATAAGGTACAAGATTATAATCTTGCAAGAGTAGAGTCTATTCTTTCATCTTTTGATGGAAAGTATGATTCTGCTGCTTATGTTAATTGGGAGCTAGCAATAGACAAACATTTTGATGAGTATGATTTCTTTGATGCTCAAATGATTAAGGCTGCTAGTAATAAGTGTACCGGCTCTGCATCTTTTTTGTGGCATACTGTGGGCAATAAGCTTGAAACTTGGGATGAATGCAAAACACTAATGAGGAAAAGATTTGTATTTTCATACTATAGACGTGCTCTCGTTGAGAAATTTGAATATCTAAAACAAGGTGATAAAACTGTGCGAGAGTATTTTCATGAATTTAAAATTTGTATTACTTATAGTGGTTTACAAAAATCTAATGAGAACACAATGAAAAGATATTTTAGAGTGCTTAATTCCAAAATTCAGGTTGGGCTTATTAATGTGACATATAATCATATAGGCCAACTGTTCATGCTTGCTTGCAATGTTGAGCGCAAATTTTTGGAAGACCCCATGGAGAAACAAGCTATGCTTGTGCCTCCCGTTACAAATGCTTTGCAGGTAATCGACAATATTCACACAAAGGAAGAGAACGATCTGGTTGAGATGCGATTCCCATTGCTCGAGAAAGAGAAGGCTGATGCACCTACATTATCTGAGGCGGGCATGCAAGGTAAATTAAATGGTGCTGCAATTACTCAAGGTGAGTGTGCTTCAGACGAATTACATTTTTCCGCTATCCATGCTAATCTAGAGAAAAATTTAGTGAAACCTATTTCTGATTTGCCTTTGTCACAAATTGATTTGCATTATGTTCCTTGTGATAAAGAAGAGTTGTGCGATCGTACTTCACTTATATCCATGCCACAACTAGTGAATGAACATGCTACTATTAATATTGATTATCCATGTACTAAATTTAAGCATGTTATTCACACGTCCAGCGATGATGAAGAACTTCAATTGCAGTCTTCTTTAAATACTTTGGGCTATATTCTGTTTGATGATTCTTGTGAGCTCAATTGTTTAAAGGAGAAAATGTTTGATAATTCTGATTTGTCATGTCCTAGTATGTGATTTTTCATATCTTTGGCAAATATAATAACAAAGGAGTTTATTTGGTGCACAAGGTTTACATTTGTTCAAATATGCAACCTGCTGTTGTTGTGCCAACAAAATACAAATTGGAGAATAGTGTTAGGGCCACTGATGTTACTTCGATTTTGTTTTGCTTTTGTGCAAATACGTAGGTTGATTCTGAAGAAGGGGAGCGACGAGATCGCTCAATGTTGCCGCCATATCTGTTGAGAGATGCACCACATGAAGCGTTGCGTGAGGATATGCTATGTGAATTACCCATGTTAAAAATGAGGACGGTTTTCCGTGAAGGGGAGGATGATGTGACCATGACTACGATGGATACAACTATTGATCATGTCATATACCCACAGGTGGTCTCGTTTCATAACAAGTGCCAATTTAATCTAATCAAAGAATATGACACTACCTCATAATGTATGTGTTTATATGTTCAGGACCAATCCACTTATTTGGATCTGCATATGGAAGGTGAACACGACGGCCATGGTGCATGCAAAGATGGAGGAGACGAAGGTCGCATCATTCTCGAATCCAATTCTGTCACCCTATGCCGCACGGACTTCAAACGGTCGTCAATTCTTCGTACGACATCCGTTTCAGGCCCATCAGTACTTGATGGAAAGATCTCGGAATACTCTTTCCAACGGATCCAACCTCACTAGAAAATTATGTCGAAATCATCCATAATCATGCAAACAAGGTGTTGCGTCACCTATATTGGGCCTATGGGCCTGTAACTTCATCTGGGACCCAGGCCTAAGTGGGGCCCAAGGAGGGTTGCACCCAAACCAGAGGGAGGAGCCCTATGACCTCCTCCACCCTTTAAATAGCTAGTTACACCTTTAGGGTTAGTTAGGTTTTAATTAATTGTAAGTTTAGCCATTGCTACTTCGCTTGCAGCGCGCGTATCGGCTAGACTGTCATAACCTTTCCAATGTTTCTGGTCCCACGTCCAAATTCCTTCTGAGTCAACGGGAATCGTCCAAACAAGTTGATATTCCGAATCTGTTCCGGTGCTGCGTCACCATCTTTGGGCCTTATGGGCCATGTATCGTGTCCGAGTCCAATAGGGACGCGTCTAGGGGGTCTTGCGCAACCCTAACCTATATATATCCGTAGCCGTCACCTAGGTTAGGGTTGGGTTTTGCTTAGATTATTTCTGTCAAGAACAGTTTCGCCGCTTGCTTGTTTTGTAAGACCCCAACTCGTGAGCTTAATCATTCATCTGCAATTTTGGTTGCTTTCTATCTCGTTCTTGTTTGTGTTCTTCGATTCGCAAACA